>OY720681.1:104900812-106101812 GCA_963170755.1 Amphimallon solstitiale | reverse complement strand
CACACCCTATATAGATATAAAGTTTAAATTAACATAATATGAATTTTGGCTTTCATGTTTATGATTATTTTCCGTGCTAAAATATCTATAATCAGTTTGATTTGATATTTATACCTTTCTCCTTGTGTTTTTGCTTAACTTCTACTGATATGACAAATATAACATACAAAATTGTTCGCAGTTTAGAACTTTGTCTATACATTTTGCGTTTATTCTATATTCATTATAATATAGTGTTGAATTGACATCGAGTACACAAAGGATCTCCAAGAAACGTGGACTTTTGTGCTTAGTTCTTACCGAAAAGCAAGTAATCCTTAACGTACATAAGGGATTGATATATGATTAGCTAAAACGTAGTACAAGAAAAATTGAAAAGTCATATTTGCAGGTGTTGCAGATAACCGTTTTTAACGTCTAACAGAAAAATTGGCGAGTTACAGCAAAGCAGGGTTGCTAGAAAAACTTTGGCCTCTTATATTATTATAATAAGGTATTTGCTAAGTGGTTTAAAACGGTTTTTAAGAAGTTACAAGGAGGCGTGTTATGTATTATGAATATTTCAACAGTGTTCATTTTCTCCTGTAATTAGACTTCTATATCTTGGACAAATAAAGATGTGTTATTAAAATGCTGTAATTATTGTCAAATTCGTGAAGCCAATATCCATTATTCTTGAAATGTGCTTAGCAAACTTTAGTTAATTAAGCACCACAAACAGTTACAATAAGTATGTTACGATAAAATAAAAATAAACCAATTGAATTCAATACAATTTGGATATACAGCAATATAGGGTATGTTCCAAGAAATAAAAAATAAAGTAACCAATATTATAAAATGTGTGAGCAAATTGTGAGGACGTCAGTGGAAATAATACTTCGAGTACATACAAAAGTTGGTAGAGCGCATAAAGTTTGAGGAATAGTTCTATTTACAATATTGCAAAATTATTTATGTCAAATACAAGTAACTGATAAAAAACACAGAGGATTAATTTTAATGCATATATCTGTAAATTGAGTTTGCAGTTTGTTTATTCAAATATTGATTTACGATTATTTAAGTTTCAAAATTGGGTACGAATTAAAAAATATATTCAGTTTTTTACCTGGATTATTAGGAAATACTATTTATTTCTTTTAATAAATATATGTATAACCTTTCTTTAGATTGCATTACAATAATAAAATACAAGAAAAATGTCGAATAATATGTATGTAAATAGTAAGTTTATGTTTCACAGAGTGTGTAGTTTTTTTAATGTTAAATAAAGTAATTAGTTGGATTTTCATCTGAAAATAATGCACTCCACAGAAGCCACAGACAGGTATTAAGAAGATAAAAGTAAGTATTTAAAACTTAGTTTTTAATAATTTTTGTAAAATAATTCTTGTATAAAAAATTAGGACGTCACATACATATAAAAAAGAAGTTTTTTATATTATAAATTCTTCTTAATTGGTAAGGAAAATATATTTTATTCGGAATGTGAAATTGCTAACAATAATAATAATTTGTTTTTTACAGACTGAGCTGCTCTGTTCGAAGTATTTGAAATTATCGAATCATTCATTGGTCAGGGTTGTTGGGGTTAGCATATTGCATTCACATTTTATTAGTGAAAAGATCGGTGTTGGAAAAGACCAAAACTAGAATTATCCAGAAGTTTTGAAAGCTGATATAAAATAAGATTTACCAGTTACTGGGGATTTTGCATTAACTCTGGTACCAGCTAGTTCTTGAGTAAATAAGCGCATATAATCTCTTGGTATTACTACTAGAGGAGATATACTTCAATGCAATCTGTTATTCCATCACACTCTTACTAACAGCTGTATGTTGCTGTATAGGACTTGCAATTTTCTTTCTTTGCCAAGACGTTTTCCAAAAACTACAAAAATGTACAAGGTCGATCACTGGAAATGACTTAATTCCACTTCTCATTTTAGTGCAACCTTTCTTAATAGCACTTTAGTAGTGCAATTTTGTGCCATGGAGGAAATGATTGGAACTATCTAAACCCATAAAATAAAATTCTTCAATAATTAAATCACCGGGAGATCTTTTGCTTAGTTAAAGCTCTCTATGTATGACGAATTTTCAATCGTGGTCACGTAGAGCATAATGTAAATTTTGCTCTGCTTGACGTCCAAGCCGTAAACTCAATCGTTTCTCATTATTTTCAGTCAATCTTCGTACCTACTCTATGTTTTATCTGACCAGTAATATTACACATGAAAAGTCCGTCTTCTCTTAGGCCTCTAATCCTACCACTTTCAAACTTAATCAATCGATGATTTTTTTATGCTTTACAAGAAGTAAATAGACCTACAAGTATTCTTGATATTAACATTTACGTAATTAATGTCATAATAAATAAAATATATATTTCTTGAGAATTTCTTCATAATATATTTAATGTTTAGATTATAAATTTGTTTATGGCTGCTAGTACAAAGAGAAATTTTGTGGTAAAACTTTGGTTTTAACAACACTTTTGTAGTTTTATTTATATCTTCTTCTTCTTTATGGCGCTACAATCCCATTTGGACCTGGACCTCCCATATTTTCTTCTTCCAAACATCTCGCTGCCTGGCTGTTGCCTTCCAATTGCGCACTTTTAGTAATTGTTTGGCCTCCTCGTCAATACTCTCCACCCATCTCTGCCAAGGTCGTTCTTTTCCCCTGGTGCCCTCCATCTAACCGTTATATACCTTCTTTGCGATTCGGTCCTCACCCATTCTTTCTAGGTGCCCCGCTCACTTCAATCTTTGTAATTTAATAAATTCGACAATTTGTGCTTTAATTCAAAGTTGTATCTAATTCTTCACTCCCCATCCTCCATCGCCGGCCCATATATTTTAGCTCCTCTGAGTAGTTAGTAATTGTTCACGTCTCGCTTCCGTATGTCACCACGGGTCTTATCATGGCCATGTAGATCGCAATTTTTGTTTTTCTTGTAACTGATCTGGACTTGAATATATGTGCGAGTGAGAAGTAAGCTCTGTTTCCAGCTGGTATGCGTTGTTGTATTTCCTGTTTGATGTCTCTTTCATTGTTAATGTGAGATCCCAGATATTTAATCGCTGCACCACTTTGAATCTCCTATTATGTAATTCTGGTCAATCCTTCTTCTTCTTGATTTCATCGGTAGTAGTTTGGTCTTGGTTTCATTGACCTTCAGCACGATCTTACAAGCTTGTGTTTCTAATTTTTAAATACTTCATTGATTTATCGTTTTGTTCTGGCCATTTGATTAATATCACCTGCACAGGAGATTATCTGATGTGACTTGCGCATTATTGTGCTGTCAAGGTTCTCACTAGCATTTTTTTATTACATTCTTCAGTAAAATGTTGAACAGGATCGGTGCAAATCCATTTCCCCTCACACCTTTGGTGGTTGAAAACCTTTTCCTCATTTCGTCTTATATTCTCACTACAGCCTTCAAGTCTGTCGTTGTTGATCTGGTTAATTTTACCAACTTGCTTAGTATGCCAAATGCTTTCATTATATCATATAGCCTGTGCCTGTCTATACTATCGAGGTCTATACAGGCTGTCCAGAAACTCTCCTGACAAACGAAGAGCGGAGATTCCTCAGACGATTTTAAGACAATTTAACCCAATTCACCCTAGTCCGAAAGCTTCCTAAGGGAGCTAGGGCTCTTTGAAGATGGCGCCTTGTAATTATTTTTTTTTAATATCTCCCGAACGCTTCTATTTAGAAAAACAAAAACTGGTATTCTTATTTATCCTCCAGAGATCAATCGATTCCATCAATTGCGAATTTCTAGTACCGGTCATAGGCGTCCGTTTTGGGTAGGTAAACGGTTATTTTAACGCATAACTTTTTTGTCTTTAACTTTTAAGCATTTGTGACACTAGATTATTAAATTTTCAGGTATTCTAGTACTAAAAGGTACTCTTACTTTAAGTCGGTAGGATACACCGTTTTCTAGAAAAATCGATTTGAAAATTTTTCGTTTTTTCGTCATTAAAATTCAATTTATTATTTTTTGCACTATACCTTGTCTCAGAATAAGAAGGAGTGATTCAAATATCGCGCCAAAATGGCGTATATTTTTAAAGTATTTCATTGGTTCTTGCGTAGGCAAGTTTAACATGGGAAAATAAGTTTGACAAAACGTCATTTTATGTTTATAGCCAAGCCATAACCTAGTCTCTTACATTTTTACTTTGGTTTATTATACTTTATTGTGTTATTAAATAAAATCCGTACTTTTATGTACAACATGAGCATGCGTTGATTAGACGTCTTAAGACCTAAGGAACAAGTGATCATGCATTTGAAACTTTGAATTTGATGAATATGTCAAAAATACTGTACGTCAGTGCAAAAATCAAACATTCACAATTAATATCATTGCAAAAATAACTATAGATGAGTTCATACCATAAATGAACTGGGCAACTCACACATATTCTAGAATTGACTCATTAATTTCAAGTAAGTGTTAATTAAATACTAATTATATTACCACATGTTCCTATACATGTATATTACAGATATGTCAAACGTAAAGAAACTTATACTAATAGAAACAGGTGAAAATATCTAGTGGAGAATATGGGAAAAAGTTTGGATTGCCACAAGTATAATGAGTGCACGACAAACTTTGATGAAAACCTGAAGGATTAAACAGCCATACCAATAAAGATAGGCAATTAAGAATACTTCATATAGGATCTGAATTGATACATAAGATGAAGTTGCTTCAAAAAAATCCCCCTTTCTGAATATCACTTATATGAGAACTTTTGACAGAAGCAATTACAAATGTTACAATAAGTATTTGGAAAAATTGTGCCAACCATGTACATTTTTAATCTTTTTAACATTATGTGAACACTAAATTATTGATAATTTCCAATATATTGTAGAAATAAATATTTGTTATACTTTATATATTTTCATAATAAATAAATTTTAATAGGGAATAATAATTAGTAATGTGTAGGTATATGTAATTATCTTTGCAGTTCGTGTAAACAACTTAGCCGATGTAAATTTTTCTATTTATTACTGTTGTATGTAAGATTCACATTTCCAAGACTAGTTGCTTGAATTTACCTCCTCAAGGTTTCTAGCAGTAATACGAATGATTTATCTGTATAAGTTCTTTATTGTGATATTTAAAATAGAAACTAATAAGCAAAACCTTTTCTGCAAGTTCTTAAGGACATTTTGATAAAAGATAAAAGGTTTGATTCATTCTTGCTCTCTGATACAAATATTTAATAATAAATAGACTTGATTCACAGTTTTCATGTTGATATAGCACATTCACTAAAATGTGCAGTAATTATATATTTATAACGGCAATCCTCCTCGAAACGCTCAGAACAAAGTCTATGCTTTCATTTGTAAATTGGGCCTATATCTTTATCCATAGATTCTTCTAATTTTTTGTGTAAAACTACAATGAACAGATTTGAATGTTAAGAGATTTGTATTCATCAAATTATAGATGTATACACCTACTTGTGTTTATAACTTTACTCTCCTGTTTCCAATTGCCGTGCATTCGTATTGCTGCTTCGACTGGTAGAATGAATAGCGGCACATCCATCTATTTTAACGAAAGTAGTAAATGAAACACAAAACAGCTAAATCCTTGGTTAGAATTAATACAGTTCTTCTAACCTCAATTGTCATGATGTCATATCAAATTGTCTACTATATTTTAAGCTATGTGTTCCATGTTTTGGCGGGATATTTGAATCACTCCTTCTTATTCTGAGACAGGGTATAGTTCGCTCTGAACTGCCAACAGAAATAAAACCTACGTTTTTAATTGTCAAATTGTTGTCAGTTCGCGAAGTTTATCTTTTAATTTTTTACTTTGTAGCATTCAAACACAACGATTTCAGTTGAAAGAAAAATGGTTTTTACTAATGAAGAATACACCGATATGCATTTAGTTTATGGCGAAATGAGGTGTAACGCTCGAGCAGCGCAACGTAGATACGTTGAAAAATTTACCAATCGTCAGCATCCCACTCACTCAACATTTACAGCTCTTCATCAACGATTAAGAGAAACAGGTTCAGTGGCCCAAAAAAAAAATGTGAACATGGAGACATAATGATGTAACAGCAGAACATGAAGATGTTATTTTAATGGAAGTTGAGGAAAATCCAGAAATTAGCGTTCGAAGACTATCTGCCATGTACCCCACAATTTCAAAATCTTCCGTAGGAAATATCTGACACAAAGAAAATTTATATCCTTTTCATTTTACAAAGGTGCAAGCATTGCTAGAAGGAGATTTTCCTGCTCGTGTAGAATTCGCTAGATGGTTACAAAATCAGATAAATCAAGATAAAGATTTTTTCAGGACATTTTGTTTAGTGACGAAGCTTCATTCTCAAAAAATGGAATTTTTAATGTACATAATGCACACTATTATTCGTACGTTGGTGACAATCCCCACGTTGTTCAAGAATTTAAGCATCAGCATAGGTTTAGCATAAACGTCTGGATTGGAGTAGTTGACGATTATCTACTTGGACCTGTGGAATTACCTGCTCGTTTAAATAGTGTTGATTACTTACATTTCCTGCAAAATATTTTACCTGATTTGTTAGATGAGGTGCGTTTAAATATTCGGCAAAACTTATGGTTTCTACAGGACGGCTGTCCGGCCCACTTTAGCAGGAATGTACGAGAGTTTCTAGATAATAACTACGAAGACCATTGGATTGGAAGAGGCGGTCCAGTTGCTTGGCCAGCAAGGTCGCCGGATTTGAATCCTTGCGATTATTGTGTTTGGGGATACATAAAAGCATTTGTTTATTCCGTTCCGATACAAAATCGTGCACAACTCTGGCTAAGGATGCTTGCAACGAATTTAGAAATAACTTTGGAATTTTTGCAAGAATTCGGCGTTCTCTAAGCAAAAGGGTAAATTTATGCATAGAGACAAATGGTCATCACATCGAGCATCTTTTGTAAGTATCTACCTTTCGTACTTGTTCTTTTTTTGTTAGTTTCGTTCCATTGTAATAAATACTTTGTTTTTAAAAACCATCAGCTAAAACTTTGTTTCAATTTGATTTTTGTTTCTTTTCCCAAACTTTTTTACGAATTGTGTGCTGCATTTATTGAAACAAGAGATGAATTATTAAATTAATTTTCATCCATGCCTTGATAGTCCTAGCCAACTTCGTCGCTAAAAATAAGTAGGTCCATAATAAATTGAATTTTAATGACGAAAAATTTTCAAATCCATTTTTCTAGAAAACGGTGTATCCTACCGACTTAAAGTAAGAGTACCTTTTAGTACTAGAATACCTGAAAATTTAATAATCTAGTGTCACAAATGCTTAAAAGTTAAAGACAAAAAAGTTATGCGTTAAAATAACCGTTTACCTACCCAAAACGGACGCCTATGACCGGTAGTAGAAATTCGCAATTGATGGAATCGATTCACCTCTGGAGGATAAGTAAGCATACCAGTTTATGTTTTTCTAAATAGAAGCGTTCCGGAGATATTAAAAAAAATAATTACAAGGCGCCATCTTCAAAGAGCTCTAGCTCCCTTAGGAAGCATTTTCAGACTAGGGTGAATTGGGTTAAATTGTCTTAAAATTATCTGAGGAATCTCCGGTCTTCGTTTGTCAGGAGAGTTTCTGGACAGCCTGTATATATCGAGGTTATATTTACCCATGATTCAGGGCACGCGTCCTGTCTTCTTGTATCTCCACTTATTACTCATTAAATATTTAAGTAAGGAAACCATGTGAGAGAAATTGTTTGCCGTGTGGAAGAATTTCTGTTCCTCTTTTTTTCTCGTTCGGCTGTTCTCTGATAGTGCTCCTGGCAGATACCGGGGCATGAAGTATGTCTTATTATAATTTAAACCTAAGATTCATAGAAGTATGCTGTAATTATTGTAAATCCTTAGATAAATGTGTACAATTGTTTACATGCGACATAAGAAAAAGCGAAAATAACATGATGAGGTGCCTGAAATTCAGATTAAAATCGAATGTCTGCTTAACTAGATATGTAAATTCAGATCTTGGTACATGAGAGGACACCGTTTAGTAATATAATCATTAAAAACGTTAATAAAAAGGAGTAGAGATCGATACCATTTTTAGAAAAAACCTTTTTTTTAATGCAGATAATTTTTTCAGTGTTAGCCGTGATTAAAGCAAGACTTTCGATACAACTCTTGTGTTGTAGTTTATTACTGTTTAACTAGCGTATCGATTTTGCCTCACAAACTAATACGATGTTCGCACACCCCCATCCATTTGTTCGTGATCATTTAATTAGTCCCATTTTTCCGACATGCATTCGGACAATTTCAGTAACTGCTGCCCTATCAGCGCGTGTTTCAACTTGTGGACACGAGCATATAAGTTCGCTCTATCTATATGTATTGGTTGTAAATGCATTTGTGTGCGGAAAAAGCAGAACATTTCCTGGAGCAGGATCGCCCGATTGATTTATTAGTGTAATTAGGCACTCGACACGAGGAAGCACCATGTTTGGCAAACTTTCAAAGGAACTTTAATTATCCTTTCTGTTCCGGTTAGTGCTGGTGGTGTTTCTAATTGGACGTGAAAGTTTTACTATTTTGAATGGCAGTCGTACCTTCGTGATTCATTTCTGGTTTTGAAATGGAATAATTTATTGCGTGATATCAATCATGCCAGCGTAATGGGCTAACTCGAACTGATAGTGGGACTAGTGGTCGACACTATTAATAATTTAGTGAAACATCTCTAAAGGATAAGTTATAAATCATAGCGAAACTAAATGGAAGCGTTTTACCTATTAGGGCAATTTAAAATACGTAATTCAATGTTAAATATTGATGTTTATAAGCTTGCCTTGTTATAATAATTGTAGAATACAAATAAAAACATTCGAATTAGAATTGTACTCGTATGTGCAATATGTAAAATAAAAAATGTAGACTTAGAATCTTATATTCATAATTCCTAGATACGCAGGAATGCGTAGAAGACCAGTATATCACCGTTGTTTAGGCCAAGTCAAATTTTAATAATAACTAGTTTTTTGTGCATTCCTTTAATAAATAGCAACATATTGCTGTGACCTTTGCAAATTGATTATTTAATAAATTTATTAAAGTTTTATATTTTTAAAAATAAAGTATATAAAGGTACACCCATATATCTCAGGAAATTAGCTTTATGCTAATTTTACATTTTATCATTTCTGCAAAAAAATGTGGGTTATGAAATGTCGCATTTCTCTAGCTCAGATAATTGGATTACTAATAAAATCTCACCTCAGGGGCAGAAATATTCTTTCTCCAAAGGATTTTACTCTGTAATGGTACTTGCATTAGAATGCTATTTAAAATGCAATTAAAATGAATAAACTTCTCCAAAGTTGGGCGCCATAATGTAATGGAACAAGGATTACAATGTAATTAAAATGCATAAAATTGCCCCAAAATTGGGCGACATAATGTAATGGAACCACCCCAAAGTTGGACACCATAATGTAAAGGAACACCCTCCTTTATTTTTTAATTTAATAAAATTGTAGAGTTTAAATCTAAAATAAAATTTAAATAACTTGCTTTGCCCGCTAAACTCAAATCAGATGATCTCAGGGCGATTCGGATTAATAAGAAATGATTAAGTAAACGGTGTTCCTAAACATTAATTATATTTAATAAAAAAATACCATTGTAAAACTTTAAACAATTCGTATATTCAAAATCAATGAATTATATATATAACTATTTTTATACATATAACAAAAGGAATAAAATATATTTAAAGACAATTTGAATACATTTTTACAAATAATTAATGGCCATAGATTTTTTTTATGTATATTGTTCGACGTAGTCTAACATAAACAACGGATGCCAGAATTTACTACGTCGGCTGGTTTTGTGTACTATTTATAAATACACAACAATATTAATACGCATTAAATTACATTCTCCTTCATAGAACGGAGATGATATATATATTTATCAACTTTATTATGTTAATTTCAATTTAAAATTTACTTCATAATCTTTAATTCTTCAATATCAAAAATATTTTTTTACAATAACCTTTTAAAAATACCTTATAATAAATAACGCTTCTTTCTTCGCTCTTCGGCGATTTCTATCCTCAGCAAACTCTTCTTTGCTTGGCGTTGTCACCAACGGGATTTCCTTAGTAGTCACGATCCTGACGTGACGAATCTCCTTGCTCTGCTTACTGGAGCACAATATATTTATTATACACTTTTAACACTGAGCACATTTACTCTCTAAGTGCTACTTTAATCACTATTTTTCAAATAACAATTCTTATGATTGTTATGTAATTTATTATAGGAGTTTTAGGTTCTCCTTTTTGTCTCCATTTAATGTATATCACTTGAACTTTTTGCTAGTCGGGGTTTGACGACTTCTTTATGAAGCCAGCCAGTCAAATACCTCTGACTTTGGAGTTAACTCTCCGACTAGAATCAAGTCTAGCGGTCGACTCTTTCGTTTTTAGCGCGTGTTTCTATTTTATATAAAAGTGTCTGTGGTTCCCCTGTCTCTATATAGTTCGGTGATTTCCACTTAAGTTTCCCATTCACACTCTTTTACGTAGGCGAATGTTTATCACAACTGTAGCGTTTATTTCACTGTTGTAAACATTCGGCGCCACGGTTCTTAGAACTAAATACACACTAAGCTTATGACTAATATTTACTTAATAATACCATAACATATACATTGATTTTAAATATTATTTCTCTTCAAAATATTAATAACAGAATATACTTAATTAAATTCTAAAAAATTAAAAATTATAAAATTAATAAATGGATTGGTATGTACCGTTACAACTCTTGACATTAAATAAAATACAAAAATATCTTACAAAATTATTTATTATCTTATTTCAAAAATTAACAAAATTTAAACAAATTAATCTATAAATATTTATTTGTATATAACTTAAAACTAAGCATACATAATATTTAAAAAATGTAAATAAGTGTAACCTACTCGCACGTGTTGAGTTCAATGGTTCATACACAAAATTAAAACAAGAAATTTATTACAGGTGAATGTAATATAATGTAGGCATTATAATACAGACTTTGCTTTGATGTTAATTCTATCCAAATGAATTTTCGTAGTAATGGATAACATTCCCAAAGAAAATTCACGCTAATGAGTTAATCAAGTTTCCATCCTATGAGTTTATGTTTTAAAACTTAGGAAACGCACCATTCATTTACGCCACAACGTGTCCAATTTCTAATGCCGCATCTACGAGACCATAAATTCAAAAAGAAAAGGCCCACGCGGTCTCGGAAAAATTATTCTGCTCCACGGCAAGCAACGGTATTTAGATATTGTTGTTCTTAACAAAAAAAGAAACAGTCTCTGCGAATTAATGCTACACTAAGTAGTTTAAAAATAATAATACTGTTGCGTTTTCGGGGTCGAAATAAACAACTCGTGCAAATGTTTTGAAACAGTCTGTATATTTACACAATTAAAAACTATTCACAATATAAAAAAATAAAATAAATGTAACGCACTTAAAACTACTACGAATAAATTAAACACACGTATTTATTTCTATTACTTCTATTTATATCTGTAATATTTATGTATTTATTGCATTGTAATAAAAACTGTACCGCTCACTATATTTATTTGTACCGTACGAATATTACTGAATGAATGAATG
Organism: Amphimallon solstitiale; assembly: GCA_963170755.1. NCBI lineage: Eukaryota > Metazoa > Arthropoda > Insecta > Coleoptera > Scarabaeidae > Amphimallon > Amphimallon solstitiale. Next base: position 106,090,101 of record OY720681.1, on the reverse strand, counting down.
CTTTCTGGGCACCGGCCGCTTTTTATATCGGCATATAAGACTCTGGAAATATACAAGAAAATTTTCTATTTCTCTCGATGTTTGTAGAACATACGACAGACTTTCTGTCGCTTACACATTACATATATGTGGATGATTTATGACTTATTTACGGTGCGTCGCGCCAATGTTTACTCTTCTATTTTTTTTGTGGACTTGTTTTCGTTACAATACAATAGTTATAATACGGTAATACAATAACTAATTATACTGCAGAAATAGAAGATAAAGGCAACGGTTCGACTTGCTTGGTCGATGATCTAAAATGAAATATCAATCATGAATCAATCGACGTTCAACATGTCCTTGAACCCGTATGATCTAACAGGACGGAAATGATTACCACAAGGTAAATCAAAAATGTTGCAATAAAAGAAAAATGACAGAATTTGACTAATCAACTAAGCTAAACATAATGAGATAAATCGTGGAAGGATTACTATAGAAATAAACAACGAGAATAAATGACATTTAATATATTAATACGAATAAATCAAAAATTGGAGAGGTTTAATTGATTCAAATTAGGAAGTGGTTAATGCACAAGATATTAAATATACAAAAATCGAAGAAGATGGCAGCACTGACCCAAAAACGTGTAAATATATAAATAATTAGAAAACTAACAATAATAGAATTTTCTTGAATATTGCACGCAGAAATAGAAAAGGTAATTCGGAAACACAACAAATATCATCAAAACATAAAAACAACAAGTTAATAACGTCGTTAAAAATTACAATGGCGGTAAGAACAGATTGAGTAACAAGAAATACAGGGTCTGCCAAAACATTTGCACATACTAATACACCAAAATAAATCCAAATTATTCCAGTTCACAAAATAAAGTGTCTGCTCGAAATTAAATGTAACATAATGTTGTTGGTAAATAATATTGTTTCATTTTTTAAGACTCTTGATTGTACAGAAATGGCTGATCTTTGTTTCAAATGTGAGAACGTTTAGGCAATGTAAGCTCTGAGCGCATACAAGAATTATCTTTTTTGTGGAAGTGTGGAAAGTAAGAAACACATGTGAATGTATGTCCAACAATAATCGACCACATAAAGATATTTAGAAATAAAATACAAAAAGAAGAAAATAGTATTGTATATTAGAATACCATATCGATATAAACAGATTAATAATAATTTTAATTTTTATTAAATGTATAAAGTTTGAATTACTTAAAAATATTTGACACTACGAGCATTATCACTATTTAAAATAAAAAATATGGTTTGTTAAATTTTAAATTTATGTAATTATAATTCCCCGTCCCAGAAGGAAAAGAAAATTATTTAGAAAACAGAGTACTGCCCTTGTAGAGACAGAGTGCTTAACTCACGTTCAAGTAGAACATGCTGTAGGGTTATAACAAAAATTAAAGTAAGTAATATATAAGTTCATAAAGATAAAGTCACAGCAGTATGTGGGTTGCTTCCAAGATCTGTGTCATTTGGAGAGTATCTTATACAGCATTGGTAAGTCGTTGGCGTATTCTGATTTATTTTATTTCAGAAAATACAAGCAAAGTGTACAAAAGTGTCGCACTGGTGATTTGGTAGAGAGCATATCTTCTAAGGATACAGATTTCTACTGAAGATTGAAACTTAGTTGCCGAAACACGTATATAAGTTTTCTTTAATATATTTTTTGTGGTAAGGGATTTTTGCTTTTGCATTTTATATCAAAAGGCTTTTATTTAATTTTATTTTATTTCCGCATAATGAACGTAGCACATAGCTGGTCGTCCTGCATTATTTTTTATGAGTTTGAATAATGTTCGTAACATACGTCAAGTTTTCAGCATGAAAAATTTTAAATCGTTAATACTGCTCCCGCTTCTCTTGTATATTCATACGTGTATAATTCATATGGGGCTCCGAGACCAAAAAACATATTTTCACAAAATGTATTCGAAATATGCACGACATAGCGCATATTTTGACAATGCATTCCGCTAATAATTTATTCTTAGTGGCGCATTTTTTCGCGTCTCTTCCGAAATGCAGAAAGATCAAAGCGTAAAAATATGTAATCTTCCTAGTATAAAAATGGGAGAACCCGCACATAATCCCTTCATCCCGCCTAACTGGGTTACGCGAGCTAGACAATGGAAGACAGGCCAAGTCTACCGAGATAACGAATGAATAATAGAGTTCGTCAATTTGGATAATTCGTAATACATGCGCATACATTACTGAATCGTCGTCTTCATCCTTAGAATCTCGACTGAAATAGTTTAAGTTAAAGACCGAGACGAAGTAATAGCATGTCAGATAGTGCGACAGCATGTCTAATAAGCTAAGAATAAATAATGTTAGTATTATATAACACAATTGACGCTAGTATTGCAGCATTTTCAGTAATATTCAATTTAAATAGATATTCATAATTGTTTTTAAATGATATACAATCACTATTAAATATGTGCATTCATGTAAATATGCATACTTTGTCTTTCATAAAATACTAATACACGTAGACGTAATGCCTTTCTCAAAATTAAAAATAGGTCATAATATAGATGGATGCTAAATATTAATCCCTATGCATATTTGGATGTGTTTCTAAGGGTTTCGGTAATATTTAGCATGGAATACTGATCGGATTTGTAGATAACACAGATTTCAGCATAGTTTAATGAGGTGTTGTCGACGAGGTAGATTACTATGTCGAAGTAAATAAAAAATATACCCGAAAAAAATTATACACGAAATTTCTTAGTGTATAGTGTCTGTCTGGCCTGTACTATTTGTCTTCTTGGTCACAGGAATATGTACCCATGTCCAAGACCATGTCAAACCATTCAATGTATTGTGGACAGTCCACCGACTCTGTAGAATTCTAAAAGGTTGCAGTCACCTTAGTTAAAAAACATCGATTTTATCTAAATTATCTGCTCTCTATATACCAAGTGCTTGCCTGCAAGCTGCGGATGCATTTACTGTGGGATAAATCGACGACACCGAGAGTTTGTATGAGTTAGTACGAGAAAGCAATATACAAACTGTTCTATTGGTCGAGTGTAGTGAGGATAGACTGACTCGCGTTTAGGATAGCAGCTGTACTTGCGCATTTCATTTGAATTTTGTTGACAGCGAAGTCGAGTCGACTAGTAAGCATATTTTTAAATTGCGTTTCGTCCATCTAATTTAGAACAATTACGCGCCAAAATTATTGAATTTTCGAATCATGTTACCCCGGAAATGTTAACAAATGTCCGTCGAAATTTTTATAATCACTGGGTTACTGCTCAGCTCAAGAGGGAGGCTTATTTGAGCATTTAATAAATAATTAAGTATTTGTAGAAATTCATTTTTCTTTAATAATTTCATTCTTAACTTCCAATTAAATTCATTGTTCTGCGTTTATAGTTTATATTACTGAAACATTTTGTTTAGTTTCATACAAATTTATTTTATTCTTTCAGAATTTGAGTTTGTTTCCTTTTCTATTTTACAATCCTACGGAATTCTCTACTGCTTATCTTAATAAGAGTTTTGCTATTGTTACGTTTTCGTTTTGTATATCAGCTTTATTTCTTATCTTTGATATTTTAAGAAAAAAATTATTATTTTTAAGTTTTTAGAATTGGAAGCTGTGATGAAATCCGTTACTAAAATTGTTTACTGCGATTATTTGATGCTTCAACAAGTTTCTACTTATAAATTATCTAGGTAGTGATTTTTTATTGATTAATATAATTTCCATCTTCCCTAAAGCAGTACAGTAAATGACTTTATTCTTGGTTAAAGAATTTGTTATTAACAGTAACAGCAGCAAGTTTCACGGACTAACGCAGTAACGATTCCCCCCCTTTTTCCCCCACTTATAGCCGACCAGCTTGTCTAGTATATTCATCCGCAGGTAGGCAGCGTGCACACTGTATACAATGTGAAAATCTAATAAGTCATTATTTATTATTATTATTATTGTAGATTTGCATTTTAGGAGTTTTAATATATCAATGAATTACAATAGGGTTGCTGTTAGTCATAAAAGAGTAATATAGACATTAATCTAAGACAAAATTATCTTAATTCAGTAAACAAATTTGAAATGAATCACAAACTCACATTAAAATATCTGTATTGTACTAGCCGGCATGCGTTGCAATGTCAGTCAAAAGACCCGTATGGTTTCTAGTCTTGTTTTCCGTTGCTTCCGTCTGAAACTTAAAATGTCTTTATCTTTCGTGCTTGAGGTATAGTTTGACCAATCTTGTGTGGTTTAGGTGACTTAATTGTTTTGAGAGTGAAAGAAATGCTTTGTGACGCATTCATAGACCGAAAAGACACAAACTTCCACTAAACTCCCGCGCCACCTATTGTAAAATGACTGTATTATAAATATAAAAGAATGTACGCAGACAAATTAGGAGGAGTTCGTGTACAGGTCTGAATGAATCACAAACCGACATGAAAATATCTATATTATACTAGCCTGCGTTGTAGCCATGTCATTCGAAGATGATTCATGATGACTTTTTCTTTCGTGCTTGAGGTGTAGATCGACCTATCTCGTGTAGTTGGGTGGCATGATTGAGTTGAGAGTGAAAAAAATGCTTTGTAACACACTCAGAGACCGAAAACACACAAACGCCTGCTAAACTCGCGCGCCACCTATTGTAAAATGGCTGTATTAATTTAGAAATCTTTGCGAGCGTGCTCATAACAGTTCACCAATGTTTCATCGCAATCGGAGAATGGTATAGGAACGCATAAGGGCACAGCCGTCTTTACTTACAAGCCGTGAAGTTAAAATTGGCAACACCGCCTAGATGCCTTCAGCAGGCGCTGAAAGTGAGATAGATTAACCGCGTGCCTAACCTAAAATAGGTTTTTTGGTAGTTAATTCTGTCTTTAAATTTAGCTAGGTAGGTATAATGTGATGAAGAAAGGATGTATAAAAGGGAAACTTATAATAGTATATTATTCAACAAGCGTGTAATGATGGCTATTACCCACGAAGATGAAATTGCAACACGAGCCGTCAGGCGAGTGTTGTAACATCTGAGTGGGTAATAGCCATTATACGCGAGTTAAATACTATACTTTATTCACAACTTAAATGTTGTTCAAAAAATACGAAAGATAAAGAACAATACTTCTTTCCACAAACACTGTCAGAAGTTGACATTTTGACACGGCAAACAAAAAATGCGATTTATGTATACCGCATATTCACAACTATATATGTTTGTTCAAAAATACAAAAGATAAAGAGATAAAGGAACAACATTATTTATTAATAGTGACGTTTCTAATACACAAAAAATTAATTTTTATAATAATTATTAATCGTTACATTACAGTTGCTTAAATTCATATATATATAAGTATATTTATGAAATGTCAAATTTGACACAACGGTGGAGTAATAAATATTATTCCATCGAAGTGTCATTATTATTCAACAGTATTTAGTAATGCATGGCATTACTTGATAGAAATCGCGTATTTAATACATATATTACTTAATAGTTGTGGATAAAACACATTAATAATACTTCAACATTTTTAATATCATTCAAAGTGGTAATTTTCTCGTTTGACCACTTTTACTTTCTTATACGTAGTATAAGGAAGTATTGTGATGATGAAAATTTTCGACCTCGAGATTTTTGCAGATGTCCACGTTTTGAGGTCCCCTGATACCAAAAAAGTGGTTTTTAAAAAATGTCTGTGTGTCTATCTCTATCTGTGTGTGTGTGTGTGTGTGTCTGTCTGTCTGTGTGTGACTACGATAGCGGTCAAACCGCTGTAGATATCAATTACAAATTTTGTATTTACGAATATAATCTCCCTCTTGAGAAATGATTAGATTTTGAGCGAAATCGGCGGACCGGAAGTAGTAGTTTACTTCAGTGAAAAAATCGAATTTTGCAAATATTTCGTCAATTACTAAGTTTAAACAAATTTATAAAGAATTCAAATGTACTCAAAATTAAATTTGAGAAAAATTGTAATAATTAAGTTTTTCGAAATTTCTATCGGAAGTAGGTCTTTTACTCTTATCGAAAATCAGTTTTTTGCGAATATCTCGCAAGTCATGCTTTCTAGGCAGGTACATTACGAGTATAAAAGTATTTAGAACGTACTTTTAAATATCTTTTGTATAAAAAAAAATTCAAAATTCAGACCGGAAGTACCACTTTTACTCTTATCGAATAGCGATTTTTTGCAAATATGTCGTAAGCTATGCATTCTATATATATTTATCAAGAGTACAAAAGTATTTAAAACTATATTTGCAATATTTTTTCTATATATGAAATTTCAAAATTCGGACCGGAAGTAGCACTTTTACTCTTGGCGATGAGCACTTTTTTGATATCTTGCGAAGTATGCATTCTATGGCGATTTATTAAGAGAATGAAAGTTCTTAGAATAGGATTTTGAATAAGTTTTGTATTAAAAAAATTCTTAAAATTGTACAGTTTGAAACGTTCATACGTATAAGAAAGTCGTGTGGTGGCCACATCTCATTTTTTTCATGATGACACACTATTTTTATTTCTGCTATAATTATTTAACACTATATTGCTCATTGGTGTTCCACATTCACATACAACACTAAAATCAATATAAAAGTTATCAGACTTTATACACTTTTAATTGCTAATGAGGTTAATATCTTTTGATGATTATTTTTGCTCAAGAATTGTTTTTCAATTTTTATATTTTTTGTTATAAAAGCAAATATTGCACATAAGTGAAAAACACATAACCTACTTCATCAGTTGCTGCACAAAGTCCGCCTCCTGCAGATAACCAAAATAAGCATCACCAAACAAAGCACCATTACTTTTCACTGCCAAATTTGTACAATTCACACACTTAATTTTAATTGAATGAACAGCATAACCACTATGTATGCTTGTAATATTCAGCGTTTAAACATAAATCACTGCAAAAACTACCAAGATATATCTTGCTGACAAATTTTGTAACTGAGACCAACGAGTCAATTTACGGGATTCAGGTGACACCCACATAAGATTATTTGATGCTAATTCGGTATTATTAACGTAAACTGTAACTATACACTATTTATTAATAATGATACTTGAAACCATTTTTACACTTTCACCTTCCTTGTCTTTATATGACTCAAATCGTTGTATTTCACCTTCATCAAAATGTTTACAGCAAACCACTGAATTCCCTGTGGCGACGAAATTTTCTCTATTAATTGCTCGTACCCCTTTTTACGTTATTAATTTTCCTTTGAAAATGAAAAGGTTGTTTGTAGATCTTCCTGTTTCAGTGTACTCTTGTAGTTCAATTTACACAATGAGAGACAGCACAATCATGGAATCTAAAACATCACACAGTTGTAAAAAAATGAACAGAACTAGTAAATGTATATTGTTTTTACCTTCTCCAAATGTATTTGTTAATCAAACTTATAAACAGCAAACAAATGATTACAAAGAACGTGTTGACACTTTGAGGTTATGTTTAATAATGTAATCTGCCACATTTAGGAAAATATGAATTGTTTACCTATAGGTACTTCCCGCGATTGATTTTAACTTTTTAAATACTTCTCCTCAAATGTTTTTGATTCAAACTGACGTAAAGTTTAGCTAATAAACGTGACATGCACATCATATGCACATGGTCTCGTAAAAATTACATAGAATGAGAACCACACGCGCAGTTGCCAGATCTCTAGCTTCATGGCTTGTAAGTAGAGACGGCTGTGATAAGGGACAAACAAAGACACATTCCTTTATATATATTAAATTCTTTGCCAAAATATACAAGAAATGTATTTAAATTAATCTTTTTATTTATTTTTTATATTTATCTTGACGTAATGGGATACTTATTTGACAGTAAACAATAAAACAATAACAAAAATGACAATAGGAATCAAGGAATGCAAGATAATGAAATAACAAAGAACGACAAAAAATAATTAATAAATAAGAAAATCAATTAAATAGGATCATTCGAAAACTCTTATCAAAAACAACATCCAATTACATTGCCGATCTCGGTGTTTAATAACGAATATAGAAATATGTAAACATGTATAATTAAATAAGAAAATGTAATCAATTAAGCATAGAAAAGCCGTTACTATCTATGTAGTTTCATTAAAATATCTAGATTTATCTTAGACAACATTCAATTCCATTACACAAGTAATATCGAAGCGAATTATGTAATTAAAAGAGTAATTGCAAAGATTGAAAGTAGAGCTGTAGCACACTATTCATGTAGGTCTACAAGACGGTCCAGATTTATCTTAGACGAACATCTTCACTCATAACATAAATAGTCCGCACTATGTGTCAAAGATATAATCTAGAATTGTATAGATGAAGTATGAAAAAGAGTTAATTATGTGTTGGTAGCCACAGACATATATGTTTCTACTTTATTAAGTTTCTTCAGTCTGGGACAACTAAGAATCTGTGTGTTAATTAAAACTAATTGTGTAGATTGAAATAATATGTGTAGTATTACCTTAAAAATATCTGACTGGGTTCTACTAGCTAGGATTATTTATGTGAATGTCAGCTATTACCTAAATATACAGGGGATTTACAAATTATTTTTCATCCGGTAACCTAGTGAAGACAGTCTGGGTGACCGGAACAGCAACAACCGATCCAGTTGCAATCTTTTGGCCATTTTCTGATGTAAGAAATAATATTCTATTCAGCTTTTTTGTGTTAGCTGAAATTTTCATTTTGAATTGGTCCTTGAATATAAATAAATCGATAGCAATTCTACCATTTATAATATTGTCAGTGTAATAGTCTACTACTCATTTAGATAATAAATATTCTATTCATCAAAAAAGGAACAGAAACGCAAACAAGAAAAGTGATTAATTGATTATTTATAAACTTTTCCTATCTGACTTCCATAATGTTTTAATTATTACATAAAATATAATAGCATTATTTCCCAGCTTTGTCATCTCAATTTAACTTTGATTCTAAAATTTAAAAGTTTTATATTTACTTAATATAATTATGTATATATGCACAATAAACACTTTGTTCTTATGTTACAAAAGATCCTACATCAGTTAAATGTTCACCATACAATTTATTTTACATTTAAGTACTTGGAAGTATAATATGTGTAATACTTTAAAATACTGTAAATACAGCGATTACCATTTTTATAACCTCTTCGTGATTCTATGCGCTTAATCATTTCAAAATAAAGTGAAATTGAATTTCCTTTTAGAAGTTCTGTATTATAGAGATAACTTCTATGTATGCGGCCAAGTAACATTTTATGCACATAATAATAGCGGCTTAGTAAATCCTTTGTCTTTTAGAGCTGTCAGTACTAAAACGACGATTTATATTTATTAGACTATAATTCAGTTCCATTATCACACATTATTATAAAAATGTTATACAACTCATTTATACTTTACTTTAATTTATTTTGAATTGAAAAGATGGCTTGTATTCGAAGTATTATTTAATTAATCAGGTTTATACATTCAAAAATATCTTCTTCTGTGTATGGAGTAGAGGCTTCCTCAATGTAAGAACTTCGAATATATGGAAGTGCACGAAATAATGTCCCTTTTAATAAAATAATCAAAAATACGGTGGTTATTCTTTAATTTATTATTCACTGATGTTGAAATATCCCACACTCTTTGAGTGACAGTTGCCCCTATAAATGTTTTAATTTATCTTGTCAACAACATAAGGTCATTTGAACATTTCACGTTTTAAAATGACGCAGTGTAAATGAAATGTCTAAACTTGAATCATATTGATTTTGAACATGAGTGAAAATTTTCTCTAAATATTTTTTTGGTAATTTAACCAAATCCATATCTTATTTGGTTTTGTAAATCATTGATAAAGTTTGGTCTGTTAAAGAACACTACTGTTTTGAAATAACCTTATCCAGAAAATTATGATCACAACCAGAGAATTCAATCTAATGGGAAACATTTGATTGAGTCCCTACTAATGAAAATGTTGTGGAGATTCATTTAATATTTATATTAATTTCATTGAAAACAACAGTTCTGCAAAGTCAAATTCCAGCCAGCTTCTCTGCCAGCAAATAAATTTGATTCTCAAACAAGTTTTTGAAAAAAAGGCACTTGCCCAGGCCTCAAACTTACACTAATAGGAAATCATTTTGAATCTTTTTGTATGAATATACAAGGAGAGAAAAATATATTTTAATTGTGTAAAATGTCGTATCTATGTATGTATGTATACAACAGTTCAAGAATGTGGCTCTCGGTTTACCCACACCACCATAAGACTGGTGGTGTGGGGAGACCGAGAGCGCGAACACCATGCGCACATGGCATTCGTTCCGTATCTTTAGAGTGTGAACTTACATTGTGTCTGAGCAAACTCGCAAATATTAAAATAAAATGCCCTTAGCTGTCGAGGAAAAAATACAGATTGTGTTATGGTATGCGAAGGATAATTCGTACAAAGACGTGCAAAATTTATTTGTATAGTACATTATAATATTTTGTTTCGTTTTAAATGTGAGAATTTTATTTTAGTTACCATTTTTATAGTTTTGTTTCAGCTCAATGTTTTCAATGTTAATACATTATAGGTACATCAATTACCAAAATAGCGGAGCAATTCCTTAAAGCAAACGTCTGCATACTAGCTTTCAACGTTTTGCACTGAAGCCTCGGTCTCGGTACCCGGTGTCCCGATATGAACTCATCTGTATTCCCCTATTATCGTACCCCTCCATTTCATGTTTGCATGAACATGTGTGCGTGTCTGTGTTTCCCTATATCTACTTTTATTTCAGTCAAACGGTATAAGGTATGCACAACTTTGGCTCATAACGTCAGTTTCGCGCAGCACACAGCTATGTCATCAACGTTGCGTCATCCATCGTATGTTTGTAGTTTGTGTTTTGTTTATATTTAGATTTTGAAGAAGTTATATAGTATTTTTTGTAATTATAGTTATTATTTCTTGTACTTGGTGCAGTTAAGTTTTGTAAATTATTTTGTTAAGCCAAATACTTTTAATTTGATTTATGCGTAAAAGAACTTAAGAAGAGGTTATAATGTAGAAAATAATAAGGTTATTAAATATTGTTTATAATGCAATAGATTTGCCTCTACCTTTAGCTGATCTAATATGGGTAAGCTGCTGTGTCTTGAACTGTAAAAGCAGGCCAGGAAACACTCCATATTAGATATTTTCGTTTTTATAAAGATCAACACCTATCTCAGTGGATACAAGCCTGTGGTAGAATGACAAAAAACACAAGAAATTGTAAGTTTTATACTTGAATGTACTTGTATACCTTTCAGTGATGTTATTATTTAAAGATCTTATATGTTCAGTTCATTTTGCAAGAGACGCATATGAGGACTTGTACTTAAATAATCGTCAGATCTGAGACAAATATAAATATCTTGTAAAATCTACCCAGATGCTTCATAAGACAGCTATTCCCACATTGCATATACATAGTGAGGCTGCTGTTGATAACTTGACTTTACAACCATCAAGTCTAACGTAACAAATATAATATTATATGCTTAAGAATACTTCATTTTGAATTATTTATTCCGATGTTGCTGAGGACGAAAGTTAATCTGTAATACATAGTTTATGTAACACCACTTTTACTAATTTCAAAAAATAAACAAGTGAACCTAATATATACATATATGTTCAAAATGGACTGCCGAGGATATCTCCTCAGCAATTTTGCTTCAAAGCATAAGCCCTAAAGCCTATTTTAGAAGTACTAGACAATATCCACTGGCAGGCTTGTCAACATTAAGAAAATGTGTTACAAAATTGGAATTGAAACCAGGTAATCTCCAAGAGGTTTTCTATAAATAAGAAAATCAACATATTAAAACGTTTGGTGAAAAATATTAAAATGGACTTACTGGAAGAAACACATGTTAGAGTGTGTACTTATATACTTATCAAAGAGATAAATAAAAAGAAATATCAACAAAAAAATAAAAATTAACAAGAAAAACATTAAATATACCAATAAAAAGTAACCCTATTTCTTGTTTTATTTATTGCCTGTAGGTTAACAAGAATTAATATGCATAAATGCTATATAAACCAATAGTTTCCGTAGTATAAATTCTTCTTTTGCAATATTCATTTGTATCAGTAAACCAATATCCAAAAGAAATGGACGTATTTAAGTCAAATTTATTTTTTTAATAAATTACATTGTCAGCAAATTAATTATAAATTGTGTTATCAAAAAACATAAAACAACGTTCTTAACTAAAGTGTCACATAATATCTAGTGGGACCGTTTTTATCAATACAGTTTTATTATTTTCCTTTATTCGTTAAACAGATAATTTGTGAAAAATATATATTTTAGGTACACATTCGTAAATCCCTGTGCTATGAATTATGTTTATTTTATTATTCTTTATATAGCAATCTATATACTATTACATCTGTGGTTATTCAAAAGTCATGACGTAGGTGTGTACCAAACGTCATAAAGAAGCTATAATTGTTATATATTATATCAAATCAAACTTTTACTATACTTCTAATATTTAGGTATATTAATTTCAAACCTGCAGTGTAATATCTTGAATGTTGTTATTCTACCATACCTATTGGAGCGTATATCAAAATCTAAGTTGTAGGTTTCCACGGTTGGCGTTGATACCTTCTTGGTTCTTGGAACAGACTGTCTGTGTCAGGTAATCGCAGTAGTAGAAGCTCTGAAGATGTCCCTTGTGATAGTGGCCAAAACGTCCGCAGTAGAGGCAGAGACGACGACGCGGTTTCAATCCAGAAACCGGAAACGTATATTAGAAATGTAAACTTCTTTAACTTGCTGTATTAAGTTACATTTGACAGAGTTTAACTGACACAAATTCGTATCAATAAGTTGTCGTATTTATGTACATTTTGATGTTTTTTCACATTGGCAAATAGTTTAAAAATATAGTTCTTTTAAATACACCTTGAAAAGCTGTAACTTCGATGTCTTTAGTCACAGATGGACAACGGTCTGACGTTAGTTTCAGCTTTTTTAATTGCAAAAATCAATTGAAACTCAATTACGTAGGTTGACATCAAACTGTTAAAATAACCCGAAATGGCACGACAAGAGACAATTAATTTTGTATTATTTGATTTATTTTCTATCGTAAAATCGTTTCATAAACTAGTTAATTAATCGTTTTATTAAACACTCACTCCGCTACGCCTCGCTCGTGATTAACAAAACTTGTGACTAAAATTATGTTTATAAAACTTGATACATAAAATGCTAATATTGTATTGTGTTTAGTTGACACACTGTATTCTTGTTACTGATCTTTTCGTCATGAAAAGCTTTTATTAACTAAATTTACAGGTGCATATTTATATAACATTTTATAAGCATTAACTAACTAACTAACTTATTATCTAATATATATAGCGGTATATAATACTGCAATTTAGTAACTCAATATTCTAATTCTATTTCAATCTATGCGTGTACATATTGACGGTCATTGTTTGATAATTATCTTAATTTTATATTTGCAGGGTCCGCTATCCAAATGTTACGGCAGCTTTTAATTAATGCTACATCGCATGCAGTTAATGATGCAATTTCTAAAAAAAATGTATACAACATGTTTGAACTCTCTCTATCGTTTATTTTTAACGCAATTTGGCCCCCGTTTAACAACGTGTAATTAGTAATGTATAATGTTTACATTTTATCGTGAATGCGGTATTATTTTAACGAATTTGCATTTACCTACATGCATAAGTGTACCACAATTTAATAACTCCACCTATCGTATCGCAGGAAGGATTTATTAATAATATACGAGCAGTACGAGATTGCATCTAGGCAAATTATTACACTAATAATAGGAGTTAGGAAATTACCTAAACATCGTGGACGTTAATTTGGAAATTTAAAGTCGTTTAACTTAAATAAATCAGTGGTAAATTAGAGAGGTTGCGGTGTGTATTTTTCGTTCTAAAAATTACCCTTATAACTTATAGAATTGAATTTTATAAAATTTTATACCGTATAAACGAGTTTTACACGTTATTTCTAGAAATATCGAAACCAATCAGAAAATAGTAGATATAAAGGCTCATGCCTATTAATGCACCGAACATGTTTTTTTGTTGTTGTGATAAGTGGGAAACGTGTCAACGAAACGGTTGTTTTGTATTGAAGTGTCTGTGAGATGTGAAACAGGTAGGAACAGATTGATAGTGCACTTGTAGAAGGCTTGTATTGTATAGTTTACAGATGCAGCATTCGCTCAATCATTGCTATTTCATGCAAGCTGCACTGCTTCTCCTACTACTAGTGCGATAACCGCTAGCGTAAATAGTACTAATAATGAGGAAATTGCACAAGAAAGCCAGAGTTGTCAACAAGAAAACATAGCAAGTGAGAGAGAGTTCTTGTAATGATGAATCTCAAAAGAAAAAACGATTCCGATTTTACGAAGCTGAAAGTGCATTAGAGAGTTGCATGGCATTTTGGCAGAAAATGAATTGCAAAATGAAGAAAACGTGTGGTCTTGACTCCATGATATACACTCGTGTATGACAATCCGGACCGATTCAATGCATGCCGTCTACAATTATTAAAAGACCATATGATAAAGCAGGTCTTAAAATTTCGAAAATATGACTAATGCTTGTGTGGGACAACTATGAAAAGTTAGTAGTAGTACCTACTGCTAAAGCTGGCAGACCAAAAAAACGAGCACTGTCACAAGCAAAAGAAGATGTAGAAATGGCAAAAACAATTTGCAATGCAGCATTGCGAACAATTAGGAAGGGAGCTAAACTTGAAGAGGACAATGTAGAGGGGTTTGAGAACACTCTATTTGTTGCAGAGAGTCCTGAAAGCAGTACTGGTTCCCCTGCGACCTCACGACAGTGTACACGTAGTGCCACTAAGAAAAGGAAAGTGAATAATAAAGAAGGGAGCGTATTTATTTATTTAGCGGAAAAGACAAGACTTGAGATGGAACATCAAAAAGAAGAACTAAAATTGAAGCAGCAACAACACGCAGATTATCTTCGTCTGCAAGAAGAAACCCTACAATTCAAAATATCCAAATTGGAATTTGAAAGAAAGAAATGGCAGGTCAAAGCACAAAACAGACAAGCCGAAACGGCAAGAACAAATTTACTGATAAATATGCGGCAAACGTTAATAAACAACACAAATCAGTAATGTGCAATTTTGTATAATAGATTTATTAACGTACACATTATTCAACTTTTTTTTTTATTAATATGTAGGTATATTTAATTTTTCCCAAATAACAAAATCCTATTAAGGCTGCTGGAAGTATTCTAAGAACGATGAAGATTCTATGTATCAAAGTAGGTTGAAGTGGCACTGCCATACAAGCATGTGTGGGTGTTTGTTAGAAGTGCTGCAACAATATAGTACTTTCCAACAGATTACAAATATAACTTTTGATTTTTGTTAAAGTCCAGAAAAGCAAATTGTTGCACAAGTTTTCCAAAACTCCATTGAACACATTGTCAAAGTTTAAGCAAAGCAGTTTGCTGCTCCGACAATGGGCGTAACAACGGTTTCTTAAAAGGGTATCCTTCATCACCATAAATACAATATGGATAACAGTATAACTGTAAACTGTAACTGATCTAATATAAGGGTATCCTTCAAAATAAAGACATCATGTCTTTGATTTGGGTATGGCATACTCACGTCCTTACGCTTATGTTCAATATACACTTCCTTTTGATTTACTGAAGGTCTGCATATTGCCCCGGCGGTCCCATCAATAAAACCTATGCAATATGTGAAAGAGACACCTCTGCATGGACCATTGCAGCTAATTCTTTCTGATAATTTGATGTGAATCATTTATTTTCAGATAAACTAAGCAGGAGTGTACCCCACTTTTTATATATAATATCTATAATCTCTTGTAATAGTTTATTTAAAGATGTACAATGTAGTCCAAATTCTTCCTCTAATAGTTTTGGTCGGTTGGGATGCGCAAATCTACGAAGTAATAAGCAAAATCCTCCAAGTCCTAAAATTTTAATTAAATTATGGCATGAAATAATTACAAATTACATACATACCATCTATAATATGTTGATCTCTCGTTTCCACTCTATTCGGTAGCCGCAAAATTTCATAAAGTCTAATAATAATAATATTTATTTCAAGAAAAGAGTACAAAACAAAAAAGTAGGCACACGTTTGAAACATGTCATGTAAAAAAACATTATCTAATACATAAAAAATCATCTACATCACAGCAGGAAATGGCCAGCAAGTATTGCTGTACTTCACGTTTAAAACGGAAAAAAATGTAATATTTTTTATAGTCAGGCAGCTTGTTATAAAATCTACAGCCAATGAAATACACACCCTTCTGAAAAACAGGTTTTCTGTGGCGAGTAGGTAGTAAATAATCATTACTACGAGTATCATGGAAAACTCAGGTTTGTACTTATATACAAAACAAAGTACCTCAAGAATGCGCAGATCATAAAAAGTTAAACGAGAGTTATTTTTAAAAACGTCTCTACAGGAGTTTCCATAACTAATGCTGTATATAATTCAAATTGCTCGCTTCTGCCTCAAAAAGACTCTACGAGCTTCGTATGATGCGCCCCAATGAATAATATCATACCGCATGCAATATAGAAAATATAAGTTATAGAATGTTTTTAGGGTATCCACACCACAGACCCGTTTCAGTTGCCTTAGAGCATAACACGTTTTTGACAAAGTTTGGCACAATTCGCTACTGTGCAAACTCCAACCAAGGTTGCTTTCTATAGTGAGACCCAGAACTTTCACAGAAGACACCGACTCACAACCATCCAGAAGACGGTTACCGAAAGAAACAAATTTTCTCTTGTCTATGTTGATAACTAATTTATTGATTGACATCCAATTATTGATTTGATTAAGGAATAATTCAACTTTTCGATTTACTTCTGATGGAATAGGTGAACTTAAAATGACATTGATATCATCAGCATGTAAAACTATGTGAATTGTGTTACCAAAAACTGTGAGTAAATCATTAATATAAATTAAAAATAAAGTAGGTCCTAAAACTGAACCTTGAGTAACACCAATATCAACCGGTTCATAGGAGGATTGGTAGTTATCAATCTTAACGCACTGTTTACGGCCAGAGAGATATGAACTGAACCACTTACGGGAAACACCATTAATGTCATATTGCTCTAATTTGTGCAATAAAATTGATTAACAAGATTAAAAGCCTTAGATAAATCTATACAAATGTCCAAACAGTAGTGATTTTGATCCAAGTTGATGTAAATTAGTTTTAAAAAGTTAAATAACGCAGTATTCGTAGATTTATTTGCACAGAAGCCGTGTTGATTATAATGCAGTAAGTTGAAACGCTTAAAAAAACAGATAGTAAACTAATGGGACGGTAGTTCGATATTACGTCAACATCACCTTTCTTAAACAGTGGCTTCACAATTGCCAATTTCAATAAAGAAGGGTTGTTGTAAGAAAAATTAATCAGATACGCTAATACTGAACTAATACATGATAATGAGTGTTTAATCACAAAACTAGATATATTGTCATGACCTGTTGAAAAAGACGACCTCACGTCAGCCATGGTACTCCCAATATCACTAATGATGTCGTGTTTGTCAAAACGAAACTTAAATTGGCATTTCTCTGATGGTACAGAATGTAAATTAAAACTTACAACGAAATACATTGGTTTTCGTTCTTTAACTGCCTTCTCTAAAGCATTATATACAATAAATCCGTTCACACTTTTTATATCGAAGGAAATTAATAAATGTAGCAGATTTTCAGTGTACAGTGTCGTGTTGTTTATGCACTTACTTGTCAACATAACCTACATCTGTCAAATTAAGCAAAGCCAATTTCGGTAATTTACGTTACGATATATTGTAAGTACAAAATGGCCGTCCAACGTATTGAAAAATACACACCGAAACCTCTCTAATATGACAGAATAATGGTAAAATGCTCTTTGAAACTGTAATTATTTTATAATTACTATTAACTTATAATATTAGAATGTTTTTCTTCTATTCTACCAGACGAAGGGTGATACAATAGCTTGGACGATATTGGTATAGAATAAGTTTTGGGTTTAAAGTTTTTAATGTCTTGCCTCAGAGATTACAAAATAAATAATAATGAATGTGCGTTTAAGCGTAGTGTTTGGGGCTTTCTTGAGTAAAATCTGTATTTATGTTAAGCATTTATATATGCATAAATTAATAAGTTTTGATTTGTTGCCTTAGTTGTAGGTTTATTTGCAGTTTTTTTATACTTACTATGGATTCTACCTAATTATGACAATGTCAATATTCTTTTGAATTGTACTGACGGTAAATATATTATTATTATTATTACTATTATTTTTGTTGTTATTATTATTATTATATTCCATTTTAATGTTAGTTTTAGACTACTTCTAATTGAGAATAATGCTAAATTCATATCATCATCCCGTCAATTTTTGTTATTAATTTCTGAGATAAGGAAGTTGGATTTTCTCTTCTAATGACACCTCTCCGACAAGCTTATTGTATAAAATTTTAAAGAGAGTGCACAGTGGAAAAAATTAACCGTAGAAAAGTTTTTGGCATGATAAATGGCATTTATCTTTTAAAAATACATGGTCGAAAGATAAATTTTAATAGTCGCTGTGGCGTCGTAAAAATTTTAAACTTTATTCAAATATCAATCACTTTGATAGTTCAAAAACAATGTCAATTTAATCTACCCTCCGCTTCACTTAATGCAGTAACTCGATAAAAGATAGGTTTTCATGCTAAAGAGAATTTATAGAGTTTGTTAAAAATTAAAGGGACTCTACCGGTGAGCCAGAGCACCGGCAGAAGGGTATCGATTTCGGTTTTCTCCATTAATATTGGGATTTACTCCGTGCTCGAGGTAGGTTGAGAACATTAACCTTGATTGTTTAAATCTAGAGATAAAAGTAGTTAGCTGTATAAAATTCTTGTAATAATTCTGGTGGTGATAGTAATAAAATATGATAAGATAATGTATGTAATGCATTATGTTGAAGGTCTTCTGGGAAAATGACTCTGGAATATTTCTGCAAGATATATTTTATTATTCCCTTTGTTAAACTAAGATCTAGAGGGAACAGAAATAAATCAAAATAAAGTTGAAAGAGGAAACAAGAAACGAATGCAACTGCAAAGGTGGAATTCTTATTTGAACAATATTACGTATACAGCGCGCGTCAAAAGTAACGCATAAATTTATTTATAGCTAACATAAAGGATTTACAGAAAAAACGTTCAAAGCAGTATAGCAATTTTATAAGAAAAAGTAATTGTTTGGCGATAAATATTTACTTTTACGATTCGATTTTCATAGCCTTTTCATATTATGGGGGTTTATAAGTAAATTTGAATAATTTCGTCATCGGTAACTTTTCTATGACTTGGTTTTGGGGCATCTTTCACAAACCCACTCCCTCTAAACATTCTTTCAATTCTGCTCACAGTGGATTGTGTTATCGGAGGCGGTTCAGCGTGTTCGTAATTAACAAGAAGAATGAGTGTGCTTTAAACCACACGGTGGACGTGTAAACTTCATCAAGGCGAGGTTAATAATACCGTAGGCAATACGAAATACACGCATATAATATTCAGTAACGTATTAAATAAAACATTCGCCCATTTATTACATTTACGCGAGCGTCCGTTTTGTTTGGTCGGTTCGGACGTATGTGTATGTATAAATAGACGATATAAATACTTGCTTACGGTCCCTCGCTTGGTCTGATGGTAACTTATCGGCTTCATAACCGTGCGGTCTCGGGATCGAATCTGTTCTGGGACATGAATTTATTTATTCATTTAAATTTCAATTTAATTGAAATTCAATAATAATAAAATTGTTCCCTTAGTCGACTCGAGCCGACATTACCCGAACGAGCGTTACATATCCGAGCATTACATATCCGAGCATGACGGGTCAGTCTTGTTCACTGCCTACAATCAGCGCAACGCGCCTAAAGAAGTTTACACTTCAAAAAAAGATCGCAAACACAAATTATTAATGTTGTTATTTAAACACTACACATGTAATGTGTTCAAAAAGAGAATTTAATATGGTAAGTCATTAAAAAAAAAATAAACCCAATTGGCCATAAAAATGGTATCGCTAAAGTAAATCTTTATCTTTATATTATAATGACTTTTTTTTACAAAATCGCTATAGATATCCCTTGGAGGATTTTTCTTTAGATCATCTATGTCAACTGAAAAGGTTCATATTGTGTTTAGTGTTGCAGTTCAGTGGACCGTGTATGTTACGCTTGGGTTGACTTTCTATGATGCTCTTCCAAGAGCGATGGAGATAGCAATCATGGTTCAACTTGTTAGGCAGTTTTTGAATTTCCATGGATTCACTGATTTTGCGACTCTAATAATGGGAATTTTTGGTGAAGATTTTTGTGGTATTGAACTTTATCTGGTGCTCAGTTTTCAATCTGTGCTTATCTAGTGTAGACTAGGAAGTGCGCAACAATTGCTTGCAGAGTTCATGCTCGAAAAAACGAGTAAACAGGTTTAAGGCTGTCTGTGTGAGTCATTTTTGTTTAAGCAGTGGGATTTAAAAGTCGAATATTTTGTCTATGTATTTTTTGGGAGACTTGATTTTAATTAGGGTTTTATTATATGTAAGAGATCCTGGGTTAATGCGTCAGGTTCGAGTTGATGACGGATTGTTTTAGGGTTGGGTGGTGATATGACTGGTTATTGAGGTATCTCTTACTGTGCGTAGGAATGTCCTAGTTTGCCATCTGATCGACGAAGTACTTGTACATCAAGGAAGGGAAAGGAACCCATACTGCCAATTTCCATGATGAACTGAATATTTATGTATTGGGAAGGGAAATAAGAGGCCACGTCCACGTACCTGAACCAGAATTTTAGGTTTAAGGTTACAGGTTAATAGGGAATGCCGTTGCAAATTTTCCATGAAAATGTTAGTGACTACATGAGATAAAAGTGAAACCATGGCAGCACATACGATTTATTTCTAGTAGCTGTGACTACTGGAAATAGAAAGAGACAAGTAGAAGTAGGTAGAGGATAAGCGGCTTTCTACTAGGTCGGCCAAGTCGTCTGGCTGATTGTGAAGATAGAAATAAGTAATTTGGTGATGTGGATTCGACGGCGAAACTGTCAGTTGCTGTTTTTGAAAATAAGGTCAGCTGCTAAATTTTAAATTACTTTAAAATAAGTTTTTCTCAGAGTTGAAAATTCTAATTATAGTTTTCTGCTTTTAGCACTGATAATTATTTAATTAGGCAAATTTTTAATTTTTTAAAAATTCATCTGAAAATACTAATTACTAAGGAGAGTTGATTAATTAGGTTCAATTATAAGGACAGAAATTAAATCACCTACATAGAAAAACAGATATTAAACACAAAAGTGGATAAATGCGATGATTTTGAAATAAATTAACTGATTAACTTAAGATGCAGTTAATATTCAAATGTTTAGATATATATATATTTATGTAATGTACGCTACGATATTGATTGATTCAGGTGAGAGTTGCTATGTGGAGAACAATATAGAAAAATTACCATATTTATCGTTTGATGTAGGATGAAGTTTAAAATAAATAAATAATAATACTGGATGTCTAAATTCTCTTCTTTTCCCTAAAAGCAAATCAAACTTTATATTGCGTGTAAAAAGATAAATATCCAGGGGAGTTTTGAAATAATTTAAATATTCATACAGTTTTAAATACATTCTACACGCGCAGACGCCCTTGTGATGTATATTACGGCCGTGATTTAAAACCATACAGAACAATTCGTCTTTGTCAAATGTTACAAAGTAATTTCCGTGTGAAAATTAAAGGAGTTTATTCGGTCGGACAAACCAGATGTTCCATTCTTTTAACAAATTATGCAGAATTAAAGTGTAATCGATACCATCTATGTGTGACTGTAATTCTCCAGCAAACTGGGTCATTTTTTACGTACATTTGCGACAAAAATATTCAATGGAAAAGATAAAATTTTGTTTTATATTAAGTAAACTGTAGTGCTCGCTAAGCATAGGTATATTTATAATGAAAATATGTCTTTTAATACGATAAATAGAAATATTTACTCTACGCAATAGATTAATATACAAAGTTGTACTCGATGATATTTCAAAGTAAAAGTAGAGAATAGAAATGTAATTTTATCAATAAATATTTTTACATCTAGTTTTTCACCAAACTTCTGCTTGGGTACACGGTTTTCGTCGGAAATTATACAGAACCTTAAGAATAAAAATTATTATCACAGTAAATGGGTCAAAATTAAAGCCATAAGATTCTATAATGAATTCATACGTCTTCGTAGTCTGGTTAAAGGGCAAATACATATGTCTTACCTCACAGGAGTAGAGGAATCAGTGAAGGTGGCCTCCTCCAAATTATGGAGCTTCCTTCGGACAAAAAACACGCTCCACAAGGATACAAGGTAATCTTCGTGACAGTGAGGGCGAGGAATTTTCTGATCTCATTGACATTGTCAATGCTTTTGCTAAATCTTTCTCATCCACATATACAATGCCTTCGACTACAACGTATCTTGAATTAGTTAATAATCCCTTACCTTATTCTTTCACGCAACTAACTGAAGAAAATCTGATTAGACTTATGGCTGGCTGCTTCCCCTAATAAGCAAACAGCTGGTGAAGATCTTATACCTAGCTTCTTGATTCGTGACTTTAGACATATATTTGCTTTCTCTTTTAAATTAAATATTAATTTATCGATATTTTCTGGAGTATTTCCCAAGCGCTGGAAACAAAACTAGGATTGTGCCAGTCCACAAAAAGGGTGATCGTGCTATAGTCACGAATTTAGCAGTGATTATTCAGTGTATTTTTGAGTTTTTGGACAGACGCGGACAAGTTGATGTGATATATACTGACCTTTCGAGGACATTTGATATGAGCTTCTTCTGTGTAGATTGGGGTCGTTTGGCTTTGTTCCTTCGGCTGTTGGCCTCATTAGATCTTACCTCTGTGAGAGAGGATGCAATGTGTGCTATAATGGATTTTATTCCACTGAGGTTACACTTACTTCCGGTGTTCCACAGGGTTCAAATATAGGTCCCCTATTGTTCATATTATTTATAAATAATATTTATCAAACAATAACAAGAGTAATTAATTCATATATAAATACAACATATGTTTATGTTAAAAGAAAAAGTAAACAACACACTTACCTGAAATAGACAGAGGTAAATTTATAAATTTGAATAATGAACATTTCCTTTACAGGCATCGTTTAATAACTGTCAAAGTGAATGAGTAGATGCACCAACTTAAATTAAGTAAGAAGAATATTCAACTAGAGAAGTGGGAATTTTGTAAATATTATAATTATTACTTAAGAAAATATAAATAAAATGGAGGACGTGTATATTAAAGAATTTGAAGAATTATTTGAACAAACTAAGTAAGTAATGCAATATTGTTTACCGGAGTTATAATCATAGAAGTTTTATTTTATTTTTGATAATTAAATTAATGTTCACTAGGTTTAAAATTTTGTTTTTTATTTATTAATTCAAAATATTTTTAATGGTGTGGAATCAACCATTGAGGTACTATGTGAAAATGTTTGCCTTTAGTGGATTGGTAAATGCCATTAAAAATTTATACAATCACAGGATAATAAATTAAATAAACTGACAGAAATATATAAGAATATTTTAATGTGTAAACACTAAGCTGTTGGAATAGTATGTGAAAATGTTTGCTTCTAACAATTATTGGAAACTATTTTCAAAATATGTAAGTAGCAAGACGCTCGATTATCAGAGTAGTATGAGCAATTGTTTGCTGTGGTGAAATAGTGCTTGCATTGTGTTCAGTATTTACTAAAACTCTTTTAAATAAAAATGTTATCTAGTGAACGTACATTAAGTTATTAATATTTCAAATTCATTCCACGATATAAACAACATTGCGTTAGAAACAATTTAAAATAAGAATAATTTGAACAGAATTAGTCTTGCTTATATAGAATACATAAAATAATACTAATTATGTTAGTTGTTATAAATTCTCATAAATCGGATAAAGATAAATGTATTGCAAGAGAGATAAATACATACATGAATAAAATATATTTATTATCATTATTAAGATTTATAAATTGTGTTTAATTTCTTTACCCTATCCCATACTCAAACAGATAAGAGAAATATAGGCAAGCAAGGAGTAAACCGCTGTGAGAATTGAGAATCTACGTAAAATTTTAAATTAATGCAATATCGCAACACAGCTTTTACTAGTTAATGTTGACCTGCCATTAAGACTAAATTTGTCATTCGTATTCCCTACGTTAATATTCAATTCTTACCACACTCCGTTTAACTCAATTTACAACCGAAGATTAAATAAAATTTAATCTTTCGAAGAACGGACGTAATTACAATGCACTACAAAGATGGCATCACCGAGATGGCATAGCACAAGCAAGCGACGATGCAACGTACGGGGAAATTGTTTAAAATTAGTTCCTGGAGAATGTGTTTCACTGACATGACTTGAATAAATAGTTGCCAGTGCTGTGTTGTGTAACTTTTAATGCTGCCATCCCTCTTAAACAGTAACCACACGCCCGAAGTTCGTGTGTATAAGTGTGGTTTGGATTTCTCCAAAACAGAATTACATGTTCAAATTCCGATTTATTCAGTTATATGTCAGGTGCTCTTACATATAAAGGCAATTGGTATTTTCAGACATTCATACTATAATTATTGGAATTGTAAACCTATTTTCCATTACAAAAGGATATACACTTCGCCGCAAAATTAAGGGATAATAGATGAAATGTAATACATTTTGATAAGTACTTGTAAGTATGGAATTTTGTTGCTTGGTATATAAAGAAAAGAAGATTTAATCAACTTTGTGATTATTTATTTCAATAATTCGTAAACTAACTTCAACAATATACAATAAACAAGGAACTATCACATTGATGAGTAAATGAATAAACATTAAAAAACCAACAATAAAAGTTAGTAACGGGTGTGACTACCCCTCGCTCTTATGCAAGCCCTCATTCTTTCTGGCATACTTCGAGTTAGTGTAGCAATCTCTTCTTGAGAAACTTCTGCCCAAATTTTTTGCAATCTTATTGACAGTTCTTGTAATGTCCTAGGAGGATGTTCCAGAGCTTTAATCTGTCTCCCGAAATTGTCCCAGATATGTTCAACGCGGTTAAGATCTGGGCTTCGTGCTGGTCACTCTAAAATATTGATATTGGCGGCAACCAGCTCTTGCCTTACGATGTTGGCAATGTGTGGTCGAGCATTATCATGCATGAATACAAATTCTGGGCCATGTAGAGCACCAAATGGTTCAACAATTGGAACTATCATTTCATCCCGATATCTTATGGCATTTATTGTTCCCTTATTTAAGACATAAATGTTTGTACGGTCTTCAAGAGTTATGCCATCCCACACCATAACTGATCCGCCACTAAACTTTTCCTCTTCTGGTATGGCACACTCTGCAAATCGTTCACCTTGTCTTCTCCACACTCTATCACGACGGTCATTAGTTGAAAGGCAGAACCTGGACTCATCCGTAAACAAGACGTGTCTCCAGTTTTCAATTTCCTAGTGGGAGTGTGTTCCCATTCCCCGAATGGTATCTGCGTTTACTGCGATACCAGTTGCATTCTGGAGATCATTTCGTAATGCTTTAGCAGTACAAAATCGTCTTCGTTTAGCATTAATCCTTAATAATCGGTCTTCTGCGATCGTTGTCTTGCGTTTTCTATCTCGGCCTGGCCGTTTGCGGTAGCTATCAATCGCTTGATATCATCGCCAAGCTCTACTAATGAGAGATTGTGTAACACCCAGTCTTCGGCCAACTTCTTGTTGAGGGTACCCTTCTTCGATTAGGGTTACCAATTTTACAACTTCAACTTCCGATAAATGATGATGTTGCCTGTTACCGTTCATGGCGTGATTGACGTGTATATTTAATAACGTGTAAATTTTTTTAATAGATAAAATAATCATAATTGATACCAACATAATAATTTCAATAAATTCATGTTTTTTTTTTAGAAAAAATGAACATTTTAAAAAGCAGATTAGTACAAAAAAAAACAAAAGCATAATTGGAAAATAAAATTCCTTCATTAATTTTGCCAAATAAATGTTTTCTGAAAAAAAATTTCATTATCTCTTAATTTTTTCGGCGAAGTGTATTTAGTACAGAGAAAATTTTTTTATATCGATGATTAAAAAGTAAATGATGATGATGATATAGTCCTAGAATAAAATGCAAATATCTCCAAATTTTATTAAATTACATTATATTTATTAAATTATATAGAATCAAAACTAAATTATAACTTGCTACGTAAAACCATTATAATAATAAATAACGGACCTAGTTCTGATGAAATATTTATAAATATCGATCATCTTACCAATATCAATTGGTTGTATCAAATCTGACTTTAAAAATCAAATTCAATAAAAATAGGTCCCTTTTTTGTGTCAACGTACTTATATCAAGCATAAGTAATTTAGATCCGTTGAATATATAATCTATCATCACAAGATCGTGTCTCATAACATTATTTGAAAGTTATGGTCAATGCTGAAGAAGATTAAATTCAACATCTTACCCCCATTGTTTTTAACGTTAGTGTACTGCTACATACATTACATTACACTAAATTTAATAAAAAGTAAGTTATTATAAATTATGCTTTAAAAGAAATTATGATTGGTGATAATACAGCATTTCGCGGAAACGAAAAATAGCCAGAGAGAATCACAAGAGCATATTGCTGCAACAATGCTGATGTGATGAATAATAAAAATCAGACTAGTCTATTTATAAACTTATTCCTTAACAGCACTTCTTATTTATGTTCTTATGAATTCTTGCAGTGATTTACTTCTTATGTTCTGGTACATCACTTATTTAGTTTTGTTTGGGATAAGGTCAAAAATTAAACGAAATGTCTAAATCTCATATAAAAATTATATTTATATTTTGTAAAAATGCCAATCGTAAATAACGATGCCACACTGTATCTATTTATTTTTGTTTTACAAAATAAAGAGAAAAAAAAAACATTTATACTCATTTTTAGAGTTATAATGCTTGTGTAATACTTATTTATCTATAATAATAGTTGAAAGAATAATTTCGTGTTCCTTTAAATAAGGAAAAATTATTAATTCTTGATAATTTGTTTAATAATACGAAGCCGATTCTATTTCACCAAAAACATACATTTTCACATAGTGCCTTGGTAAACTAGAACTTTGCAACGTGAATGCTCTGAAAACTGGCCTATACTAATTGCTAGCTGTAAACATTCTCACATTGTACCTTTAGCAGCTTAGCACCTGCCCATCAAAAAAAAAAGCATCTTCGCTTATTCGTATTTACATTATTTGAATTACTAAATTAAAAGACTATATAATAATTAATGACGCCCAGAGAGTGTCCGAACATAATACAAGTTACCGGGATAAAAAAAGCTGATTCTACATTTGTTAACCATTGTTTAGATTATAAACATAATTTTAACAATAATTTTAAAATATTTCATATCCAAGATAAAAGTAAAAAACTTGTTCTCCTAGAATCATTAGAAATTTCTAGAATTACAAAATTAGGATTAGCGTTAAATGATCAAACTAACATATGCCACTCCCCACTTTTGTCCTCAAATTTGTAATATGTTTTCCAGTATATAATTTCTCGCACTAATGTAAATTCTTCATTATTCATCCACCTGATGAAGTCGCTGTGCGACGAAACAACGTTGTAATGGTATACTATAATTAAAATTTTGAAACTTTAAAGTCAATGTTTTATTATTATTATTAAATAGGTTATTGTTATTATTAGAGCAGCCAAGTGTGAATGGGCAGAATTTACATGTTATAGATATTGTTATTATAACTATTTATAGCATATAAATTCTGCCAATGTATCCCTGGTGGCTGATTCCTTGTTATTATTAGAAAATTCTACTATAATTAATGTTATCATGCATATTTACTTACCACATGTTTAATAAACGTTTCAAAATAAAGTCGTGCCAAAATTAATATACATACATGTTTCTTTCAGGCAGATAGATTTATTGACATTTTGTGCTGAAAAGCATTATGAGAAAAAATAAGTTGTCGAATAAATAAATTAAAACAGTTAGCTAGTGAAAGAACATTAATAAAGAAAGGACCTGTCTTGGGATTGAAGAAATTAGGATGAAATTCCCGAAGAATTAGAAAAAATTGTCATTCAATTTAAAAGAGTAATCGAAGGCACAATGTTAAGTAGAAGTAATTTTAAACAATAATTTTTCAAGCAAATAGATATTTAGTTTTTTCGCTATAGTTTGAATTATCTAATATTCAAGCTGACGAAGAAGTATGGATACACACTGAAAAAAATTGGGGTAAAATTTGCATGTAGAATTACACCAATGATACAAATTTACTGAAAATTTAGTGTGGTTTTGCTTTCGTGATGGATTACTTTTGTGAAATTTTACATTGAGGGATCAATTTCACTGAAACTATAGAATTTTATAATATTATAGTAAAATTACACCTGAAAAATAAATAATTGGTTAATTATATCATGGTGATTGAACATTACCACGTAAAATTATGTTGTTATTGGGAAAATACAGCACCAACAATGTGAAACTGTTTGAAGATGTGTGGACAGTTAGCACATAGAGAAGATGACGCATACAGTTTTCAGTTCGTTCATGTGGTTTACAGAATAAACGCATTTGATCCATTTGATGCAGTGTCACAGTTTATTTTTATTATAAAATATAAATCGGCTATTCACAAGTGCTCATACAAGTGATTTGTAATTCAAGGTAAATATGTTGCCATTTATTTTTTGTTTGTCGTTATCCGGTGAAGTGTTGAGCTTATGTCAATTTAGTTGTCGATGCAGAACGTTTTCAAGAAATAATTCTTACTTTACACATTCATATTGTTAGTGTAGATACAGACTAAACTGGCATATTACCGTATTACTATAATTTAGAGCAAACAAAATTTTAACGCTCTTCGTTATTCTTTTAAATTTTCTCATCGATCATTTTGCGAAAATAACTGATTCCATACAATCAAATACCAACGAAAGTTGACAAATCAAGTAACTGTTCATCGTAACAAACGTGTTTGTTGCAAAATCTAAACCTCTGGTTTCTATTTTCACTATGTTGGTGTTACATTTTTTACATAGGTATATCGCGTATAATTTTTCACGCCAGGTTGGGTGCATGCCAACAAATATAACATTTTTAGAGAACGGAACAGGAAAAGATTTCGTATTTGTAGAAAGGCAAAAAATCAATGAGGTTTGTACTTCGTTAGTAGAAGCGCTTGAAGAATGTTATGCAATATATTACATGTTTAACATGCAGTATCCAAAGAAATTTTCTTGTACAATGGAATTTCTTCAACGCTATCTCATGAAATGTCATCCAGATGTTGGGACAAAAGGTCAGTTATTTGTCATATCAAACAAGAAGAATGAGTGTGCTTAAAACCACACGGCAGAAGTGTAAACTTCATCAAGGCGAAGTTAATAATACCGTAGATAATACGAAATACACGCATATAATATTCAGTAACGTATTAAATAAAACATATTCGCATATATAATACATTTACGCGAGCGTCCGTTTTGTTTGGTCGGTTCGGACGTATGTGTATGTATAAAGAGACGATATAAATACTTGCTTTACTGTCCCGGTCTTGGTCTAATGGTAACGTATCGGCTTCATAACCGTGCGGTCTAGGGATCGAATCTGTTCTGGGACATGAATTTATTTATTCATTTAAATTTCAATTCAATTGAAATTAAATACCTCTATAAGTTATATTTATTTATCTTGTTCCCTTAGCCGACTTTACCCGAAGAGCGTTACATATCCGAGCGTTACATATCCGAGCGTTGCAGGTCAGTCTTGTTCACTGCCTACAATCAGCGCAATGCGCCTAAACAAGTTTACACTTCAAAAAGAAAGTGATTTCATTGTTAAAATCTCTTGTAGATTTTGAACTGGTAAGTTAATGTAATTTTTGTCGTTTTTGTGTCTTTAACTTGGAACACCTTTTAGGAGATATAATACCTACCAACAAGATGTCTCTGTGCCCTGTTGCAGAACACCTCTGTGTTGGTTTAGCTCTTTATTTTATTATGTTTGAATTATACTCACTTTTGTAACGAGTCTATCACAAGCTTATTTGTTATGTTTATTTGTTTATAAGTTTATTCGTTTGTAAGAAATACACGTTAATTTAATAATTTTTACAATGAACCCGCTTCTATTTTTTTGTGTTCATTTATTTATAGATATAAAGAATAAGCAATTTTAATATTACATTCAGAAAACGTTTACCAATTTTATTCCTATTAATGACTGTAGGTTCCTAAATTATTTTTATACTTACGTTAACAATTTTTCAAGTTTTGTGGGAATCAATGTTGTTTAAGTTTTCACTTTTTTGAAGAGCTAAGATAACAATGGACAACTTGGAGTGAAGTAAATAAGTATAAAGGATTTATTTGAAATCCACGATATTTTACATTTAAATGTTCAATGTGTTTTTTATGGGCAAGGATTACATATAGCCCTAATACTTATATTAAGGTAATTTCAGTTTTGAGACGTTCAATGCAAATTCGTTATGAGACCCTTCACGAATGTGTACAGCAATGTATAGGCAGAATTATTTTATAACCGTTGCACGTCATTTATTCTCTATGTATGACGTCATACTACCAACTCTAAAATATGATTTTTTAATTTTTTTAAATATCTGTAAATTAAATTATAATCATGTATATAAAATATTACTAATTATAGTTTGTCGTATTTTTGTTTATAGTTTTATTTGTATAACATGCTTCATTATTTTGAAGTACCGATTATTTATTTTAATAGTTTGCTTACGCACGTAAATGTTGGTATTTTGATAAATGATATTTCGGTGTTGCCGCGAGTGTTTATTGTATTCCACTGTAGCTGTCATTTTTGTTCGCTAGGTTATATTCTGTTATTTCTTCGTTTATTAAAATCAGTTCTTCTTATAACTTTTAGTAAATATTTGCATTGTTTTGTAAGTGTATTTGTATTTATACTGCGCTAAAATGCCGAGGCATTTCTGTATACAAGCAAAAGAAATGGTAGCATCTTTATTAAAGGTCTTCGAACAAGAACGGGATCATATTCGTATTCACGGAAAACCTCTGATACCTTTCGAAGCCGTGAGAGAAGTAAGTATCGTATACTTATATTGAATATATTATAATAATGTATTATTCATAAAACTATAACAAATTTAATTTCAGCGTGTTGCTACAGCTTTACATATCAACCTATCTACTGTAAGTGGCATTTCACAAGCACTGAAAAACAATGAACCACTGTGTAGCACCAAAACTAAGAAACACACTAAACCTGTCTTAGGTATTGATGGAGCTACACAATCATCTATAAGGAATGTTATATATGAAATGTATCGAAATAGTAAATAAATTATGTATTAATTTTAATTTGCATTTATAATACTTGATATTTTAGAGCAACACATTACACGGAAAAGTGTATTAGAAATTTTAAAATCTAGAGACGTATTTCATGGAAGCCTTTCGTCACTAGGAGTTCTTTTAAAAGAGATAGGTTTCAGATGGAAAAAAGATGACCCTCGACGAGGTTTAATGGAATTGCAACATATAGCAAATGCCAGAGTTCACTTTTTACAATTATATGTGAGAAATGTGAACAATAATTATCATTGGCAATTCGTCTACTTGGATGAAACATGGATTTTTGAAAATGGCACTGTTGGACACTCCTGGCAAGACAATACTAAACAGAGTATTAAGAAAATAAAAACTGATGGGAAAAGGTATGTATGTACATGTACGTAGATTAAAAATATATTAAAAAATATATATTATTTGGCAGATACATTATTGTGCATGCTGGCAATATCAATGGTTTTATACCTGGTGCCTCATTAATATTTTCCTCTAATACAAAAAATCCTGATTACCATGGAGAAATGAATCATGAAAATTTTATCTATTGGTTTGAAAACCAACTTTTAAAACATCTCGATCAGCCATCTATGATAGTTATGGATAATGCCAGCTATCATAGTAAATTACAAACTCAATGTCCTACGAGTAGTTGGAAAAAGGAAGATATACAGAACTGGCTTCGAAATAATAATATTACCTTTGAGGGTAACATGTTAAAAACACAGTTACTTCATTTAGTTGCATTGTAAGTACATTTTTCTATAAAATTTTTGGAGACAGAATAATTAATTTGTTATATTATAGGAACAAACCTGTGAAATCTTATGTAGTAGATAACTTGGCTGAATATTATGGACACAAAGTGTTACGGCTACCTCCCTATCACTGCATATTTAACCCCATCGAGAATATTTGGGGAATAGCAAAAACGTATTACAATAAACACATTGGTAATGATGGATATGGTGCTGATAAATGTATTGCAATGTGGGGGCAAGCCCTAGGCACCATTACAAAGACCACATGGCAAAATACAATTGCTCATACAGAGAAAGAAATCTTTAAGTGGTGGGATAGGGAGGTAGGTTTTGATAAAGAAGATATCGCTCCAATAATAATAAATTTAGGAGAAAGTGATTCAAGTGATAATGAGAGCTGCGGTGACTGTGAATCTTAAAACGAATAAATATTTTTAATATGTTCTAAAAAATGTTCATCTGTGTATGCATAATAAAACTCATTATTATAAAATTATTGCATTATGTATATTCTTTGTTAATATATTTGTTGTCATCTCAATAAAATATTTTTGCTAAATCGTTGCTTATTTGACCAACATAACAATCTGAATGCTAAATACAAGTATATATTATTTTAGATTATATTTTTTGATATATTTCTCAACATTCTTTCATAATTTCTACGATTAGCATTATTTCTATAAATATACTTGTGTTAAAATGCAGCTATCAACCTCATTCTATTGTTGAAAAACTACTCTCGATAGCATTAAATATAAATATTAGAAAATCATTTCCATATAATCTTTGTGAATGTTTTCTTTTTAAATCATTGCTCAGTTTTACTAATGTGTGATTTTAAACTAACTTCACCACAAATATACTATGATTAATAATATAAAAATTGTATAATCAGTATTATAAAAAGAAGTAATAATGTAAACAAAAACATAACCATAACTTTATTTTAAAAGTTTCTGAAATCGGTGCCGGAACAGCATTAGTATATATTAAGAAAGGAAAAAAAAACCGTACCACCCAAAAAATTATAAAATTTACAATACACAATTATATTTTTCAGATATTTATATGTCAAATTTTTTTACATAAAAATGGCGTGCAAATCATATGATTTTTCAAACAGACTTGACTACGCTGCAGTATATGACGTCATTAACGAGTAATGACGTGCAACGGTTTACGGATTGCCTCCACTATATATGGTTATTTGGGCATTAGATTATCCTTCTATCAATTAAAACCAATAGTGGCCCTAAATGGTTGTAGAACACAGTAGGTCGTGGAATTGGCTAATGCTTTGTTGCTTCTTAAATACTACAAGTTTATGCAATTTGTATATAGTATCAGCGAAACGGCAAAGTATTCATGCCTACATTTCACAGCCTATTTCAATCATTTATTACCCCCTGTATTTTTTACTTAGATATTTTCAGAGTAATTTCAAAATGTTTTGTAAAATACCTTTTTTAAAATACATATATATGTAAATCTGTATAAAAAAAGTAAAAATAATTTGTAAAACTTCTGTTTAAAAATACACAAACGTATAAAAAAAGTTAGTAAAATTACATATAAGAAGTAAAAATACTTGTCAATTTTACCTACTAAAATTCCTTTTCAATATATTTACGAAGTAAATTTCGGGTGTAATTTTATAATAATCGGGAGAAATTACCATCTAACGTAAAATTCCGGTACGGATTGAGAGTAAACGGATTTCACCTAATCCGCACTGTAATTATTTTTTTCTGTGCAGCTAAATATTTTGAAAACGGCTTATTGGAACGACTTTTATTTTACTTTTCTTCAAAGTGTTATTGTATTTTACGCTTTTACGCATATGCTAATCACTTTTTCCTTTCCTATTTACAGCATAAGGAAGTATTATGATGATGATGAAAGTTGTCGACCTGGAGATTTTTGCAGATGTTTATGTTTTGCAAGCTCCTAAAAACAAAAAAGTGGTTTTTGCAAACATGTCTGCCAGTCTTCCTGCCTATCTGTGTAATCACTAAGGGGCCAGACGGCTAAATCTAACAATAGCACACTTTGAAATTACTAGTATAATTCTCATCACAAGATTTAATTAAATTTTTAATAAACTTGCAACACTAAACTTAGTAGTTTCATTTAGTAAAAAAAAAATCAAATTTTGCTAATTTATTTTCAATTAATAATTTTCGAAAACCAGTTTTATGCAAATTATGCATTCGTACAGATTTATGACGTGTATAACAGTATTTAGAGCTGGATTTCCATTTTTTAAGAATAGAGATTTATCAAGACTACATTTTTTTATTCGGTAACAATGGCTAAAATGCAAAATTACTCAAAGCTTGACTAGCAATTTTGATCTTCCACAAAGATTCGAAACATGTTCTATACGCAACGAGGAGGTTTCTCTGTAACTGGAAACACGCCGC
Source organism: Amphimallon solstitiale (assembly GCA_963170755.1). Taxonomy (NCBI): domain Eukaryota; kingdom Metazoa; phylum Arthropoda; class Insecta; order Coleoptera; family Scarabaeidae; genus Amphimallon; species Amphimallon solstitiale. The sequence continues at coordinate 106,055,260 of OY720681.1, read as the reverse complement.
TTTATGTAATTGTAATGATTGTAATGTTCACTTTTGATTTATTATTGTTAAATATAATACATCTGCTACATTATTTAAATGAAAGTTTGAGCGAGTATAAATATTTTTTCCTATTCAAACGCAAACTTTCTTATTTTCTTCCCTTTCAGTAAACGCAGGACCATGTGACAGAGTGTATTCAACACGCGATAAATCCTATTTTTAAGGAGTGTGTGCAACTATCGTTCTCGCTACAAATGCCTCGAATAAACCCATTATCGCCATCTTACTTATTGAAACAAGTTCCGGAACACCAATAAATCTTGCGATTTTGCCTCAGCCCGGTGGAGATTTATTAACTATCGCGGAAAACGAACGGCAAAGAAACTTGTGCGATAAATTCCGCGTAAAAAGAATATATGATTCAATAAATATCTCTTTTTATGAATATCCGTTGACGTCTCGGATACCATTCGTAATTTAATCGGAAAAAATGGCTTGGCTTACGCTTGCACGAAGACGAAAGAAGTGACCGTAAATATAAGAAATATATGTATGTGTTCATAATCAATCAATAATTCCATTTATATATAATGTATTATATCGAATCGTTTGTTCTTTTGGTTACAAAACGAATTGCCCTTGCAGAGTTTCTATGAATTCCTACGTCTGTTGTTATCTTTTTTACACTGGTCACAAACGCGAACATGCAAATTGTTGTGATACATTAAACAAAAAAAAGATTTTTTAGTTAAAAGCACACCATGAACACTTGTTAACCCATTAATGCCCACCGTATGATATATCATACGTCAGCTGACGTTCGCTTTTAGGTTATGTATTTCTTAATTTGAATGTTGTGAGGTTCTATTCGTGGCAGAATAATTAAGAGTGAAGTATATTAGTAACACTCTGACATTTGATTAACAGTTGTGAGCGTTTTATAACATAAAAAAAAAAAACTTGAATATAGTGTACAGGTTTTGGGATCGCGATAATGTGGTCGAGGTAATAACTATTTTTTTTGCAAGTTTGTCTTCAACAGTACACCAGTTTTGATTATTATTTTATTTTGTCCAATATTTGTTGAGATGCCTTATAATTATTTCATTTTTGTTTTTGTTGTTATTGCAAAAAAACACAGTTTATTTTTGACGTATGTTTTATCATTCGCTGGGAAATTCTAACTACATTCTCAATTCTAGAAAAAAAAAGTACGATCCTTCCGATCCACGTGACGCTGAAGAACTTTTGAATTATTTATACACATTACCTTCGGATGACGAATTAGCGGACGAAATTGAGAATTTCCGAGAACTGGATTTCGTATTATTACCTCCAAGGGATGGCAACGATACAGATCAAGACGACGCTAGCAGCGATTTAGAGGGAAACGAAACTGTTCGAGATATTGGAAACCTATGGTGGTAGTTGGCAGATCAAGTGAAAAACTTGTAGATATTTTGCATATCAACAGCAGTGATCAATCACAAGAAAATGAAACTGATTGGTCTGATTCATACAATGAGCCGCTCCCAAAAAAAGTAAAAGCAGCAAATGGCAAGAATAATACTAAAAAGAATGATAAAAAAGCTGTAAAACAGAAGCGTGTTTGGCGTAAGAGAAAACTGGAACGAAGAGATTGTCGTCTAGATGACCTTAAAAACTGCCAACCTACAATAATACAGGAAATACAAAACGAAAAACTCTGTCCAAGTGATATATTCAAAAAAAATTTCGACGATGACTTTATGCCAAGAGACTGAGAAATATGCCATTTTTAAAGGAGTTCATGATTTTAAAATTACCGTGGAGGAGTTGTATAAATATTTTGCCATTTTGCTTTTATTAGGATATTCTAAAGTTCCATTTAGACGCATGTACTGGGAAACTCGATGGGATACATATAATCCGTTGGTGGCAAATAGTATGTCACGAAACCGATTCGAAGCAATACATCGGTTCTTACATTTTAACAACACAAAAATTGACGATGAGGACAAAATTTATAAAGTAAGACCTTTGGTCAACCATCTGAACGAAAAATTCTCCAGTTTCGTCCAGCCACTTGGAAAGTGGTTTTTTCTTGACGAAGCTATGGAACCATATTATGGGCATCATCGAATGTAGCAATTTATCAGGGGGAAAACCAATCAGATATGGTTTTAAATTCTGGTGCCTTACTACTCATGACGGTTATCTAATCAAATTTATTTCTTATACAGGAGGCGGGGATAAAATAGAAGGGATGTCACTAGGAAGTAGTGTTACCAAAAAGTTGTGTTTAAATTTTATTCCAAAAGAAGGCACCGTCTTTATAGATAACTATTTCAATTCTTTGCCACTTTTAAACCAGCTAACTGCTAATAACATTAACTGTGTTGGTACCATTAGGCAAGATCGAATAGAAAAGGCGCCTATTCCTGATCTAAAGAAGGAAAAGCGTGGTACGTATTATGTTTTACAAGATACAAACTCTTGTATTACTCTGACAAGATGGCATGATAACAGCCAAGTGACCATGGAAACAAATCTAGACAGCAACTCAATTTGTTTAACCAAAGGAACATGCAGACGCTGGTCCAAAAAGGAAAAATCTATGATCCCTGTGGAGCAACCAACTGTTGTTGCATTATATAACAAGGGTATGAGTGGGATTGATCTATTTGATAAACTGCGTGGTTTATATAGGATCAGAATTCGCTCAAAAAAATGGTACTGGCCGTTAGTAAGATTTTGTCTGAATGGAGCAGTGGTCAACATGTGGAGATTGTATCGTCAGGTTGATAATATTGGCCTCCTTGAATTTACAAGAAGAATTGTGTTGGCAATTCTGACAACACCCGAGCCTCTAGGAAATAAAGCACCTATACCTAAATCAAGCAACTTAGTTTTAAATGAGATACGCTATGACGGTCGGGACCACTTGGTCGACAAACAAGATACTCAGCGCAGGTGTGGTAATTGTGGGAAGTGTAATAAGTTCTCTTGTATTAAATGTAATGTTGGTCTGCATCCTGATGGATGTTTCAGGCAGTATCATGTTCTAAATCATTAAAAATATAGGTTTTTTGCTTTAGTAATTATTATTTGGAAGTTACCCTGTATTATCCCAGTGTATGATATATCATACATAAAGAAAAACACAACTTTTAATAAATTTTTTTGTTTTGTCGAATAAATATGTTTAAGAGTCCCAAATAGAAGAACATACTAGAAGAAAAAGACAAAATTCAAAAAAAAAATTAGTTGGGCATTAATGGGTTAATGCACACATTTGGACCTCTACTTCACAACAACGGATATGATTAAAGTCACGTATATTATTACTTTTCTAATGGTAATTAAAATGAATACACATGAGAAATTAATTATTAATTACCGGAAACACGTTTGTACGAATTTATTAAGCTATAAATCAACAATATTCCTTAATATACCTTATTTTGTTATTTTCATACAATGACGGACGAAAGTTCGTTACAACTTTAAGAAACCTTTGACTAATTTATAGATAAAATTGAGTTACTTTCGAACTTGTTATTCATGCTGATATTTGTTGGATTTAATCGTAATTGATGTCTTCAAAAAGGTATTCTAGCATTATACAGGTGACAGCTTGTAGGCAGTAACCATAACAGTAACAGTTTTACTAATTAAATACATTAGTTTTTTAGGGACACCATTTTTAATATCGCCTTAATTTGCGTATAAATCCAATAATAATTTCATACAAATTGCGATTTCGTTTTCAAAATAGTTGTTATTAAAATATATTTTAATTAAACTGCCAAAATATATTCACGTTTGGATAATTAAAAAATTAATAATGAGCAGATAAAATAAAATGACATTTCACCAAACGTACGTGGACGCATGCACACCGACATGATTAAACTTTATTACATTCGACAATGTTTAACTTTGGCAGCGGTAATTGTTAGCGTTTAAACCGCATGCTAGGATCTCCTACACATACATATATTACATTTTCGAGAGATGACTTGGGGATGATGCGGTTAATGTGTGGGCCAAACATATTCCCGGCATTCGCAACGTTTAACCGTAGGTTTAACTCATAACGTATAAAGTGGCGGTGTACTGCGTACACTAAATGGTGTTAACATGACGGGTACGTTGTCGCACACACTAAACTAAATTTATAATTTTAAATTCTTGTATATTTACCATAGAAGAAAATATAATTACTTGAATTTTACTGTTATAAAAACTCAAAAGGGTAATGTAAACAAAAATAAGATAAAATGAACTTTTGTTAAAATACTGAGCTGTAGTAGTAATTATATAGAATTTTTATCAAGAACAACAAATATTATTTTTATTTTATTTAAATGATATTTGTGCGACAAAAACTGTCAATGTCAGTGTAATACAGCAGTTGAACTAGCAAAAACAGTCAATGTTTATAAAATCTAAAACAACCAATATTATATGGCCTTGATAGTTTTTGCCTAGATTTTTAAATCAATTTAGATTAGGCTGACCATTTTTATCATAACATAATCCTGGACAAAGAGCGTTCATTGCGTATGAAGCACCTAAATACGTGCGTGTGGAAATTTGTTTTTTTTCCTTTTGTTTAAGATTAATGAATATATTCAAAAGGATGTCTTTTATTTGTTAGTGCTTTGAAGTTTGACTTGTTCCGGAGTTTGAATTGGGAATGCGTACAACGAGTTATGTAATTAATTAACTAGTAGTATGGAGCTCTGATTGATCCTATGGCACGAATTTGAGCTGAGAATCTCATTTAGAAGCGAGAAAAGGAATTTGAGTGAAATTAACATCAGCGCAAAGGCAGCAATTTGATGCACATTTAAGCACTTGAATTTGAGTTTTTATTTTGATATAACATTAAAGACTTGACGCGTTATTACGTGAGTTAGGGGTGTGTTCAATGAGTTAAAGGATGAACTCATAGGATGGAACTCTGATTGACGTGAATTTGTTTTGGGAATCTTGTCTAGAAGCGAGAAAAGGCATTTGGACAGTATTAATATCAAAGCAAAGTCCATGTTCTAATGCGTATACCATTATAACAGATAGAATTTATTTTATTTAACACCTCTGGTGTAAGTCACTACATCCTATAAAATTTGATTTGTAAGAAATTCATTTGTTTTGTTGATTGCACTCTAATTATAAACAGAATAAATGCAAGTGCGTTAGGCATGATATTTAAATTTTTTTATTATTATTATAAATACATTATTAGACACTAAGATTATTTATCATAACATAAATGTGGTTCATTAGAATTGGTTTAAATTTTTTGAGTATCTCTTTTGTTTATTATTATTATGTTATAAATATTAATTCTGTGTGTTCAATAAATTATATTATAAGATATTTCTGTATTTTTATTTAATATATCTGATCTGTTAAGAACTTAAGAGTATCATCTTTTGGAGAAGGAATGTTTCTGTCCCTGAGATAAAAAGATAATTAGAGAAACCATCAACTGAGCTAGTGAGGTGCGACATTGCCCAACCCACATTTTTGCGGAAATAATATGATTTCAGAGTAGCATAAGGCTTAGTTTCTGGGATATATGCATGAACCCTCATAATTTTAAGAATAAAGAATTTTAATAAATTCATTACATTATTAATTTGTAAGGGTCACAGCAATATGTATATAAAATAAGTATTAATTTGATAAGAATAGTGGTGCCGAACATTTGTGTTAGTTTAAGATAAGTGGCGTGATATCTATAACTTCGCATGGTATACTTGACCATGTGTTTGTGAACCACAACGGGAATACCCAGACATTATAGAAAAAGATGAATCCCAGGTATCCAAGTATGAGAAGTGAAAAACGTGATTCCACGAGAGAGTCGACTAAGGTCCTTTAAGTAGAACATTCACTTAGGTGAATACCTAGGGTTTACTGCAGAGGTCATTTGGTTTAAAAGTGTGTCGACTCCCACATATATACAAACAGCGGTCAATCAAATATATATTTACAAGTAGAACCTTAAAGGAAATAAATTGGTTCTTGTTTTAAAAGAAATCGACCGCTTAACAAGTTATCATATCTTCCAATAAAAAACTTTAGTTCTACGATTGGCAGTTTGTGCAAAAACCTGGCGATGAGAAGATTCTACTTGAACACACCGAAAAATAAGAAGATTTCCGTCAGCTCAAGAAAGAAGTAAGAAGTATTAAAATAAGGTATTTAGAAACTGTGGTATGTAAATGTTTAAATGAAGAACTAAATGTAATAATTCACTCTAAAGTAGAGACGAATTAAATAAATATATTTAATAAATTGTTATATATAATAAAGCATCAGCATTTTCAAATTGGCTATTGATGCTGCAATTTAATCTACTTTTGGCATAAAAGTGTATACACATATACATACATATTGCAGTGACCTTGAGTTGGGTGGTAAATTATAAATAGGCATAATTAAGATCACTTCAAGATTTAATTTAATTAATTGTTATTTTATTTGTTTTATCATGTTGTCTATATAAATATTCATTAAGTTAATATTTTGGCAAAATTCAATTTTTATTTACGTAAAATAATATGAGAATTTAGTTATAATATTAGAATAAGCATAAAATATTACGTGAATTATAACAAGAAAGTGTTTCCCGCACGAAGAAAACTGTGACTGGGAGAGATCGACCGTTTGGCCCGGCGAAAACAATATCCTGCGCTAGATGCATTAGATGAGTCATGAATATGTAAACAAGTTGATATTTACATGTTTGTTTACCTTTTTGAAAGATTATTAATGCGCTGCTTCTTGAGTGGTGCAGCACTGCAGCTATGTATTTCTGGAGGTGGAATCGTATCGTACCGAAGACAACCGTACGTTTTTGTGAAGAAAGATGTCCATATAAGTCCGGAACCGATGAGAAACCGGGTTGCTTGGTGTAAACCGCACTCAAAAGAGGAAAAAAGGAGAAGTAGGTGGAAACCTCTTCTTCCTCTTAAATGTTATATTAACTTAGAAGTTTATTCATGAATTTGAACTTAGAATAATTTTCAAAGAGATTTTACGACACATAAATTTTTCAACAAGAATTAGAACTTGTAATATTTTCCGTAATAATTTTACTGTACTTATAGAATTTTCCAACCGAAGTGGAACTTAGAATAATTTTATGAATTAGATATCGTTTTTAATTTGGAGTTTAATTTACATCGAGACTTGTAATTATTTTTGGAAATAATTATTTATGTTCGGAACAGTTTTATTGAATTGGAACTTTGAATTTTTTTTTTATTTTTCTAGAATGTTTTGTTTTATATGTAGGGTTATTACACCATGCATTATGATAAAGCATTTTAGTGACTGTAATGATCAAGTTGAATAGCATAATAATTTTTTTTTATATATAAACACTTGGTGTTTTAATAAACATTTTCTTTACTATTTTATTTACCAGTTAAGAAAATTTGTGGTTAATAATTTTGTTTTATGTATATATAGAGTAATTGAACGGTGATCGAGATTTTCTTTGATATATATATATATTTGAGATGTACGAATAATTAAGGTGATTTAATAATGTTTGTTATAAATGTGTATATAGTGTTGTACAAAATTTTCTTGAGTGGTGTTTTGTATTGGAATCTCAGAGTGAGGTAAAGTTTTATTTTAATATATGTATTTTGTTTTATACGTATATCAAGTATATTTTATAGTGTTTGTGTATTTGATATTAACGTGTTGGGTAATAGATCAGGGATGTGTGCGATGAATTAAGTAGTTGTTTAATTCATAGCATGGAGTCCTGGTGAATCCTTAAAACACGAATTAGTCTTGGTGGTACTGTTTTGGGAGCGAGCAAAGGCGCCAGGCAGAACTAATCAGGGCTGAGTTAATTAGTTAAATGCACAAAGACATTTTGTTTTATTATCAATTTTAAATTTATATATATACCTTAAGGGGTGAGCACATGGTGGTGTGTGTTCGGGATGTGTCCAACGAGTTGAAAAGCATACTCGTAGGGTGGAACTTTGGGGTACCTACCAGTGTGAATTTGTTTTCTGATGGTACTGTCTTGGGAGCGAGCAAAGGCGCCAGGCAGGACTAATTAGGGCAAAGCCATTTCCTTAATGTTTATATTCTTGTAAATAATAAATCGCGTAATTTTTGTTATTCATATTCCAGTACAATTCACAGTATGCAAGAAATTTTATATTATTAAAGATGTTGATTGTTTATATGTATCTTTGACGAATATAAATCATGATAATCACGTTTATTTTAAAAATATAAATTTGTACTTGATGTTATTCTTTCACCAATGATAATTTGTTTATTGTTTTGACTATTTGATCATGACATGTATGATTTTATATGATGTTTTGAAATATTTAAATTTTTGTGAATATATTTGTGTAATTTAAAATTTTTCTTTCTTTAATACTTTCTTTTAATAAACTAGATGATAAGATTTATTTTTGCATTTTATTTTCTTTACCTGACCTGGTGATAATTAAAGAGCATTCAAATTGATTGGAGAGTTTATTTATATTTTCTGCCCCTGAGAGAACATTTTCTTTAGTCATTCTAAACTGAGCTAGTTTAATGTAAAATTGCCTAACCTACAATTTAGCAGAAAATTTTATTGAATCTTAGTCTAGCATAAGGCCTAGCACTAGGATGTATGCTTGATTCTTACTTACTTATTGATTGAATAATTTAAATTAATTTTATATAAATCTCAATTTGCAAGAGTCACAGCAATATATTATACGTATCTAGTTAAAGTTGTTGTTGTCTTCTTGCTTCTTAGAATTGATGATGTGAATAAATTTTGCTAAACGATACCGTAATAAAAAATGTATTGATATTATTTGTTAAGGCATTTGCTTTTATTAAAATCAATTTTATTGTATAAATGTTTTACTATGTTTGTATTAAAATACGAGTATCATTGATTTCTAATATAAATATTATCTAAACTTCTACAATAGTATTTTCTTAAATTATACCAAATAACGCCCTCAAAAACTATTAATTTGTCAACATCTCTTTTATCCGAATCGCCCCGAGATAAGGACTGAACTTAGCAGGTAAACAAATCAATTTCTTTATTTTATTTTATATATAAAAAATTATTAAAACATGCAGGGCATTTTATAAAGTTATTGCTTTATAATATGGCATCCAACAATATAGGGATATAAAGGGGTTCTTTTAAATTATGACGCAACAACGTGGGACCATTTTTTACATTACACTGACAATATATTTTTAGAGATGGTTCCAATACATTATGGCGTAGCAACGTGGATCATAATTCTATCATATTATTCATTAATTCATAAAGCTGTTATCTATTATATTATGGTGCACAATTTTTGGGGCTTTCACTAGTTCTTTTACATTAGATTAATATTAATTTATAAAAGAGGCTTTCATTTACATGTATGTACCTTTACAATACCATATAGAGCAAATTATTTGGAGAATATATGATAAAAGTTTGTAGATTATACTTATTGTAATTCAACATAACGCAAGACACCTTTGTTGTCGAAGTTGAGGATACTACAACCTTAGTCGAGTATTTACCCAATAATATAGTATATTGGTTTGTCGACAGAAGAACAAAACCGCTAAAGCCGTGGCAATAATTATAAGGAAGCATTGAAATTGGAAAATGTTTACGCACAGATAAATAAACCGAAAACAAATTCGCCATCTCTGTCTCATATATATATATATATTCAGTTCGCGAAAGCACCCTCGAAACGGTATACTACAGTAACAACCTTCGCGAAACTTTTCTCATAAATATAAGTTTAATGGTTGAGCATGTCGATTACATTATGTTCAGATGTGTAATTAATAGCTTTAAAATTCGGTAATTATTATCCGTGTAATGTTCACAGATGAACAAAAGTGGAGCCTGTTTCCAAGTTAATAATTCAGCGCGAGTTTATTATTGTTGTAATTGCGATTGTCGTCGATTTCGAGCAAAAATTAGTTACAGTTCCAATTTTATTTAATTAAAAATTACCAGTAACATATGTTTGTTTATACGCGTAGGCCGGCAAAACTAACGGTCCTTTCAAAATAATGGTTGGTATATTAAAATGCCGCCATGTTATTGACTACTTTATATCGCTCTTTACGGTTTCGTTTCCCTGAAAATACAGATTTAAGTTTAATTTAGGAAATTTAATATTGAAGTAATAAAGGTATAATCTTTTATATGTAAAAGTTTTATGCTATTAAAGTCTACAACAACATAAACTATTTAATTAAATTTATGTTTAAATTAGTAGTGGAATTCCTTTCACAATATATACCAGAGCATATTAAAATATCTTGGTTAGTATTACTGTGTAACAGATAAATATATCCATATAAATGTATATTGCATATAGTGTTCCACCGCTGACGAATCTAATATTCAATAAATATTATTATATTATTATATATATTATATATTATATTAGATCAGGCGTTTTTGAAATAAAATCTTTTTTGGAGGGAATTTTGCTTGATAATTTAAAACTTGCTGAAATTAAACCCTTATACAAGAAAGGAGATCATAATGATGTTAAGAGCTATAGACCGATTAGTCTATTGTTATCATTTTCAAAAGTTTTCGAGTTCATTGTCAGTGAGAGGTTAATGTCGTTTTTCATTAATAATAATCTTTTAAACAAGAACCAACTTGGTTTTATATTAAAAAAAGGGTGAAAACACGGCACCCTGCAAATTCATTAATTTAATTGTTCGGGCTGGAGATACTTAGAATACCATATTGGGAATCTTTGTGGATTTCTCAAAGGCCTTTGATTGTGTCGATCATGAACTTCTTTTGAAAAAGTTAGAGAGATATGGAGTTAGGAGAAATGTCCTCAGTTGGTTCGAGTCTTATTTGAGTAACAGGTGTCAGCTTGTCTCTTTGGGTAACCAAAAATCAAACGTACAATATACAAGTGCAGGAGTTCCTCAGGGTTCTATACTGGGTCCTGCACTCTTCATTATTTTCATTAATGATCTGTTTAATTATACATCAACCCAGAGTTGTACTATAGTGTCTTACGCTGATGATACAAATATTATTGTTACGGGATCCACTTTGGCACAAATTGTGCAGGGAACCGAGAGCATTATGAATAAGATCTGTTACTGGGTTGACGTTAATGGTCTGTGCATAAATTTTGACAAGCTCAATTGCCTCGTTTTTGGCCCTGGCATGTCTGGGTTTTCACCGACTATTAATGACGCAAACATCCCGCTTGTGGATTCAATGAGATTGTTGGGCCTATGGGTTGAAGGTGGCTTGAGGTGGGATGTTCATATTAACGTGATATCCTCTAAACTATCAATGCATTAAAGAATTTACAATACCACTGTAGCAGGGGTATACTGATGGATTTTTACTTCGGGTGCTTTTACCCTCTGCTGAAGTACGGGGTTATTCAATGGGGGATGTCATGTGACGCCAACCGAGTGTTTCTCTTGCAAAAACGTGCTATTAGAATAATTGAAAATCTGAATCAACGCGATTCGTGCAAAACGTATTTTATTAAATTAAAGATTTTGACTCTGCCCTCGATATTTATCTACGAAATCTTATGTTTCGTTTAAAAATATATGAGTTCGTTCAAATTTAATAAAAAGAGTCATCCGCATGACACCAGAAACAAAAGTCACCTCTTACCACCTGCGCACCGCTCTGCTCTTTTCCGGAAACATCTGGACTATTTAGGGTGTCGACTATTTAATCGTTGCCTCCGGACATTAAAAATCTAAATACTTGTTTTGTCTTTAAGAAATCATTGAAGCAGTTCCTTTTGCCAGGGTGCATCTATGAGTATACATTTGCGTGTGCCACGAGACAGACATGTCTGCCATGTTTGGCAGTTTGTGTTTAAGTTTTATATGGTTATTATTTGTTAATACAAATAATTAATAAACTGTAAATAATAAAAAAAATGGTTGTGCAGTTTTTTGAAAGCAGTAAGTTTGCTGAGATAGTGTCAATAATTGTACAAAAAGAATTGGACAAAATCCATAAGGTACTAATAGAAATGAAAAATGAAATTTGCCTTTTAAGAAACGAAGTACAGATCTTCAAGGATTCTAATATTGATTTAATTCATCTGCTTATAAATATGAATGCAGGGAATATACAAAACGTTACAAATAGTCAAGAAAAAACTACTCATGATGAAAAGGTACAAGTAAAAGATATTGTTTCCTTTGTAAATACTACGAAATCCACCAAACAAAAAGTTGGAATGAATAAAGCGAAAATAAATGATGCCGAAATAAAGATTGCGTTGTTTTCTTTGTATGTACACATGTCTCTGAAATAAATTATATTATTATTATACTATCGATGAATATTTGAGCGTGTTTTAAATGTAATTGTTCTTGTTGTATTTTATTCTGCTGGTTGTGTTCCAGATTTTGCATTTTTATTTTATATTATAAAATTTGAATATGATCATAATCAGAAGCACATTAAGGAGTTGAGCGGTACGAGTTGCTTCAAATGAGCATTAGAAAATGTTCTGTACCAACAGTCTTTTTCTCTATGGAGGAATTTTATTTTACTAAAAATTTTAATGTGTTTTCTATGTCACACTGTTTTATTTTGTCTTTTATTCTTTGTTATATTTACATTATATGTATATACGTGTATGTTTGTACTATTTTTTTTATGAATATTCTATTGTAAATGTAATATTTATTTTCTTGTATTATTCCTATAGCTTTTTTTATTTTTATGCTTGACAATGTCTATGTCTGTTTTGGACCTCTGACAATGAAGATTATTATTATTATTATTATTATTATTATTAAGCCAGTATTATTTGTGTGGTGCAATTAAATATCGCCCATGATAAATCAGGATCTTTTGAAGAAATTACTCAATTTATGACAGTCTGTATCTTACGAAGTGCTAAATACGATACCGATTTATATTCTATTATTAAGATGACTATATATGCACTATATCCTATAATACTGTTGAGATAATTGCGAGAAGTGATTACATTAGGAAAAAAGACAATAAATACATTGAAAAGTCTCTAAAAGTAACTACATTCCATTTGTGTACATAAGTAATGGCAGTAATAAATAAAACGGTGCGTAATGGGTATCTTGTATTTTGCTAAAAGAGAAAAACTAACCAAAATAAACGCTTCTGCAGATACAATAAATGTATCAAGTAGAACATTTATACATAAGACGAATAACTTCTTTTTTCAGCTTCTAATTCCTATTCTGAACAGTTTTACTGTTCTGAAAGTAATTAAGTTGTTACGAGGTGGGGGAAGAGTCGGCATGTTTAATGAGAGGAATTGTTCTGGATCAGACAGAAGTTTAATTAGAATGCTACGAATTTAGTTTGAGGGTGCCAACGGCACTTTTAATTCATTATTTGATTTCAATAAATACAGTCGTCTCTTTTATTTCCATCTTTCCCATCTATTTCCATCTCTGGTCTTTCTTTTTTCGCTCCCCCTTCGAGAATGATTCTCACTTTCCGAAATCGTTGCGGGGATAGGAATAGAACAGGCGGCTATCCAAACTGGAAACCGAATTATTTCGGTGGATACTCGAAAGGGATCACTTTTCCATCTAGTCGTCGGAAACGTGTACAATATTGATTTCACATTCGTCTCGTCGGATTGCATTAAATTTCCTCATTTTTACCGAGCAATAAATAGATTGCGGGCAAAGTAATTGAAGATCATTCTCTCCGCCTAAGTATCATGAGCGTAAATGAGGATTATATCTTATTGGATATCATCTAAAATGAAAGTTATTTTGTGGTTTAGTACTTTTATAAGTTTCTGCTACTTCATCTGTTTTCATCTATACTGGCTGTATATGAACCAAATATTAAATATGATAAACATTAAAATAATATTTATTTATTGTAGTTATAATAATATTTTTCAAACGTCATTATGTTATAATAATAATAGTAAGCTTTATTGTCTAACACTTATAAAACTAACGACAGTACAGCTAAAATAAAAATCATATAAGAAAATAAGAAAGAAGTTAATAGAGCAGATGAATATCGATGTTATTTGAAGGAGGAAGAGAAAAGGTGAATATACTTAGGTAAAAAGGCCCTGTCTATCAAAAAGAAGTGTACAAGCATGAAAATGAAGAGAACAAATATGAAACAGAAGTGTATAAGCACGAAATGGTGTGTACATGTGTTATTTTCATCAGTGTTATAGTCTTATATCTTGGAAAAAATGTTTTTACTCAACAATATATAAAAAATTGCATTAAAGATATAAATCATTATACAGTAGTAAAGTATAATTGTGAAAATGTTCATTTCAACTAATTTTGGTATATTACAACTTGTAAATTTCATAAAATTAATTAATAATTATATAAAAAGTCAATGGCGCCATCTATTACACACCTTCATTATTAATTGCTAATTCAATATTCTTAATTTAAAAGATAATGTACGTATATTCTGTACGTGCCTATAATCTTCAGTATAAAATAAACTGGCCACTCATTCGCAAAATATGTTTTCCCACACTTGATTCGTAAATAACTATTAAATAATTTCTTCATGCTTTGCGTTGTATGTTTATATAGGTATGTATTGGAAATTAACATACAGGGTCGGGCAAAAACAGCGGAACACCGAATTTATGGCACTTTTTCGAAAATTTAACCTAATTTAAGTTTTTGTATATTTTATGTATTATTTATTGGTGTTTGCAGATTTTCCGTTTTTGTTACATTTTTGGAGGTATGATGTCACCGGATAGTATTTTAAATGAATCACCCTGTATTTATATTTTTTTTGTTGAGTAGATATTTTTTTCCTGAATTCACTAATACCAGGTTTAGTGGGTCTCTGACTTATGGTTTCATAACAAAAAAATAAAATGTAATGGCACCTAAATATTTATTTAATAAACAACGGACGACAATAACTATAAATTCTATTCATTAAAGCGTCCATTAACTTTAACAAATGATTATGAAATTCATTTCTCGCTTAAAGGTGACATGAACTTTTAATGCAGCATTCACTTTTATTATGATATCGGCCCTAAGTAATTATCGCAGTAGGTATACCAAAAACTTTTATCTACAATATTTTTTCTGAGTTCTGTCAAAGTAAAAACGTACATTCGAATAACACTATTAGGTACAAAAACTCCAGTTTGTTTAGGTTCTTTTATCACATTTGGTTTTACAAATTATTTCACATTAATACATTGTTCATGTTTCAACTAAGTGAACGTGAAAGAATTATTTTATTGATGATTGTTGGTTTTGGAGATAGAAAGAGATCGTTACAAGAAGCCGCTGATTTATTTAATGCTACATATCCCGACAGACTTTCTCCAATTTCAAAGTCAACAGTGTCTCGGAATTTGCAGATATTTTACAAAACGGGCAGTGCAAAAAATATTCCCGGTAATGGACGAAAGAGGACAGCTATAAATGAAGATAATGAACTTTATGTAATTCTAAGTGTACACGAACAACCTAAAAATTCAATATCAAAACTTGCAATAAATAACGATTGTGAGAGATCTGTAAGAAGGATACTTAAAAGAAATAGATTTCATCCCTATAAAGTGCAATTACACCAAGCATTAAATGAAGATGATCCTGATAAACGAATGCAGTTTTGCGAAGACATCATGAATTTAAATGTTATGAATAATATGTTTATGAATAATATTGTGTTTTCCGATGTAGCAACATTTTGCTTAAACGGATTTGTAAATCGACATAATTGCCGGTATTGGTCGGACAATAATCCGCACTGGATGGCAGAAGGTCAGGCACAATATCAACAAAAAGTGAACGTGTGGTGTGGAATAGTTAGAGAAAATACAATCAGAGCGGCGGTACAAAATAGTACATCGCCTGAAATGATACAAAATTCACTAAGGTCATTTGTTGACAGATTAGGATACTGTCAGGCAGCCGAAGGTTTTCAGTGTGAATACCTATTGAAATAAATGTACGTAGAATTTTCAGTTATTGTCGTTCGTTTTTTATTAAATAAACTAGACAATATAATTTGGAACAAAGTTTGAAGAAAAATTTTTCAAGGTACGGAGAGGAAATAAAGCTTTACTTTTATCGAAAACAGTTTTTAGGAAATACCTTTTGTTTAAAACCTTCGTTCGGCACATACGTCAAAGCAGGTCGTGGGATCTTCACACCTCATTTTAGATATTGTGTCATTTCCATTTAATATGAATTTATGTATATGGAAAAATGTGGTATGAAGTTAAAGCATTTTGCAGGAAGGGTTTAAAAACATGGTGAATTGTTAATGTAATCCAATTACAAATTTTTTCAACAATTTCTTCAGAACTCCAGTAAATTTTCATCAAAGCAGAAAAGATTGCAGTAGGTCTGTATAATATATAAACACTGTATTAATAGAAGATATTTTGCAAGATACATAACATATCGTCGATTACAGCACAAAAATAATTAGACTAACCCCTATATTATTCGAGGTCAGGTCGGTCTCAGTCCGATTGTATAATCTAATATCTTCTGCATTTATATTAAATACAAGATCGCACGTTGTTGTGTTATTTTTATTGAGCTCTTTTATTACGTTAATTTAAATGGAATTTATAATAATTAAGAAAAAATCATGCTGTATATGTGAATGATTATTTCATCGGCCGGGAAAATTATGTCGAGCAGTCCGACGTCTTGTCTTATAAATTGCCGGTAAAATACACGAAATAAATACACAACATCGCATTCGAAAAAAAAATGTTTTGCCCCGGCCTGGGTTCGAACCGGACCCAGCAAAGTCATTGTATTAAGTAGCCGTCAATCTTGTGCATCGGGCTATCGACCTACATGTAAATAGTTTGTTCAACTGCCATATTTATATGTAGACTTGACTCTATGTTGAAATCTGCAATATTTTTTTTAAATCTCAGAGAAAATAGACGTGTAATCTTCAAAAGAATACGTTTAAATTGCGTCCAGATAATTAATTTAGTGCCTTGTCCGTGTCCTAAAACTAAATATATTATGTGTGTATATTTGCCATGAACCTATTCTGACGTTAATAATTAAAAGCAATCCTTTTGCCCATTAAGAAAACTGGACATACGCGTTCTGGAATTATCGTATTTTAAAATTCAAATTTGTAAACATCAAAAGATAGTCTGTATGTAAAAACGTTAAGTCAAGCTACCGATATATAATTATTCACGGGCCAGTGCACATGAATGTGTATGTGTGTACATAACATGTTATGAGTATTGCACTTGATTTATTGTGTACATTCATTTCTGTGGTATTTTAGCCATTTTTCGAGTGCATGAAGAGTTTAAATTCCTTGTCCTATCAATACCGGATCTAAATCAAGTTCGAATAAGGATGGTAACGCTTCCTAAAACTATATTATTTTCAATTTCAAGTCGTTTTCCTCTCGAAAAATCGTCAGAGCTTGGAATTTCATGCTTAAAAGTCAATGTTTGGAAATATTTAGTCCGCCTGTCAGATTTGCGAAAAGTCAATTTTGTGTTTAGTCCTCGTTTTTATGTACGTAAAATGGGCTTTCTTTAGGCACGTCATGGCTTAATTTCGCGTGTTTTGACAAATTCGACGGAACACGGTCAAACGTATATTTTAATTGCTCACGCGTCCCTCGACCTTAAAATATGCATTTGGGCGCGTTGAAAAGCAGAAACTGCGGACTTTTTAACCGTACTTTTCCCTATACGTGTTCTGGATTCGTTTCAGATGAGATACCTTCAGAAAATCGGGCACGTCGAAAACGCAACTTTTAAGTTTGTCCGTAAATATCCGGCGATCGGACAGAGCTATAAAGGCGAAATTTTTACGGTAATTAGCTCGGACATTCCCCTTCACGGGATGATCGGTCCGAACGCGCTACCTATACGGGGTGTTGCACAATTTAGAGAAACATCATCCGTTGCACGGTCCTATCTCTATCCCGTACTTACTTCAGTGAAAGAGCGAGAGTCACCTAACAGCTATTATTATGTCGCAGAATATTTAGGTGCCATTACATTTTATGTTTTTCTTATGAAACCAGAAGTCAGAGACCCACTAAGTGAATTCAGGAAAAAAAATATAAATACATGGTGATTCGAAAAAGTGCTAGTTAAGCCATAAATTCGGTGTACCGCTCTTTTTGCCCGACCCTGTATATTATTAATTACATAGTAAAAATAATAAGTTAATTAATATATTATTATAACACCACTTGTTAACGCAATAATTGCATTGGTCATTGAAACATCTAAAAATTTATTGAATAAGTCACAAGTGGTTATTATTTATTATTAGGTATCTATTGTTGCAGTACATTATTTAAACTATTTTAAAAGTTTTAAAAGGTTATCTGAGACTTTCAACATCATTGATCTAATTGTCTGTCGACAATTAGATCAATTTTTCAGTCATTTAAATTCAGTTAACAATAATATACAATTTACAATAGAAAAAGAGGTGGAAAAAACTCTAAACTTTTTAGACATAAAAATCACTAGAATAGAACAAAGATTGGAATTTGATATATTTAGGAAAACAACTACCACAGATTCTATCATTCCCGCTAATTCAAACCAATCTTGGAATATAAAAATGGCAACCTTTCACAGTTTAATTCATAGATTACTCAACTTTCCGTTAAACAATGATAACTACAAAAAAGAAAGAGATAACTTAAAAACGATAGCATTAAATAATGGTTATAGCACACAACTCATTGATAGAATGATTGAAAAGAAACAAAAAAAAATCCTTATAAAAAATTTTTACATTGAACAAACTCAACATACAAATAACAAGCGGTATTATTCTCTTAACTATATACCGGGACTAAGCAGCAGACGAATTAAAAAAGCTAGGTTTAAATATTATCCAAGTAAACAAAGTAAATTTAGGAAAAATCAATAATAAAGAAAAAACAAAATTGTGTTGACAAATCAGGTGTTTGTGAGGTAGGTTGCAGTGATTGTGACGCAATCTATATTGGTCAAACAGGCAGACCCGTACAGGATCGCATTAATGAACATAAAAAATCCATTTTAAACAATAACAAAAATACAGGCTTTGCTGAACATTGCAATCATTGCATAGACCTTATACATGTATTCGATACTAATTAATAATTATACATTATTACATAATAGTTGTAAAGGGAAAAAAATTAGATTTATTAGAAATCCTTGAAATTAAAAAAGCTACAACAGCTAATAAACATGTCACAAACACACAACTAGATTTCATAAACACCCCTATTATTGACACTGTACTTAAGGCACTAACACATACATATAAGTAGGTATTGGTAACTATCTTAGTTTAGTTTAAGTCTGTGAACTCTTCGATAATGACCTAGATGTCGAAACACTTGTCAGAGAAAAATAAATCTGTCCTAAGTGAAACAATATAACCTAGTGTTTATTCGTTTTAATTAGTCTAACAATGTACAATCTACATAAATTACAGTGGCAACACATTGATGCTTTTTAGCGAATGGATTCCATAGTTACAGCATTTCAGTCAGCAGAGACCAAGACCGCTTTCGAATGTCCAATAAGCTGAACGATACTAAAACTACAGATAACTAATAAATTATTTATGGTTTTAGTGTCGTTTTGCATCGCAAACTACTGTACGAATTTGCTGAAATGGTAATTCGACATATCTGATGAAGTTTTTTTTCTAGTGAAAACGTTTTATGTTATTTTAAAGTTCCAGAACCATCTGATATTTTAGGTACAAATTAAAGTAATATAAAGGGATTACTTTTCGGTATAGTCAATATAAAATAGTAGTACGGAATATTAGAGCATTTTTTAGTTTTTTAAATTATTTCAAAAAATAATCAACAAAATTTTACTTAACTTGGAAGGGGCAAGTCATTTCATTAATGAAAAACCAAACATACATACTCATTAAATATGCAATATTTTTGAAAGGCTCGTGAATGAGTTTCTAGCCTCTTCTTAATTCATATCCTTCTTGACGGAGATATACCCTAGTAACGTCCACTAAGTGATATCTAATGGTACGACGAACAGGATTATTAGATTATAGCACAGGTCCAAGCGTGCTTTGCATATTTGATATCATCGGAATATTGCCGGCAACACAACCAACAACACCGGGGACAACGGCAGAACACTGGAATGACCGCGTAACCGGTGTTATTTGAGCTTTCTCCGTAAAGGGACAGCCATTACATCGGACCGCTGACAATAACAAACCTGGAGGATCTGCGCTTTCTTTATTGGCCTAGTTCCCAGCTTCTTCCTCACCGTTCACCTAACATAAAGCACTCTACAAATTGTGAGTATTCCGCAATTGCGGTCACTGGCATATTTAACATGTTTTCCGTTTTTTTCCCAATGTTGAGAGACGGCCGTTTATTCGCTAATCTTCGAGGCTGCCGTAATTTCAGCTTGTACCTGGGGCATATCGAAAACGAAACTATGCTTTGAAATTGAAAAAGTTTTCAAATTAAGAAAGTTCAATATATTTCATGCAATCCGGATGTGATTAGAAAAAGTCAATTTGAATTCCAAGCCTCGTTATTAATTTGCAAATATTTGCTGAACGTACATAAATAGAGTAGCCAAATTGAAAACTTTGGGTTTATTTCGCTCTAAGTAATCATTTTTTGTGTGCTCAAGAATTTTAAACAGTAAATGATTTCAAAGTATTCAATTTTCTAAAGATAAATTACAGGTACAAATGTGATTTAATTGATTCAAAATAAACAATTTGTGTCAGTCTCTTTATTCATAATGAACATTAAATTCCACATTGAGTATAATATGTTTCCGTCATACGCAGAAAATAATATCAATTACTAAATAAACAACAAACTGTTGGATTTTCGCTATTTAATATCTAAAATATATAAGTATGACAATTATTTCGCCACACAGTGCGTTCTATATATGAAAAACCTTCACACACAGACACCACATAACAATATAACACATCACAAATTAGCAGCATATAATAGTATCATACATAGAAGTATAAATATACCACTATTAAAAGTGAATTTTGAAATTAATCACAATAAAGAAAATTGCAATTAATAACAGCTACAAACCAAGAATAATTGACAAAATTCTCGTAATAAATTATTTAATAAAGCTATATCACACAGTATATTTTATTATAGGATAGACATGTCAAATAGCTTTACACATGTCTATCCAGTAATAAAAGATACTTGTAATAAATATAAAACTGTTACATACATGTCTCCCTAGTGAAAAGGCTTATCAGTTTTTAAAGAAGAACATTAAAGTAGCATTCAGAAATAACAATAACTCACATAGGACAACAAAAGTAATTTTTCTTTTTGGTGCCGGAAAACTAAGTACTGATTTTTTATATATTTGCTGTGCTGATTTCAAAAATACCTGCTTTTTTTTCGTAGCAGCTCTAGTTTTTAAGATACAGGCAAATTGATTTTCATATTTATAACAGGTACAAATAAAGAAATTTTGAGCAAGTCTAAGAGATATGGCGCAATACCCATTACTCATTCTACCATCTTGAAAGAGGAATACAAGACCGACAATATCAATAGTCCTGAAAATATTAAGTACATCAGCAGGTGATTTGTGTCGATTTAAGAATGGTTAAGTTCCTTTATGGACAGCAAAGTGGCTACACAAAATATCCCTGTTTTTTATGTCTTTGGGATAGCAGAGCTAAGGGTCAGAACTGGGTTAACAAAAATTGGCCTCTAAGAAATGTCATGGTTCCAGAAAAACATTACGTAACCAACAACCTTTGGTTGCAAGAGAGAAAATCATGTTTCCACCTTTACATATCAAGTTGAGACTTATGCACAATTTGTGAAGGCGTCAAATAGAGATGGTCTTTGCTTCAGTTACTTAATACACATTTCCTGGATTAGCAGGGAAAAACTGCAAGGAGTCATATTAGATGGCCCTTAAATAATGTTTAGTGCTCATTTGTTGAAGTACTACAAAATTTTCTTGTCAATCATAAAGCGGAGAATTATGCAGATTTAGTGGAAATATGCTTTCTAAATTTAATATTGTCTGCTGTACCATGAGTATAAAATTTCATATCCTCCACAACCACTTAGATCGATTCCCATAAAACCCAGGTGATTAGAGTGAGGAACAAGGGGAAAGACTTCATGGGGATATTAAGACGATAGAAGAACGATATCAAGGAAGGTGAATATCCATATGAAGGTCGACTACTGTTGGAGTCTACAGGGAGACTGTTCTACTAAATTTCATGCTAGAGAATCGCTTAAAAGAAAGTGTTTAAGTCATAAGTCATAGCGTATCTATTTTGTGAATTACATACCTTACTTTATATTCTTTGTTTTTTAATGAGCATTTGTCTCTAATAGTAATACTTATAATCTGAAGTATACATAAATAGATGATTTTTATCTAAAAGAGGCCAGTATATTGTAACTCAAAAAATAGATCTGATAGACTAAGTTGTCAAAAAATTACATAGAAAGAATTAAAAAATGGCAAGTACCAAAATTTGTGTTGGCCTCTGTTATCTAAGTATATTAAAAACAATCAGTGTAAACCCCCTAAATAGCAACAGTCAGAAGCCTACAGGTTAAAAGTGTAGCGATTGCAATAAATTTTACGTTGGTTAAACAGGGGGAACATTCAAGTTCTGTTAAAATGGGAAAAGAATGATTCTTCATATGCGAACATCTAGACGAGTACCAAAGTTTTACTTACAACTCAGATATTTTACATATAGAAGGAAAAAATTAACTTAGAATCTCCAGAAAACAATAAAAATAAAACATCAAATCATTTACTTAATGAGCAATTTGAAACAAATAGATTCCAATTGCTAAGTGTATTAATATAATGTAACTTTGTATATAGAAGATTATTGCAATTACTTATGCCATGTTATACAGGGTGGAGAAAAAGTATGGATACAGCTAAATGTTTGGAAAACGGTCAATGGGAACTCGCTGAGATTTTGGCACACTGTTAGAATGACTTAGACTTATTTCAGATTTTCTTCAACCTTACACTGTCATTTGTTTTCAAGATAGAAGGTTAACTTGATGTTTTTTAAATAGCACGGGAGGTCAAATGTCACATTTTTGAAAAGAGTGTTCTTTTCTCTATTCGGTGATATAACACATGCCTGCCTTCATTTGCATAAAAATAGAAATAATTTCTGTCGCGAATTCAATTTTAAAGAAAAGTAAAATTAAGTTAGCTTTGAAAATGCCGGCGTAGGCCTTCTGTCATTTTTATACAAAAAGGGAGCGTATGAAAATCTTGCTAAAGGTAGAATCAATGCATAGTCTAATCAAAGCTAATGTACTCCTTTTCTGATTTAGATCTTGAATAATGACCCATTTCCTTTGGGATCATATTAATGTGAGCTTTTAGTAACGACCGATCAAGTTCAGAAAATTTTGGCAAAGTACCATGAAAAACTTTTTTCATAAAGGAACGAGTTTTTCTGACCCATCAAGAACGGAATAACATAGCTTTATGACAACGACTGCTTTGCGGATGCCGATATGTACAGTGTGGTCTTCTTTAAACGCCACAAACTGCTACTAAACCAATTAAAAATGTATCCTGTGTTTTCACATCTTCTCCATAAAACTTTTCAAAAGTGGAACTTCTTTTTTCTTAGGCAACGTCTTTACATCCCAGTTTGAATTTACATAATACCTGCTGCAAATATCAATAAGGTTACAACAACAAAATGAACAAATATGTTTCTAAAAATTACCTGCACTTTGGAAAAAAAATTCTGATATCGTGTGGTCTTTACTTCATAGGTTTTGTACGACTTTTCCCTACGCGGCTTTTGTTGACTATGATATGAGCAACTGTCTATTATTTTTCTTTGTGTTTGTCCATTTTACTGTAAACTGTCCGATGTATAACACAAGTTTGATTAGAAAATAAATACAGCGAAGCGAACACGTGCAGAGTTTGCTTTAAACTGATAATTGGTAATGGACTTACGACCTTTCAAGTGAAAATGCTTGGGCATATACGTTAACTAACATTTATTATTTGAGCCTGATACTTGGATTTCAACGTCGATACTTAGGACCTTTTATAGGACATAAACCATGGTAAATTCAATTTTTCTAGATCAGTAACTCAAATTTGAAAAGAAGATACACTTTCTTAACTTCTGCACTTCTATTATAGTTTAACATTGAGTTCTAATAACCAAATATACTAAAAACTTTAAACATTAAACTAACTTAAAAACTCAATTTTCATGAAATATCCACTTTTTTCAGCAGTGTATTTCGTGAACCTACTTACCTGCATACCGTATGACACGTAACATTCTATAAGTTACAAATAATCCATTTTTCAGTCGATACGTAGGATTGGATTACATTATCCAACTAATATTTCAATTACTTAAATTGCATATAGTATGTACCTACTTTACAAAAGTCGAAGAAAATAATCCAAATAACAACTAGACTAAATTAGCTTCATAATCAAGTTCGTATTAAACTAGAAATTAGTGAGATAAAAGATTTCCTAGAATTCTATTTTTGCTGAGAAATGGGCAAATAAGTTACTTAAAGAAAAAGAAAATTGCAGTAGATTAAATTCAAAAATCCGTATTTTAGCAAAAACCACTAATTACGATTTCAAATATTTAAAAATAATGAATTTGAATTTCAAATTCTAAAACAAATTCTTCTGATTTCAAGGGTCGTTTTCATCGTTTCCCCTTTTAAGTTATGTTACTGATTAACATACTTTTTTTCCTCTCAAACAGGGACGACAAATACTTGTCAGTAGAGAGTAGCGTGTTTAGCGGAGCTTAAAAAATAAGTACGTCGATCATTAAAAATTCCATGCATCTGACAGCTAACCGAATTCGTTAAAATGAACGGCACACGAATAGTATTTTATATTTCACAGTTGTTGCTCCGCTAACTTTATTGTTTGCATGCAAATATTTTGTAAATTTATGACGTTTTTTTTTCTCGCATGTTCTCGTCAAATAAAATCTCGCGTATCATCATCACGACGGATCCGTTCGGTCGTGCTCCCGTAGTCAACGTTATTATGAAATTGGCAGTATGTTCGATATATTTCTGGAAAATGCGCTTTTTTATAGTTTGTTTCATCAGTACGAGATTACACTTCTACATATTTTTTTATTGTAGAAACTTCAATTTGTTTTTTAAATAACTCAATGTATGTTTTGTCTATTTTCGAATTAATGTGTATTTCGAAAAGCATGAATATGAATACAGTTAATCTAATTAAAAAGAAAAGTATTACTGCTGATACAATCTGTTTTTCTCCTATTCCTGTTCTTTAAAATTTTAGCTATTCCAATAATAAATTCAAACCAATAAATCGAGCTCATTTGCATGTGACTAAAAAATGGTAATAAAAATAATAACAGTAAACATATTCTATCATTCTAGATACATGATTATTAAACAGAAAGGTCCTAAATTACACAAGCACCAATCTAGAACAAACAATAAATCGTATCATGACAAGTACTAGGTTCATACAGTTTCCTATAGCTCTCCGATTAAAAACAGAACAAGCACTTATTAGGATAGTTAAAATCACATGTGTGCCTAACTATAAATCCACACAATTTTGTGGAAACCCTTTTTCATCCGGTAGAAATTGATATTTAGGTTAGAGATAACAAGATGCCATATGTAGGTTAAAAACCATTAATGTAAAGCTATATCATACGCAAATACTGCAAACATTTACAAATAAATTCCAAGGACGATCCATTAGAAATAGTTTTGTCATATATTATTTGGTAAGATACTATTGGTCATCACGTTATCTAGACCTATAACGGATTTCTGCCTTGGTTCTATTTCGGTAACGTAGAAACAAAAGCTTTTCGAAATAGACTTTATTCTTTAGAATAAGCTTCAATTGTAAGTAAACTGAACTAAACAAAATATGCAAAAAGTATTTTCAAATAAATGATGTCAACGGTTGATATTTTAAACATTTATTATAACATGTGTTTTAAGAGACAGTTATACTTCACTCTTTTGCTAAATCTATATTATATTTTTTTGAATTTAGATTTCTTTTCCCTATTTGCTTCTGTTCACGGATATTTATATTTAAATTCTTTTATTAGTTACTGCCTCAAATAAAGATGATAAATATGTTCTACTCCTGCAATGTATCAACATCATTTAACTATTTTGACATTGGTAGATTGCTGGGTATCATTGTAAATATGATTTTGGGTTAATAAATTATAATTGCCATGTATATTAGTCTTACCGAATTTCCTAATGATTTATTAAGTAATAAAATTAAATTAACAGTAATGAAATTATTAAAAACATTAAGTTATTGTATCTAGCGATAAGTAAACGAGACACCACTGTTGTGTTACCAACTACCGAAAATTGTCTGCGGCTATCAATATTTCCTAGCGTACCTTTTAAACAGTATCTTAAGGGTGTTGTATAGCAAACTAAAAATTTCGACGTCTTCGCTGCGGGTATAGGGGGGTTCCACTCAGGGGTGGAGCTTGCCAATACCCCACTACCACGTACTGTTTTGCTAAATGCTATAGTAAAAATCTAAATTGTATAGTTCCCAGTTTATAAGTACCGCCCTTATGGAGCGATGCATTTGAAATGACGTACGTCTGATGCGTTAAGTGCTAATTGTCTCTTTTCAGGCTACACATACTCTACGTAACGTAGGTGCTAGTAATATTTTGTATGATTTATTTAGTCTGGTGTCTAGGCGCCACAGGAATGTAGATTGTAAGTTTTTTTAGTCTGACATGTGTTCAATAAGTTAATATGTATGTAAGATGGAATTCTTATTAAAAGAAATATTACTTAGTGCCTATGAATACTATATAATAATAATAATATTTTGTTGAAAGGCACTAATGTCATCGTCTTGATTATCTTTTCCATTGGCCGTATTGAAAATCACAGGATAATTATTTATATCTATAGGTACTATTATAATACAAGGTGGCCGGCAAGGTATCCGAGAAACCTCGTACATGAATTCATTGTTTTATTATTATATATAAATTATTTAAAGTTTAATGTTTATTCATTATTATTATGTAACTACATCTGTAAAATAATAAGTCCTATTTATGTCTCTTCTTTATTTACCATAACACGAAGAGTAATGTAGTTAAATTTTTAAAATAAAAGATATCCTTTCCCAGAAATTTCTGGTTTACTTCAAATCTTTTTATAACTGTCCGAACACTGAATCGTTTGAGAGTAATTTTTTGCTAGGTCGTAAATTACTCTTTTGAACTTCTACCAGTCTGGTACAATATCTGACGATCTGTACAGAGGAAGTAGGCACCATCTATATCCATCTCATTTTCTATATTAGTTTTACATTATTTTTAACTCACTTATAAATGTCAGTAGTATTTTATCTTGATAAATGTAAAATAGTGGAAGAACTAAAAAAGCTAGTATTATTTATGAATCATATGTAATGTTTTTGTTTAAGTTTGTATTTATGTAAAAGTTATAAAAGCCTGCCAGAGAATGTGTACAATTTTATGAAATGTAATACAAAATAATATAAGTAAATTTTACAAAAAGAAAATATACATTAATTTTATAAAGTTAAACCAAGGTTACTAGATAATGTTTTCAATTTTATGAAATGTAAAATAATATAAAAAAATGTTTAATCAAATACCTATTCAAAACCGTAACAACGATTTCTGTATTCCGAATATCGCTCGTAAAGTAACTCCGCCCTGTCTTGGATTGCAAGGATATATCAAATATTTGACTGCAGGTGGCGTATTAAAGCAGTGCCAAAAATGCATTTCGTTCTTATCAAATTACACATTTATCTTAATAAATACGAAAAAATTTTGCTAGAAATTAATGTTCACAATAATATGTTATACGTCGGTACGCATTTTATTTTTCGATTATCTATTTATATTTAATTTTTTATAACAATTAATAAAAAATTGAAAAAACAAAATGCTTAGGGACGTGTAGATAAACATTATAAGAATATTTCATCTAAATCATTTTTGCATAATGTTTAAAGATAGCCTGTAATCTGTAAATATTTGAAAATGTACCTATACAACACCCTTAAGGAAATATCCTTGTAAATGAAAAGTATTAAATACTTAGATCCTCTAATTAACATCAAGAGGTAAATATTATTTGCATATATACATTTATACGCCAAACGTATATGCATATATACACACATACATCTAGTGTCATTACTATAGACTGGACACGAAAGGTTGATAACTCACCGCCCATGGGCGCACTGTTGAAATGTTATATTTTTAAAGAAGTTTTAATTTTATTTCTCTAATTGGATAACAAGTGGGTGGTGATTTATAAAATACAAAATACCTTATTATTTATTCATTTTGTAGTTTAAGTAGAATAAAGGAGTATTAATATTTAGTAGCAATACTTTCTCAAGGTTCTCTTCTGTAAGATTTGTTCTCTTTTCTACATCGCAAATGGTTATAGGTGCGTACTGGAAATATTCTTTTATTTCAGCCTATTTATATAATTTATTTTAAGAAATAAGAACTAACCTGCATTTCAACAGGTGACAATTGCTAATAAATTGGTATCCTAAAGATAACACATTAGAAAATAAATAGTGAATAAAATACCGATAAAGAAAAGCATTGTACCGTAGTAGTGTAGTATTACTAACTACAGTTGGTAAACACTGCGGATATGGATAGACGTTTTACAGTATTAGCTTAATTAAAGATAAGACATTATTATTCAATTAACATACATTTTCTTGGCCATACCCTATTGATGAAGACTAACGAATCTGAAACACGTATCTGCAGTTGAAGTACACTAGAATTAATTTTTAATAAACACATTTCCGCTTTATCATCTTTCTAGATATTTCTTTATTTGACAAACAGGTAACTGTTCAACAACATTTCGATAAATAAATATAAAATAGTATTGCATTTGAAAATTATTTTATTGTTAATAAATTGTAAGCTACATACACGTACAAAAAAAATTAAATTACGAAATAAAACTAAGGGGCGGAGCTTATTTCAAAATTCTTTGGTGATAAAATATATTGCGAAAATATATAATATCTACACAATACATGTTAAGAACTTTCAATAATCTAATTATTATACGACGAGGGCAGTTTCAATTTAGAACTAAAAATAAATAAATAGCAAAAGTCGGTACAAATTATCATAATTTACATTTGTTTTACTTATATAAATAAAATTGTACTCTCGAATTACAAGTTAAAAAATGTACATTTTCACAAGTTCGAAATAATAAATATCAATCCAAATAAATTATATTATTTTACTATTTACAAATTAATTACACAAAAGTACAGTAAAAATATTATAAATAAGCATATTAGATGTGAAGGAGATGAATGAAGTTTACCATTCCAGTTATTTTTTTGATGATTTTTGTGGTTGAATAAGTGAGGATGAAAGTTCGTGTGGAAATGAGATGTCCAGTTTTTTTTTAGATAGATTTCTTGTCAATGATTTTTAAAGGAAGTGACATAATGTTGAAGAAAAGTGGATCTGGAAAACATAAAATAAAATAATTTAAATGATAAGTACTTATAATTAGGTATTTAAAAATGTTAGATTTGCAGTGTTTAAAAACATGTGAAATAGTACAGTAAAATACAGTTGAAAAAAGTGAACACATGGTTATAATTTTTAAACAATGGAAGTGAATATGATCTTCCTCATTGTATTCAGCAAGTTTAGATAAACAAATATTCCCAATACATTTGCAATTGCTTAATTTAATTTGTATTTAATATACTGAGATAATGCTGTATTTTCTAAACGCACTATTAAATAATTATTGTTTAAGTGAGATTCTTTACAACAACAAAATTGCAATAACGATTTAAACATTTTACAATATGAAAATATAATATGTTTATCATTTTCGACGAGTAATATTGCTTCGCCTTTTATATAGGAAAAATTTGAAATAATTCTTCTATAGTCCTTCGACATTTCATCAACTAGATCTACACTGCTACCAGACACTTAGCATATAAGACGTAGATAATTTGTACCAATTATTGCTATACCAGCTAAGAGAACAAATAAATTTTATTTAAAGTTTAAAGGGGAAAGAAACTGTCTAAGTAGATTAACCTGTCGATGACGTATCGTTTGGAGTATCTGTCACCGAATTATCGCTGTCTTGTGAAATCGAGGGATTGGATGTTGTTGTGGATGATGATGGCCTACCGTATAAGTAACTGGTACCATAAGTGAAGGAGTCCCTTGGTCTGTATTGGCCCCTGGTCG
The DNA here is from genome assembly GCA_963170755.1 of Amphimallon solstitiale. Classification (NCBI taxonomy): domain Eukaryota; kingdom Metazoa; phylum Arthropoda; class Insecta; order Coleoptera; family Scarabaeidae; genus Amphimallon; species Amphimallon solstitiale. Next base: position 106,024,942 of record OY720681.1, on the reverse strand, counting down.
ACCTGTAAAAATTACAACATTACTTTACTTAAACAATCTCAAATTACAAATACTTTTTAATGCCTTATATTGTGCAGCTGAAATATACCTTGTTATGTTGGGTGACGAAAGATATTATCTAATAATAATTTGGAAAAATAACCTCCTTTACGCTGTAAATAAAATAGCCACATAGATACAAGATATTTTTTATTTAAATCTGAAAGGTATTTATTTTTCGACGAAGCTACCATGTACAGCTAAGCACTTGTCATAGCGGTTTACCAACTTACAAATCTCCTCTGCATAAAATTCAGCCGTCTGCGAATTCAGCCCAATCGTCGCAGCATTTTGTTCCTCATCATCAGCGAAGTGCTGTGCCCGAAGCCACACTTCCTTATGAGAGTGAACAGGTGATAATAGGAAGAAAGCAAGTCCCGGTTATAGGGAAATGATTAAACATGTTTTATGAACTGACCCAAAACATCTCGTGTTTGCGGGGCACTGTAAGGGCGTGAATTGTCATGCAAGAACACAACTCCAGATGTGAACAGACCGCGACGTTTGGCCTGAATTGCCCTCTTGAGTTTCCTCAAAGTGTTACAGTAAACTTCAGAAGTGATTATCGTACCACGTCCCATGACAAGGAAGTTTCTCTTAGCATCTTAAAACACGGTGACCATAATCTTTCTCGGTGTCAAACTTCGACGAGTTTTACTCGGTCGGTTTGGAGAGCCTTTATGATCAGATCCCATGGATTATTGTTCTGTGTCAACATTCACATACGCTACGCAACTCTCATCGCCAGTTATTATTCTGTTCAAAAACTCCTCCAGTTGGGTGTTGTATCGAAAAAACAAGTTTAAGGCAGCGTAAATTCGATTGTTTGTGTGCCAACTCCTTGAGAATTTTTGGTATCCATCAAGCACATAACTTCCGACAGCTTAATTTTTCAGTATCTACGGCGTACAAAACTGCCCAAGAAATGTCGAAAATTGTTGTGAAAGTTAAATATCACGAACTTTGATGTTAATTTGTTGGACGAGATCATTAATCACTACAGACAATGTCCCACTCCTTAGTTTTTCATAAATGTTTATTTTTCCTGCATTGAATAATCTGACCCAATGATGCACTACACCGTCGCTCATAATGTTTGGGCTGTATACGACACACAATTTACGATGAATATCTATTACTTTCCGAATTACCCTCGTAGAAGTCATGTATTCACTCAATATAGATTTTGAGAAAATCACAATAACTCATATATTTGACTTGATCTTCCAAATAGATAATGAGAGGGGAGGATGAGAGAGCGGCGAAGTATACAGAGAGAAAGCTTTTTTAATCATCTGCCATCGGATATTCAAACAAGGCTAACCGAAGTTTCAACCAGACCTCAAAACCTAGTGTAAAAGTCTTATATTAATAAAGAAATTTGCAATATATCTGAAATTTATTTCTGGAATATCTGATCACCATGGAAAGATAAAAAAAAATAAAGTTACTTTAAAAAAGATGTTATGTCATTAGAACATTAAAGGCAATCGGAAAGCAAAAGCAATGGAAGCACTAATAGAAGACCAAAATGGAAGCCACAAAGGATAGATTAAGAGAACAATAAGTTATTAAAGACGTCTCCTTAAAGATAGTAAGGCACTTACTGTACCTAAACAGCCCTTAACTGATAAATTTAATCAGAAAACTAACTGGTCACTGTGACCTAAGAGAACACCTGCGTAAGATGGAAAATTGTAATCTGCAACGCATATTCGAAGAATACTTATAGTTGCCACTGAAAAAATACTATTGCTGCAAAGAATTCGAAATCTCTTGCGCATATCTGGTTTAGATTCTAGAAGACCGTCAGATTGCATTCCTTTTACAGCAGATCAAAAGGGAAATGTGAGAAAAGAGAACACGATTAGGGTTAGAATGTATAGACGATTCCAGATATACGTTGCAGGCATAGTTTGATTGAGCGCAATAATCCACAATTTTTCGGGAGAAAAATTGTGGACACGATTGAGGATAGTGATCTTTATGTCATAAGAAATGCATCTCTCTCTGCCTATAGACATCTGCAGACAGAATGCTCTTACATGTACTACAGCATTGTGACTGTCATTCGTGTTTGTGGACGTTATGCTCATCTCTACCTAGAGTACATCCTGATCAACTGGATTGCTGAAATTGTTATAGAAAAACTAGTGATCAGCCAATTCCAAAGAAGGCATCCCCGATCATATGGAGTGATGTGTTGCTTGATAATATAGGGATGATTCACTAAAAGCATTTTATGGGTTTATGTCATCATATCACATTACGATATATTTTGAAATATTCGTAGGAATAAAGAATATGGTTATTCCTATTTTTTACTAAATTTATTACAAGTAGGTACCTTCTGTAAAATTGAATCTGTACGTATTTTTTCTACATTCAGAATGTCAAAATGCAAAATTCCACACTATCTCAACAAAATTGTATTAAAGCTTATCCAAACAAGTTAAAACACAATAATGTGTTCACGTACTTGTTCACAATTGGCTGATACAAAAACAATGTATTAATCAGACTTTATTTTATTACTACCATTTTTATGAAATATTTGTTAACTGGTTTCTGCAGTTTAAATAAATTAGTAATATTATTATTCCGCCCTCACGTTTAATGCTATTTGTATAGCGTTTGCTGCAATTTAAATAAGATTAAAAAGAATCTTTAAATTGTTATGTTGTTTGATAGAAAATTATTTAGGATTGATTCATAGAGATAAGTTGTTGTATACTAACATCTAAACTAACATTTTATTTTATTATCCGTAGTATAACTTCAGTAAAAGTTTACGTTTTACCAATATATTAATATATTACTAACAAGGTTATACAATTTTCTAAAGGATATAAAAGAACTCAAAAGTGAATTAGAGGACAATTTTATAAAGAAGCTTCAAGTAGGCTAAAGGGAGGAGGGGTTGGACCAGTAGGAGAAACAGATCACCAAGAATAGCTTTTAAGATATAGCAACAATGGCAGACATCCGCAATACACAGTTATATTGTTTGCGTTTACGTCACGGTACAGAATAGGTCGTTCGTTTTTATCAATTTTAAGTAAAAGAGGGACCATTCTTACTTCGGCTCACGCGTAAAATTTGTGCAAGACAAACAGTGATCAAGTTTTCCGAAAGTTTGGGAAGTTTAAAAAACAAAATTTATATATAACGTTATGATAGTCTTTGTTTCTAACCTGATTTGATGCTATTCTGATGCACTGTTTGGGCACGTATTGTTGGTCCATCTATCCTCTCATGGACGGATCTATGGTGTGGAGGAGAGATAGGCGTACATGCTTAGGTTTCAGATAATGTCAAATCTACGTACGTAAATCAAATGCACGACCAAGAGGTCTCTGAAGACCAAATAATTTCAGTCAGCAATAAACGCAGTTACTTCTGGCAACATGGGCGTTAATTAAGCAACTAGAAGTTTCAACATTCCCAAAACCACATTAAAAGGGAGAATAAACGACAACAACAAACAGAACTTCGATAGACTGGGCCCAGATTCAATGCTTGCCGCAAATGTCGATGAAAAACTTGCAAAACAGATAATGAAACTCCAAAAATTTGGTTTCTCACCTACAAGACCAGGAGTGCAGGAAATGGGGTACAAACTGGCTGTCCAGTGAGGAATACAAAATCGGTTTAAATAAAATGAAGGTAATGTGCAAAGACTGCAAACTTTTGTTATTCAGATTTTTATGAAAGCGGGCAAGAAGTTGTTAGCTTCTTTCTTGAGGAGAAGATCTAATATTGTAGTGCGAAATGCGGAGAACATTTCTGCACCCCGTGCCACAGGGAAGTTGTGGGACATTGTTCAAAGGTATTTTGAACAACTTCACCAAATTCTAATAGAAAAAACCATAACTGCTTTTTTGTCTGCAGCTCAGTCTGAAGAAGCGATTATGTATCTTTCTGAAGACGAAGAAGGACGACTTAGCGATTACGAGAATGAATGTATTGGATGTGGCAAAGATTATCGAACAACAAAGAAAGTAGATGATTGGATTCGGTGTGTAATTTGCAAATCGTGGTTACATGAAGGGTGTATGCCTCACAAAAAAAGAGGGTAACATAGTTGGACCTTTGCAACGTTCAATCATTTTTCTTCTTGTTACCATGCCAATAATTACTAGTAGTTATAATAGAAATGTAACATTACGTTTTTGTTCTTTTGTGAAAATTTTATACTTTAAAATAAAGAATTTATATTACTTCTTTTTTAAAAGGTGGGTCAACTACCTAACCCTAACCCTTTACCCTATGCAATCTATAAACATTTATTAAAAGTTTTAAATTATTTAAACCTAGATTTAGAAGAATACTTGTATAGGAAAACCTTTAAAATTTGAACCGGACGTAACAATACTTTACTTTCATGGAAAAGCAGTCAGTATAACAAATTCAGATCATATGCATAAGAAAATCGTGTGGTGCCCACAGCTCATTATTTATAGAATGCTTCACGATCAGCCTTTTAGATATGGAATTACATGGTTACTAAAAATAAAATAATAATGCAGCAACTTAATTAAAATAACCTTATTAGATCATTTTGCAAGATAACAGGAACTACAACAACTAAATTAATGAAAACAGGAACATATGCATTTACATACATGCATAATGTTGGTATGTTTAAAAGGTAAAAGAGATTAATGATTTATGTATATGTGTTTATACAAATGTATGTACGTTTAATCAAGAAAATTTTGTCTGGTTTTGCATACTCACTTTGTACAAATATAAATTTATTGTATTACATTTGTAAAGGTATATGCCCTTAAAATGTTGTAGAACTTAGGAAGTGAGAGAAAACGAATTTATATTCACGGGTGACAAATGGCAGTTTTGAGGAAAATTCCCGCATATGCGCGGTCCTTAAATATGTATGAATATGTTGTAAATATTTATGACCATATATGAACACGTGGACCGTGTAGATATAATTTCCATGAAGTAACAAATTACTCATTCATAAAACAATATCAAAATGTGTTTGTTGGAGCGGAGATAGATTTGAATTATTCGAAACGTTACAAAAACCATTGTAAATTGAAAACAATAAGTACATAACATTGAAATATATACGCAAAATTTTATGAAATATATTTGGATGTGTAAGCACATAATAATAATTAAAACAATTATATAGGTAAAATATGTATTTTGTATCATTGAAAAAGTCCCTGGAACATATTTAATGTGTACGTATATTTTTTTTTTATTTCGGTTGTGAAAATCACATTATATTTAATAGAAAAATGAGGAACAAAGTAGAATAAAATGGTAAATAATTACCAAACTTACATATGTAGGTAGTTCAAAAAGTCAGATAATGCAAGTTATAATATAAAATGGACAAAGACTAGAATTTATATACCTGTTAACTATGGGATATAGAAAGGGAGATTAAAATAAACTAAGACAACTAACAAATAGAGGAATTTAGCAATTCATAAATTAAATGGGAGAAGAGTATAAATAACATTCAAGTTTAGTAGAGATTACTTACCTCCAATTTGTCATTTGAATAAAGACTAATTTATTTAACCTATTGATTTCAAGACTTTTTAATGTACTCTATATAATATTGCACATATATGAGTGAGTATTAAATATTGGATGAAAAATTTAGTGTAGCAACAGGAAGTAAGAGGCATATCTTAAGTACTATAAATTAATGAAAACATTACTGGAAGAAAAAATTAAATAAAATTATAAATAATGGATTATTTATGTTATTTAAGCATTTAGAATTATATACAGAGATTTATTAAAACTAACGCTAGATACATATACTCTATAATGAATAGCTGCTGAAAGATCCCTAAGGTCTGTATAATTTTACTAGAGGTAATTCTTCTTACAATTACTTAAATGTTAAGTTCTTATCGTTTACAAAAATAAATATAAAAACTCGACTAACATAGCGCCACTGCGTGACACGACATATTGCAAACGCAGAAAAATAGAACCCTCTTCTATTTTTCCCCCACCAACTGCGAGATTTCTATTTCAAAATTTTCAGCATTGTGATTGGTTATTGCCGGGTAACGCGTTACGTCATCACGCTTCACGCGCCTGTGTAAATCCACCTTAAAACAAGTAGAAGAAGAAGAAGAAGAAGAGAGAATTATTTGTAGCAAATAATTGAAAACACTTATAGTACGCTTTGGATAATATTGCATTTTATTACAACTTTGTGATAACTACACAGACACATATACATATATATATATAGGAAGTTGCGATGTTAGACACTGTTTTCAGGGTGTATTGGTATATATATTTACTGATCCAGGAAGGTCAGAATGTGTGGGCTGGGTTAATTAAAACATTCTATTTGTGGCTGGTAACGTTTCGGAATAATTTATTCCATCATCAGACTCTACAATAAGTTGAAAAATTTTTTTATATAATTAGGGACAATCTTAAATGAACAAAAGTCATGAACACTCAAAACAAGAGAACTCACTTACTTGCCACTATGGACACCGAAAATTATCTCAACAGATACAATCATAAAAATAGAGAACTCGTGTTGGTGGTCCACTAAATTAAAAATTTAATATATTATATAGGCCATTAAAGTGTCACATATTAAAATTACATTTAACAATTTCAAATCAAATGCTCAGTAAAATTAAAACCAAAGTTTTTGACGGACATTACTCGTTGTATTTTAAAAAGCACCAACACGAAGACAACAACAACAATTAAAATGCATGACCTATCTGACCGTAAGTGAGTATTTACAGGTCACCTCTTCGCGATGTCAAGGGCAGGTCAGAGGTCACAGTTCAATAGCGAATTATCAAAATTTCTTTAATTAAAACTGTTAATATGATAATTCTAAATTACATCTGTAGTTCTGATATATTAATTTGGAAATAAACAGCAGCAAAGAAAACCAAAAATTATTTTGTTACAAGACCAAAAGACCACCGCAAACAAGGCAATATAAGGATGTTACGCAAGAAATAGGAATCAGCAACGATAGGATAAATTGGAAGAACAAAGAAGGGGGAGGGGGTGGGTAAGGTGGAGGGTTGTCATAAAATAATACTGAAACCAGGATGATAAGATTAAGCTTAGGTGGTATAGAAAACCTTCTAATTCGAACAGACTGTTGAATTTCCACTCTAATTGTCCTACAAAATACAAGATCAATTTAATAAAATGCTTAAAACATAGAATAATTAACATCACTCATACGGATTGGCAGCACTCGGACCTATTACGACTGAAAGATATTCTTCTAAAAAACAGCTATCCTAACGCCATTTTAAACAAGATCTTGTTTTCAACTGGCACTACCCTGCCAATGCACGCTATTCCGCTAAGTCAGGTACAAACCAATAATACCATAAATAACTTGGGTAACACAGATCCTGTCATCTATAAGAAAATGACATATATACCTGGTCTTACCAACTTTATAAAGGAACTGTTTGAGGATAGAGTAACTATAGCGTTTACAACGGCTAACTCAGTTTCTAAATTCTTTACACCTTTAAAAGACACAATGGATACAAAATACAGAAGCAATGTAGTTTACTGCTTGAAGTGTAGGGATTGTCCGCAATGTTACATAGGACAAACTAAACAAAGAGTCAATGAGCGGAACATACAACATCGCAGTGATGCCATTCGTAAACCTAAGTCATGTAAACTTGGTGAACATATGAGTAACACGAAACATACTATTAACTTTGACCAAACTCACATTTTATATAATGAAGCTAACCTGCATAAGAGATTATTTCTTGAGACCGTTTGTATCAATGTCATAGAACCAAATATGAATTCTAAATCTGACTCTGCCAATTTCAGTGTGATATACAATAATATTCTAAGGTTTATAAGACCTAAAATCTTATGTAATGTTGGTCGGCAGTAACATGTATGTGTTGAGTTACAAAACTTTAGAGTCGATTTCTGTATATATATCTTTCAGACAGTTGGGTTGTTGGATGACAGATGGCGTCTTGGCACCGTTTGTAAATAATTGTTCTAATTTAAATAATTAAACCCATGGTTTCAGTATTATTTTATGACAACCCTCCACCTTACCCACCCCCTCCCCCTTCTTTGTTCTTCCAATTTATCCTATCGTTGCTGATTCCTATTTCTTGCGTAACATCCTTATATTGCCTTGTTTGCGGTGGTCTTTTGGTCTTGTAACAAAATAATTTTTGGTTTTCTTTGCTGCTGTTTATTTCCAAATTAATATATCAGAACTACAGATGTAATTTAGAATTATCATATTAACAGTTTTAATTAAAGAAATTTTGATAATTCGCTATTGAACTGTGACCTCTGACCTGCCCTTGACATCGCGAAGAGGTGACCTGTAAATACTCACTTACGGTCAGATAGGTCATGCATTTTAATTGTTGTTGTTGTCTTCGTGTTGGTGCTTTTTAAAATACAACGAGTAATGTCCGTCAAAAACTTTGGTTTTAATTTTACTGAGCATTTGATTTGAAATTGTTAAATGTAATTTTAATATGTGACACTTTAATGGCCTATATAATATATTAAATTTTTAATTTAGTGGACCACCAACACGAGTTCTCTATTTTTATGATTGTATCTGTTGAGATAATTTTCGGTGTCCATAGTGGCAAGTAAGTGAGTTCTCTTGTTTTGAGTGTTCATGACTTTTGTTCATTTAAGATTGTCCCTAATTATATAAAAAATTTTTTCAACTTATTGTAGAGTCTGATGATGGAATAAATTATTCCGAAACGTTACCGGCCACAAATAGAATGTTTTAATTAACCCAGCCCACACATTCTGACCTTCCTGGATCAGTAAATATATATACCTATATATATATATATATTACTATACTATTGATGATCACAAGGATGATTTAAGTTTATTAGTAAAAGCGTATGGCTATTTTATTTTGAGCATTGGTATAGTTATATAGATTCAAAAAGAATAATAAAATATTAATATGTCTTAGAATTATATATATTTCAAGTTTTTTAATTTGTAGATATATCAAAATTAAGATATAATGTGTTAATAGTCATTAAAATAATTTGACAACTACATAATCTCAAAAGAAATGTCATATAAATAAAAGTCTTAGGTATCATTATTTTTCTTACTTGTTTATATTATAACTATTCTAATATATTAAAGGAATTATACTTCAAATTCAAAGTTTATTTAAAGAAATAATAAATCAGTTTAAAATTGATATTTATATTGAATGTAATTGAAATGAACATAAGCGTCATCTATGAAATATTAGATATACTGATTATAAATTAATATTGTAGAAAACTATATTTTATACAAGCTTTTTAATAATACTACTTATAGTTTGCTCTGGGGTACTTATAATATAATGAAGTTAATATTATAAGTAAAAGAACCTTACGTAACTGTATGATTTCATAACAATATATATATATATATATATATATATATACAAAAACTCGCATATGCTTTTGGTATCTATATGGTATCAATTACTTTAGAAAATGATATCGTTATTAAATTGTGCTAGAAAAGATACTTGGAAAAAAATCTCGTTTTTTGAACCACGTTAAACCACTTAATTAATACGATCACTAGATTGCATAATTTTATAACTTTTGTAGCGTCAATCGAAACCTGAGATGACGTATGACGAGGTAGATGTCTGTTACAAATATCAATTGTAAACATTTACATTATTCTAATGTATTATTTTCCTCTCAAATTTCGTTCGTTTGTCTGTGATTAAACGCAGAACCACAATGCTTGTGAATACATCGCGTACTTAACACTAGAGGTACCTAAAATGATTGTAAATCAAATTAGTGAGCTCTGAAGGAAAGAAATTGATGTAGGCACAATTTGTCCTTCTTACATGCATGTGCGTTCCAATTTTTTTTTTTTTTAAAGTTGTTCTACATTAAATTATAAATGTATAACTTTGAAATTTTCATTTCAAAATTGTTATTTTAGAAATTCAAATATTTCTACATAATGAAAAAGAAGCATAAACCTCCTAAAAGAAAGTTACATATATTGAGAATGTTGTATGGATTTATAAATAACAGCCTCAGGGATGAAGTTCCAATATAAAAGATAAATACCAACATAAGAGGCATAAACGGGCAAGCTTTTCAAAGGAATGGATGCTTCGCATGAAAACGGGATTGAAAAAAGAAAAATTTTATATCGAAATAGGTACTTGTTAAGATAAAAAAAAAACACGATGCACAGGAAGCGAGAACCGGTAATGAGGTTGCAAACATTCAGCGAAAAGTGGGAAAAAAAGGGGGAGAATATTACTGAAAGAATTTTACGCAGGTCGATACAAACGAGCACTGCGTATGATTTAAATATTTACAAAGACGTATTATCAAAGTCAACCAACTCAAAAACAACAGCGCCATAATTTATTTGTCCGGCCGTGGAGTTCAGTTCAGTTCTGAGTTCAGTCGAACAAAAACTACCACTGCCATCACGAAACAAGAGTAATTTATTACATATAATTATTATACGCATATATGTATGTCTCCCGGAGCACATAAAAGAAACGCCGTGTGCGTTTCCTGTGATGCCGGAAATGGTGTCACGAGCTAATTCACTGACACACGATTTTTCTTTTTACTTTTCCTGTCTTTTCTTTCTTTTTTCCTTTACACTCTTTTTTTTTCTTTCTATTTCTTTCGCGTCTTTTTTCCCCCTTTACGATCCATTTTGCTCTAGCAAATTTCAAGAGCGTAATTATAAATTAAACACTGCACATAGTCAGTAAAGCTGTCCTTAATGCTCCTTGTTATACAACGTGGGGTTTTATAATGTGATATATAGTTCTGCGGTCGGACCTGCAATCCAACCGGTACTCTGTTTACAATTTATATGGCCACTTTAGCTAATACTGGGCAGAAACTAACCAGTGCTTAATCAAATATTACAATCTGATTCTTTACTATCGTTCGCTATACGTACCTAGTATAAGGAAGTATTGTGATGATGAAAATTTTCGACCTCGAGATTTTTGCAGATGTCCACGTTTTGAAGTCACCTGATACCAAAAAAGTGGTTTTTAAAAAATGTCTGTGTGTCTGTGTGTCTGTGTGTCTCTGTGTGTCTCTCTCTCTCTCTCTGTGTGTGTGTGACCACGATAGCGCTCAAACCGCTGTAAATATCAATTCCAAATTTTGTATTTACGTGTATAATCTCCCTCTTGAGATCTGATTAGTTTTTCAGTAAAATCGGTAGACCGGAAGTAGCAGTTTACTTCAGCGAAAAAATCGAATTTTGACAATATTTCGTCAACTACTAAGTTTAGACAAATTTATAAAGAATTCATATATACTTAAAATTGAAATTGAAAATAATTTTATTTAAAAAGTTTTTCGAAATTCCTACCGGAAGTAGGTCTTTTACTCTTATCGAAAATCAGTTTTTTGCGAATATTTCGCAAGTCATGCTTTTTAGACAAGTACGTTACGGGTATAAAAGTATTTAAAACATAATTTTCAATATCTTTTGTATAAAAGAAATTTCAAAATTCAGACCGGAAGTACCACTTTTACTCTTATCGAATAACGATTTTTTGCAAATATGTCGTAAGTTATGCATTCTATATATATTTATCAAGAGTACAAAAGTATTTAGAACTGCATTTGCAATATTTTTTGTATATATGAAATTTCAAAATTCGGACCGGAAGTAGCACTTTTACTCTTAGCGAGTAGCACTTTTTTGATAATATCTTACAAAGTATGCATTCTATAGAGATTTATTAAGAGAATAGAAGTACTTAGAATAGGATTTTGAATAATTTTTGTATAAAAAAATTCTTAAAATTCTATAATTTGAAACGCTCATACGTATAAGAAAGTCGTGTGGTGGCCACACCTCATTTTTTACTTTCTCATACGTAGTTTAAAGAAGTATTGTGATGATGAAAGTTTTCGAGCTCGAGATTTTTGCAGATGTCCACGTTTTGAGGTCTCCTGATACCGATAAAGTAGTTTTTAAAAAATGTCTGTGTGTATGTGTTTGTCTGTCTGTCTGTGACCACGATAGCGATCAAACCGCTGGAGATATCAATTCCAAATTTTGTATTTTCGTGTAGAATCTCCCTCTTGAGATCTGATTAGTTTTTCAGTAAGATCGGTAGATCGGAAGTAGCAGTTTACTTCAGTGAAAAAATCGAATTTTGCCAATATTTCGTCAACTACTATGTTTAAACAAATTTATAAAGAATTCATATATACTTAAAATTAAAATTGAGAATAATTTTGTATATAAAGTTTTTCGAAATTCCTTCCGGAAGTAGGTCTTTTACTCTTATCGAAAATCAGTTTTTTGCGAATATTTCTCAAGTCATGCTTTTTAGACGTCACGTTACGAGTATCAAAGTATTTAAAACATAATTTTCAATATCTTTTGTATAAAAAAAGTTTCAAAATTCAGACCAGAACTACCACTTTTACTCTTATCGAATAGCGATTTTTTGTAAGTATGTCGTAAGTTATGCATTCTATATATATTTATCAAGAGTACAAAAGTATTTAGAACTGGATATGCAATATTTTTTATATATATGAAATTTCAAAATTCGGAGCGGAAGTAGCACTTTTACTCTTAGCGAGTAGCACATTTTTGATAATATCTTTCAAAGTATGCATTCTATAGAGATTTATTAAGAGAATAGAAGTACTTAGAATAAGATTTTGAATAAATTTTGTATACAAAAATTCTTAAAATTCTATAATTTGAAACGCTCATACGTATAAGAAAGTGGTGTGGTGGCCACACCTCATTGTTAGTACGTACAATATGAAAGAAGATCAATTTACTTTAAGCCAAAAATATTACAGATCAGCAAGAACGATGCCCGAATTCTAAATGTTACCATATAACATTTATAGGTTCTACGAGGTAGGAGCCATAAATTCTCGGCCTGATATACAAAAAAGAAACTTGGAACAATATAAGAATTTTTATTTTTCAATGTTATATTCTCTAATTTCTATACATTTATTACAACGATTAATTAATAATTCGATACCCTTCTAAAAATAATTTGAAATTTTTCCGTCAAAATGTTCTACAACAGCTGCTGCAACTCACTGTCGTACTTAAAACTACGTCCCCTAAGCTCTTTTTTTAAATTAGAAAACAAAAAAATCACAGGAAGCCATATCCGGACTATACGGTAGATGTCCCAATTCTTGAAAGCCGCATTCGTGGATGGCAGCTTGTGAAATGGCGGCAGTATGGACGGGAACATTGTCGTGCAATAATCGCACACGTTTTGTCAATTTTCCACGAAGATTTGCACGAATAATATGTGCCGTTCACACTTGTATTGCGCTCTTTAAAGTCAATTAGCAAAATGCCCTCACAATCCCAGAATAGTGTAGCCATCACCTTTTTCGTTGATTGATCGACTGTTGTCTTTCTGGGAAGAGATTCATCAGGTCGCCGCCATTCTATGGACTACTTTTCGATAGAGGATCGTAAAACAGAACCATTGTTTCATCCCCTGCGACAATGGACTCCAAAATCGGTTTAGGGTTGTCTGCATACATGTTGAAAAACGGCTGCGCACATTCGACTCGACGTTTAAAAAAGTCGCGGTACCCATCCAGCACTAATTTTATTCATACCCAAATGGTCATAGAGAATTCGGCGAACACTTGTTTCGGAAATTTTTGTTATCAGTGCTAATTCCTTCACTTTCAAACGGCGATCTTCTAGCACTAAATCTTCAATAATTGAAATTTGTTGATGCATTATCACTTCAATTGATAGACCTTACCGACCAGCATCTTCCAGAGACTCTTATCCCAAACGGTAACATTTTGCCCACTTTTTTACAGTTGAATACGAAGGAGATGAATCACCGTAAACGCCGTCTAACCGTTGTTTAATGTGAAAAGGTGTATGCCCTTCTTTTGTTAAAAATTTTATGACCGCGCGGTACTAAATTTTCGTTACTTCAGACATTTTCGTGCGGCAGTCACGTTGGTTGGCTAGTTACTAAAAACTAATAGGCTTTGAAGGCAAGATGATTTTTTTTATTTCCCCAGATTTCTTGTTAAAATTTCCCTAGATTTCTCTAAATTACCTTGAAGTGCATAATTTTGAAAATATATAAATTGAAGTTAGTATTATTTAGTATTAAACTATTAGAAAACTTAATTCGATTCTCCTAATCTATTTTTTTTTATTCAAAAACATTAACTGTTAACTGAAAAATAAAAATACAGAATCTGAGAGGCAGGAATTATGGGTTATGTTTTCTCTGTTCTGCATTAACTTGGGTGCACTATATTTTAGATTTGTATTTATTGAATTATATAGCCTATTTTTAATATTTTCCATCTACGTTTCAAAGACACCTAATATGTAATAATGTATTGAACGATAAAAAATCTCGTCATCTATTTTTCATTCAAAAAAAAATCCCTAATAACTAAGAAACAGCCGAAAACTGAAAGTAAGAATGAGATAACCTAAACTTCGGCAATAAAAAGAAAGTAATTTTGTATCTATATATGCTTACATTAAATAGATAAGCTGTAGTTAGAAAGGTGCAAGTTATTAAACGAACGGATAAATCTAATCTTATTAAGGGGATATTAAAGTAGAATTTGCTAAAATTGGAGTGAAAAGAGAATAAGTGAAATAAAATACTGCAGACTACCAAAAACAGTTCGGAGAGTCCCATAGGCGGGGCCAAGAAGTAGGTAGGAGCTGAAGGCGTTGTTAAAAAACAAATAATTCAGTACCGCACCATTCCGGAATTTCTTAATTTAATTACTCAAATTAAACTTTTTTCCGCAATTCAAAAAGCTATATCTCACAAGAAAACATTGGTCTACACGGGAATTACATCCGTTTTGATCAATTTTATTTAATTATTTCAGATTTTGACCGAGAAACACACGTACATTTTACTCTAATTTGGAATAAAAAAAAATAGATGGTTCTGACAAAAAATTACATAATCTGACAACCTTTCCTTGTACTCATATCTATATTGAAGTTGTACAAAAAAATTCACATTTCTATCTTGAACAATAGTAAAAAAAAACTGATAAATTCGATACCTTGCTTTCTCGACAGCTTTAATATCCCCTTAATGAATTACAAAATTCAAATATTGACGTCCTACATATACACATTATACATACGTTCACAACGATTCACTTAGCGAAAGCTTGATTTCAAATGCGAAAAATAATATAAAAAACCTGTTTTAACATCAGAGCAGGAACTTTTTCCAAGGGATTTACCTTATTTTATTATACTGTAGTCATTTGATCGATTTGCAAAAAGCGATAAAGCACCGATTCGGAATGTGTGCAGATGTTTTAGTCTAAAACGTTTTAAAATGAATTGTGAAAATATAGGTAGCTTAAATACAGACGGTTGTAATAATTTTTTTTTTTAATAATTTTAAAATAAAAAATTCCCTTTTTTCCTAAATGAACATAAAATTCCGTAGATCTAGGGAAATTTCCATAGATATCGCAACACTGCTTCGAACCGTTATATTTATAGTGTATTCCTCGCGTATATGCATGCACGACGTGACGGAATTTCAACACGTTTGAACCTGTATAAGCCTGTCAGGCTGATAATTTAAGGCGCCTACCTCGTATCAGTGGTGTTTCTAGGGGTTCCGGCGCCCTTGCTAAAGGTAGGATTTGGCGCCCCCATGACAAAATGTAGACAGTCAGAACTGGGACTAAAAATAAAAAGTGTAACTGGATATTCTACCTCATTTATAATAAAAAATTTCCATAAAAAGAACTATATGGACATTTTTAAAACTTAAAACTTTACTTTTCTAGCTTTTAACTAGGCAAGTTATGTGATAATGCCGAAAAAGTCCATATTTTCTGCCACCTTTTATTCAATGAACATATAGCAAGAGTTGTCAAATGTTCTTATTCTAATGCTAGACCAGAGGAAGCGTTAAATAAGTTTCAATATACAAAACCTGCGCTGTCATGACTCGTCACTGTAAAAGTTGAGATCGAAATAAGTCTTAGAGTAATTTCTATATTTGGATATGTATCGTTAAAGGAGTATTTGCATGTACAGTTTAACAAACCAATGGAGTCGCTGATACTATATCCTCAATGAGTTCTATAACTTCACTTTTGAACATTCAATTTCATATTTGACGTCCATATTTTTCGTCCACTGAAGCCCAAAAGAGCAGCACATTGTTTAAGGTAATTGACAGATTCATTTTTCATTAATTTGCCCGAAAAAGAAAAAAAATCTGATGAAACAGATGCAATAGCTTCCTATCATTACTTCATTTCCATCATCAGTCTGTTACACACCATCTATTTCTCTCTCAAAGTCTTGTACGGGGTTGAAAAGAGAGCTATCATCTTTTGCCAATTCAGAGCTTAAAATTTTGACTTTTCTTTTCCTTTTATTAGAAGAATTCGATTTTGTACCCATAATTTCAGCGGTTTCTCCCGTATTCAACCTTGAACCTATACTTTTATCACACATTGTTTGCATTGGTTTTTAATATCTCAGAAGCTTCATGAAGGAAATACTTTTGCGCTGAATATAATTGCTCCACATCTGCAAAATGCGCAGAAATTGCAAATCAATTTGTTTAATAAAAGCTTTGACTTCAGTTAGGGTTCAATTTTGTGGCATACGTTTTTTCCTGAAGTACTGTGAAAATATGAGTAACTTATTTTAGAACAGAACCAGCATATTGTGTGGATGACCACTTCGTTTCACAATGGCCCTTAAGACGTATTCCGAGTATTTCTACTAAAATTTCCCAACCACATATAGAAACACCGAAAAAAGGTAATGTTTTTTGCCCTATCCATCATTAGAGTAGAAACAAAAGCTGCATGTGTTCCAACAAGTTTCAAGCTATGGGCGGCAGAGGCAACACATCTTGCTAATTCATTCATTTGAGATATACCAGCTTGGGCGCTTTGTACTTTCCAGCTATGTTAGCAAATCCTTAATCCATCAAACTCAAGTCTTTTAAGTATGAAATGCTTAAAAGACTTCAAAGCTCTCAGTTGAAAACTGAGAGCTTTTCTAATGTCTTTCGATAAGTGTGGATGAACTCACTGGAAATACTCGGACGTTCAGAATTCTTCAAACAAACATTAGTCAATGTAACTATGAATAATAATAATATAGCTTTCGCAATAATTTTTTATGTAAATCGGGTTTTGTACTTTCATTACCTCTATCTAGTGATAAAAAGCAATATAGTCTTTCTTTTACTGTGCTAACTTTCATCGAAGGTCTTCGACTATTAATTATAGTTCCGTTTATAATAAGTTAATTTCAAACATGTAGAGAGGTCGTCTAAAGAACTTCGAAAAACTATTAAAACTAGTCTAATTCCACCCTTCTCGTAAAACCTAACGAGGTGAAAGGTATTGGCTAAGTTCTAATGACGCACTGGGGACAAACGGTTTCCCTGTAAATCTCCAAACCACGTTAAAGTTTTACGATCAAGTCAACTGTGAAAGACTTATTAGATTTTCCTCTTAGTTACCGGTCGCGGCCTGAGCTACTTGGCCACGGTACCCTTAAGTCATATTCGGTTCTGTTTTTATCGTATAAAGTTATAGGTATCGTTATTGACATAATGTACAACACTAAATCTATAATACATAAACAAAACATATATATTTTGCTTCTCTGTTTTCTCATTTTCAGTCGTTCATGACCTCGGATTCTGTCGTTTAGTTCGCGTAGCAGGTTCGCTACTAAACTTCAGGAGCTCATAATCGGATTTCCTACTACTTCATTAAGTAAATCGATGATATAAATAATTTATAACGCTTTGATGGCGGATATTAAGGGTAATTCGTTCATGTATGACTTAGTAAGTAATACTAATTTTGATACATGGGATACTGTAATAAAATGAAATGTGCACATATTGGAAAGCTTTTAGATAATTACTTAAGTAGTTGGTATGCGGATTATTTTTATATACGAGGTTTGATCAAATTTACAATGAATATTTCAAGAAATATGTTATCTTGGAGGTGCAAGTATGGTTATTAAAATTCGACTTTTTTTTATTAGATTAGTTTCACATTATTTACAAAAGTAATTGTTTATTTCTTCTCATTTTGCCACATGAGCTCCCTCTAACGGAGTTATGCTTTAGTTGAAGTTATCGATACGTAGTAGGTTTGTTTATATTACTTGAGATCTCTTATTTAGCTGACTCATCATTTGCTCTTTGTTTCTAAATTTCTTTGGTGAATTTTCATACTTTACGCCTTTTAATGTTCACTTCTTTTAGGGCCGGTATTATAAACACAAAATAAATCTACGAATAACAATTCAATGAATAAATATAATGGCTCATTAAAGTTTATTTCAGTATTATAAAGAGTTTGTCCAAGTAAATTAACTATTCAACGATTAGCCTATATGTATGATGTAGTTTCAAACTTCGAGCGTTAGTTACGAGATGGCAGCACATTAATTCTGAGGTTGGGGGTATGGTTGCGGCATGATTTGAGGAGGTTATGTGTTTAAACGTAAATACGGTAAATACAGTATCAAATTCTTGTTCTTGAAGATGTCTTGTATCGAAGAAAAAAAAAGGGAAAGGTGTAAAAATTATACAGAAAGGGAGAAATACACATTACTGGATATAGTAGAAACTTTCCTGCATGTAATTGAAAACAAAAAAACCGATAACATTAATGTACATAAGAAGAAGGAAGCTTGGGACGCTGTAGCTACCAAGTTTAATGCTATTGCAGAAACAGGAGTGAGAACGGGGGCGCAATTGAAATTGTTATATGAATCAATGAAAAAGAAAGTAAAAAAAGATAAACCTGATGACAAGGAATGTTAAGATGTAATACAAATTTCAAAATATGTTGTAAACATAGTTTAGGTGGAATTGTATAAGACAGGAGGAGGGAACTTTTCAAGTAACGTAGATAGAGTTGGGATGAAGCTATTGGAAATTAATAATGCGACAGTTACTGAATTAACCAATTCATATGACAGTTCAGCTCCTTTTGGTATGTATTCAAAAGAAGTTATGTTGATTGCAGAAATCTTGGAAATTCTTAACATTCACTACAAATAGTGAAATATTCTGATATACTTTTTAAATTCCAGATAGTAATAATGATGGTGGTGATAATAATAACAACGAAATAGATTTAGGGCAGTCAACCGTAAGCATTTTACATTGCATTCTATATTGTACAAACACTACACTGATTTTTTAGGAAACAAATTTAGTATTAACTGAGTATGTAGTGAATACTCCGGCATCTACACAGCTGCTGGGTCATGACCGCAGTTGTATTTCTGAGGAATCAAGAAACACATCGGGCAAATCTAGGGGATCGAGGAAAAGAGCTCATGAACAGACACGTACGCATTCATTGGAAAAAGAGAAATAAAATTGAATATTTTAAAAACAAGGTACGAGAAGGAAAATATTGAAAAGGATATCCTGTTGTTGAAAAAAAAAGAATTAGAGTTAGTAATACGAGAGAAAGAAATGAAATTAGAAGCAATTAAGGATAAATGAATACACGTTATAATTGAAGTTAAGAATTTTTGTTTTATTTTATATACAGTAAACATTTGTCAAGTAAATATATTATTTATAACAGCATTTCTAACCGCATTAAATTCTTGCTGATTGTTCTCGTCCACATTAACGATTGCTTGTTCCATTAATTGGTGATTTTCAATATTAAAATTGTCACCTTGTTCGATACATATATTATGTAATACACATGTGGCTACAATTACAGCCATTGATTTATCCAGAGAAATCCTTAGCCCATTAGATAAGCAAGCAAAACGTCGTTTTAATATTCCAAAAGTTCGTTCAATAGTATTTCGAGTTTGGATATGTGCAGAATTATATCTACGTTCAGCTGGAGTTTGTGGTTGCAGAAGTGGTCTTAAAAGGTATCTTCGACAAGGATAAGCTGAATCCCCTAGTAAGTAGCAGTTTCTAAATTCATTATTTTCAAACCTTGCCCGAACTAGAGAATTATTAAAGATGTAGCTATCATGGCTGGATCCAGGATGCCTTGCAACAACGTCCCTTATTTTTAAACGTGCATCGCATATTACCTGCACATTCACCGTAAACCAACCTTTTCTGTTTCTAAATAATTCACCATTATCACCTCCCGGTGACTGAATTCTTACATGTGTGCAATCAATCGCACCACACACATTTGGAAAGCCTCTTATATTAAAAAATCTCTGACATTCTTCATTTATGTTATCCTCCGTAGTTGGCATATTAATGTATCTCTCTCTCAGTAAAGCTATCTCATGTGTCACTTTGTGGACATTTCTTCCTGCTGTAGCTTTCGTGATGTTACAGTGATCGCCTATAACATTTTGAAAAGACCCCGTTGCATAAAAACGCAAGGCAATTAGCAGCTGATTTTTAGCTGAGATAGACATGTTTCTATTTGTATGCGGTTTTAAATATTCTTCCATTTGATGGAGAACATACAGAAATGATTGCTTGGACAAACGAAATCTGCTTTTAAATTCTTCGTTGGAATATAACTCGAACTGATCCACTCTGTTCCGAAATATCCTTGGCATCCGTTGTCGCTGCCTTTCATTCTCATCACTAGAATCCGAGTCTGAGGTGGTAGAGATTGACTTTGGTGACGCCACCGATGACACCGACGAGATTGATTCTACATCAGACATTTTACAATTATTGGCTATAACGTTGTGTCTACACTCGCACGTTTTAACTGGTTTTAACACTATTTTGAAAGAAACAAATAACGTCAATTTAATTCATAATCGACGAATAAAATTTAATACCTCGATTTTCGACCATGTAAATTACTTGCTAGATTTACTTCGCTAGTTTCCTTATTTGGTCTTTATAATACTGAAATCTGTCGAATAAATTACATTAGTAGCTTACTAAATAAAATCTACAGAATATTTTCGTTTATAATACCGGCCCTTAATCACTTAATTTAGTCGTGCGTTTCTCTAGTATTTATGGATTTATCGCCTATGTCAGTACGCATGAATGTCAACTGCATTAGTCAGCGCTTGAGTTGATTCTGTCTGTCTGTCGCTGATGTGTACTGTCGTTTGGAATAAAAAGAATTATGTGTGGCCACCACACGACCTTCTTATACGTATGAAAGTGTCTCTTCCTGTCCGAATTTTGAAATTTCATTTATACAAAAATTATTCCATATCCAACTCTAAATACTTTTGTACTCTTCATAAATATATATAGAATGCATAATTTACGACATATTTGCAAAAAATCGTTATTCGTTAAGAATAAAAGTGTTAGTTCCGGTCCGAATTTTGATTTTTTTTTATACAAAACGTATCGAAAAGTAAGTTCTAAATACTTTTATACTCGTAACGTACCTGTCTAAAAAGCATGAGAAGCAAAATATTTGTAAAAAACTGATTTTCGATAAGAGTAAAAAACCTACTTCCGGTAGGAATTTCGAAAAACGTTTTCAATAAAATTGTTCATAATTTCAATTTTAAGTACATATTGCTGTGGCAACATAATTATTTGGTATAAAATAAATGTAGTATTGCCATACGTTAGGCATTTCCAAATAGATTATGCTGTCTGCTGTTCCAGCAACTTAATTTATAAAAAGATAATGATAATTTTTATTATCTTTAATATATTCCCTTATTTTCATAACAGCACGTACTTTGTAAGTATACGTGAGTTCTATCAGTGTATTCAAACTTCTTTTCTCCAAACAAATCTCTTGTTTATTTTATTGGGATAAGGTTATAGTTTGTATTAAAGTAAAATCAGAATCTATATAAAACATAATTTTATATTTTTATTCAACATTTTAAGAATAGATAGCATCGCTATACTATATTCACCCAAGAATTATAAAAGAAAACATAATTGAAAGAAAACATTTATACCGTATTCTCGGTTGTAATGTTTTTGTGGAATAAATATATCGATAATGCTTAATCAAAAATAAAAATATTATCCTGTTTTAAAACAAAGAAAAATTCAATTGCATATCAGTATTCTATTAATATTGTGCTAATTCTATTCTATCAGAAACATTATATTCGCACGTAATGCTCTGATAATCTTAGAACTTCGCAATAGTCAATGTTCGGAGGAAAAGCTTGAATTTGATCACTGGTAACAATCATTCGCACGCATTGCGACCAGCTTCTGAAAATCCGCCACCCATAAATATTTCCCTTTTCTAAATATCTATTTTAATTTTTAAATTTGAAATCAAAATGAATTGTGAGAATTAATTATGCTTAACAAAGTGTCAGAAAATATACATTCGCACGTTATATCCTCTTAACACCCAACACCATTAATAAAAACTAATGAATTAATATTATTACAGGACAATATCTATTATCACTGCTGCTCAACGTTATATTGAATAAACATTTGCACATTATATTCCATACACGCATAGCAGCATTGATAAACCCTTGTATTAAAAACTTACTTTGTATCGTTAAACATCTCTTCAAATTGTGCCATAGGCATCTCCATTTTTTAAATATCAAAGAAATATTAACAAAGAAAAATTATTATAATGAATGAAAATTAGATAAGGTAAAATTAGTATGCTAATACAAAATGAATGAATTCACATTTAATCGTGGTCTATCTGACCCTATGATCTTTTTCTTTCCATGTCGCAGTCAGTCTCAGTCTCTCGTCTCTTATTTTGTACCTATCTACTATTTAAATTGTAAATACTTATATAACTTTTAATTGTAACAATAAATTTCTTTTATGTTTGTGTTTTCTATACCTAAATGTATGCAACTTATTATACCCTTATGTTATATGTATTGCAAACATAAACGAACCCAATGTTGAAATCTTTAAATACAATAAAATCTGATTCTTTACTGTTTCTTTTATTTATTTTTTTATACTTAAATTAATTCTTAATGCTATTATTATTATTTTTAATATGCAAGAGATCACGGCAATATGAATTCTTTATAAATTTGTCTAAACTTAGTAGTTGACGAAATATTGGCAAATGTTTCACTGAAGTAAACTAGTACTTCCGGTCCGCCGATTTTGCTCAAAATCTAATCGGTTCTCAAGAGGGAGATTATACTACTAAATGCAAAATTTGGAATAAATAGCTATAGCGGTTTGACCGCTATCGTTGTCACCTTCAGACACGCAGCCACAGACATTTTTTAAAAACCACTTTTTTGGTATCGAGGGACTTCAAAACGTGGACATCTGCAAAAATGTCGAGGTCGAAAATTTTGATCATTACAATACTTCCTTATACTACATATAAGAAAGTAACAAAATCTGCATGTATTCCAACAAGTTTCAAGCTATGGACACCAGAGGCAACATATCTTGCTAATTGATTTATTTGAGATATACTAGCTTGGGCGCTTTGTACTTTCCAGCCATGTTAGCAATTTTTAATCCATCAAACTGAAGTCTTTTTGGTATCAGGGGACTTCAAAACGTGGACATCTGCAAAAATCTCGAGGTCGAAAATTTTCATCATCACAATACTTCCTTATACTACGTATAAGAACGTAAAAACACCATTTCCATTGTCGCTTAATTCTAAACTTCGTGGACAATTGATTTGGAGCAAAAGGGCGCTAGCTGTGGCATTATCCAGATATATGGGTTAGTAGTGAAAAGTAATCATTTCCGTTGTTCACCGTTATATCACCGATAATAAAGGTATTGACTATGTAATTACTTCACCTAAACGAACTCACCAGCCGCCACTGTTCAGCAACGGTGGCCAGTTAAAAATTATGTATTGTGAAATGGCAGGAATATTAGCAAAAACATTAAATTATTCGTAGCCAATATATTCAAAATTAATAAACAGAACTAATCTGTCATAATGACAAGTCATTGCCAAGAGGCTTCATTGAATAAAAATTGCAAACTAGCAAACTAATGACAAAATGCCATATAGGAAAGCAAACCACCATTATGCAGTTTCCATTGGAATATCCATGATTTATCAAAGACGACATCCAACTTCATCACATGGTAGACAATAAAACACATTTAACACATAAATCGGTATTGTTGTCCTGTGTTAAAGTTATATGTCGTCCCTGATAGATCAATTATCTTTAGATAAAACTACATGTGTAATTAAAAGTGAAAATGCAAGCTTTTAATTACACTATTTCACATTGTAATCTGCCTATCTATGTTTTGTCATTAAATATTTCAAGGGTGTTTCCTTGTTTCTTCTCAGTTATTTTAGTGTTATTTCATATAATAAATTCATAATTTTGAAATTGTGTTATCGGCAACTAAACCCATTATTGACTGCAACTTTGCAAGAGCTACGGTTAGCTCTTTTAGCAGAATTCGAACCAATTCCACAAATTTCCTTATGAAATTTGGTAAACTCAATGCCAAGCCGATTGAACAGTGTAATCCTAGCTCGAGGAGGACATACAAATTATTAACAATCAGTTGAAAGTCGATTAGAAGGTGTTATCTCCAGTCTTTGCAAATTAAGTAAAATTTAATTTTTCACTCTTTCTGTTATAATTCTTAAATTCAATTAATTTTTGGTTATACATTGTCTCTTTTCGCTCCATTTCGTCTGCCTGAAAAATCAAGAGGTTTTTTTTTTGATATACCTATAGTAATTTTTTCCCACCATTCATTTTAATTTCTCTTTGATTTACAATACGGAAAAAATAGAGTAAAATAAATATATAAGTTATCTGTTAGTAAACTTACCCATAATCCCTGTATCCCCTATCCCTGTCATCTCTTCCATAACCCCACGAACTCGCATAGGTACCCCATTTTCCAGCGCTCTCAGGAACTCCTCTGTTAAAATAATAACCCTTTCCGCTACTATCCCATCCAGAAGTACCTCTGTATGTTTCATCGTAAGGTTTGTAGCCGTATCGGCTGTCGCTACCTCTGTAATCGTAACCTGCATTATCGTAACCTATCCCTCTATCGTATTGTCTGTCGTATGGTCTTTCATATGGTTTTTCATATGGTCTTTCATATGGTCTTTCATATGGTTTTTCATAAGTACGATCCCTACTGCTAGGATACCTATCCCTAGGTTCATATCTATCATAGTAATCGTCTCTGCTGTTGTAACTTGGTCTTCTATACCTATCTCTGTCATAGGACGGATCGCTGTATGGATCATAAGTGTCATATCTATCGTACGATTCGTATCTATCGTCATAATATCTTCTCGAGTCGTACCTAGGATCTTGATATCTGTAATCCGTTCTGTAGTTCGGGGTACCACCTCGATAATCCGAATAACTGTCACATCGGCTGCATCTTTTTTCTATGCCGGTGTTCGATTGAGAGTCTCTCGCTTCCGGGGATTCTTCCGGCTTCAGCAGTCTACTTGTTGAGATGTCTCTTTGGCCCTCATTATCCCGTCGCTCTATGTAGTATTTGTTATCGCGAGGAACACGCAGCGAACCATCAGGATTCAGGTTGAAAACGTCTTTGACTGTCGCGCTTTGTATATGTGTTATCGAAGTTAATATTAATACGGTGATTAAATGTAGTTTTCTGTATAATGTCTGAAATTAAAATAATTGTGTTAGAAAAAAAGTATCGGTAAATTAGACATCTGTTACATTTATCTCTAGAATAGTGGCCATATAAATAAATAAATAAATGTCTATTGCCAGTTTAGCCCAATAATACGGCAAGTTAATACATAATAGATAATAATAGATAATAATACTTAAATAACAGGATAGTAGAATAGAATACAATGAGGTAAAAACATAAAATAAATACAAAATTAATAATCAAATAAAACGCAAGACACCATGAAGGTAAAGTAATAAATCAGCAGCTATGCAATCAAAAGAATTATTCTAGATTTACCCGTAAAACTTGCTTAAGGGAACTATAAAAAATATCGCATTCTGAACTAATAGTTGAATAGCATTTATCTGATTATGTAAGAGTTTGTACAAAAAGATGAGCCCTCTCTTGTTACGACGAGCTTCAAGAGAAGTTACTGAAAATTCCGTCAGTATACTGCCATGAGGAAATCCTCTAGATGGATACACGTTGAGACCTTTAAATATCGTCTTTGAACATTCTGTAATAAATGGTAATATGGATTTCATACAAGTACAGCTTATTCTATTTTAGAACGTACTATCATAGAGAAGTATAAGTTCTTGAGCCTTGATATACTAGTTAAAGTTCTGGTGTTGCGGAATACAAAACCTTCATAGCAATAGTCAGAATATATAATAGAACTTTTATTATTGAGGTATATAAGTCTAGACAGCGAACGTACCAGGTTTAAATTACGACAAAGCAAAGAAATAATGTAAACATCACGCAGTTACTGAATATCAATATTCATATGGTGAACTGCAACATCTGTTAAAAAGTCGTCCTTCTTCATAAAATTCGTTTCTTCATCGGCGTTGGTAGTAGCGTGAGGGGTTTTTAAAATATATTATATTTGCCTTATATTTCACATGATAATAAAAGTTGTATATGTATTTACCTATTCATACTTACGTTAGTTTCGTTTTTTCATTGTTTTGACTGTTAATTACGTACTTCGTAATTTTTGTAATAGTTCCTGCTTAATACCGTTTCATTGAATCTATTTCTCCCAATTATCTCGACGTAAGTGTGCATTGGATTTTGTTAAGATTCAATAACATACGCATACATTTTTAGTTATAAATTTATTTAGATCTAGAAAATCGTTTATGTTACTATGATAGGTATGGCAGAACGTCGAGAATGGCATCGTAAAACAATGTGTTAAGTGTCTTACTGATTGCATGTCCTCCATTATCAGTGATTCCGAAATTTATTGCATAGTCAGTAAACTATCGTTACAGAATGCCCAAAAAGGCCACGTACAACGTCACTTAGCATAACTGGTGTACTACATCCAACTATTCCATATAACGCATATGTATATAAAGTTATAAATACAGTTGATGCGTAAACAGTTGCTAAAACTATTGACTAGAATTTGCACAAAATGCTTCATCCGGACGACAGGTACAAGGAAAAAATACTTTTATTTGTTAGTGACCGCATATATGTTAAGAACAGGCAGACTATTAAGGAAAACATACCCTTATATGCTGGATATTACATGTGTAGCACATGCTCTCCACAGAATCTGTGAAAATATCAGAGACAGGTATCCGGAAGTTGATAGACTTGTATCCGCTTTTAAAAAAGTTTTCAGAAAAGCACAATCGAGAGTAGCTCTTTACAGGGAAAAACTTCCATGTTTGAACATAGGGAACATAGTTGTAAGTACTTAATATTTATAATTACTTCTATTTCGTTATTAATATTTCCCTTCAAGATCTGATTAAATTTTCAGTGTAATCGCTAAACCCGAAATAGTAGCATAGTTCAGTGAAAAAATCAAATTTTTTCCATATCCGCATACGAAATATTCTATTAGTTTATTACAGTACTACAATAAATTATTAACACAATATTTTGAGAAATAACTTTGTTATACGATCAAAATAGAAAAAGAAATTCTTAGTTTTCGTCTATATACGATTTAAATAAGCTGAGAAAAGCAAGATCTCTCGTCCGCTGTAAAGCTTAGTTCTTAGTTTGCGAAGACATTGTCTAGCTCGTGTTCGTGCATTTTCAATAGCGTCTATCAATTCCGAAAGGGAAGGAGTACCTTGGTGATTCGCGATTAACTGCATGGGTAAGATGGAAAAGGGGTTGTCTTAGTAAACCGTGTTATCGGCAATGAAATACATTTGGTTAAGATTTGTTTTTAGTATAATATTCTTAGGTTGTCTGTAACGGTTTATTTTTAATTAGACTCTTCTATTTTTGAATGTATTAGTGATGACCATGTATGCGTTAGTGTACAAAGAATGTCCAGTTCTTCTCTTATAATCTACAGATAGTTATTGTGATATTTCCTGTCTTTCTATTATTAGAATTGTGTCTAAATATTTCTGATTATTTTGTTAGGCTTGGTCCTATATTCGTTCTAATTAAGTGCCTTTATTGTGTGTAAATCAACGTTGATTATATGTTCTCTTTTCTCTAATCATCTTGATATGACTTATTTTAAGCTTTATAATGACGTTTATTTCTAGAATCTGAAAATGGTTTTAAACCTTACCATTGTCGTATGTTCCGTGAATGTCAGATAGATGTCGTTGTGTCGTTTCTTCTTTCTTAATATTCATTTCAATTAATTTTACATTACATTGCTTATTGACGAGTTGGGATTCTTTATAATTTTTAAATACATATAAGTACTTCTCTTTTGGAAAGCATATTCTCATTTTCTTCTATTACGGCTGTGCCTTCCGGCAGCTAATTGTGTTTTGACAGGTTTCATTAATTCTTAATTTGATAATTATATTTGATTTTGTGTGATTACTGTTGAAGAATTAAGTGCACGTGGTAGTGTAGAATATCAGTTTTACTCTTTTTCGTACAATGATGTTGGCGATGTCAATTGACGAATATTGAAGTCTCGTTTGCACATATTTGACTTTTGACTACCCACATCTAATCTTTATTTACGAGGGGAGTTTCTGATATTATTTACCTAGCAATGAAAACAATATGCCATAACGATAATATTCTTACATAAGTTTCTGTGGCATTTCATAGTGTCATCTCGAAGTTTGGTTCGAATTGCTTAATATTTGTTACTTTTAAAGAAGCCAGTAGCCCGAAGATTATCTTTTAGAGTATGGTGAGAGTGTATGGGGAAAATCGCTCGTCTTATTTCCAAACCAAATCTTGGTGTAAGCAGTTCAAATGGGGCAGATAATCCATACTTGATGACCCAAAGTATGGAAGATCTCTAGAAGCACAAGTTGAAGAAATCATCAATAAACTTGAAGATTTGGTGTTGGGTGTATCCCCAGTCTGCTCATTCCCAAACAAAAATTTTGTTTACGACAACTTTGGGAAGAGAATTTGACACTTTTATTTCAAGACGAAGACTTTTTAAATAGAATTGTAACTGGGAATGAAACTTGGGACCCTCCCACGCAACAAGATTCCATGCAATTGGTTCATAAGGGCTCTTCACCGCCAAAGAAGGCAAAAATTCGAGAAAAGTGAAGGCCACAGTTTTTTGGAAAGCAGGGGGGGCAGAATTCTCTTCACTAATTGTATGCCAAAAGGGACTACAATAACAGAAAATATATTCCAAGACATGATTAACAAATTGAACGAAGCGAAAAAGGAGTAAACAATTTTGCTCAGAAAACTGTGCTTCTGTACAACTGCATAAGGCACGAATTGTTCAAGCAGTAATCAATGAATGCGGTCTTAAGGAATTAGTTGATACTTTTATTCTGTGCCTTGGAATATCCCGTATGCTTTTGACTGCTTGGTGCAGAGTAAGGCGATTCTGTATCCTATATCATTAGAGGATGTCTATCTTGGTTGCTCTTTTTGAGTGAGTTGTTTACTGTTGATCTTCGATTGATTCGGATTGATTCGACAGGAGTACTTAAAGTTGAACATTTTCTTCCTCCACGAGGGCCCAGATTAACATGTCTCTGTAGATGTTACAGTGTGAATTTTCCTTTCTATTGATGTTGTATTTAGTTGTGTAATATTTATAATTTGGTCTTTGACACCCCCTCTGGAGTGTGAGGCCTTACAATGGTTTGATTCGCTGACAATTTTTAGTTCACTTTAAAACTTTATCTGATCATGCTAGTTAAATAAATGCTTGAGGTATTTAATTGTTTTTCTTACGATAATTTTTATATATTCTTACTTGTTAAATTGTACGTTGTACTTTATTGCTCGTAAAGTTCATAAATTTAATTTTAGATCGTTGCTTAGCTTGTAAAGCTGAGTATTAAGTGGTGTTTGAGCTTTTAGTCGGTAAGATTATTATAATAAATGTTAATCACTTCCTGTGGTACAGAGTGCAGACCAGGCAAGTCTGTCTCTACAATTTTGCAGTTACTTTTGTGACCTTATGGACAGTTCGTACTGGTATGTATTTATAAAAGATTATATGTCACGCGGATTGTAGGTGATTGTATAATTAAAAAGAGAAAAATATGAACGAGAAGAGTAAATAAAAGGAGTTTTTTCTGTGCGTGGCTTCAGTGTTGACAGCTTTCGCAAAGTCTACATCAAAAGGGCGCTAGGAGGAGTCTCAATTAATATGAATGTGTAGTCATAAGGGACGATCTCGACACCGACTTGCAAGAAATGTAGAAGCACTAAGCGTGGTCAAACGGAAGGAGGGGGTCGTACAAGGTGTGCAAGTACTAAAAGAACTAAGAAAGAGATTATTTGGTATCGCCACCTTGTAAATAAAAACAGGATGAGTAAAAAGTCGGTAAATGAAAACAAAAAGGAAGGCTGCTATCAATATGAATTAATATTATAATAAGATTACCTTGTAACCCCTCTCACAGCAGGTAGTTCGCATAAGGATTACGACAGGTAATTGAGGTTCATAAAGAAAATTGTACAAGTGTAGAAAGACCATTATTGGTGTACAGATAAAAATTAAAATATTTCTAGTAGTTATATAAGACCAATTTAGAATATCATAACGTATATTCAAAGAAAGAAATACCGTATGAAATATTCGATCTCTAGTTAACGGTCACTTGGAAATACATGAGCTTTGGATAGTGAGTGTAACTGCGGCTAAGTTATATTATGACGCAATAGTTATTCGTGATTGACATGTAGGTGGCGGTTAATTAATAAAATAAAATATACAGTGTTTTTAATCTCTTAAACATGAGATTTTGCCTCACTGTGTGAATAGCCAAGAAGACGCTTCTAGGGAGATTTAAGAAAAGTAGTTTCCCCCGAAATCTTCTTTTAGCAACGCGAAAGGTTATATACTGGGTGAGTCATCTCCGCGGGGAAGGCAGATAGTGACTGTTTGAGAAAAGATATTTCGAAGAGGTTTTCTTCCAATGATAGGAGCAAATTTTAAAATTATTTTGTATTATACAAAGTGTTCCATAACTGGATGGCTAACCAAGGTAATAGGTTTTTTTAAGTGAAACAACCTGAACATTATTACATTTTTGTGTTCCACGTATAATTCCTAGTCAAAAAGTTATAAGATAGTATAAGTCTAAAGTTTTAGGTTTTCTACTTATTACCATTTCTCTGAAAAATTCAATGTTTTTATAAAATTATATTTCCCCGAAACAATGTATTAGTTGGGCGCAATTTTCGGTAGAGCTGTTCATAATAAAAGGGTCTAATACAGAGGTATTTTATTTTTTTGCAATTACTAATTGAGTTTGCAGAAAACTGGATTAAAATTACGTGAAGTATTTTTGTTTAAAAGTGATTTTTTTAAGTATATCGATTCATTTTTGAATTGCTTACTAAATTTCACAACAAAAATGTGTAAGATAAGACGTTATTATTTTAAAAGTTACTATAACTGACCTTTATGCCTTTTATTTTAATACGGTCTTTTTGTTCTGAAGGAATGTCAAACAAATTATTGATCAACCCAAAGAGTTTACCAGCAATGTTACCTTGAGAGAAGATGTCCCAAAACAGATGCCTTTAGAAGAGTAATGGATGCTTTTATTACTACTGGTAGTATTACTAGTTCAAAACCAAGGAAACCTAAGTATGTGGTTAATGATGAAAATCAATTAAGAATTGTTATAGCAACAATAGATAATCCACACGTCAGTACCCATTAAAGAAGTCCATTTTCTGGATATTAGCCAAACCATCGTTGCAATGGCTTTAAAATAAAATAAATATCATCCTTAATGAATAAATTTAAATATTGAGTTACGCAACCATCATTTTAAAGCTAGAAGAATGCTCTGCCAATGGGCAGCAATTTTTGACAGTGTGTTATTTGCGGATGAAGCTGGTTTCCATAGAAACGGAACAGCTAACAAAACAAAAATTTCGTTAATATTCAAATGAAAACTCTTACTCACTAATAAATAGATCATCAGCATAGGTCGAGCATAAATGTATGGGGAGGCATTCTTGGTGATTGTATGATAGACCTGCATTTATTTGAAGGCAGTATTAATGGAGTAATTTCTATCAAGCATTTAGTGGATTTATTGGAAAATGACACGCTAAATTTACGAAGAGGTGTAGATACACAAGAAATGTTTTCAGCCAAGTGGCTAGCCCGAGGAGGCCCTATCCACTACCCTATTGGGTCTTCGGACATCACAAAATTAGTTTCTTTTTATAAACGACCAAATATACAGTATACCTGTAACCACAAAACAAGTTATGAGGAACATATTCGACAAATATTTAGAAATATAAGAACTCCATGCCTTATTAATGTTGATTTATCATTTCGGAAGCATCGGAAGCATGTTCAGAAATTTTTAAATGTGAATTTGAACAATTTCAATTTTTACCTATTTTAATGTCATATTTATTTCTATTTTATAATTTCTGTTCCACTAATTACTAATCCATTCATCGAACAGTTCCTGTAACTACACCTACTAAAATCAAGTTATTAATTTTCTTTTGTTTGGTTTTAAAATTTGTTTATTGTGCTATATTCTACATATTCTTTGAATTATATTGTTGTATTGTAAGTATACAACAACAACATTTCTTTTTGTCATTACCCGAATACATGCAAAAATCATATCTCTAAGCACATTTTTAGAAAAATTGATAATAAAATCTGGCTTGACAACTGAAAAGCAACTTATTAAATGTCATCGATTCAACTGTTAATTTCGCGGCAAATATCATACAGTATTCAAATAAAAAACATAAAGTTGGCGAAATTATATCAGAAAACGACAATAGATCAGTAATGGTCACTTTTAAAATAATAACGTCTTATATGTTTTTGGTGCAAAATGCAGTAACCAATCCAAAAATAAACCGAAATGCAGGGTGTTCCATTTGGGAAAAAAAATCACTTTTAGACAAAAATAAGTAATTTTAATGCAGCTCTCTGCGAATTTAATTAGTAATTGCAAAAAAGTAAAATATGTTTGTATTAGGTCCTTTTATTATGAATAACTCTACTACCAAAAATTGTGTCGATATAATGCGTCGTTTTCGAGAAATATAATGTTATAAAAACATTGATTTTTTTCAAGAAAATGGTAATAGGTCGAAAACCTAAAATTTTAGGCTTAAACTATATTATAACTTTTGGACTAAGAATTATACGGGAATACAAAAACGTAATAATATACATGTGTTTCATTTAAAAAACTATAACTATGGTCAGCCACCAAGTTATGAAACACTCTGTATAATACAAAACATTTTTGAGTCGTGCTGCTAATAAGTGGCTATCCTGGAAGAAAACCGCTAAGAAATATTTTTTATCATAAATCCATATCTGCCTTCCCCGCAGATATGACACACCCTGTATATTCAAAAGAATGTAATCTGGTTACCTTTGTTCATGTGCGTTTTTGCGTGGAAAAGAATGCCGAATAAACTACATTCAAATAAATCTCTCAATTACAATAAAAATGGTAGAAATATGAATCATCTTTTTTTATACAATAGTGTTATATGTAGGTTATAAATTCAAGCCATACAAAAATGTTTATTAGCAGTTTGTATACGAAAGTACTGAAATCAAATAGTTGTTATTTTTATCCAGTTGTAAAATTATGTATAGAGAAATATATTAAGTAATTAGGAAATTATTATGTAGGACATAAACCTATTTGCTGAAATAGCCGTATCTGACTGTAAATTACTAATTTAAGGAATTAGATTACTATACCATTATTTATGATTAGCGAAATGTTTATTAACTGACATAATAGCATAACCTCAAACGCGCGCAAAATTTCAATAGGTACGTTAAATGCATGTGTAAATTTCATTGATCTACATTCAGCGTATGCATGGTTCATTAATAATATTTTATTAATTAAGATCAACAACCATGAATGACTGTCGACGTTCATGTCCAATATGCCGTGAATACAATGATTTGCGAATTGAAACTCATTAAAATATTTTAATTAAATTTCGTTCGACGGAATGTTGCGAACGAATGATGATTTTTGAGGTCGATGGCTTTAAACTCGCTTTTTGCTATTACATACATACATGTTATATGTTTACGTGAACATGTCCAAATAACACAATGCTCATTGAATATAAACATACGTTTCCGCGTCCAATTATCATAATTAACTAGCACAAAGCTCAGAAAATATAAACGCGTGTGGATGTTGAAAAAATAAATCTCATTAAGGTCAAAAGCATATTTTTTATTGAATTATATGCTTTTTCTGAAAAAAACGCACGAACATCCAAGCCTGACGATATGAGCATAAAATATGGAATTATGGTTTATAATTAATATGGTTATCTTGCTCAGTAGAAATGCATATAGTTCAATATAAAATTACTGTATTCATGCACATAAATCAAATCATCAACTAGTCAACAATACTGGCAATATACGATATTATTGACATTATAATTGAAGGATTTGGTAATCAGGGGTGCACGTCAGTAACATATTATTAGAGTAATTAAAATATTATCATCCCTTAAAACTTTTTTGTTTTATTTTCCTAATAGAATAGAAGTACGGTCATGTGCAATAAAAAGTAACGAGTTGTTAGGTTATAGTGTATGCCGAGCTGTAAGAGAAAATCGTATTCTATATGGTCTAGCAAAGTAGTTTGATGTAAAATAAATAATGTTTTGTAAAAATTTGGTTTTCAGTATTTTTTTTACTTCATGACATAAAACATATTATGCTTATTTGTCAATTTTAAATAATAAAATTAAAATTTGACTCTTGAAGAAGTGACTATAGTCGGGTCACCGAACGCACGGAGTAATAAAAGCACGTGATACGCTCGTGATTGTCTAATGGTGCTGTAAAAGTATCGTAGTTGAAAGGCCGATGTACACCACAACCGTTTACTACGCCAAATGCACATGATCGTTCCATCCGTTGGGTGACCTGACTATAGCTGCAAATAAAGTTTAGAATTGAATTTGTAATACTTTTTATGTCAATGTTATTATTAGCTACCAGTGCATGTACATTAGGTATTTTTTTTTATCTAGATTAGACATTTATTCAAGAAATCATAAAAAGCATTGCGGTGTCCGGGCAACACAATGCAGCTCAAATAATTTTCTTCCATGTCTTTTTCTTAAACGTCACATTAGCACATCTGACTGTATTCATATGAGTCTCATTCTTGACTAATGCAACGGGGAGGTATCGAAAAGAAGCGGATGACACACACAAGGAAGTAAGGAAGACTGTACAGAGAGAACAGCATGTTACTCCGTATTTTTATGAATTCCGTAACAATCTAGAAAAAATATCGCAAAACAGCTTCAATACTCGTTTACTTTACTGCTCATACTATACTTACCTCACGTATCGAAGTTAGAACCTACTTCAGTCCTTATTTACGTCAATTCTGTTTGCAGTAATTTCGACATTTTTAATGTACAGGGTGTATCATTTAAAACTCGCAGCTCAAATATCTCGGACATGGATAAAGATATATGAATTTTCCAAAAAGTAGTTACTAAAGAATGTAATCAACTCTACTTTGCTCTCACAATTGTGTTTTATTATGTGAAGATATAGATGGCGCTGCGATGAAAATAATTTTTTTTGATCGCCACATTCTTCATTTGTTTTTTATTTGAATGAGTATTAAAATTAATGTAAATTTTATTATTAGCGTTAGTTTCCGAAATTTAACGGTTTCATAGATATTCGTGTTTAATGAATGTTAGAGTAATTTTAAAGTTTTGCCTTTATTTTGTTTAAATATTTAATTTGTAGGGAAAAATAGCAGTAAACATATTCACAATTCTTGTTATTATAGTTACTTCACAATTTAAATTTTATAGTTAGTTCCTTTTTATAAATCCCACTTCATAGGCACCCATAGGTATGTAGGCAGAAAACCATTCATGTCTGTGTTATATGTGTGTATGTTTGCCTTGATTATTTAGGAAATCTTTTGACATTAGCACACATTAATGATATTTGCTTGATTATTAATTGTCTTTATAATTAGCTTCATTCAAACATTTACACACTTTGCGTTGAGATTGTATTAAAAATAGGGTTTTACACACAAATGAAGACAAACTGAATATGGCTTTAATTAATGGAGAACCCCGTAGAAATGCATCTACAGCAGTGGAATTATATGCTCTACGCTTTCCAAACAGGCCTTTATCAGATCACAAAACATTTACAAGTCTGTGTGGATATCTCAGAAATTGGGGTAAATTCAAAAAACAAAAACAATTAAGGCAGAAAAGAGTAAGAGAAGTAAGAAATACTAAAAATATTGGGAGTTCATAGTGATTTGGGATTAAATGCACACTGATTACCACTATCGTCAAAACAACAAAGAAACTGTATTTCTATTGTAGTAGCCAAAGACATCTTGCTGTGGGGATACAGTAGTGGAAACTATTTTCAAAATATAAAAAAAAAGTAGTGATTAGAGATGTAATAATGCGATAAGTTCAATTATTTATTGGGAGATAGAAATTGTTACGTTTAAAATTAAAATTAAGAACGATATAATAAACTTAGCTTAGTATGCAATATAAGCGACTTGATGTCATACTATAAATTTTCTGTAATTTTCAAAATTTTCTCACGTTATGGGAAATAATAATAATAATAATAGTTTATTTGTTGTAATTACTATTATAAGAAAGTCAATAAATTAATTAAAAATGCACATTTAGCTGCATATGATAATAAACAAACAACAACAAAAACAATAACACGTATTTAATCTATATTTCTAAGCATTAAAAAAAGTCTTTCACGTTTTAAGTCACATATTAGGAAATCGTCTTCTGAATAAAAATTGTGATGACTCAAAATATCCTCCACTTTCTTTAGGAATACTTGTCATTCTCTTCAAGATGGTTCCTGATTTTATTATATAGCTTGGGCTACCAGTGGTCTAGATAGCAATGGGTTGTTTCCAAGCGGTGATATGGAATCTGGGATTTTTCTTTGTAGCGCCTTTCCTAATTATGATGCCTTACATTCGGTATGTATAATGTTCTGGGTTTTTCCTAACATATTTAATACAAGTAAGTATATTTAGGTTAGGCAAAGTCAATATTCTCTCTTGCTTATAATGTTCCCTACAAGTATTCCTATATTTCAAATTACATACAGCTCTAATCGCTTTTTCTTTTAGGTGGAAGATCTTGCTGCTGCGGATGATGTGCCCCAAAGCAAAATTCCTTAGCTGACTCTACTTTGAAGCTGCAGTAAACTTCGTTGTTATTATTATTATTGTAATATTATTATTTTTAATACATGCAAACCTAGATGGTGTAATTGCAAATCTATTAGTTTCGATCAGTTTCTCAGTTTTAGCCATAATTTTGAATGACAGCTTCTTCTTGAGATAGATTATTGAAAGTTTCATTATATTTAAAGCCTAAATTTAGGTATTTGTTTTTGAATTTATGTTGTATTAAGGCACATGAATTTCGTAAATATTTGAAATTGTCGCAATTGGTTTGGAGAAAATATGATAGTATATTTTCAAATACCTCAGACATCATGGTAAATATGTTTCGAGAAATATTGTACTTAATTGCCAAAAATATTCAAGCTTCTCTTTTATAGAAGATAGGTTTTCGCATATAAAAATGTAACTTATACTGATGTAAGGATACTTTTTCATTTTCGTCAATTTGATCCCCCAACTCATTTTGGTAGCAGTAATTTTGCTTTTCATAATTTCACAAAACCTGATTTATTCTAGCTTTCAAAAATTAAACTTGTTTAATTTATTTACTTCATAACAGTAATTATTTAAAAGTACGATTTCTAACAATTTATGTACATTATCTTGAACAAGATTTAAATAGTCGACTGGCGTCAGATTGTTTTGCTCAGGAAATTGTAGACCCAATCTATGATGTTGAGCATTTAATATCTATATATGCTGCACATGGCAAGTGCATAAAAAATTCCATTATCGTTCGCCAAACAATGTTTTTTTTATAATCAATTTTTTTCTTAATACTGAACAAACTAAGTTTCTTCGAGTTTATCCAGTACGCTTACTTCTTTGTTCAAAGCAGAATCGTTTTACCAGAACCACATTCTTGAATGGCATTGACATTCTTCAATATTATATATGTTACGCATAGTTTAAACACCATTAATACATGTAAGTCGGGTTTACATGGGTGTAGTGTCTTATGTTCTGGTAGCACGGTAATACTGCATTTCAAATCCTTTCAGTAAAGATCGTAGAATCGCTGGACTTAATCACAACTTAAGAGTAAATCTATTCTCATGCGAGTGTGAGATTTTGCAGTTTGAAAATTGAAACTGCACACAAAATAAAAGGAACATACTAATAATTCAGTATGTATAATAGCATAACAATAGGTTGCACATTATGGATCTTGAAGTCCCAAAGGGCGTAACTGTAGGAACGTTACGCTTCCAATCCTTCGCTACATTTCAATTGTCAAGAAAATGCCGTTACTGACCAACTGCCTATTATCACCTCTCATTTTGATCTCTGGGTATAATACAATTTTAGTAAAAATTAAGCTCAAAAGATGCCTGAACGCTGGAACCGATTCAGTACCTTTCTTGGTACTTATAATAATACTAAATGTGGAAACGCGTTACATTCAGTTGCACGTCATAGTAGATCCATGACGACTCGCCTTGTATATGTTGCCGGATCTATTTTTATTTCTGTCAGTGACATTTGTTATAACCAAAGTAAAAAATTATTCACAATACAATAACTATAACGTAATATATTTAGTAATTGAAATGCTCTAAGACTTCACAACTTTCACAACTTATTTATTATATTGATTTAGATTGTCGAAAAACCTTAAATGTTTCATTACGTATCCATAATATAATTTAAAATAAGCAATACTTACGCTATTCACATGAAATTTAACACATGATTATAGAAAAGTTTGTAAAAAGCCTCGACTGTTTACAGAAACCTTTCGGCATTATATTCAATGGACGCAAATAAATAATAAATATTTCAAAAATAAACATGACAAATTTGACAGGACAGGAAGAATATACACAACGCACTTCTTTTTGACAGATATGATTTATCTGTCAACACCGAATTGAACTATTATTAGTCTATTAAAAATATGTAATAAAGAAATTTAATATTGAAACGGAAATTATGTGTTTATTAGCCATGAATGCGTATATTACGATCAATTTATAAATCTTCTATTTAAGATAATAAAATAAATGCCCTCAAGTATAATTTAACAAGGTAACTTTTTTAGTTTCTCTAATACAATTATGTCAACACGTAAACGTCATCAATGACGTGCAACTGAACTTAACGCGTCTCCAGTATAAAATAAAGTATCTATCTATATATACAGGGTGTCCAGACACTCTCCTGACAAACGAAGACCGGAGATTCCTCAGATAATTTTAAGACAATTTAACCCAATTCACCCTAGTCCGAAAATGCTTCCTGAGGTCATAGGCGTCCGTTTTGGGTAGGTAAACGGTTATTTTAACGCATAACTTTTTTGTCTTTAACTTTTAAGCATTTGTGACACTAGATTATTAAATTTTCAGGTATTCTAGTACTAAAAGGTACTCTTACTTTAAGTCGGTAGGATACACCGTTTTCTAGAAAAATCGATTTGAAAATTTTTCGTTTTTTCGTCATTAAAATTCAATTTATTATTTTTTGCACTAGTTCGGTCTGAACTGCCAACAGAAATAAAACCTACGTTTTTAATTGTCAAATTGTTGTCAGTTCGCGAAGTTGAAATGACGAAAGATGAAATGACGAAAAAACGAAAAATTTTCAAATCGATTTTTCTAGAAAACGGTGTATCCTACCGACTTAAAGTAAGACTACCTTTTAGTACTAGAATACCTGAAAATGTAATAATCTGGTGTCACAAATGCTTAAAAGTTAAAGACAAAAAAGTTATGCGTTAAAATAACCGTTTACCTACCCAAAACGGACGCCTATGACCAGTACTAGAAATTCGCAATTGATGGAATCGATTCATCTCTGGAGGATAAATAAGCATACCAGTTTTTTTTCTAAATAGAAGCGTTCGGGAGATATTAAAAAAAAACTAATTACAAGGCGCCATCTTCAAAGAGCTCTAGCTCCCTTAGGAAGCATTTTCGGACTAGGTTGAATTGAGTTAAATTGTCTTAAAATTATCTGAGGAATCTCCGGTCTTCGTTTGTTAGGAGAGTTTCTGGACACCCTGTATATATACCTATTGAAATGATAACAATAACTGAATTTTAGGTGTTAAATTGAACAAATCGAAGGGTAAACATTAAATAAGACGTCAATTTATTAGAATAGCATTTAACCGCATTATTCAAACAGGTATCCATTAATACAATGGGACTAGCGTTATTGTGAGCTGTTTTCGTCGTTGCGTAAAATAGGCTTGCATAGTGTGGGCGCGATTAAAGCCTAGAATGTAACCGCTTCTCAAAATGTCCAAATAGGTTCATCTGTTAGAAAAAAAATAAATATTTTTGTTTTTGATAAGTGATTTTAGTTGGTAAAAGAAAAGCGTAGCCCTTACTAACAGTCTGTACACTGCATTAAATTTCGTTCTTTAATAGACCAAGTGGCGGGAGCAGCATATTAAATTTGTTATCTGACAATCAACTGAAAGTGAATTAATAGGATTGATGTTTTAATTTGCAGTATTGATTGCTGTCTATAATTCGTCAAGTTCATATCAGAATGATTACAAGATAATTTCAACAAATTAATGTCAAAATTTTCACACAAATACGAATAAAATTTTCGCGGGACAATAAAAATATTATCTCACGATTGAAGATAAACGTGCAGGTGTTGAATAGAGAATCGACGGAAATACAAATTACACTGACTTGCAAGAAAAGACTCACCTGCCTAAATTTCATTGTGTCGCACTATAAGAGTATTTAATTTCACGTCTCCAAAGGGAATTCCATATAAATTTAGCGGATGGAGCACTGAAAACACCGAATGGAACTGTGGGCTAAGCGACTGAACAAAAATGACTACAAACAACAAACGAGCAAAACCGGTGTGTACAGTGTTTATAAACTGGTGGTTGTCAGCATGAGTGAACGTATACATCACCTTTGTGTTGGATTTATACACCGTGTCGCCGGAGGGTCTTTCTTGTGTAACCTTGTCCAGAAGTGGGAGGCAATTTTGACCAAACTATGTTTTGTCTTTACTATTTCGAATTTAGATCAAAATTTAACGTGTCTGTGCCCATATAGTTACTGCTGTGTTGACTTTTGCTACTCGCTCAGTTGTCACATAGTTGGTAAACACGACGAGAGAGTTGAAGGACTACTTTAATTATGATTGAGTCCCCTTGATATCGCTTTATATTGTATTAACCATTAGCTGTGTAACTCTTAATTCAATTCATTTAATACATATACTGTGCATTTTTTTAACGGGGAACATAGGGATTTGCATGCTCAACATTCTACCCTATGCTAACTTTTTTGCGAATCAAATTTGAAAGAAATTTGTGCATTATTTAATAAATCAAACATTTTTCTACCAATTGTACATTGTTTTAATGACGTGAAGTTCTTCTTTTTAATTATTTTTTCCTTTTCAGTTGAAATTAATTCGCACAAAATGGAGTGATAAAATCAACATAGCGTAAATATTTAAAATTTTATGCTAGATGATATCGCTTGTCACTTTGCAAGTGACAAGTAAATTTTCGAAAAAATATCTATGTACACAGATGCAGAACGAGTGGAAACTGTTGACAACTTTGCCGCAGAATAACGTGATCGGATAGTTTTAAGTATTTCGACAATGTCTCGAATTTACAATAAATTCCAGAGCACAGGCTGCGTAATTTGTGACTACAGAAAACGTATTAGAAATCCATCGGCCGTTACAGAAGAAACCAAAGTGAACATTTGTTTGATGGTTGATAACGAGGCCTTCACAAGCTTAAACATGCCTTCCGATCAGTTCCAAATTTCAAGAAGCAGTTGCCATAAAGCGTTGAAGACCGAAAAGTATATATCTCAAAACGTTCACTGATTGTTACCCAGAATGTAGTTTTGCCAATTTTGGATGGAAAAAATAAATAATGATCCAAATCTGTTAACAAGAAATTTATTTACGCTTATACGCGGAACATAGAAATTTGCCTGCTAAAAGTTTACCCCATGTTAACTTTTGCTGCGGTATAAATAATAAAAATTAATATGATTTTACACATTATGGGATAATTTATTGAATTAGTGAACATTAAAATAATTTGAAGAAATTGTTCAAAATGTTTGCCTTCAGCAGTTGCACGATCCTAGACATTTCTACGAGTGTTTTGCAATTGTCGCACTGTAATGGAATTGTAAGCGTCTGTGATTCTTGGTCTTAGCTAGTTTTCAGGTTTCTCTCGAATATTGTAGACTTTACTTGATACATGATCCCACAAACAAAAAATTGAGTGGGGTAAGGTCTGGTCTTCTAGCAGGTCATCTAAATGGTCCATATCGCCCAATCCAACTATTGAGAAAACTTTGATTCAAGAATTCCGTGATTGTGACAGCACTATGAGCTGGTGCTCCGTCTTTCGGGAATATTATTTTACCATTAGCTCGCAACTCGTCCAGACGGGGACCTACTTCCATCTGAAGTAGATCTAAATATTTCCGTTGATTTAAATTCCCGTCTATAAAAAACAGCCCCAACATGTTATTCCCCACTATTTCCCCCAAACATTAACTTTCTGAGGCCACTGTGTGTTAGCTACTCGAGTCTTATAAGGATTTTGTCGTGCCCAAATTCTTTTCGTCAGGAAACAGTATTCTTGTTAAAACATTTGGATCATTATTTATTCTTTCCATCCAATATTGTCAAAATTCCATTCTTGGAAAGAAATCTGTTGGTATCAATATGTGAAGATTTTTAATCTTATAAGATTTGTACTTTTTGGTTTTCAACGCTTTATACCAACTGCTTCTTGAAATTTGGAACTGGTCGACAAGCATATTTAAGCTTATGGAGCTCTTGTTTTCAACCATCAAACAAACGTTTATTTTGGTCTCTTCTGTAACTTCAGATGGATTTCTAAGTCGTTTTCGTTGGTCACAATTTACGCAGCCTGTGCTCTTGAATTCATTGTAAATTCGTGACACTGTCGAAATACTTAAAACTGTCCGATCAGGATATGCTACAGCAAAGTTGTCAACAATATCTCTGAAGCACATTCCTTAAATACATGCCGTAACAATTTCCAATCGTTCTGCAAGTGTGTACATAGACATTTTTTTCGTAAATTTACTTGTCACTAGCAAAGTGACAAGCGATGTCATGTAGCATAAAATGTTTCAATGTGTACGCTACGTTGATTTTGTCACTCAATTTTGTGCGAATTAATTACGACTGAGAACGAAAAAATAATTAAAAAGAATAACT
This sequence comes from Amphimallon solstitiale, assembly GCA_963170755.1. Lineage (NCBI taxonomy): Eukaryota > Metazoa > Arthropoda > Insecta > Coleoptera > Scarabaeidae > Amphimallon > Amphimallon solstitiale. Next base: position 105,981,451 of record OY720681.1, on the reverse strand, counting down.
TCAAGTCATTAAAACAATGTACAATTGGTAGAAAAATGTTTGATTTATTAAATAAAACGCAAATTTCTTATAAATTTGATCCGCAACAAAAGTAAACATGGGGTAGAATTTCTAACACGCAAATCCCTATGTTCCGCGTTAAAGAACGGTATATATATTTATGTATATTTCACATAGTAGATCCTAATAACACAAGTGGGACAAGTGGAAAGTTTTGTTTTATCCTATTAATTTTTGTATTAATTAAATAATAAATAAATCGTAAAACGATTAAAATATGTAATAGTTATAGAGATACTTTTGCGTTTTGCTGAAAACTCTTTTTCAGTTATAATTCATTGTTTTTTTTAAATGTATATTCCTAAAATATAAAGGTATAAAATATTATTTTTTTTTACAGGGTTCGTGTTGCTTGTTTGTGTGAGGTGTCCAAACCAAGTAAGTTTTTTCTCGTTCTACCTCATTTCTAATTCTATCCAGCCTGATAACACCATCTAAATCTCCTTATAATCCGCATTTTAGCTGCCACGAGGAATTCGTTTCCATGAGGAATATAGTCGTCTTAGACTTCTGGAAGATTCGAAGTTAATGTTTGGTGCTTGGATCAGTTTTCAAGGTTGAAGAATATCTTGGCGGATTGAAAACAGATTAAATACGATTGCCTACGGAGACATTCTAGAATATATCATGCTTCCAACTGTCATCATATATTCTACAATCCAGACTTTATTTCTAGCAAGACAATTGTCCGGTTCATTCTGCTAGAATCATAAGTACCTGGCCTAAAATTGGTAAGCTCGAGTTTTTGCAGCGGTTTTCCAACAGTCCGGACTTAATTAAATCCGATCGAGAATGTTTGAGGGCTCTTGGTTATGATTATCAATAAATCAAATGCTCAACCAGAAAACGCCGAAGTATTGTGGTAAAGGATCGAAGAAGCATGGGAGCAACTGACAAAAAACGAAGATTTAGGGCTTTTATTAACCAATTCCATCCCAAGAAGATTGGTACCTAAAAGTTGAAAAAAATGGTAGCCAAACAAAATATTAAATTTCTTTTTTCTTAAGTTATTTCTTTATTGTTAACTATTTCTTTTTAAATCAGATCTATTGTATGCTTTCTTTCATTACTTCTTACCTCTATTAAATGAATGTATCCTTTTGTTAACTATCACCAACACTTATAATGAAATTTAGTTACAACTAACATGCTGAAAGCCACAAATACAACAAAAAAATTGTTCCAGACTTATTTGAACAGAACTGTACAGTGTCTACAAGAATTTAAGACCACCCATAAATAAATCAGGTTGCAGGTTTATGGGATACTAAACCAAAATCTGCTGTGACACGTCTTGAAATCGTACTTAAACTGACGTTAGTGCCTCTTGCAGCCAGAGTAACTCTAATATTTTTGCAGGAATTCTTGAAGATCACACGACCATCTTCTTATCACATGGTCCTCATATGCACTCATTTTTCTTGGACGTCCTTTTCTTTTAAGATGATTATATTTTTCAAAATTTTAAATTTCTTGACAGCTTGATGAACTTCATACGCTTACTCTAGAACTTATTTCACGTTCAGATGCTGGGATAGCCTCCGGCCAGGAAATGATATTATTTTAACTACTTTCTTATATCAGCTATTGGGTTAACTGGGAATTGGCATCTAGTCTTCTAACGATTTCTTAGTCTGATATTGGCTCTCTTTCTAGGTATGACTAGATTTTGTCAGTAGCGGTATCCTTGCTGAAATTACATAGGGAAGCCTCTTGACCTGCATTAGAATGTATACCATAAAAAGGATCCCATACAATAAAAGCATATTCTAGCCCGTTAATGTTTGTTAATAATAGAATAAATTTCTAAAGTACTCTTGATGTTGTAGTGATGTGTTGGACTGAAAATCATAAATAAACCATATTTTAGATAGCTTTGAAGAGTATGAAGAAATTTGAAGTATAGAAATCGAGAATTGTCTCATAAAGATGGTCTTCGAAATTAGGACATTTCGTCTGCACAATTAAAACATTTATACTTTACTCTTCATTGTTTTACCAAAGAAATTTTTTTATGAAAAATTGAATGATTACACACCGGGTTCTCATTTATCAGACTGAACATATTATATTAACTTTGAAATATATACGATTTTTCCGGAATACGCATATAATAATACTTCGCCTATACTCGGAGCTTAATATGACGAGCACACATTTCTATTCAAGACAAAACGCACGACATTCATGACGTTGAGGCCTGGAGCTTCTAACAAATCATTAATTTAGCCCTCGAAGTATGTACAAACAAACTGACTTGCATACACAAACTAACGTTATTAGTTTGCCACTGTGGATGACTTACATCGTCGGCAAATAACGAGCCAGGAAAACAAAGCGGACGTTTTAATAGAAAGCCATGCGATAACATTACGAAGTTATTGAGTCAGCCGAGAAGGCAAACACTTAATATAACCGTTCTCTATATTTCAGAGAGACGTTAAATTATACACAGAAAGATAGAGAAACGGAGAAGGATAGGAGTAGAGGAAGATCAAAAAGAAGACTATTCCTCATTGATGGTATAACGTCAATGTAGTCGAGACAATCATAGGAAATTCCTATGATATTCGCGAGAGGGCTACGTAATAAATCTTTTGTTGAAATCTAATATAAATTATTCACTAGTATCGTTTTATAAGACAAACGTTTTAAATAGCAATGTAATTTTTTTAAAACCTTGTATTGATTTTGAATAAACTTCTCAAGACCACTGAAGCAAGCAAGGCATATACCTTTTCGTTTCACGAACCTGACTCATAAAATATTTGTGACTGGAGGTTGAATAATTGGTTTATACTTGTGTGTCTTATTAGAAGCGGTTACTTTTTAATGGCATTTTCGATGGCCCAAAGATATGGAAATCGGAATGTGATAAATCTAGGCTATAGGATGGATGCTCTAAATTTCTGGAGTTAATTTGTTGAAGATTTACATTACTACTTTGGCGATATGAAATCAAGCATTGTGGAGAAGTAAAATGAGACCAAGTAGAAGGTTTCTTGGAAGCTGTTGTCTTATTGATTGCGTATTGTATAGGTATAGCACTAATGTGTTAAGGGCCCCTCATGATCACCTTTCATGCAGAAGCCTGTGCTTTAAATTTCTGTGGTGGTGCTAAATTTCAAAGATTCTATTGTGTTGATGACAACTTAACAAAGTCACCATATTTTATCGCCAGCAATTATTGACATGAGTATGTTCTTACTGTTTTGACCATGTTATGTGTGATGCTGCAAAAACAAGCACATTTCCAAGCATTTGGGTCCTCGGATTAAATACAAGAAATCCATACATACAGCTATAACTCAGATTGTATACCACAGTATTTACAAATCTTACAATACCACTGATATTTTCTGAATTTGCTCTGATTAAAATTTGACGCTTTTTCCCAATCAGAACTTCGACATATGAAGTATTGTATGGTTTGCTGATTGACGCAGTACTCAATGTACCCGGTTGCTTCTTATATTCTTGGCACCATTCCTTTACATGCGGATACGTAATACAGGCGTTTCCATAGACTGCTCCTTTCAAGTATAAAATTGCAAAGGTTGCAAATCTTCAGCGTACAGAGACTTAAGGAGAGCAAGTTGATCACACATAGAAGTATTGCTCACAACAAATGTCTTCAATGTCACAAAGTTGCCTTCAAATATAATTAATAAAAGGGGAAACTGTCTCTCAAATCAAATCTAAATATATGAACAATTTATGATTTACTAAATTAGTATAGTTAGTACTATACCACAGAAATGTGCGAAGATGCACGGAGACACACTCAGCGCAGATTTAATTTTTCAAATTGCTGCAGTGACAAAAAGAACCTGTATACGCTAACAGTTACTAGATTCTCCAGCAGCTGAAACACAATATTTGTAGAGAAGTAAACGCGCAATTGACTGAATTTATGGAAAAGGAGATGAAAATTCTGCGATCTTGCTGTAGGGGTAAAGAGTGACATTCGAATAACATAAACCATTACGCATAAACCACAAGGTGCTCATAAACGTTTTATCAATTCATTTTCTATTTATTTTATTATACGAGGTTGGTTTGACGTAAGAGTGCCTTTTCAATAAAAATCAATATTTTACTTTAAATAATGTATTGCATTTTTTGACATAATCCCCTTGCAAGTCTACACGCTTATCAGAGTTAGTTTCTACTTTCGTTCAAAGCATCCAAAATATTTTTTTCTGAAACTTTGCAAAATATGCATTTGTCTCTGTCCACATTTCTCTAAGATCTGGCCATATATGGTAAATATTGTAGTGTTATTCCTTCATATATATATTAAATCCAACAATTATTTATTTATAATTCATTGCTTGAATTTAGATACCAATTCCATTGCAAAATAATTCGCCGACGTCAATCGTTATAGAAAGGAGTTCATCAATTATTGCCACTGACATAAAAGCAAATAACTGAAAAGAACGGAACAATTTTATTTTTCAACATGAAGGTTTCAAAATTCCACATGTTACCTATGCATTGGAGGCAATTGAAAGTCCAGTACAGTCCGCAGAAAATTATCCTAGCATAGATACTATCCAGTCGCCATGGCCTTATAGTGGCCAATCTCATGAAGACGCTCTGGTCTTCATCGAAACATTAGAAGACTATCTACAGCAATTCGCATTGGACAATGCGAAAAATATAGACAGTGTGGTCAGCCCGTATTTGGAAGGGGAGGCCGCGGAGTGGCACAATTATTTTCGGGGCAGCTTCCATTCAATGCAAGACTTTGGCGAACGTTTCCGTGTGGAATACTTAAACGATCAAGACTACGCAGTCTGGTTCAACGAAACACAGGTCCCAACTGCTTGCATCAACCCTTCAACCGTCAAACACATGGAGTATGTGTATACCATAGAGGATAATGAGACATCATCGCAGTTCTCAGAAGCTGAACACGTCATGACAATGGACGTGCCACCTCAAGATGAGATCCCGATCCCAGCAACTTACATCGAGCCTTCAAACGCCCAACACATGAAATGTGTGTATGCAATAGCGGCCAACAAGACACCATTGCAGTCCTCGGAAGATGGACTCAACCTGGCAGCGGACTCGCCACCCCAAATCGATGTCATGGTCCACATTGAACCGATTGGGTGTGCATGGTGAAGGTTAAGAGGTTGCCAAGCCATGTCTTGTATAAACAACCACGCAAACATCGACCCACCCCAAGATTGGTGAATCATCAAAAGTGGGATTCAATCTCTAAACCCAAAAAGAAGCCCGGAAACGCCGAAAGTCATCGCCAAACTAAAACTCATCGTATTGCAAAGAGATTCAACCATCGAAACCGATGCCTCAGCACCCGAACCAGGAAGCAGTCGGAAACGACCTGCAATCACCGCCAAACGAACTATGCAACAAGTTCGTATACGCCAACTTTGAAGGCAACCTTGAAAGAAGGCAGGTCTGGCAGTCGTCAACGTCGACCTTACACTCATACAGGTCGAACACCCTGGACAAGCCGGATCATCTACCATTTCATCCGGGCACATGCCTGCCACGACCGCCGCCACCACAAGGAGGTACAGGAGCCCCAATCGATACCCAACTGCACAAACCCACACGGATCTAGAGGAAACGTCCAGTTGTCTGTGCGAAAATTCTTCTTCCCACAAATTAATCCTGATTTGTTTTCTTTTATTGTTCGAGCATCCTTCAAATAACGTCTTCCCCGGGAGTGGCCGAATTGTTACCTATGACTAGAGCCATTTTTAGGTGTGAGAAAAGACCTTATTTGGAAATGTTCGAAATATGATATTTCTTTGCACAGGGTAATATGATTAATATGATGAATGTCATTTTTGACAAACAGTCAGAATTAAAAATACAATGACAGAGATTCGTATCTAATCAGTATTTTTATTATATTTGATTAAATTAAGTGAAAATTACTGTTTTTTTTTATTATTTGAAAATACGGTGGGTGGATTCTTTCGAATTGGTAACACACATCGCAATATTTGCCTCATAAAATATTCAGCCACTCTGGTATTGGTAGCATCATTTGAACATACTTTAAGGTTAATACTTAGGAACGTTTGTTCTACAGATTCGGAACTAAATTATCTTAAGGCATCATAAAACCATATATTTTAAAATAAACTGATATGCATGCATACCAAGTAAAAGAAATATAGAATATTTCCCAATAACACTGGTATTTCTTTGTATTTTGGTATGTGTTTAATGTTTTTGTTTCCACTTTGGCACAATTATTACAATTTTCTGATTTAGTTAGTTAACAGTGATATACTCCTTGGTGCTGCTTATACCAAATCTATTGAATGTCTACGCATACATATTGCTGTGACCCTGGCAAATTAATAATGTTGTGAAATTATTAAAACCCTTTATTCTTAAAATTATGAGGGTTCAAGCATATATCCCAGAAACATTATGCTACTCTGGGATCTTATTATTTCTGCAAAAATGTTGGTTAGGCAATGTCGCACTTCACTAGCTCAGTTAATGGTTTCTCTAATCATCCTTTTGTAACGGTACAGACCATTTCAGTTTTTAATTTTATAATTTTACTTTTTTAGGATTTAGTTAAGTATATTCTGTTATTAATATTTTGAAGAGAAATAATATTTAAAATCAATGAATATGTTATGGTATTATTAAGTAAATATTATTCATAAGCGTAGTGTGTATTTGGTTCTAAGAACCGTGTCGCCGAATGTTTACAACCGTGAAATAAACGCTACGGTTGTGATAAACATTCGCCTACGTAAAAGGGTGTGTATGGGAAACTTAAGTGGAAATAACCGAACTATATAGAAAAAGGGGAACCACAGACACTTTTATATAAAATAGAAACACGCGCTAAAAACGAGAGAGTCAACCGCTAGACTTCTTTCGAGTCGGAAAGTTAACTCCAAAGTCGGAGGGATTTGACTGGCTGGCTTCATAAAGAAGTCGTCAAACCCTGACTATCAGAAAATTAAGTAATATACATTAAATGTTCTATAAAAAGGAGAACCTAAAACTCCAATAATAAATTCGATAACAATCATAAGAATTGTTATTTGAAAAATAGTGATTTAAGTAGCACTTAAAGAGTAAATGTGCTCAGTGTTAAAAGTTTATAAAAAATATATTGTGCTCCAGTAAGCAGAGCAAGTAGATTCGTCACTACAGGATTGTGACCACTAAGCAAATGGTGCCGATGAAAACATCGCAATATAAAGAAGATTTTGCTGAAGATATACATCGATGAAGAGCGAAGAAAGAAACTTTATTATAAGGTATTTTAAAAGATTTTTGTAAATAAAAATATTGTTGATATTGAAGAATTAAGGATTATGAAATAAACTTTAAATTGAGATTAATATAATAAAGTTGATAAATAAATATCATCTCCGTTCTATGAAGGAGGATGTAATTTGATCTGTATTAATATTGTGGTGTATTTATATAATAGTATACAAAACCAGTCTACGTAGTAAATTCTAGCATCCGTTGTTTATGTTAGACTACGTCGAATAATATACATAAAAAATCTATGGCCATTAATCATTAATTTGTAAAAATGTATTAAAATTGTCTTTAAATATATTTTATTTCTTTCGTTATATGTAAAAAATAGTTTTATATATATAATTCATTGGTTTTGAATATACGAATTGTTTAAAGTTTTACAATGGTATTTTTTTTATTGAATATAATTAATGTTTAGGAACACCGTTTACTTAATCATTTCTTATTAATCCCAATCGCCCTGAGATAATCTGATTTGAGTTTAGCCGGCAAAGCAAGTTATTTAAATTTTATTTAGATTTAAACTCTACAATTTTATTAAATTAAATATAATGCTGTTCCTTTACATTATGGTGCCCAACTTTAGGGCTGTTCCTTTACATTAGGTCGCCCAACATTGGGGCAATTTTATTCATTTTAATTAATAGTGGGAATGGTTCCATAACATTAGGGTGCCCAACTTTGGGGTTGTCCCTTAACACTTTTATCTCAGGGGCAGAAATATTCTTTCTTCAAAAGATGGTACCTACTTCTTAGCAGGTCAGATACATTAAATAAAAATACAGAAATATCTTATAATATAATTTATTGAACATACAGAATAAATATTAAATCATAATAATAGTAAACAAAAGAGATATTCAAAAAATAAAACTATTTTAATAAACCACTTTATTGATAAATTATCTTAGTATCTAATAATGTATTTATATCAATAATAAAAAAATAATATCATTGCCACTGGTACCTGTTTTGTTTGTAATCAGAGTGCAATCAACGAAACAACTAAATTTCTTCCAAATCAAATTTCATAGGATGTAGTGACTTACCCCAGATGTGTTGAATAAAAATTTAAAATAAACTTTTATCTGTTATAATTGTGTTTGCATTAGAACATGGACTTTGTTTAGATATTAATAGTGCCAAATGCCTTTTCTCGCTTCTGTATAACATTCCCAAAACAAATTCACGTCAATCAGTCAATCAGAGTTCCGTTCTATGAGTTCATCCTTGAACTCATTAAACTTACTCATAACTCACGTAATAACGCGCCCAGTGTCTAATGTTATATAAAAGGAAAACTCAAATTCAAGTACTTAAATATGCATCAAAATGCTGACTTTGCGTTGATGTTAATTTCACTCAAATGCCTTTTCTCGCTGAGAATCTCATTTAGAAGCGAGAAAAGGCATTTGAGTGAAATTAACATCAGCGCAAAGTCAGCATTTTGATGCATATTTAAGCAATTTAAATTTCATTCAGTGTACACCTCGGGTATGTGCTTGCATGACGTGACGGAGTTCGAACACGTTGGAACCTCTATAAGCCTGTCAGGCCGAAAATTTATGGCGCCTATCTCGTATAATAAGAAATTTTTTGTCTTAATATATTGATTTGGACTGTCAGTGTTACTATTATAGAACAAAAATAAGACAATTTAATTTAGGAAAGCTATAAATTCAATTTAAATTTCATTCCTGAGTGAAGGCCCTGTTACTCTTCAAAATATACTCAAAATCTTCTTCGTTGCCGTGGCAGTTTCGCTTATTTAAATTAAATTTCTGCTTTTAGAATTTTAATAAGTTTACTTGATCTGTATGTTTAGTATAACGCAATTAGTTCTCTAAATAATGGTGGCTTTTCCTTTAAAGTAAATATTGTCACTTTCGTTACCCAATTTAATTGAATGTGACTAAACTTTTTAAAGAAAATCGAATTATTGAGACGTGAAAAATTAACATCCTAATTGCTCAATTACCATGTTCAATTACTTTTCGTATAATAACGTCAAAATGTACCTTCCCACATCTTTTAAAAGAAAGACGTAACCGAAGATCAGAAAATTAATCTTCACCAAATTATAGATGTATAAATTTTATTAGGAGTGCCGTCTTTCTACCTCACAATAAGGTCGGGTAAGGTGTAATTACAAAAATCAATCCCCATTAACGTCCGCCCAATCCGGCTAATGATATTCTCTACCCTCCTACGTTTTCCACCAAGATAGCTACAAAGTAAATAGAATTCAATTTGTCCCAACCTGACGTACTAATTTTCATGTTTACTACGCACAAGAGTTTGAATATATTACTTAAGCTGAATCCAGGATTTATTTGAAATTATTACGTCTGCCTTATGATGTATTACTTCGAGAATTTAATCATATGTAATGTTTGATGTAATTTATGTACATCAAAGGTGAATGAGGCCTCAATTTTAATGACAATTTATACATGTATCCATATAATATATTGGAGGATATACAAACATATATATGCATAAAAGAAATTGTACCAATGCCTCTCGGCTAATGCCGTCGAAGAACTCGTTAAAGTTCTGATGGTCGACCTATAAAAACGTATATAAGCAATAAAAGAAAACAATAAGAAAATAAATATAAATAAACTTTGGAGTAGTGGGAAAAAAGAATTCTTTTTTCCAGAAGACACGCAGTTACTTAATTTAGTAACACTACATTGGTAGGCGGTTGTAAATCAAGGCGTATCTGATCTTGAGAAAATGTAATTGTCTATGGAAAAGTCAGATAAAATAAATCCATATATGTGGAAGAAAGAAAACTAGATCGTGAGTATTATTGCTATTAAATATGAAATGTTACAGATTATCTTTATTTTGATAAAGTTAAAGGAGGAAAATGGAATGTTTATAAGACGAAATTTACAAATGGTTCATAAAACAAACCAACCATCCATATTCTAGAAAATCTTTAACATTACTGTGCCTAATACAGCATATTGCTTATATTACAATCAATTGACAAAAAATGCAATAGCCGTTGGTAAGTCTAGTAGATAGTTGAAGATCTGTAATGTTATATTCTTGGTGTTTGTTCTACCATGTCCAAATCGAATGGGTTTTAGTGTCTGTTTAGATGAATCTAGAAGTATTTGGTGATGTTCGTATAATTTGTGGTTAGTTCATGTTTCAGAAATCAGTTCTGATAAATTCTTCTATTTTAACACTTTTATCAATTTTTATATAAATTCAGTTGTATTGTAAACTTACAATCTACTCAAATATAAGTGAACTGATGTCACTGGACAGGAGTGGGTATACCGTCCACTGACGGTTACCAAGGTTATTCATGCAGGTCTTTTGACCAATTCATTTCAAGTCCCTTCTCTGCGTGTTGGGTTAACAGTTGGTTAATTAATGGATTTTTATGAAATAAGTTTCGTTCGCTACAACGTCTTTGACGTCTGGCGTGAGCCTTAATAACATCCTTCACAAAAGGTATTTTTAGGTCTTCAGGTAACGTTAGGTTTGTCACGTACCAGGGTTTTTTTTTGCGCAACCTCAAATTTCGATTCCATAGCTATGTATTGGTACTAGTATAGTTTTGTAAAGAAGAATCTTGTTCTCAATGGATAACTGAGATCTTCTACCCAATAGCTAGTTTATGTGTCTGAATTTCAATGTAAGTTGCAGTTTTTTAGCCTGAGCTGAGCTGGCCAGGCCATCTATGGTCAAGATGGATACCCACATCAGTTTTCACTGGCAATGTTCATTGTGTAACGATACATGTTGACATAACGTTCATCTGGTGGTAAATATGATTTGGGTTGACTTATTACTATTGGCTGTGCCGTCAGCAAAAAATGCCGTGGTAATTACTTTAAATCACAAAATAATTGCAACATTCATAATTTCAGTGTGTTAGTTTGAGTTGTCGCACATTTGACAAGTTGAGATTAAAATGATAAGCAAAATATCAAAATATTAACCCCGAAGACATTCTTCAGATGTTTAAGAAAACAACTGTTACAACTTCTATTACAGCCGGTAATTAACATATCGTTAGTATTGCATGAAGCGGTAATTATCAGCTTCTATAGGAATTTCAGAAATTTGATCTTCAGAATTAAGCATTACTTTAACATGACGTCTTAATAAATAAACTTAATTCAAAATATTTGTTCTTTAATACATTTCATGTTTCTTAACTAATACTGGATGAGTCAGGAGCAGCTCCTATTTCAAAACAAATAAAACTGGATATGACAGCTAAAATACCTTATTTTCTCCATTGACTAATACTTATTATATAAAAATATAATAAATATTTAATATCTTCTAGAAGGTTTTACAAATGTATATCAATATTTAACACTTTTGCATTATATTATTAACTTTTTAAGGAACGAAGAAATCTCGTGTCAATCAATCTTCTTTCCTTTTTTTTTTATAGCTCCATCAACAGTCCCCTCTTGTCTCTAAGGACTAAAAATCATGTCATCTATATTAATTTATAGTAATTCAAAACATACCAAACCACTATTTTCTGAATAAATTTCTATAGTTACATTTTAATTCCATTATATCATATTTATAGATTTAAATGAGATAGACTTTTATACTTTAAATGATCTAAAACTATTTTTTTTAGCATTTCACATATTATTTGAATGTAATTACAATTTATGAAACATTTCTTTCAAAAATTCAATCTAAACTGTCATCTATTGTCAATGTCATTAACATTTTTTAATTGTCACTTCAAAATATTTAGACAAACATAATAAACCCTTATTATTTTTATGAAGGTTTTAGTGTTGAGCGGGAGCTTAACTTGATCCGTCAAATTTGGCGGTTTAAGCTTGGGTTCAACTGGGTCTGACGTACCTAACCTTACTTTTTTGATGTGCGTCTTTATGGTATGTGTGAATATTTTTGTGATGAATTCTCGTTTTATTTTCAAATAAGTACTGTTGCAAAAAAAGAATAATTATGGAAAGATTTATGGATACAGATGATGAGTAGATGTTGGAACAGGTAGATGTTATAGAAAGACAGCGAGCGCGCAAAGAAGTTCGTTTTTGGGCATCAAAACTATAATGATAAACATAGACCTATATTGTAGTAGGTAGTAGGTATTGTATAATACTACACAAACCCTTCAATGTTTGTCCCCAGAATGTCTTTGATCGTAGTGTCCACTTCAGTGAATACTATATTTTGCGCAGGACCACCCCCAGTTCTTCTGGCATATTGCTTTTCCTCAACATACTTCTCTTTTACCCTTTTTTTAATATTGTCGTATTTTTTCCTCAATACTTCTCGGGGTCTGTATGCCTCTCCAGAAATACTGTTAAAATTCAGCCTCAATATTTACCCAAGTATCAGCTTTAGCACTATGGCTTTTCATGATCGTTTGTTGGCATTCTAAAACGTGTTTATATTTTTTCGCTAAGTTAACTAACAACGTTTCTTCATTGGCGCTAAAATTAGCTGCTCTTTTTTTCGCACTCATTTTAACCCGCCACCTAGTACCTAACAGACCGCCACCAAAAACTTGTATTTGAACTACCTATCGACATATTTCAATAAAGATTTTGTTTATAATGAAGTGATAAGCAAAATAAACGTCAACAAATGTAACTTACAGGTAGGCTTCAGTTTACTGACATTTAGGTTAGCTTCACTTCTATGTCAACTGTCACCGTAAAAGTATAACATACGCATGCGCCGATGGCTACTAACTATATGAAAACATTGCACTCTACAGTTTAGCTAAACTCGGTCTCGATACGCTTTGTACAACGGATCAAAAAGTTAACCTCGAGTTAAGCTGAATCTCAGATCAGGTAAGCTTTAGCTGATCTTCTGTTTGTACAATCGGCCCATAGTCCCGTGAGAAGACATGCCACGCTTTCTTTGTTATTCACTTCAAACACATTTTATTTTGGTACAAATGCGTAGACGATATTGTGGCTTGCTTTGTAGGCTCATCACGACAGACTGACGTTTTTCTGAACTATATACATTCTACACAGCCAAAAATAAAATTCACAGTTTAAAATATTAATAATTTAGTATTCCTACATGCAAGGTTTTGTAGTACTTCAATTATATATTAGTCTGTTTACCTTACCTTAATTTTTATTTTTGTGTCTTGTTACAGGTATCTAAAATTAATTTAGAATTGTCTAATGTTTTACATACTACAAAAGAAAATCAATGGCCTCTCTTCTACTATTTTTGATGTTTGTTTATCTAACTTTGTGTATGAGCAAGTTACTCGAAGAAAATGCAGTGAATACTAAAATAGAAGAAGAAATCTCTAAACAATTTCCTCTAGTGATCTTCAGTGCTGCATCAGGCAAATATATATTCGATTCCAACAAGAAATTTTATATTAATACTAAAGCCATTATCTTGGTATATTTGGATGAAAATATAGATTATGACTGGTTTAACAAATTGTTAAATTCAATTGTATTTGAAGGTACATTAATTATTAAAATAAAACTTAACAACCAATTAAATTATATTACCAGATTAATGGAAAAGATTATTAAAATAGCTATTAACTCTGGCTTTTCTAGTATTAATTTTGCTTTAGAAAACCAATGGCATATACAATTTTACCAGTGGAATCTTCATAATGAAATTGATATTTGTACAAATAAATTTTCTATAATTAAAATACAAGGATTACATTACAATTATTCTTCGATATTACGTCGGAAAATAATTTCAAATTGTTCACTTAAAGTAACATGGATAAAAGCTTTTCCGTTTACTGGTAACGTAACTAATCCACTTGATCCTGGATTATTTATATCTCTGTTTAATACTATTCAAGATGTGTCAAAAATTAATATCGATTACCATTTCAATAATGCCTACCAACATGAATTTGATAATAACGGTTCTCTGATTAACGCCACCGATTTTATAATAAACAAACAAACGGATGTAGTTATAGGTCACTTATGCATGAATAAATCAAGCGATATATTATTTGGGCCTTCATTTTACAAGGACGAATGTGTTGTAATAGCCCCTAAACCACCACGAGTAAAAATCTATAACAGATTCATAAATATATTTCATTACTTAGTATGGTTCAATCATATCTTCATATTTCTAGTCGTGTCGACTATATATTCTATAACTTTAAATTTTTATAAGCCTAATGAGAGAGGAGTTACAGTGTTTTTAAATTATTATTGTATGAGTGTTGGTTCTAGTATTAAGTCTTTGCCTAGAAAAACTACTTTGAGAATTATATTAATCTCTTATTTATTGTATATTATAAATATAAATAGTATATATTTGGGGAAACTAAGCGACGTATTCATGATTCCATATAAAGAAGTTCACATGGATATGGGAACTGCATACGTCAACAATTATTATTTCAACATAACCTGGTACTTTGAAAGACTATCTGGTGCCTATGAAGGCATCAATAATGAGCAATGGCGTCAAAATGTAGGCATTCTCAATAAAACCGAAAAAGAAATACTACAAGTAACTGGGCGTACGTCAAATAGAATAGGAGTCACTTTTCAATCTATCTTGGATACATATCCCCATGAGGCCCCTCACCATAGAAAACTAATGACGATTCCAAACCACATTAGTTTATTTTTGACATATTACTTGCGGAAAGGAAATATTCTTAATTGGACTATCCGTTATTGGTCACAGGAGATTATAGAAAAGGGATTTTTTCTCAAATGGTGGCAGAATATTACACTGCACAATATAAATTTTAATTTAGTCAAAGATGAAGTTGTCTATAAAGAAGGGGCGGTTGTTCTTTCCTTAAAAGATTATCAAGAGGTTTTTCTAATTTTGTTTTATGGATATGTATGTGGTTTTATTATGTTTTTATGTGAATTTGTAACCATCAAAATACAACACAGGGTAAACAGAATGAAAGTATATTCAACATTTTAAATAATCTAAAGATATTTTCTGGTTATATAAACCTTTTTTTATATGAATTCTTATTTGCAATACTTTCGATTCAAACAACCATAAGATAAACTCAGATTTTGTCATATCAAATATGTGACATCATATACTTCACTTCACTCATTTTTATTTAGAAACCCGGTGTGCTCCGGTATACGATAGTCGCGTTTACAATTTTAGGTATAATAATAATAATCAATGACTACTGAAAATTAATAATGGTATACATAAAAGAGAGTAACAACTAAAAGAATAACATAAGTATAATGAAGTTAAATGAAATACAACGTTACATTAAAGATTATATATAAAACTGAAGGTTAATATCACTAAAACTTCTAAAATTAACCTTCTTAACACAAACAAAATAGTAATTAAGAGTGCCTATCATAAATAATTGGACTATGCGCAAAATATACATTGCATTATCAAAACAAAGACAGAGAATGTGCATACTTACATACTTACATACTACAAAAGAAGGTTAAAAAACATTAATTTACTCTACTTAAAATAGGTAATAATATGAAAGTATCCCCGTTAACATGATTTACATGTGATCTGCAACAAATGAAGAGAACACTGGATATCATTAATAAACGATGTGCCCAAGAATAGTGTTGCTACGGAATTATATCAACGACTAAAACAGAAATATGTTGACAGAGTAATTCAACAAAATAGAAAAGCTAATGCACATCACATACAGAGTGCCCATAATAAATATAAGGCCATATGAGATATTATTTTCCATCATACTGGTAAACTATCGGGGTTGTCCCTATTTACTGGGAACCAGATTAATTATTTCTTCACGACGTTTGGGGAAACGACAGCAACGACTCTCAAGGTCCAAATCGTAATGCCCAGGGATTGTTGAGGCAGAATTTCAAATTGTCTAAGCAGTCGATTTCTCTTTCTCGAGCAACGGAGGAGGAAGTTCAGGCCATCATAGAAAAACTGCACAAAAAGAACACTAAAAGTCTATACGGTATGTCTGTACACCTTTGAAAGATGTAAGACGAAATTTGTTGGTACCGCCTACACTGCTATAAATGCGTGTAATTTGGATGTTTTCTTGTCGAATTGAAGATGGGAAACGTAATTCCAATACTCAATGATAGTGACGCAGAAAAGATAAGCAATTATGACTTATCTCTATACTACCTGCAACGTCCAAGATCCAGAGACGGTTATTAAGACCAGATTAAAGGAATATTTCATGAAGTGTAATATCAACAGCTATTGTCGAACTATCGACATGAATATGTGGTTGGTGCTTTTAGTGATGGAGAGGGGGTGATGATGTCCTGCTTGGATCTGGGGAAGGCATTGGAACACGCGACGCTGTTAAAAAAACTGGAGTTATACGGTATCAAATAATTTGATAGAATCCTACCTTAAAGATCACATGCAAATGGTCTCGTGGAAGGGTCAGGGATCTATTTTGAGGCCCCTATTTTTTCTGGTCTATGTAAATGATTTCACTTGCAACATTTCTAAAGGGTAGTAATATATGCTGAGAGATAAAAAAAGCGTGACAAACTGGAATAATATATGGATGACGTTATTGCGGAGGCTGGAGAATGGTTTAGGAGTAATGGTCTAAAATTAAACTATGGTAAAACTCGAAAACTATGTTTTACAACCAAAAGATATATGAATCCACAATGCTTATTGGACCTTAGTATTATTACTCAGTTGGGATGTGAGTGCTATATTGGCATATTACAAAGAACAACTGACGTTGGCTGTATTCCGTGCGACGAGTTACACATATCGGAACTATGACGCGGCCAGAGCAGCATATTTTGCAAACTTTTACTCCCAAGCCATATAGGGGATTCTGGCGTGGGGTGCGTCGCCCGTTGCTGGAGCCATATTTCATCTTTAGAAGCAAGCGGTATGGGCACTAAGCAAAGTATCTGCAAAATCTTTCTACAGGACTCTATTTGGAAAACATAATATGTTAACATTGCCAAGTGCTTTTATTCTGGTTTGCTTGCTGCATGTTCACCAAAGTGATTGCGTTTGGAAACACGCCGACATACACAACTACCAAACTCGACACACTACCGACTGAGTTACTCCGTTCCATCGCTTGAAAGATAGTCAGCTGGCTACCAAGTATCACGCTGTGAAGTTCTATAATAAGCTACTCAAAGATATAAGAAATAAAAATTGTAAACGTTTCAAATACCATGTCAGACAGATGTTGATGAAAAATTTTCCTTTACTGCTTAGATGACTTTTTAGACTTTAAAGTTTAATTTCTGGGCGTTATGTCTTCATTCTGTTCTTTGTTTGTTTTAGTATTATAGTTTTACATTTGTTATAATTTCTATATCTATATATATTTTGACAATTATACCTTGTGACAAATAGTCTTATTTTATTTTATCTTATGAGAAAGGATTAAATGTGACCAATATTAAAGAATTTTGCTTTGAGCGTACGTCGTATACGTTGGAGAAAATATTAATCCTCGAAATTTTGTGCCAAGATTATGAACATCCAACCTAAACATTATGTCATGATAAAAATGTAGCGGTGCCATGTAAAGCATTATATTGCAGAAAAGGCATATAGTCAGATATTCTCTTCGGGTATACATATTCAAACACACATCAGCATTTACCCTATGAGAAACGTAATCATATTCTGTATTTCTTGAATACGAAGTGAGGTAATCTGATTGAAGGCATTATGGTAAACGGAAAAACAGTAATTGAAGTGCATAGGAACATATATGAAATATTAATACAATTACAAATATATGGTACTGTCCGAAATCGGTACCCGTGCATATTTGACGTTGTTTCTACCTTTATAATATTTGTTTGACTTCAACTACTTTGTAATCCTGATACGTCTCCAAAATATATATTTATTGCTTTTAAAGTTTCTTCGCTATCATTACAATCCAAGAATCGGCAGTTAGGGTTATATTGCTGGACTAATGCAATTCGAATTGGGCATAGTAATAGTGATGATATCATGAATAATCATCAACCATTTCGAATGTTATACACTTAATGAGCGATGATTATTCATCAGTCATTACGAGTGAAGCCACTAATTTCTATTGAAGTTTTAAATCAAATTTTATTTTTGTTCGAAATCGTTTTATTTATCTTACTAGTTCACATGTGGCCCTTGGTCTTATTCTGTGATTCTAGAATAGGTATATCTACTGTAAACTTCTTTTTTATTTCTGTTTTCTAAAGCACACCCATAGAGTTGACGTTTTATTGTAGACATCATATTTACTTCACTTGTAAGTCATGGTGTTTCATTTCTGTAATCATGATAGTCCTTTTCTTTACGTTCTCTCTCTTGAATGTATAAAAACCCACAAAACCGTATCCCCTCTTACAGGTTGGATTATACGTCAGAAAAGGTATAACAAAATGTAAGGCCAAATTTAGTATGTAAAATCCACCAGAGTTTATGAAACTGTGTTACTGCAAAAAGAAAATATTGTCAGTCCAAAAAATTCAAAATTAGTGTCTTTTGTTGTAATGGGCATGATTTCAAATGTCCTCCCCTTTCTTCGCCTAATGTTTGGTTATTATATCCAACATACTAAATATATGCAAGCCAAACTTTCTATTCCGAGAGGAAGTATTGTCAACTTTCGTGTAATGCCTAATGTTAACAAGAAATTTAACTTCAACGTATTTCCTTTTGGTATAGATACTAGATGATATTGTGGCAAACTTTGCGACAAGTCGATGTGTTTCTGAATTATATCAATTCTATACAATCGAAAATAAAATTCTCAGTTGAAAGAGAAGAACATTTTTAACTACACTTTCTAGATTTCACACTTGTCCACACTAATAATGCCAGTCTGTTTAAAAAGTTAGGAAAGAAGCACCAACAAAACTTCAACATATGAAATAGAGCAAATCTAAAAAAGAAACTGTTATCATACCGCAACTTTCACCCAAAATTAATGAAAACTAATAATATCTTTAACATATTTTGGTAAATCCGCCGAGAAAGGTTCTAGCGTAATACAGAAGTGTCACCGCATGATATCTTTCAAAAAGCTTTCAAAACTAGTTTATTAAATACCTAGTTAAATACAAAAGGCCGGAAATGTACCTATATTCAAAAAATTGGATGTTTATAAATTAGGGTGCTCAGAGTGTTATAATATTTATATTGCAGGAGCATGTAAATACAATAACAAAAGGACTTTTCTAGTCAATTTAACGACCAAACAGATTTAAATTATTTACAACTTCAATTATTCATATAACACCTTAATATAATTCCCACCCAAATTTAGTATTTACTATAGTACATATTAGCTTGTTACTGTATGCCTCGAATTTTGGCGCGATTATTAATTTCCTTTTTATTATTGTGTCTTGTTACAGGTGTCTGAAATTAATTTAGAATTGTCTAAAGTTTTACATACTACAAAAGAAAATCAATGGCATCACTTCTACTATTTTTGATGTTTGTTTATCTAACTTTGTGTATGAGCAAGTTAGTCGAAGAAAATGCAGTAAATACTATAATAGAAGAAGAAATCTCTAAACAATTTCCTTTAGTAATCTTCAGTGCTGCATCAGGCAAATATATATTCGATTCCAACAAGAAATTTTATATTAATACTAAAGCAATTATCTTGGTATATTTGGATAAAACTATAGATTATGACTGGTTTAACAAATTGTTAAATTCAATTGTATTTGAAGGTACATTAATTATTAAAATAAAACTTAACAATCAATTAAATTATACTACCAGGTTAATGGAAAAGATTATTAAAATAGCTATTAAGTCTGGCTTTTGTAATATCAATTTTGCTATAGAAACCCATTGGCATATACAATTTTATCAGTGGAATCTTCATAATAAAATTGATATTTGTACAGATCAATTTTCTATAACTAAAGTAGAAGGACTACATTACAATTATTCTTCGATATTACGTCGGAAAATAATTACAAATTGTTCACTTAAAGTAACATGTATAAAAGCTTTTCCGTTTACTGGTAACGTAACTAATCCACTAGATCCTGGATTATTCATATCGCTGTTTAATACAGTTCAGGATATGTCGAAAATTAATGTCGAGTATCATTTCAATAATACATATCAAAATGAATTTTATAATAATGGTTCTCTGATTAGCGTCACCGATTTTATAATAAACAAAGAAACTGATGTTGTTATAGGTCACTTATTTATGAATAAATCAAGGGATATATTATTTGGACCTTCATTTTACAAGGACGAATTTGTTTTAATATTTCCTAAAGCACGACGAGTAAAAATCTATAACAGATTCATAAAGATTTTTGAATATACAGTATGGTTCAGTCACATCTTCATATTTTTAGTCGTGTCGATGATGTACTTTATATTTTCAAATTTTTATAGGCAAAACGCGAGCGCAGCCAGGGTGTTTTTAAATTATTATTGTGTTACTGTAGGTTCTAGTATTAATTTATTACCAAGAAAAACTGCTTTGAGAGTTATATTAATATCTTATTTATTGTATATTATAAATATAAATAGTATATATTTGGGAAGACTAAGCGACGTATTCATGATTCCATATAAGAGAGTTCTCATGGATACTGAAGCTCTATATATCAATAATTATTATTTCAACATGACCTGGTATTTCGAAAGATTAACTGGCATCTATGAAAGGATAAATAATGAGCGATGGCGTCAAAATATAGGAATCCTTAATCAAACCGAGAAGGAAATACTGCAAAGAACTGCACGTACCTTAAATAGAGCAGGATTCACATTTCAATCTATCCTAGATACATATCCCCATGAGACTCCTCGTAACGATCAACTCCTAATAACATCAATGTACATCAGTTTATTTTTGACATATTACTTGCGAAAAGGTAACATCCTTAATTGGACCATTCGTTGTTGGTCACAAGAAATTATAGAAAAGGGATTTTTCCTGAAATGGTGGCAAGATATTACATTGCACAATATTAATTTCACTTTGGCCAAAGATGAAGTTGCCGAAGAAGAAGGAGCTGTTGTTCTTTCCTTAAGACATTATCAAGAAGTTTTTCTAATTTTATTTTATGGATACGTATGTGGCTTTGTCATGTTATTATGTGAATTTGTTGCGATTAGAATTCAATATAAAATAAACAAAATGAAAGTATATTCAGAATTTTAGACAATTTAAACATATTTTCTGACTACAATCTTTACTTGCAGTACTTTGATGGTGTATAATACTAATAATCAACTCTAATTATATTTAGTATAATTATAACACTAACAGCTCAAACTTTTGGTAGATTGAATATGTATGAAATATAATATACCTACCGTGCCTTCAAATACTTTCCTCATTGGAGTATGCTGTTTTTTAAGTTTTTTTTAGTAATCAAGCTTAGCATGTACACCAACATGCTAAGCTTTTGAAAACTTTAAATTCTGATAGTTGTCATACTTAAGTTATATAGACGCCTATTATTATTTACTGGACATAACCCAACTATCAAAATTATGCACTGTCACCAACCATTAAAAAGAAAGCCTGGCCATCTCTAATAAGGAAAGTATTTGAACGTACGGTACTTCATACTCCATTCGTCCATAAAAAATATTTAAATGTAATTTGAAAGGTACTTTTCTCTTTTGAAAGCAGCGTCTTCCGAAATAAAGCACTCACGAGGCTTTTTCGGAAATTAAACTCGGACTATAACACGTTTAGCACAAATGCGTTCCTTAATTCAGTGGGGTAAGAAAAACAGTGTTCGTAAAGTTCAACAACTATGTTCTTTTACCCTTTCTCCGGATATAACCTTAAAAAACGTTTGTGCCAATACACAAATCTGTTATATTGTTTTGATTCGAAACAATTTAAAAAAGCTGATAAATTGTATTTTGCGACAACTGCTTTATAGTTTTCAATGTAATGTAACAATCTTTTGCATTATGTTGCACATATTATCGTATTCAATTACAACCAAAGTTATAACAAGCTAATAAAACTATATTGCGACTATTTGAAATTCGAGTATTCACGGTGGTATCCATTCTTCCTTCGCTCGGTCGGTAAAGTTTCTGAGTTATGAATTTAGGTTATGTGTACGTCACGTTACTATGCATATCCGCAAATTGCGTTCGGAAATATTCCTAGGAACCCGGTAAAATTTCAGAAATTGTCAGGTACTTTCTGACCCTGTCAGTTAAATTCTGTACATTTATCGAAATTGCCACAAGAGTGCGCAATTGTTAGAGATTGACGCCCGTGCATAAGGTAGGTGGGGGTAAAAGTCCGCATGAGGTAAAGATCCGCTGGCGTTCTGCACAACAACTATACATTATTTTGTGAAACTACTGCAACCAGCAATACTTTATAGTGTTTTTAACTACCACCTAAAGTGCGGAGCGCGTCCACAAATTTTGTTAAAAAATATGAGGTAAGATCATTTTGTATATCAGTTGATGTAATATTGTTCAAAGTAGTTGCTTACCTTATCTCGAAAGTGTTTTTATATCAGCCAACTTTGCTTATGGTTACGATAACATGCAATGTTGGTGAATATCACGACCTAACCTCACTTTCCACAACTCATCGTTAATTCAAGAATTTAAATTGAAAATGTTGATAACTCTTTGGGGTAAAGGCCCGCAGACTGATTGGGGGTAAACGTCTGGAGCGGTTTTTTGCTCCATTCTGCAAATTGGACTACAAAAGCTTTTCATTAGTTTATTATTGTACGATAAATTTATTTTTAAGGGTCTACAAGAGAAAAAAAAATTAATACCATTCACACAAGAACTGTTTGACCAAGCTAAAGAAATGAAAGGAATCGGATTATCTGCAAGGGAAATAGGCAGGACTCTGGGCTTTGATGAGTCTTCAGTACGAAAGCGATTAAAATCTGATTGTCTTGGTCGGTTTCAGTGTATTTTTACGAAAGAACAGGAAAATTGTTAAGCATTGCAAAAACTTGGATTTTAGATTTTACTGGCTCACTCTGCAATCACTGAGATTTGTAGCGTTTCACTATGCAGAACGAAATGGGATTTATCATCGATTCTCATATGACAAACAACTATTAGGAAGAGATTGGACACGCGATTTTATGAAGGGAACACGTTTATCATTAAGAACTCTTCGAAAAACAAGCGTTGCGAGAGTGATGGGATTTAGTAAACAACAATTAACCCATTATTTTCAAAATTTAAAGGAGGTTCTACAAAAATGTAACTTTCCTCCGAGCCGGATCTACAACATGGACGAGAATGGTTTTCAAACAGTCCCAAATAAGTTACCAAAATATGTTGCTTCAACTGGTAAGAGAGAGGTGGCAAAGAATGTGTCGGCGGAACAAGGAAAAACTGTCACAATTGCATGCGCCGTTAACCCGCTGGGCCATTATATTTCACCCTTTTTTATATTTGCCAGAAAACGGAAAAATCCCTTGCTGATAAAAGATGCACCATGTGGATCATCAATGAGTTTTACTGATTCAGGCTATATGAGTCCTACACCTGCAAGTCCTGTGCTACTAGTGCTGGACAACCATATTTCCCATACATCGTTATAAGCAATTACCTATGCAAAAGATAGTAATATACATATATATATAGTTGAGCCTACCAACCCATAGAAGTCACCGCACTCAACCTCTGGATTGCAGCTTTTTTAGACCTGTGAAAGCTTATTATGATGATCTTTGTGATAATTGGTCGACCACTCATCCTGGGCAAGTTGTAACTGAATATCGTGTTGCTGGGATATTTAAAACAACATTTGAAAAAACTGCAACTGTGGAAAAGGCTGCACAAGGTTTCAGAGTTACCGGGATTTACTCTCTTGATGAAAACATTTTCGGTGGCGAAGATTTTTTACCATCTAGGTACCGTCACAGAACAAGACGAAGCAGACACATTCGATACCCAAAACGAAGACAATCGTCTGATTGCATTTGAAGAAAATACCCCAGAGTTAGAAGGATCTGCATCTAACACAAATGATTCAGTTACCTGTCTTCAGGGTCAACCGTTTCTAATGCAACCGACTCAATTGCCAAAAATGATGTGATTCCCATATACTAGAAAGATGATAACAATAATCAAAATTCCGGGAGATTCCTACAGATATATTCCAATTCCAAAACTTGACAAAAGACGAAAGCGATCGAGAAAAAGCTTGAAGTCTACACTACTGACATCTACTCCAAATAAAGAACTAATAGAAGATTTGGAAAAGGCAAAACTAGAGAAGAAGAATAGAAACAAAGAAGACTTGTTGCAAAACAAGCAAAGAGAAAAGTTTTTGGAGAAGAAAAAAGAAGGAAAGTCTCAGAAATATCCAGCGATTTAGACACACAAATTTCATTGCACGAAAGCAGCGACAACATTGAGGTAGATGATTTTGCAGTAATGAAAGTGTATGGGAAAAAATCAGTCTAGCTACCGCAATTATGTGGTAAAAATTACCGAAACTCCTACAAAAGGATATGTAGCACTATTTTACAGACGACAAGATTTTGTAAAGAAATTACCAAAACCAATGCGAAAGAATGGAGGAAGATTTCAAAGTACCATCAGTTTCAATATGGATTTATACAATTTATCAATTTTTTAGACACTTAAGTCTCTTTATAATTACTGTGACTTACATATACACATTTATACGTAAAACTTACATGCATATATGCATGTGTTTGAGATGCATGTACGTTTTACGTATAAATGTGTATATGTAAGTCACAGTATTTATTTACTGCTTGATGTTAGTTTTAACATCCATGTGTTTACAGTATTCATTTTCGTTTCTTTATAATTATTTTGCGTTAATGTTTGAATTTTTCGAATAAATGTTTTATATCAACACTTTTTCTATGACTTTTTGAAAAAGCTTGCGGATTTTTACCCCATACATTAGAGCAAAAGTCCTCATTGACAAAATTTCTAAAATGTGTGACCACATTTTGTATAATAGTTGCTTGGTACTGATTATATCTTTCAAACAATAGATAAACTTCAAGGTTATGGTATTTAAACAACGATAAAGGCTATTAGAAAGTTTTTTAAAAATAATTAAGTGTAAATGCGCATCTTTACCCCCACCTACCCTATACAGCGAGTTTTTGGACCAACTCTCTCGCCGGCTGACATGAACTCGATCGCATATGTATTGTCAAAATAAGGAGACTAAATGCACGTATATAAGATATATAAAACATTATCATCAATGACATGAGAATATGAAAATCATTGGCCTTTCTGACAGGACTTCAGAAAAATTTTTGTTTTTGTTCCACGGAATTAATTTGACATAAAACGAAATACAACATATATGTGGTACCAATGTTTTGTCTTAATTTTTAATTTTGAAACCAAAACCATACTTGTTTCGATTCTAGACGTTTCCATTTTAGTATATTCCCCACAGAAAGCCAGTTACAAATTGGTTATTACAGAAAAAGTGATTAAATATTACTTCTATACCTATATACTATTTAATACTTAGCTATTGTGTGTAGTAGATATGTATTATTGACAAATTTATATTGTAATATAAATATTACAAAAGTAAAAATGTAATAATTCCAAATGTCAAAAGGTGTATGAAGATTAATATTTATCACAGTTTTAAATTTTTTAGATTATATTACATGATAGGCAAAATTTTGTAATATCAAAAATTTGACGCCATTTTTATTATTTATAGACATGTTGATTGCCAAAACGATTACGATACTATATTGTCAGTTTTTGTTATAATTTTGTCAAGTCCAAGTTATTTATTTCAAGTGGTACCTATATAGCGTGCACAATAATATTAGTTCCGAAATTGACAATGGACTCGATAGCATTTAATCATTCATCTCTTTTGACAAGCTTATTTGTCTATAAATATGTATATTGCAATATCTATATATTTTATTTTGAGAATAATGAAAAGTAAAATTACATTATATATTTTCAAAATGTTGTGAATCTTTTATTTAATAAAGCGAGTATAATATGAATTTAATAACTAAAATTTTTATTCAAGCTTTTCTACCTCGAAATATTTTCCGTATTCTTTAGATTGCAAAGCATTTATTCTGTAGTTACCTTGGGCAGGCTTTTAAAATTTAATTGTGTATGTAACAAGTTGGTGACGGACAGATAATTCAATCATTCCCGTCATCCACAATTATTTATTCTAATTATCTAGTTGTGTACTGTATAGAGTTAATTAGAATTGACATTCATGTTTCATAAATTGCATTGCAATATGTCAAAGCTCTCTTCATCCCTGTGGATCATTTCACGTCAGATATACGTATTTATTTACTCTTATGGTCATGGGAATATTGCGGATTATTAATTTGGACTGGTAGTTAAGCTTAAAAGATTATTTCATTGGAAATAAATGGTATGGATATTACATTTTAATGGAGTTTAATATAATGCAGCTAAATATGATAAAATTAGAACTATAAAATCTCATTATATAAACAATGGTGCTGATTTTAGAGAGAACTCAGATATACAAAATATAACAAGTATTGAATTTCTGTAAACCTACATGAATATACATAATTTATATATAGAGCACAGTGACTGTATTTATTCTAGTATTGTTAGTATTAGTACTTACTGTATTTATTATATTTAAGCTGCAATATTTAAAAAGAATATTCTTGCAATATAACACTGTAATTGTAATATATTATTTAATTAAATAAAGAGTTGAATTGGTAGTTGATCATTTTAATTTTTATTAATTTCTTTTGTTACATATATAACACGAATTATAATTATCTTTACTGTTTACTTGAATAATATTAAAGTCTACCCTTGAATATAGTCTGAGATGTAATGTCAGTGTCATATGAGCTAGAATGGCATGATTCATTGTATCTTCTATTTTTGTTGTATTCTATTTATATTCTTTTTTTTTGCTCCATTATATTTTAAATTATTTTCTATATATGAATAATAAAGATAGGTTGAAAGGGTAAGTATAATCACACAGTGGACAATTTTACATAATTTTCAATTTACTTAAAATGCAGCATATACTGTACGATGATGCTTTGTCTCTGATAAACTGTTTTATTTTCTTATACGTAGCATAAGGAAGTATTGTGATGATAAAAATTTATGACCTCGAGATTTTTGCAGATGTTCACGTTTTGAAGTCCCTTGATACCGAAAAAGCGGTTTTTGAAAAATGTCTCTCTCTCTCTCTGTGTGTGTGTGTGCGCGCGCGCGCGTGTGTTTGTGTGACCACGATAGCGGTTAAACGGCTGAAGGTATCAAATCCAAATTTTACATTGACGAATATAATCTCCCTTTTGCGATCTGATTAGATTTTCATTAGATCGTTAGACCGGAAGTAGTAGTTTACTTCAGTAAAAAGCTCGAATTTATCAATATTTCGTCAAATACAAAGTTTAAACAAATTTATAAAGAATTCAAATGTACTTAAAAGTGAATTTGAGAAAAATATTATTAAGAAAGTCTTCCGAAATTCCTACCGGCATTAGGTTTTTACGAATATTTTGCAAGTCATGCTTTCTAGACAAGTACGTTATGAATATAAAAGCATTTAAAACTTGATTTTCAATACTTTTTGTATAAAAAAAATTTCAAAATTTCGACTGGAAGTAACGCCTTTACTCTTATCGAATAGCGTTTTGTTTTGGCAAATATTTCATAAAATATACATTCCATGTAGATTTATCTTAAAAAGCGAGATTAGAAATAATTTTTGTATAAAAGAAATTTCAAAATTCGGACCGGAACTAACACTTTTACTCTTATCGAATAGCGATACTTTAAATATATCTCGTAAATTATATACTCCTACTTATATACTGCGATACTTAGATGTACTTAGAATTGAATATTGAATAATTCTTGTATAAAAAAAAATTAAATTTGGACCTGAAGTAACACATTTACTCACAGGTTTATTTTTTTAAGTAGATAAAGTTATTTAAAATTAATTTATAACAGCTTTTGTATAATTTAGAAGGAACAAACATATAAGAAAGGCGTTTGGTGCCTACACCTCATTATTGCAGATGGTAAATGTGATGGTCTTATATTTGTTATGCACTAATGAAACATGCGAAGTTTTCAATAAAAGTGGTCCGTCATATAGTTTAAAGCAAATACAAAATACTCTGCACTCCTCTGGTACCTTAGATTAACAAAAATTTAACCGTCCTTTTCAAGGGTATTTGAAAGGAATTTCGGCCATTTAAAACGAATCGTAACAGAGCGTTTAGCATGTAGTACATAGAAAGAGCACGAATATAAGAATTTCCACAACCGACTATAGCTCGTTCGGAAAGAAATGGTCGTCAACAATTTGTCGGCAATTGTTGCTCAAAATAAAATATTGTATGAAATGAATATAATCGAGTTATAGTCCCGCCAATACTATAGTTTTCGGTAAATAAATTTGCAATAAATATTAAAAAACCAATTTAATGGCTATTGAAAGTAAAGAGCAAATGATTTTCAATTGTTTCCAAGAGTACAGATATAAAATTTGATATAATATCCCACAGTAAATTACTTGCCTTAACAATTTTTCAGCAAGTTGTTAACATAATATGTAGAAACCGCATTTTCAAAAAAACAACTTTAGCTGTATTTATTTTATGTAAAATAAACACACGTAATGATGTAATGCACTTTAAAAAGGACTTACTTTGGAAATGTTCAATCTGTGATGAAATATACAAATTTTGTTATTACAAAAACAAGCAATCAGAAGTATTTACAGTCATTCATATAGATATTTAAGCGTTTATTTATTTTCGGAATTACAAACGTCAATATCTTCAACATATATTTCTATATATATGTTGAAGATATTAATATTGATAAGCATCCGTATTACTGATATA
Source organism: Amphimallon solstitiale (assembly GCA_963170755.1). Lineage (NCBI taxonomy): Eukaryota > Metazoa > Arthropoda > Insecta > Coleoptera > Scarabaeidae > Amphimallon > Amphimallon solstitiale. Next base: position 105,952,274 of record OY720681.1, on the reverse strand, counting down.
TCTCGGTTAATATCTGCTGGCACCTAGAATGCGCGAGGTGTGGCTAAAATATGTATTATATGCGTTAAAAACATCGAGGACATACATATTAAAATACGTTAACGGTATTATAGCTGAATTATTTCAAAATTGGAATTATGTTGAAAGCAATAAAAGTATTATATTTTTAATGTAGACAACGTAAGGAAGCAATTACTGTTCATTAAAAGACGACCATGGAAAACTTAAGCAACACATATATTACAATATATTTTAATATTCTACAAATATTTTATACGCTTAATTTTAAGAAGCATTTCTTTATAAATTGTTCCGACTCTATTGACAAATAATACTTATTCTAGAGTATTGGGAATATGATTATGTTTGTAATTGATAAAAGAAAGAAAAAATATTGTTCCCTACTAATTCGGAAATTTTTGTAATTCTGTAAAATATTCTTTAAAGCTCAGGTATTGGAAAAGTAACATTGCATGTTAGATTTAAAAAATACATACTTGCAAATGAGGAAATATGAATGACAATGAAAACTTCAACCACTTTAAACAAAATAAATAAATGAAAGTCTACTTTTTACGCATACAATTATTAACATTATAAATTATCTTCGTCTGATGAACAATTAAATACTACGTTTCCTACTTCTATTATAAATTCTTCACAATAATTGTCCATTATATGTTCTTTGTGAATATAATCTTCTTTTAGTTTCTGTACGTGATGGCACATGTTTGACCATTCCTGCACCTAACGTTTTGAAACTCTTCCTCTGCAATTTTCTGCACATCTTGTAATTTCAAGATAACATTTTTGGTCGCTACCCTATTCTTGACAAGAGCCCAAATCTTCTCAATGCGATTTACCTCCGAATGATATGGTGGCAGCTGCATTGTCAACCAACAATACAGAATGTTTTGGTAAATTTGGTATAAGCTTTTCTGTAAACCATTTCTTGTAATTGGTACTACTCATGTCATCATGATAGTCGCCGTTTTCCGTCCAGACTTAAATATGAACAGAGCATTGTAAATAAATCCTTGTTCACCCCCTTGGAAATTATAACATGTGTTAAGTGATATATATTATCCAAAAGTATTATTTAAATATATTTGCATGTGCAATAATTCATCGTTTTCCTTTTGATATAGGGCATTTTATCCCTTTATGAGTTCCATCAACCCATTCATACGGAGTAGTATGGTTGCTATTAATGTAAGTTTCATCTACAACTAATATTAAAATACGTTAGAAGTGCCTATACTAAAAATGTCCATAATGTTCTTAAAAGCACACCTGTGTATATTTTAGATCGTCCTTATGCTCGATATTTAGTTATACTTTTGATGTATTTAAATCGCAGCTCACGTATGTCAGTTTTTTCTATCAATACTTTCCGGTTATCTGTGTTTTTTCCACCTATGTGTAAACAGAACATTAGAAGGTGTTTAAATTAGTAGTAGCTATACGTACCTAAGTAGTAATGTTAGTAATAATTTTCGGAAAGACTTCTTCCCTAGAAAACCAAGGGCTTCAAACTTATTTACTTCATTATATAAAGCAGTAATCGCTGGTCTTTGTTTGTGTGTCATATGAAAATTATAAACAATACGACGAATCGCTTCTTCCGCACAGTTGTCAATGGTAGACTTCGGGGCAGCTTTGACAATATTCGGTTTTGGCGTAGAAAATGAGACAGTTGCACTTTCTTCAACTGCTTTAAAACCCTCACTAATAATCCTGGCAGCATTTCTGCTTGAAATTCGAGTCGCTTGGGTGACAATGGTTAAGATATCTCCTGTTTACAACGAAACGATTATCATAATAAGAATATTGATGAAAGATAATAGTTGTAACTGTACTTTGATCTCAATTTATTTATTCTAATCGAAGAATTTATTTATCTCATCGTATTTCTCTGTTTGTGATTTAAGAATCTTCTAAATTAACTAATAATTAAAAAAAAACACAGTCTTATACTAATTACCTTTATGGTTCTACATATTGAAGTAATTATATACATTCCACACGATTTCTCGTGCTTGATAATGTATACTTTTGCGCTTTTTCGATACAGGTTCAGAAAAATCCGCCATTATCGACGTTTTAACCTTCAAACAAATAATACTATAATTAGATATTTCTACTTTCCTGCTAGTTTGTTTTGTCATTACTTACGTTCGAATCAATAAATGCAAATATAAAGTTTTGAAAAAAACTGATTTTGTTGTAGAAAACGAGGATAAAGCGATTTTCTTATAAATAGCAGAACGACACCAAACAACATACACTACGGTAAACAAAGCGCAACTAAATTAAATACGGACTAATGTTTTAACCCTTCATATGTAGCGAAATCTATGTCTATCTCACTCTTTTCATGCTGCTTTCTCATTTTTTGTATTAAAATTGTCATCCATGCAAGTGCCATCAGGTCTTAACCGAGCTATAAATATAATTTTATTCTCATTAATATAGCAGTGCATCTGCACTTCCATATGTATGCTATATTAATGAGAATAAAATTATATTTACCAGTAATGCGGATGCTTATCAATATTATATTCCTAAAAAGACTGGCATTAATAAAATATCATTTTATGTATTTCAAATCAGTTTGTAAGTTTTAATAATAATAATTTGAAAATAGGTTTGAGCATACAATTATAAAAGTCACATTTCGACCAATTTGAAACATATACTGCTAATAATATACTTAATTGATATGACAGTATCAACTTTAGAAACCTTGTCCCGTCTCAGTTGCGTATGATCTCAACAAATAGTACCATTTATAGGTGGCTGTGCTTTTAAAATATTCGCCAGTATGTGTCTCTGTTCTTAAAAGTAGATACCTGCTGTTAATTAAATTATTTGCTTAGGTTTTTTTTTGGAGATGTTCCGTACCTGGTCGGACATATCTTATATTCTGCGTACATATTACTTCTGAAAATTCTATTGGTCAAGTATGTTTGAATTCGGTACTTACTTCTGACTAGTTATCAAGATATAATAAATCATTTTTGTCCAAAATATACGAAATAATAATAATAATAATGCCAACCCGGGAATGGTAAGACAATAAAGGAAATATCGCGGATATATAATAAAAATAGTAGCAACAATGCCGGGTTATTCCTCTGTAATGCGACACCGCAGAAACGTGCTTCAGATCATTGTTAGTGCGGTGTAGCCAACCGACAAACCCACAATCTTTTCCTATTTTTATTATACATCCGCGATTATTCTTTTCGCACTGACGATGACCAGCGAGTATGAAACGCGTGTTTGCGGTTGCACTACAGTGGAATAACTCGACATTTTTCTCCTATTTATAAACTTATACAGGGAGATTAAGAAAGGTTGACCGTGCTGCTCCATAGTCATGTTGTAATTGCCGAATATGTCATATTCTGAATTGCATTTCATCCGTGCGACATCTATAATTTTACTTATGAACTACTTTCGAGAATGTTAAATTTACTTATTTTAATAACTTAAGACATACATTCACTAATTGAAAATATCTTTATTAGAAATAATTTAATACAAAGATCGATATTTCATATAACAAATAATTTAATGCAAAGATCAATATTACATATAGTATATTATATTTAGAAATATTATATGTTCACAATGGGGATCTCATTGCGAACATATAATATTTCTGCATTTTGTAGACATATATTTAAAAGTCTTTTTAAAGAATTGAAAACATTTTGAATCATTACAAACTAAATGTCCATAATACAACAATGAACGTGTGGCAAACTCTTGCTAAAATTGATATATCGATGAAGCGGCACGGGCAACCTTTTTTCATCTCTCTGTATATAGGTATTTATTCCATACCATCCGCATATTAATAAATACATTACTTATCTCTTAATAAAAAGTAGTTGAAATTTTTTCGAGCCATTTTATATGTTCTCATTGGTTGATCTATCAAGATTATCTTTTCAGTAAATAGCTTTTTATAAAAGTATGCTTTTTTATAAAACAAAAAATTGCGGTATTTCCCCTGCGGTAAAACGTTCAAGGGCATGTGTAATTATTTCTGCATTACATATTCAAAAAATGAGGTGTGGCCACCACACGACATTCTTATACGTATGAGCGTTTCAAATCACATACTTTTAAAAATTATTTTATACAAAAATTATTCAAAATCCTATTCTAAGTACTTCCAGTCTCTTAATAAATCTCTACAGGATACATACTTTATGAGATATTTCAAGAAAATGCTAGTCGCTAAGAGTAAAAGTATTACTTCCGGTCCGAATTTTGAATTTTGAATTATACAAAAAGTATTCCAAATCCAACTCTAAATACTTTTATACTCTTGACAAATATATATAAAATGCATAATTTACGAAATATCTGCAAAAATCGCTATTCGATAAGAGTAAAAGTGTTACTTCCGGTACGAATTTTGAAATTTTTTTTATACAAAAGGTATTTAAAATTAAGTTCTAAATACTTTTATACTCGTAACGTACCTGTCTAAAAAGCATGACTTGCGAAATATTCGCAAAAAACTGATTTTCGATAAGAGCAAAAGACCTACTTCCGGTAGAAATTTCGAAAAACTTTATTAATACCATTTTTCTGAAATTTAATTTTGAGTACATTTGAATTCTTTATAAATTTGTTTAAACTTAGTAATTGACGAAATATTTGCAAAATTCGATTTCTTCACTGAAGTAAACTACTACTTCCGGCTTGCCGAATTTACTGAAAATCTAATCAGATCTGAAGAGGGAGATTATATTCGTAAATATCAAATTTGGAATTGATACCTATAGCGGTTTGGTCGCTATCGTGGTCACACACACAGAGAGACAGACACACAGACATTTTTTAAAAACCAGTTTTTCGGTATCAGGCGACTTCAAAACGTGGACGTCTGCAAAAATCTCGAGGCCGAAAATTTTCATCATCACAATACTTCCTTATACTACGTATAAGAAAGTAAAAATTGTTGTATCTGAAAAGCATAAAATTGATTCAAATATGTCAGTAGTAATCAATATCCTTAACTCTGTAGTGGAATTGTCTGTTGTATATTTTCATGCGCATGTAAGCTTTAGACAAGAAAATAAACTTTTAACATTGTGTAAATATTCTTTCGATATTCATAATCCTCGATTATGACACAAACTAACATTAGGAAAGCTTTCTACAAGTTGGAAATACGTAATTATGATATTAACTTGTCTAGTTACTAAATAACCCATTTCCACATGATTTCTTTACACTAGGAGGAGCTGTTTGCAAAACATGACACATTTAAGCCGCAATATATTCTGAATATCGCAATTAAAATCACCATGGGCATCATTACGTATTTATTCATGCTCGTCCGAGAGCGTTTCGCCGAAGTTCCTTTTAGTTTTGAAATACCAGCGGGTCACATCACCAAGAAAATTATAATAACAGATTGTGTTTTGTATAGTGTGTGTCACACAAATGTTATGTATATAGAAATATACATACAATGTCGTCATAAAGTTTAGACATCAATACATTTTATTAGTATTTGGATCAACTATTGGAGAAAGTGGCTAATCATATTAGTAAACATGATAATTTTTTTTTCTATCAATACTCTACATCGTTATGCCCCATTTAAAGTATTCAGATTTTGAGGACCTGCTGCTCGATGGATTATCGATATTGCTAGACGACCTATAGAGTTAGAAAATGTTTTTTTTTATATATATAATCTACCTAGCGACATAAAACGAGTTAGAAAACGAACAAAATCCTATTTTTCAACGTAAGAACCATTAACACCTTACTCCAACGTTTCTTTAATAATGCTTTACTTCGAAGAAGCGTTCTTTTGGTAATTCCGCAAAATACAGCGACTCTAGAGAGTTTTTCGAGTTTTGGAAAAGATAATAGTCACAGGGGGCAAGGTCGAGATTGTAGGATGAATGTTGTAATTCCTTAAATCAGCATTTATTGATTACTGCTTGAACAATTCGTGCATTATGCACCCTGCAGTTGTGGTGCAAAACCAGAGTTTCCTGAGCAAAATTGTGGGGTTTTTCACGTATAACCGTGTTCAATTTCATAATTGTATTTTGGTAGACATTTCCGGTCATTGAAGTCCTTCTTTACATATACTCAATCAAGAGAATTATCTGTCTCATTTGAACTACTTACACCAAAACTTGACTTGGAAATAGGAAGCACTGTTTTCTCCATACACTCTCACTATTCAGTCATTGACATTCTTTGGGCTATTGCTTGCTTTTAATAAAATTTCATGACACCTCTGTGTTCAAGTTTCAATTCACTCATTTTCTCTTCTTTAAAAAACAGTAAAAGTAATAAATGTTAAGCGATTCAAACCAAACTTTGAGATAACACTGTAGAATGTCACAAACATATCATGTAAAACATATTGTTTTCAGAGCTGGGTAGATAAAGTCTCCCATCGTAACGTATCATTTAAAAATAGCAGTAAATGTAATAATTTTTTTATTTCTTCTGCTCAACTTCTATATAGTATAATGTGTATGATTTGGATCTGACTTAAAACTAATAAAATTGTGATGTCCATGCATTTTATTCATGATTGTCAATTTTATATATGATGTCCTGTACTTAAGAGTGGCTTCCCTTGTAATATTAATAATATAATCAATTATCCTAAACAACTTTGCCAAGGTTTTTGAGTTGGTTTTGCATAGCCGAATTTATCCGCTCATCAAGAAATTCGTTGCCACTGAACAACATGGATTTATGGAGAAGAGGTCATCTGTCATAAATTTTGCAAGCTTCATTCAATATGCTTTTGATAAACTTGATACATGCGGCTAGGTCGATGCAATATATACCGACTTCTCAAAGGCATTTTACCGCATTGATCACGGATTGCTTCTGCAGAAGCTGCACATCCTCGGTTTTAGTACTCAACTGGTGATATTCTTTTCTTCATACCTGCAAAACAGAATGCAGTACGTTACCTTCAATTGATACAAGTCATATTTGTTCACTGCATCGTCTAGAGTACCGCAAGGGTCCAATATGGGTCCACTACTGTATTTAATATTAATCAATGATCTCATTAAGGAGATTCATTGTGACAAGTGTGTCTTTGCTGATGATTTGAAACTGTTTGGATCTGTCATATCAGTTGCCGACTGTCTACATTTACAAGACCAACTAGAAAAAATTTGTTTATGGTGTGTTACAAACAACCTCACCTTAAACACCGAGAAATGTTGTGTCGTAACATTTACCAGAACGATGTATCCCATTCCCTTTGACTATGCAATAAATGGTACTACACTATCACGTACTTCAATAATCAAAGACTTGGGTGTTTACTTTGATAGCTCTCTAACTTTTGCCACACATAGGAATCACACTGTCTCTTCTGCCATGAGGCTGTTGGGATTTGTAATTAGAAATTCAGCGCTTTTTCATATATACTGTTAAACTGCTTTACTTTACCTTCGTGCGATCCAGATTGGAGTATGGCTCTATTATATGGAGTCCTTTTCACTCTTCGCACAAATTACTTGTGGAGAATGAGGAAGTTTTTGAAGTATTTATACTTCAAACTGGATGGTACTTACCCTTGCAGAGGGTATGACTATCGACTACTACTGCAAAAATTCAACATGGATTCACTTGAACTTCGGCGTCAGTTAAATCTTATGAAATTTGTAAATAACCTTGTTCACTTCAAGGTAGATTCGCCAAATTTATTGTCTAAGCTTCGGTTTCATATTCCTCGGTTATCGGCGAGGCAGAGTATAACTTTTGATATACCATATGCTAGATTGAATTCGTCAATGAATTCTCCAATTGTTGCAATGTCGCGCGGGTTCAACCAGCTTTCGTCACAATGCGACATTAATTTCACCACCCTTATTGAAATATTGAGAGTGGCTGCGGATCTGCTGGCTTGATATGATTTTTATTTCTTATGGCATCTATTATATGTCGCACTTTTGTTATACCCTCAACTGTTTATTCAATTGTTTATATTGTGACTTACATATACTGTGTGTCCAAAAAGTCTGGAAACACCCAAATAAAATCGAAATGGATGATTTTTGAGAAAAATGCGAAAACAGGTCGATTAGTATTTTCGAAAAACTACTGGCTGATGGTATCTGTTTGGAATTTTTGATGACCTTGAAAAAGTTATGATGTCATCAAAAATAAATTTAAATGGCAATGTCGCATTTTTAATTTTATTTTTGATAGATCTTTAAATTGTCTAAATGACTGTAAATACATTTTTCATTTTACTTAAGAAAATGACCGAGAAAAATTTAATTACTTCTTCGAAAATGGAAAAGTTTGTCTTTAAAAAAAACATAGTTGGCTTTAAAGTCGATTATTTTTCAAACACATTTTGTTTTATTTGTGACATTCTGTCAAATACGAATTGTGCGTAAGTTAAAAGAATCTGTTTAAAAATGGTTTTAAGTGAGAGGGAACGTATTCAAATATTGATGATGATTGGTTTTGGGGATAGGACTCGTTCAGTTAGAGAAGTTTGCGACTTATTTAATACAGAACATCCGGAGCGTGCCCCAATTAGTATTTCTTCCGTGAGTAAGATTCACAAAAAATTTCAAGAAGAAGGCCATGTTCGAGATCGCCCTAGAAGTGGTCGTCCAAAGATCGCAGAAGATAATCAACTCGACGTATTATCGTCAGTAGGGGAAACTGCAAATTCTAGTACACGGCAGCTTGCTCGGGAGTTTAACGTGTTGAAGAGTACAATTGGTAATTTTTCCGGAAAATTAAGTATCATCCCTACAAAATCTGTTTGATTCATAAGCTGTCTGAAGACGACTTCGACAGGCGTGTACAGTTTTGCGAACAACTGATACCTATGTGTGATAATGATCCGTTTTTTATCAGAAATATCTTATTCTTAGATGAAACTACGTTCACATTACATGGGACTGTTAATAGACAAAACTGCAGGTACTGGGCACGCCAAAATACACGCTGGATGAGAGAGGTACGAACTCAGTATCCTCAGAAATTAAATGTATGGGCTGGTTTAATTGGTAACAGAATTATAGGGCCTTTTTTCTTCAACGGTAACCTGACGGCGGAAATGTATTTGGATTTTTTACAAAATTATTTAATTCCGTCATTAGCAGAAATATTTCCGAACCATGAAGATCCTAATTTGCCCAGCCAAAGAATTTGGTTTCAACAAGATGGGGCTCCACCCCACTATGCGGGAAATGTTCGACATTATCTCGAGAATACCTTCCCAAACAGATGGATTGGCAGGAGGGGGGCTATCGAGTGGCCGGCTAGGTCGCCAGATCTAACGCCTATTGATTCTTTTTTGTGAGGTTACCTAAAAAATAAGATATACGCAACTAAACCTGAAAATTTGGAAGACTTGCGTCAACGGATTGAGATTGAAGTTCGAAGGATCACACCTGAAATGATAGAAAACGTTCAAAATGAATTTTGTTATCGTTTAGGGTATTGCCAAGATGCTCAAGGACAACATTTTGAACATTTATTGTAAGAGTTTTTGCTGATTTCTACAATTAAAATTTTCTTTGTTTTCTATAATGATTTTTTTTTTCAAAATTTTGCTTAAGTAGAATGAAAATTTTTTTGACTGTCGTTTAGACAATTAAAAGATCTATCAAAAATAAAATTCAAAATGCGACGTTGCCATTTAATTTTTTTTGATGACATCATAACTTTTTCAAGGTCATCAAAAAATCCAAACAGATACCATCAGCCAGTAGTTTTTTTAAAATACTAATTGACCTGTTTTTGCATTTTTCTCAAAAATCATCCGTTTCGATTTTATTTGGGTGTTTCCAGACTTTTTGGACACACAGTATACCTTCATACGTAAAACGTATATCTCAAACACATGCATATATACATATACGTTTTACGTATGAAGGTATATATGTAAATCACAGTAATTATTTACTGCTTGATGTTAGTTTTAACATCCATGTGTTCACACTTTTCATTTTCATGTTTATATTGTGTTATATGTTGTGTGCACATCAGTATAATTAGTATTATATATATATTTTTTAATTTTATCTACCCTAAAGTATTATATATTATATGTAATCATTCATGTATATTGTCCTTTACTTGGATGACTCTGTTGGACAATAAAATGTATTATTATTATTATTATTATAAAGCCTCACACTATCTGACAGTATTGTTCGACAGTATTTGATAAAATATTGGCAGTTGCAAGTTCTAAGACCAATAATTTATAATAATCTATAAAGTATAAAGATTATCGCCCAGTTACTATTTTGCCCTTTTTAGTTTGGGGCTATTAAGGGTAAGACTATATATTTGACATATTATTTAATCAACACACTCTCTCTTAGCTATACCGTACTGATGAAGACTAACAAACCTGAAACACTTGCCTGGCGGTGCACCATGCTCAGGAGTTTTCAATAATTCATTATTAATGTACACATTCTATCTTTCTTTGTTTTATTTTATCACTTAACTCAATTAAAAAAGAAGCTGGAATTGTCTACTATGTGGATGTGAGTTGTTGCCCACAATAAATTGAGCATCTTCTAACAGAAGCTGTCTTTTTTCTCAGTTTACTGTGATTGTCAATGAAGCCATCAAGTAAGGATGATATTTTAGATTAGTTTTGTAAGATAGGGTAAGAATACAATATTAGTCTTGATTATAGAATATTTATATGTTTATAATACATTAAATTAGATACACTTATTAAAGCACTAGTAGATATTTTAATGTAAAAATTACACATTTCTTTATCTATAACTAAAAACTGTATGATAGAGTTTATACCAGGAAATCATATATAAATAATTCTAGTGTTTTATTTAAAAAAGATTGCAAACGAATTCTTGAAGTGTCGCAAACTAATGCATCTCCTTATGATTGGCCAAATAAATAATAAAACTGATTTGGAAGCAATATGTTTCCAAACTATTTGACAGTAGTGTATATGCATGTGCAACTTGGTTAGACGTCCATATTTACATTATTTTGAAATAACGTACTCATCAAATGGGCGTATGATTCTATATGTAAAACACGCGCCACTGTCGTCAGCGTAATCGGCATGTGTTGATTGGATACTTGTTTTCCTCTTTTGCATTATTATAATCAATAAACCCGGAAGGAAATGATGAAACTTTTAGTGTCTGTAATACGTGTTCCGAACCAGCCACCTGTATAATATATTGTCGGCAGATTTGGGGCGTAGAATATAACGCAAAAAGAGGACGGCGTCGTCGTAACAAAATTTATGATTATTATTTTTTGAAATTGTCCCCTCGCCTCGGACATATTTCGAATGAATATAAAGAGGATTTAAATAAAGAACGTCTGACTATGATGGTTAGGATTCATTCCGTGGTGATTTATCGCGGAATCATACCATGACATAATTATGTTTTAATCAAATCGCATCGCCTCTGTATTTTTAAGTAAGTCGTATTTTTCATTCACGTATTATGAAATGGGTTGTAGTTTTATAAATTTTTAGATCTTATAATAATGACAATATTTACAGTAAGAACTATAATAATAATAATAATAATAATGTCTTTATTCTATTAATAAAAATATGTGTAGAGTATGTCAATCTAAGAAAATACAGAAACAATAATATAAAGAAATAATAATAAAGACAATGGAGAGAAAAGAAGCCAATACATCTGCTGCACGAATAAATTTATGTTAGACATATTGCTGTAACCTTTACGTTACAAGAATTGCATTATTAAAATAAATACTGTGAATGCACTAAAAATTATTAAATTCTACCTACAAGCCTATTCCTTAGCAGCATATTATTTATAATTTCTTGTGAGTTCTTGCAGTGATTTTTCTTCCTTTTTTCTGGTATGTCTCTTATTTAGTTTTTATTTACGGATAAGGTCAATAATTAAATGAAACGTTCATTTTTCATTTTAAATATCAGTAATGAAAAACATTGTTACTTTACATCTATATAAATATTTTGTTTTACAATATAATGTGTAAAGAACACATAAAAAAACTATTCTGATAGAAAGAAATACATATTATCTTGCTATTATATATAGGTATATACAGGGTGTCCAGAAGCTCTCCTGACAAACGAAGACCGGAGATTCCTCAGATAATTTTAAGACAACTTAACTCAATTCACCCTAGTCCGAAAATGCTTCCTAAGGGAGCTAGAGCTCTTTGAAGATGGCGCCTTGTAATTATTTTTTTTAATATCTCCCGAAAAAAAATTTAATAAATTGAATTTTAATGACGAAAAATGTTCAAATCGATTTTTCTAGAAAACGATGTATCCTACCGACTTAAAGTAAGAGTACCTTTTAGTACTAGAATACCTGAAAATTTAATAATCTAGTGTCACAAATGCTTAAAAGTTAAAGACAAAAAAGTTATGCGTTAAAATAACCCTTAACCTACCCAAAACGGACGCCTATGACCGGTACTAGAAATTCGCAATTGATGGAATCGATTCATCTCTGGAGGATAAATAAGCATACCAGTTTTTTTTTCTAAATAGAAGCGTTCGGGAGATATTAAAAAAAAACTAATTACAAGGCGCCATCTTCAAAGAGCTCTAGCTCCCTTAGGAAGCATTTTCGGACTAGGGTGAATTGAGTTAAATTGTCTTAAAATTATCTGAGGAATCTCCGGTCTTCGTTTGTCAGAAGAATTTCTGGACAGCCTGTATATATATATTAATATAAAGATTTTTTATTGATCCCTAATAATAACTTTTCCATGCGAAGCTAATTCTTTTTCATCAAAAACATACAATCTCACATAGTGCCTTTGATGATCTAGAACTTCGCAACGTGAATGTCTTGAAACTGACCTATACCAATCGCTAAATGCAAACATTTGCACGTAGTACATTTAACGGCTTGACGCCTGCCCATCAAGAACATCCCTGTCTATTCGTATTTATTTTATTTGAAATTTTGAATTAAAACTGACTAAATAATCGTTAATGATGCCTAATGATTTACTGAAAGCAAATATTCGCACATAGTACTCTCAGCACCTCAAACACCATTAACCATCTTCCCACTTTAAAAAAAAAAAAAATTAAACACTAATTTAACAAGATAATATTTATCTAGTTAATGATGCTTGACGCCTTACCCTATAACTCAGGGGTCTCCAAACTTTCCAGCCTTAGGGCCATACTGATTACTCCAGTAAGTTCCGAGGGCCAAAACCATATTATCATTGTTGCCGGTGGTAAAAAGTGAAATAGTCCACTGACGAAAAAAAGTCCGAAAAAGTACGAAACGTTTAAAAAAGGCTGCAAAACGGCAACACTGCATATTATTAATTTTCCTGTCATTATCTGTAATTTCAGATTAGTCGTAGAGTACGAGCCATGAGGAGTAACGTGACACGACATCTGGTGGACACAAGCGGAAATAGGTAGTACCTTCTATCGCTAACAGATGGCGCTAATAGCACGTACAGAATAATCTCGTTGGTTCGAGAAAGTTCTGGTGTCTTCCACTCACTTCTAGATGGCAGTAATTGGAATATATAAGAAGGCTAGCGGCGCAACCACAAGTCAGTTCCTATAACACTGTTGTGAAATAAAATAGTGCGTACCTCCTTAAAACGTGTTTGTGCGTGTTTAAGTTTAAGACATCTTTGTAACAGTATTTTGATTTGAATTGTTGCTTTTGTGTGTGATTTAGTAGTATGGAAAAGAAGCGAAAAATTGATAGTGAATGCAGAAAATTCAAAGATCAGTGGAACATTCAGTATTTCGTAATTGAGTCCAGTAAGAAGGCGCTATGTTTGATTTGCAATGAAAGCATAGCCGTTCTCAAAGAATATAACATTAAACGTCATTATGAAACAAAACATTTTCAAAATTACTCAAAATATACAGGAAGTTTGCGGACAGAAAAATTCGAAGCTATGAAGCGCGGATTGAAATCGCAGCAATCTTCATTTACAAAACTCAAAACTGAACAAGAGGCTGCAACGCGTGCCAGCTTTCGTGTGGCTCTTGAAATTGCAAAACGTGGAAAACCATTCACCGATGGAGAAATGATCAAAGAATGCATAATTGCAGTAGCCGAAGAAATGTGCCCTGAAAAGGTAAATTTATTAAAAAGTGTCAGTATGTCAGCAAACACTGGGCTCGAAGGGTAGAAAACATCGCTGAAAATATATCCTCTCAACTGTTCGACAAAAATGGACATGTTGAGTGGTTTTCTTTGGCCTTGGATGAGTCAACGGATGTGTCAGATACTGCTCAGGTGTTGATTTATATTCGAGGAATAGATAAAAGCTATGAAGTGCATGAAGAACTTCTTGATATGAATAGTATTCATGGCACAACTACTGGTACAGATATTTTTAAAGGAGTTGAAATGGCCATTAATCAAAAGAACCTTCGATGGAAAAACTTGAAATGTATTACAACTGATGGAGGCAAAAACATGAGTGGGAAAGATAAAGGAGTGGTCGCTCTTGTGTCAAAGGCTGTAGAAAATGACGGTGGTTTAAAACCATTAGTCTTACATTGTATCATTCATCAACAGTCTTTGTGCGGAAAATGTTTGGATATGTCTGAAGTTCTGAAACCAGTCATATCAACTGTTAATTTTATCAGATCTTTTGGACTGAATCACCGACAATTCCGACAATTTATTGAAGAGATTGGAGAAAATGACTTACCTTATCATACTGCCGTACGTTGGCTTAGTTGTGGGAAAGTCCTTCAGCGCTTTTTTGAACTTCGAGCAGTGATCGAAATTTTTTTGAATGAAAAGCATCGCCCTCTTACTGAATTACAAAACAACGCATGGCTGTGGAAGTTAGCATTCTATGTTGATTTGACAAAACATGTGAACGAACTGAATTTGAGATTGCAAGGAGAAAACCAGCATCTTCCTGATTTATACACTAATATCAAATCATTCCGGAAGAAATTGATACTGTTTCAATCACAACTACGAAGTAAATGTTTTTCACATTTTAAAACATGTGAAATATTCAGCCACACTACTGAGACTGAGTTTCCTATCGATTTTGCAATCGAAACTTTGAGTGCTTTGAAAATAAATTTTGATACTCGTTTCTCGGACTTTGATGCCATTGCGAATCAAATTAAGATTTTTCAGAATCCTTTTGATACTGACATTGAAACCCTAGCCCCGGAACTTCAAATGGAAATAATTGATCTACAGTGCAGTGATATAATTAAGAACAAATATCAAAACTCATCTTTGTTGGAAATTTATAAGTCTTCCACTGACACAATTTGATAATTTGCATAAATTTGCTCGTGGCCTGTTTTCTGTTTTTGGTGCTACTTATTTGTGTGAGAAGACCTTCTCCAAAATGAAGTACACAAAAAATGTTTACAGATCTAAATTAACTGATGAGCATCTTAAATCTCTTTTAATAATTGGTACAAGTAAAATTAGTCCACAACTACAAACTATTGTCAGTGGAAAATCTCAATTACACAAATCTCATTAGTATTTCATATGTCATTATGCTTGTTATAAGTTATGTTTTTATTTAAAATGTATAAAATGTTAGTTGGATTCATTTCAATAATTTCTTAGTTATTATATACTGAAGTAAAATTTTCTGCATATTATACATGTCTTTACTCATTACAATTCTGTGTTTCTTTATCCAACTTATCACAAAAACAATAACAATAAGCCTACAACATTGTTATGAGTAGTTAGCCCATGACCATATCAATGTAGATGTCATATTAATAATTATAATAACATAAAATTAGAATACTTCAGTAAACTAAATTTAATTTGCTATAAAAAATATGTTCTCTAAAAGGAGTTTTGAAGTATGCTAGCTCTCCGCGGGCCGGACAAAATCTGTCCGCGGGCCGGATGTGGCTCTCGGGCCGTAGTTTGGAGACCCCTGCTATAACTAAACGTCTTAGTTTCAGAGTTCTTTATAGTTTTATTTTGTATAATCAGTTAGGCTATATATTTTAGAACTTTTGGTATATATTTTTAGAAATAAAAACGATTTTAGAAAAAACTATGAAATACACGCGTACAATACTAGGCAAAGAAATGATTTCAAGTTGCCGACAATAGATTGAATATTGCAAAGAGGTCACCGGTATCCATGGGGCTACAACTTTTTAACAGGTTACCCGATGCGTTTTCTTTGTCTTCCGTTTCTGAATACTTGAATAATAATAATAATGTCGCGATCTGGATTTAATAACGAAGATTTTTTAAATCTAATAATAACACACGGTGAATGTAATAGAGTAATCGACAGGACATATCCAGAGAAATATCCAAATCCAAATCGGTCAAGACCTACCAAGAGTAAGCAATCTTTTAAGATCATTCTTGCCGAAAACAACCAAAAGAAAACCTGTTGTTGATAGTGAAAATGTGGAGGCACTTACTTAATTTACAGCACGTCCTAGTAATTCTCTAAAAGATGCAGAAGCTGAAGTAGGTGCATCCAGAATGAGCAAATATCGAATTTTGAAAAAGAACCAGTGGCATGCTTACAAATTTCAACCTGTTCAACATATTAATAAAGCTGATTTTATAACAAGAGCGCAGTATGGTGAGTGGTTTTTAATGAAATCACAAGACGACTATTTCACAAAAAATCTTATGTGGACAGATGAAGCAAAGTTTTGTAGAAATGGAATATCTAATCGACACAATACCCATTTTTGGTCCGAAGATAATCCTCTAGTTGTTAGGCAACGACGTTTCTAAAAGTCTTAGAATTTCAATGTATTTTGTGCTATTAAACATGACAAAATATTTGCTTTGCATTTTTATGAAGAAAATTTAAATATTGAGTGATTTATAGACATCTTAAGAAACGTCATAAATTTAAATTTAAATACACTGTCTGCAGAAGAAGCTCGTAGTGTATGGTTTCAGATGGATGGTGCACCAGCACATAGTACCAGAGATGTTGGAGAAGTATTAGACAACATATTTTATGATAGGTGGATTAAATGTTTTAGGACATTATTAAACGATGACTTGTTTATTTATTTACATGAGTTTCCATAGCCTAATTGATTATACAAAATAAAACTTTAAAGGAATTGATGCATTTTCCAAAATAACTCTGAAACTAAGACGTTTATTTATAGGGAAATAAATACATGCTGCCCCTAATTTTGAATGTGCAATCCAATGAAGTTGAAAAAATGTAGGTTGCTATTTAAAAATAACAAAATATTGAAATTTTCTGGATGAAATGTTTAACATGGCTTTCTGATCACCCTGTATTATTTTGAAAAGTTTATAATACCGCATTTGAAGCAGTATACTTTTCAAATGATTACAAAAATTTTTAAATATTTGCATGCATTAAATTATTGGGAATGTGTTTGTGAGTAATAGTCGCAACTGTCAATTCTTTTACAAAAATTGAAATACTTCAAAAATGGCTAACTTTATGGGCAAAGTTTATTAGACAAACTATCTTTGAAATTCAGTTTGAAATAGGAATCACTCATAAAAAATGAGATATTCCATTTAAAATAAGGAAGTTGATATCCATTTCCGGTGTAACCGGAGAAAGCAAAAATTCACAACTATTTTAAATCGAAAGAGTTTAAGGCGAAACTAATATTTGCGAAATTTCAAAACTCAACTCTTATTATTTTTTCTATATTGTTCTAACGAAATATCGTCGTGATATACCCTGTATATACATACACATACAGTAACGTACAATGATAGAAAAGCATTTTATGAAAAATATTTGGTCTATTGACTGACTTAATATAAATCGGCAATTTGTTGTAAAATTTTAATGTTCTATACATATATTATGTTGTTTTCTGTAATTGCAAGGCGATGCCCCGGATAGCATTAATAGAAACTATTACGCATTGTTTAACTGTGGTAAATTGTTTTCAAACGCTAATCGGTTTTTGAAATGAAATATAAAAATTCCATAGATATAGATTGCGTAAACTGTAAGAATATTGTTTGCTCTAAATAACCTACGACAGGACTGATTATAATGCAGTCGGTACATTGTACGTAGAATTCTTTTTTTTTGGTTAACGAACAGACGGGACAAATCCGCACTACCACCCTAAACAACAACTCCATATCTCAATTGAGAATAGCAACAACCATAATAAGCAATTCGCTACGAACTTTCGTCCACGAGGTCCCTCACAGGCGGATCGCATAGCAAGTAGCGCTTAATTTCGTACATAGTGCATCGATATGTTCTTTCCATTTCATACAGCCATCAACTGCAAAACCTAGCAGACGAACAGTATACGAGACACAATAGAAGAAATTTTTAAATTTCAGTTGCGACGGATACGATTGCGTCTTAGTTTTAAAAATAATAGCCTGGGGATTTGTGCGGTTAATAATCAGGTTGTTGTCTTCCAGCCATTTTTCAATATGATGTAGAACAGAGGAAACTCTTTCGACAAGATCTTCTAAATCTTTACCGTCCACAAGTACAGTCCTTCTTCAGCATAATTTACTGTTAGGAAACCACCGTCAAAGGAAGTGCATGTAACATTCTATGTATCATTAAAGTTAAGCAGAAATAAGAGTGGACCTAATATACTTCCTTGAGGAACGCCCCTAATGATAACTAATTCTTTGAAGTCCCTGTTGTTGTTTCGGGGTCGATGCACCTCATTTGTCTGCTGTTTGTTAAATAGGATCCGAACCATGAGAGAGCTGTTTCTCTGATTTGTACCGTTCGATCTTATCTACTATGTTCTATGCCAGTGATTCTCAACCACTGTGCCGCGGCACTTTTGTGTGCCGCGAAATTCTAAAAGTGTACCGCAATATTATTAAATAATATGATTTAAAAAGAAAAATCCTTTTAACAGGAATAGGTATTTAAATCCATATTTTTTTTTAAAATTATTTCATTATTTGTTTTGCAACGCGTTCTTTCTTACACCCCTATTCTGTAACTTTTTCGTTACGCATTTTCGAACGCATTGAACTTAAATAGGCACTCGTTAGGAGAGTTGTGTTGTGTGTTTTATATGTGCCTCAAGTCGGCTGACACTTGTTACTAGTACGTACAAAAACAGGTTGTTTTAATAACAGTGGGGATTCCCAACGCGTTGCATAGTAGTTACTGCACATTTTCTTTCCTTAAAATTGGCAAATGTATGTGATTCAGTTTACTATCAGTTTAAGTGCTTGCGCTTTCAATTTATAAAATTATATAAATATATTGGCTTTGCAGTAATTGTATTATCAAACTTGAATAAAATGTATTTAAAGGTAATATTTGATTCGCCTTTTTTTAATAATGTTTCGACAATATTATTTTTATTTTAACAGAACCTTCTGAAAATGGATAAATGGTTAAAAAGAAGAAAGCTTAACGATGATAATAGTGATAATGATAACGTTAGCGACCAAGTTAATGAGCGCACGCCCGGTACAAGTAAAGATACTCCTTGCTCCAAAAAATACGTTGTTCATCGGAAATACAATGATGATTTTTTGAAATTTGGACCTCTACAATGGAAAATGACAAAGTTGTTCCTGAGTGTGTGATATGTGGTTGTAAATTATCAAATAGTGCTATGGTTCCGAGCTAACTCCAACGTCAATTGGTGACTAATCATCCTTCGCTTTCAACAAAAGATAAAAGCTACTTTCAAAAGTCTTTATCTTCAAAATCCAAGCAAGTAAAAGTTTTTGAAAAACAAATCGGTGTGTCTGAAAAGGCTCAAGTAGCTTCTTACGAAATAGCTGAATTAATTGCTGCTAAATTAAAACCTCACAATTTGGCTGAAGAAGTTATATTACCAGCTTGTCGCAAAATTGTAAAAATAATGATTGGGGGATCAGCAGATATTGATGTTTGTAAAATACCACTTTCGAATGACACAATCCATCGGAAAATTAAAGATATGTCGCAAAATATTGAGCAAAATACTGCAAAAATTATTGCAAATTCAAATTTTGCTCTACAAGTCGCCGAAACAACAGATATTACAGGAAAAGCTCAATCAATTGCATTCGTTAGATTTATTCACGAAAATGATATAATTAATCAATTTTTATGTTATATTTCATTTCATATTTCATATTTCATATTTCATATTTCATATTTCATATTTCATATTTCATATTTCATATTTCATATTTATTTGTCATCAAAAGCTTACATGACATGTCGGTAAAAAAGTAAGATAGTAAATAACAAATCAAACAACAGTGCAAAGCCACTGATACATTAAGACAAACAACATAGAACAAAATACCTAAGGATAGACATCCAATACAATATTAAATTTCGGAATTTACCGTACAAAGTTTATAAAAATAGGTAGAATCTATTATGAAAAATTTCTAAATTATATATGTAATAATCGCTGGAAGATGCTAGAGTTTTTTTGCTAGAAATTCCTGTACACTGTAAATAGTTTCTTCCATCAACATTTCCTTCACAGCCCTCTTCAATTTTTGATGACTCCATGTTGTCGGGAGTTACCTGATTTTACAACTAGCAAACATATTTTTGATGTAATTAGTTCATATTTAGAAATATTTAGATTATTTAGTATTGGCATTTGTACAGATATGGTGCTCCAGCTATGACTGGACATCTAAAAGGATTTGTAGCACATGTTAAAGAACTGAATGGGGATGTATTAGTTACTCATTGTTTTTTGCATCGAGAAGCACTTGTTACAAGATATTTGCCATCAGAATTGAAAATAGTTCTGGAACAATGTGTTAAAATTATATAAAATCGAGACCATTAAAAAGTCGCTTATTTAGTAAATTATGCCAAGCTATGGAAGCCAAGTATGAATCCTTGTTACTGCATACAGAAATACGGTAGTTGTCCAGAGGAAAAATTTTATATCGCGTGCTGGAATTAAAAGACGAAATGAAAATGTTTTTTGAACAAGATAAAAATTATGATTTTGTTCATTTTTCGGAAGATAGAATATGGTATACTAAATTGGCTTACTTATCAGACATTTTTGTTATTTTTAATAACATAAATTCAAGTATACAAGGTCCTAATGAAAATATTTTAAACTCAACCGATAAGCTGGTGGGATTCCAAAAACAAATAACTTTATGGAAGAATAAAGCTCAGAAAGGCAATTTAGAAAAGTTTGAGTCAGTCCCAAAAGACTGTTATAAAACTATTGAATTAATTGTTATTGACCATTTGACAACATTAGAGGAGAGAATTATTCATTATTTCCCAAAATTAGATATAAAAAAGTTTGATTGGGTTCGTAATCCATTTCTCATAACGGATACTTCTGTATTTGACTTAACTTTGAATGAAGATGAGGAACTCATTTTGCTTTCCAATAATCCAGATTTAATTTTAAAACATTCGGAAGAATCAATTAATTCATTTTGGATTAATATTAGATGCGATTATCCAATGATAGCCAAGAAAGCTTTAATCATATTATTACAATTTTCCACATCTTGTTTGTGTGAGTTCGGATTTTCAGCATTAACCAACATTAAAACTAAAAAAAGATCAAGATTGTTAAATGTAGAAGACGATATGGGAGTAGCATTGTCATTTTTACGACCAAATATAAATGAAATTATCAAAAAACGTCAAGCTCCAATTTCGTAATTAATCCCTTAATAAACGTACTATTATTTTTGTAGTACATATTATTTTATTTCGCACATTTAAAATTATTATCATAAACTAGTTTACGCAGTTTGTTATAGGTAAGTAAATAATTTTTAAACTTATCTTTTTCTTTATGTGCCGCCAAATTTTGAAATCGTTAAAAGTGTGCCGCAACAAAAAAAAAAGGTTGAGAATCACTGTTCTATGTTGTCAAAGACCTTTAACAGATCCAAAAATTTAGTAGAATTCCACATGGAATCTTTTTGTTGTCAAGGGATAGCCTGTATTAAATCAACGAAGCAGTTTCGATGCTTTTTCCTTTGAGGAAACCACGTTGATATTGGCTAGAATTTATAGGTTAATAAAATTAATCTTACTGAGAAGCACCAAACACGATAAATTAACACTATTTTAATTTCTTTCCTTATTTTTTTTACTATTTTACAACATATGAGGGGTATAGAAGCAATCTCCACTCTAGCTACTTTTTCAGAAAACGCGTTTTAATGATAGAATGTTTAATACTTATGGTAACACTTACACCTTTTACTTTTTAGTTATTTCGATGCTTCTGGTTACTGTCATTAAAAAAAAAAATAGATTATTTCAATATTTTTGGAATAATTTAGAATTTTAATTTGGAGATTGCCGGTTTTGGTTCTCACTGGTGGATATTGCCGTTTTTGCTACGTACCACTTAAATCAAAAACCTGTTACACTGTCACACTGACTGAATAAATTCATTTATCTTTTTATAATAAAACTCACCTATAATTTTTGAAATGCTTTATAAAAAATTTAATACAAAAGTAAAGTAAAAGTGCTTTTCTTTAAAACAAAATAATCTCATACAACTAAATCGGGAAGTTCTTCGCAACCATCTATTTCTCCTTCAATAATTTCTTCTTCTGGTACAGCAGTACTTTCATCATTCTGAAAAATATTTTTAAAAAACTGCAAGTTGTCAACTGTCTCCCAATCTTCCCCCCAATGTTTAACCAGCAATTTTTTTACGTCTCGTAATTTTAAACTGTTTACCGGCACACCCATTTCTATACGGTTTGGGTTTATCATATTTACATTTTTTGCAGATTTACAAACACTTTTGGTTTCTCCTATGTCGTTGCGATAATGTGGCTCTCCGCGTATCAAAACATTCATGCCGTTTTTAGCTCTACTTAATATAATACGTTTTGTGACAGAAAACTTAAAATGCCAGGATGCAGTCCCTTTATAAATCCTGTAAGCCTCTTGCTTCCAATCCGCAACATCGCAATTTATTCCCATACGAATTACTGTTCCAAAATTATTAAAAACTTCTATATACTCTTCTGGGCTTGCTATTACTTCTTTTCTTTTTAATTGTTGTTCGATTCTACCAAAAACCCGATCACTAGGCAGAAAGGAATGTCCTGTAACTGGGTATACAATTTCAATAGAATTTAACTGGTTAGGGGCCGTTAAAAACCATTTAGCACAGGTAGACACTATTATGCAATTTTTGTTTTGTCCACCACACCCATCGCATACTAATCTCAGGGTTGTAACACCATCCAGTTTAGTCTGAGACAGACGATGGAACAGTGTTGAGCTAATTTCGCTAGAACCTTTAGAAAATTGATTTTCAGTCCAGATGTACATACATGTATTGTCTTTAGTTTGTTTTTCTTTTGATGAACCTTCTACAAGACACAGATTGTAGATGTATAACTGACGGCTATAATATGCATTCTGATCGGGAACTTTTGGCAAAACTTGGTTCTTTTGGCAGTCAAAACTAATAGTAAGTAGATCATCCCTAGTCTGCCGAAGAAGTGTATAAAACGCATTGGCCCTTAGTTTATGAACCCGTTTTTCAATTATATGTTTATTCTTCTCATTAGCGTTTATGTTGTTTTTTATTTGTTCGTTCAGAGATAAACAAGTTGAACATACATCAGTTCGAGGTGTTCTGAAGCCTAAATTAAAACTTTTATTAAAAATATTTCTGAAAAAATTATCTTTAACTTTTAGGTTCGGGTCCTCTGTTTCACTATTGTACATTTTTGACATTTTTTTAATGTTTAACTCGGAGGGAAGATAACGTCTTATTATAGTTGAAGATCTAGTATAATGAGCTTCCACACATTTAAACTTTTTTATAAAATTAATTACTGCCTCCTTTTTATTTTTAAATTTGAAACTAATGCGATCTCCCCCTCTTCTTTCACTTGGTGATTTGCCTGTCATTACATAATTTTTCATAACAAATTGCAGCCTGTGTTTTTTAATATGCAAAATATTCAAAAATGTGGTCTGACAAACTGGCACCCAGATCTGCTTTTACTCTTACAAAACATTTGGTGGTAAAAGCTTTAGGATTGTTGAGTTGATTTTTTGGACGCCTTCTTTTACAAGTTAATGTTTTGCAATACCTCGCCAAAAATGCATCTTGCAGCTGCTTGTCTTTAGAAGCATAGAAGTCACGATGAAATTTAGCGATATCAAACATTTTTAATGTTGCACATCTATATGACTTGGTAATATGATTGCATTTTGGAAAATCCGGAGGTTGTAGAGGTGCATATCTGCAGAAAAAATAAAAACAGATAGCCCCTTTTTTAGTGAAAACGCAAGTTATTGTGGTATAAGCTAATTACTGAGCAAAAAGGAAAATTATAAATCTAACCTTACCGTTGTCGCTTTTCTATATTTCTTTTCCATTTATGCACTTGTCTGATTCATTTGCGAGCCTTTGTAGGTGTAACCGGCATTGCTTGGGTCTCCATTGTTACTCAAACAAAAATATTTTCACAAAGTAAACTAACTTAAAAGCACACGTTGATTGTGAAGATATTAAACGTTTGAACAATTATGTGAATGTTAAAGTGCAGTTCCCACGTGGTCGATCGCTGATTGGTCAAAATGGAGATTGCCGTTTTTGCAACTAACAGCTCTAAGGAGATTGCCGGTTTTGCTACTATCTTTAAATTTAAACGTCAAATTTAAATGGGATATTACTGGTTTTGCGACCTAATAATTTTACTGATTGTAGATATGCTTGTAAGCTATGGTATGCAACCTTTAACTCAATTTTGCCGAAAAGTGGAGATTGCCGGTTTTACTTCTACACCCCTCATATACAGTTATAGACAGGAGAACAGAAATAATTCCTTCATTAAACTGTTAAAATATAAGGCGCTAATTACTTAAAGGTTCTTGACTTCATCACAGTCATATTTCGCATTTTTAAATCGTAAACATCAAATTATTTTCGCGG
The DNA here is from genome assembly GCA_963170755.1 of Amphimallon solstitiale. NCBI lineage: Eukaryota > Metazoa > Arthropoda > Insecta > Coleoptera > Scarabaeidae > Amphimallon > Amphimallon solstitiale. Next base: position 105,927,397 of record OY720681.1, on the reverse strand, counting down.
TATATAAAGAAAAAGAGGAATTAATTAAGACTTTACTAAAGTTATTTATTCTACATCGCGTTCACTTACTTAATTGCTAACCGAAAAATTGGTAGGCGAAAAAAAAATAGTGCGAAACTGGTACACATACATACACACAAAGAAATACACTCACATGCAGTTCACCGACGTACAATAAAAAAAAAAGTGCTAAACGAGCGAAATTCCAACTATTGGCAGTAATAATAAACACACACAGAGCGATGTTGCATTCGCGATTTGTTAGTTCCGGCGAATCGGTAATTTCTCAGCGGAGCGTAGCTGTTAACGCTTTAAGTAGGATAATTTACGACAATTTGACATATTGAACGAGATCCAGTTCAGTAATGCGACTGGAAATGGTCTTCTTTTATTTATTACACGGGCATAAATCGCGCCGATTCGGACGAGTCGGACACTCAATTAATTTCGAATCGATTATGTTTGAAGAAGGGCGGCAATCAGTAAACCGCATCCCTCATCCGGACGGTATCGTTTATTATTATGATGGTAGTAGGTGTGTGCGAATGAACGAATGAAAGTTCATCAATCACGAATAGATGCGCGACTAATTCAATAATTCATTTTTTATTTGCGAACTTTTTTTTTGACTTTCTTGTTTGACGTGTTTATAACCATGACATTTCATCGAAAATTGCTCCGAGTATTTGGGGCGCCCGATAACCTTTTTTTTTATTACTCCTTCTTATCTTTTTCTTGTCTACAGAGCTCTTCTAAGATTTCTTGTTTTACAATTTTGACAAACTTTCTTTAAAACTTCATTAAAGTCTTTGATAGGAACGTCATACTCATCAATATTAGATCGTATAATTTTAAGGGTGTTGTCAAGATTATGGAAAAACGATAATTTCCAAAAATGACTGCTCTGGCGAACAATAAATTCGAGTCAATTTTATATATTTAAAATTTCTCTCAGAAATGATCCAACTGCTTAAAACTTTAATAAAACAACTTTGTAATTAATTAATTTATTAACAAATGAAACACTGGAAAGCTAATACTTTCACCACTGGTAAAAAAAAAACATAAAAATTAAGGTTAGTAACAAGGGTGATTAAATTAAATTACAAAGACTAAAAATAATCAGCAAAACATTAAATATTAAGAAATTAAAACACATTATTCCGGTATTTTAATAAAATCAGTTTCCTCCTCTTGCTATTATTACTTCTGCAGTCTTCCTTAATACTTCTTATAGTTTTTGGATAGTTCTTAAGACATAGCTTCCCACACTTCCGTTATTGAACTAGATTATGGAGATTGGATGGAGGGGGATTTCGAGCTCGAACTTGTTTAAAATCGGCCCAAATGTCCTCGTTTGGTTTTAGATCGGGAGTAAAGGAAGGCTTGTTGCTATTTGCGTCCCCTGAAGATAGTTAGTAACTGTTCCTGCCACGTGGGGACGAGCATTCTCCATGATGTTACTCCCAATCTCCTCAAGTCACTCACCACCTCTTCTAGCCATTTCCTCTTTGGCCTGCCTCTCGTTTTTCCCTTCATTTCTTCCTCTCCACATCGCTTATTTCGTTACTCTTCCTTCTGACATTCTTTCCGCATGCCCTAACCATCTCAATCTCTGTGCTCTGACCTCTTGTAATATTGTTGGTTCTCCAAAAATCGCATGTACTTCTTCATTTGGTCTTGTGTCTTCTCAATATTTTCCTATCCCATTCTTCTACCATATTTCCGCACGTTTTGCTTAAAGTCCATGTTTTTGCACTATAGAGTACTATTGGTCTCAGTACTGTCTTACAAATTCTTATTTTGGCTCGTCTAGATAATTCCTTATTTCTTAGTAACTTGTTTAATATCTCAGCATACTAGTTTCCTTTAACCAGTCTTGCTTCGATTTCTTCTTCCATCTCGTGTCGATCTGTTACTTGTACACCAAGGTAATTGATACTCCTCACCCTCTGGAAGCGGTAAGTATCATCGTTTATTTTAATTTTTAGTTCTTCGCTCTGTTTTTCTTCCTTGCCGTATCTCATTTTCACATAATTTGTCCTTGAGTCCCAATTTCTCTGCTTCACTTATAAATCACCTTGTCACTCTCCTTAGTTCTTCTATATTTCTTGTTATTATTGTAACGTTGTCCGCAAAGGTGTTTCTTATCATATATCGGCCCCAGTCTGTAAATATTTCTTTGTCTCAATATGATTTCTAATATTATATTGAATAATGTTATTGACAGGGGATCTTATTGTCTTTAGCTTGAAAAACTTTCAACAGTCTCCCATTTATCCGAAATAACTTGCTCGAATTTTTGTTGAGTTGATCTCTGACTCCTAAATCCACAATGATACTCTCCCAGCATAATATCAGTTTCTTCTTTTAACCTAATAGTTGCTGCCAATATTTTATACACCACATCCAACAGTGTTATTCTTCTATAACTTTCTCATGATGATTTGTCACTAGATAACACAATCCCGAGATCTGGGGATCCCAGCCGTTTTTTGATCCCGAAAGTCCCGGGACTGTACTTGGCTAATCTCGGGATTTTTGGGATTGCCACAAACAGGTCTGGTTTGCATTCCGTAATCCGTTGCGTCTTGATAATGACCTTACCTAGATTACATTAAGGGCACTTATTACATAAAGACAAAAAATCAACCTTAGGTACGCCGTACGATAAAAGAAATACTCTGGTACAGCCCAAATAATATGTAACTTAGAAAGGACTACCCCGCCCGGCATACTTTAATACAATACTGTTAAAGTAATTCCCCAACGGGCCAATAGGGGAATCACCCGATCACCTCATATCATAATATTTTTGCGAGGTATTCCCCGTCGTGGATTCCCTGTTCGAAAGTATAAATACGCTTATTAGGATTACTTTTTTCATTCATTATTCTACCAGCGACAAGGTTACTCAGGTTACGTCATTTAAATTTAAAAGTCGATTACCTGAAAAAGTTATTTTAAATCGCGGGAGACTTTGTTAAACATAAAAAAAAACAGTGATACGTAGCCAGTGTGGAGTTATTTTTTAGTTGCAAAAGAAGGGGATAGAGCTAAATGTAAGCGATGTCCTGCCATTCTCAAGACTTTGGGTGGATCGACTAAGGAATTACATACACATTTGTCATCAGAACATAGCATTAAGATTTTAGCTGACGTTAATCGTTTAACAGCTTCAACAAGACAAGATTCTGAAAATCTGAACACAGCACCGCCGCCAGCTAAAGGAAAGTTAGAAGATTATTTTACTAAAAGTGCCGACGATATGCTGGATGATGTTTTGGCAAGAATGATTGCATTAGATGGATTTCCATTCAGTGTATTCATAATTCCAGATGATTTGAGAAAATTGCTCTTAGCGAAATACACGGATTTACCAAAATCAGCCGTCACAATTCGAAAGCGTGTTATGAATTACAGAATCAGAATCAGAAAGCAAGTAACTGCAGAATTAAAACATTTGAAAAGTGCAGGTGAAAGAGTCAGTCTATCTTTTGACGAGTGGACATCAACGTCCAATAAACGATACATGGCTGTCAACGTTCATTCATATAAAAAATTGTGGAGCTTAGGACTCGTTCCTATTCATGGAAGTATGACGGCTGGATATTGTCTTCGTATATTGAAAGAGCGTCTAAGTAAATTTTATATCTCCCTGGAAACTGATATCGTGGCTATTGTAACCGATGGACCAGACGTTATGATAAAGGTGGGACGGCTTGTTTGCACTGAACAACAACTGTTTCTCGCACATGGTAGCAATTTGGCCGTCTGTGATGTGCTTTATAAAAAAAAGAATTATTTGCAAGACAGCCCTACCTCAGACTCAGATGATACTATAAATGAACCAGCTGTGACTGCTGATTATATGAACGACAGCGATGATGATGACAATTTAGAAGACTTAGACCATTCAGAATCAGGTTTAATCTTAATGTCACAAAATGAATTTGCGCGGGAACATATACTAGAGTTAACAAAAGATTAATTAGCCAATAAAGAAAATCCGTAAATTTGTAGTGTATTTCAAAAGATCACCATTGAAAAATGAAAGAGTACTTCAAAAATATGTGGAGATTGAACATGAAAAAGAGCTGTCACTTCTTTTGGACTGTAAAACCAGGTGGAATAATCTTTTAGCTTTTCTGGAACGATTTCCTCTTTTAAAAACCTGCATTCAAAAAGCTCCTATAGATCCCAATCATCTAATCCGCTTAGAAGATGGTGATTTTGACTTGGTAAATAAAATGGTTGATGTGCTGACCCCAATTAAATTAACAGTAGAAGCAATCTGTCGGAGAGATGCTAATTTATGCACAGGTGATGCCGGTTTGAAATTTCTTATAAAACAATTGTCTAGCAAAAACTCAGCACTAGCCAATAAAATGAAAACATCCTTAGTGGAACGTATGAAGCAACGCCGAAGTGATGATTCAATTGTTGTGTTGAATTATTTTCAAAATCCACGAAAAGATGATGAAAATCAGTTATTATCAGATTTGGAATGGCTTGATTTATATCAGTTCCTACACATACTTTAGTGAGGAAGCAAATAAAGAGCATTGTTAAAAGACTAAATAGTCGAGATGACACGGAAGAGAAAGAAAGGTCAGGATCACAAACCGATGATGAGCCAAGGCAACAAACCTCCAACTCCAATTGACACTAAAGGAAAAGTTAGAGCTAGAGCATGGAATCCCCAGATCCTAAATTACAAAATGAATCGGGGTTGGTAAATAGTATTAGACGTGAAATGAGCCTGTTCGAAAATGGAGGAGTTCGTGATTATCACTTATAATTAGCATATAAGTATCTATTGCCTATTCCTCCAACCAGTATAAAACCTGAGCGAGCGTTTTCAGCTGCTGCTCATGGTGGCAGTAAACTATGAAGCAGGCTTGGAAGTCAAACATTGGATGCTTTGATATTTCTGCGATTGTACTTTCGAAATTCTAAATAGTTTTTTGTAAATATTTTTTAAGAAATTACTTAGGTTTTTTTTTTCATTTGAGCCAAATTAGAAACCACATAGTCTAATCCCGGGATCCCAGGATTACACATCAAAAATCCCGTAATTCCGGGATTGAAAAACATGTTCGGGATTGTATTCTTTACTTGTCACCCTTTTTATAAATTGGGCATATTAACGCTCTTTTCAATCACGCTGGCATTTTCTCATGTCTCCAATATTCCTGTATTATCTTCGTTGTTTCCTCTATTCATTTCTGACGACCATGTTTTATAAGTTCTACAGCAATTTGATTTTCGCGAGGGCTTCGGTTATTTTTCATTTTTGTGAATAAATCCTTCATCTAGTGCTTATAATTCCTCCTTTTTTTGCAAAACTGGTTGGACTATATCATCAATGATATTTTTGGCATGTACAACAGCTTTTTCAAGTGATTTGCCCAACATTCCAAATTCTGCTCCATACATTCATTTTGCCTTTATTACAGAGTTTTGGTAAAAGGTAGATGTAGCTCCACAGTTGGGTTAGCCAATTCTTGGGAGTAATGTTATGAATGATTTCTAGTAATGTGCAGCCTGTATATGTGTGTTGTTGAATGATAATAAAAGTTTGATACTTGATAGATTCTGAATAATTGAAATTATAATATATTGCAATGAAATAAGTCTATAAAAGAAAAGTAAACATCGGCGCGACGCACCGTAAATAAGTCATAAATCAACTGCACTCATGTACTGCGTCAGCGACAGGAAGTCTGGAATATGGTAGAAGAGAGCCAGAATTTGCTGGTATATCTCTAGACCTTTTGTCTACAGATATAAATGCTACCGGTGGTATAAGCAATTCATTCATTGAATAGTAGTCGTGCAGTTCAAATAAACATAAATAAGTGAGCGGTGCAATTTTATTACATAAATATTACAGACATAAATAGTAGTGATAGATATAAATACGTGTGCTAATTTATTCGTAGTAGTTTTAAGTGTGAAAATATACAGACAGTTTTAAAACATTTGCACGAATTGTTTATTTCGACTCCGGAAACGCTACAATATTATTAATGTATATTTATATTTAAACTAATTCAAGCTGCTTTAAGTTAATCGAGAAAAAAACTATTCTATCTATTTTATGAAAGTGTATTCCGTCTGAAAAATAGTTTGTTGTATTAATGTCTCCATGTCACGTCTTTTCTATAGTTTGGGATTTACTGATATTAATGCGAAACAAAAGATACTTTATTCGACTTTAACATTTAAGGTTCAATTATTGGTCACTATTAATTGAAATTAATGAGTTGTAGATGCCTCGACTCGAATGTAAACCTCATTATTATATTCTTTGTTTCTAGAGTCATAATAGTGTCATTAGTATTAAAAATGATATACAACCTAATATTATAATACATTACAGACTCTTCATACAACATTAAAGAGCCCGCTAAATGGTGAGGGTAAAGACCATAATTGCCTTACATTATCCGAATTTTTTCTCCAATGAAATTTCACCGTCCCTACACACACAGAAATTTACATTATCATGCGAAAATTGTAATTAATTTGCATTTTGATTATGTTCTGAAGTTTAATAGACCCATTATATAAATTTATCGCCTTTCTCATTTTAACAAAGCCACCCGAAACAAATAAAAAAAAACAGAAATACACGTTCTCATTAATTCTTGATGATGCATTAATTAAAAACGAAACAACGAAAAAAAAGTGCTTTCACGCCCAGCTAAAAAAGAAAATACGTATTTTAACTAACGAATATGGATAAGTTAAACAGGATAAATTTGCGGGAAACTAATTTATTAAAGAATACGCGGCGGTGTACGCGTTTTAACCACTCTCGTGTACGAAATTAAAAAATCTGATTTGTATCTCGCAGTTTTTGCTCTGCTTCCATGAATATATTTGTGTAGCATGAAGCGCGTAATATGACAGAGCGCGCAAGAGAAAACATACGTACTGCCATATATATCTAATATGTTTGTACGAGAAAGAAAGATATAGAACTGAGTTACAACGATGTTAACCTTGGAACAAATGAAGCTCGAATGATATCATCACAGGACGGCGGAACGTCATAACCCCAGAATCTGTTTATGCTCTCCACTGCCTGCAGTATGTTAAATTTTAAATCATCCCCTTGGCTTTAATATTCAGCATCAATGAATAAATTAGTGTCGATGATTTATTCCCGCGTTGAAACGCAAAAAAAGGGTTCGTAGAAGTAACGATTTTTCGCAAAGTTTTCTGATCTTGGATTTATAATTTTTATCCATAAAGTTCCTTAATAAAAATGTATGTTGGTTGAATCACCGCGGTGAATACCTACGAAGTTACGTCTAGAAAATAAACATTATTTTTATTATATCCTTGTTGGTATGTGAAAATATGTTTAAACATCAATTTCAAGAAAGAGGAGTTGAATTCAATAAACCCGTCTTTCTATGTATTGTCGACCTAACACAAGCATTCTACAGGGCATGATTGGTAGGTATCACAGCCACGCTAGGCCGCTATCGTATTAATAATAAATACTTCCGGATTATCCAAGACTAAATCAGAAAAAGTAAAACTCACATTAATGTTAATCAGGTTTTGATGTCGGAAATAAACCTGAAGTTTGAAATCAGGTAAGGAAACCGCCTAGCCCAATACTACTCAATATCTTAGTATCTTGATGAACGATATAATCAAATAAGTCAAAGAAGTTAATGTAAACCACAAAGTGGGCAATACATCTTTGGAAATCATAAGTCGTAGTGATGACGCCACAATAATTATAGAAAATAACTTGAAAATATGAGTTAGTCCCATCAAACAAAATGTTATTGGTAGATCACCCTATTTGTTGACGTTAACCCAAACATTTCTTTTATTAATGATAATGTACCGATTTGCAAGGTTCTAACGGAGATTCCTGATGACCGTCAGCCTTTGTAATTTATCTTAAATTATGTGCAATAAAAGTGAAAGATGCTGTTTCTTTGTCAAAGAAAGCAAATTACAGGCAATGTTAATGAACGGGAAAAACCTTTTGGTACTAACTAAATAATAGGCAAATATCTGCTTCTTTTAACAAAGGATCGTAAACTTAAAGGTAATGTTTTTCCAAAATACTTAGTTATAATTATGTTTATGTGCGGTCATAAATAGCCGACAAGAAATCATCGCAAATGTACCTTCTCGCGCAGGTATAGATATGGTCAATCAGGTCAACTAGGAACACTTCTGATATACAGTGTGACAAATAAATAGAAACTTAATAATAATTAAATTAATAATTAAAAAAATATATGATTAATAATATATGACGACACCGTCGTACGACGGAACAATAAGAAACCCGCAAAATTAAACCAACATGTTCACTGAAAAAACAAAGTCAGTGGTAATATCGAGCCATTCCCCTACAAACTAATGATGGGTAACAAATCAGTAGATTAGGGGTTGAAATTTAGTTACCTTTGAACGAAATATATAGCACTAGACATTCAATAGATCAAGTAAGAACAGATTCTATCAAAGCCTCGAACATATTTGCTTGTTTAGCAGTTGTGGTGTGGAAGAATAAATACATATGAACGCAGAGCAAGGTAAAGATTTCTTGTGCAATGCCGATTCTAATATAGGCAGCTGAAACTGGAGCAGAAATAAGAAGTTAATGTTCTCATTAAGCAAATAAGTTAAAAGGGAAATAAAAAGAGTAACATTACGTGAGCAAATGAAAGCCAGCATCAGAGTAGAAATACAAACTGTAGATATAATTAGATGGTACAGATCTCGAAGACTACAGTTAAGAAATCACTTTAAAGCCAACAGTCGCCAAGCAGATCACCGAAGGAATGGTTGGGGAGCTAGAGGTCAGTGTCAGGAGTCCTCTCTTGATGCTACAAGGCAGTAATTACAGAACATAGTCCTTAACTACGAAGAAGAAAAGGAAGAGTAATTATTATTATCAAAAAAGAAGTGTTTTTTTCCCACTCAAATTGATTCCAAAACATGTATTTTGAAAGCATCAAACGCTTCATCAGGCGTCGAAAACCGTTGACATCGTAATTTATTTTTTATGTGCGGAAATAAAAAGAAGCCATTAAGTGCCAAATCAGAATTGTACGGTGGATGACCCATCAATTCCACTTTTTCAGTTGTCTAAGGCTCTTTTGTTTGAGCCGATGTGTGAGAGCTCACATTTTCCTGATGGAGAATAATAATCCATGTTCGGCGGTTGGTTTTCCTTATTTTTTCGAATACTTCTGACAGGCAAAAGCTTGATCTTTTGTTTGGGCCGATGTGTAAGAGCTCGCATTTTCCTGATCAAGAATAATAATCCGTGTTCGGTGGTTGGTTTCCCTTATTTTTTCGAATACTTCTGACAGGCAAAAGCTTGATCTTTTGTTTGGGCCGATGTGTGAGAGCTAGCATTTTCCTGATCAAGAATAATAATCCGTGTTCGGCAGTTGGTTTCCCTTATTTTTTCGAATACTTCTGAGAGGCAAAAGCTTGATCTTTTGTTTGGGCCGATGTGTAAGAGCTCGCATTTTCCTGATCAAGAATAATAATTAGTTCAGCGGTTGGTTTCCCTTATTTTTTCGAATACTTCTGACAGGCAAAAGCTTGATCTTTTGCTTGGGCCGATGTGTGAGAGCTCGCATTTTCCTGATCAAGAATAATAATCCGTGTTCGGCGGTTGGTTTCCCTTATTTTTTCGAATACTTCTGACAGGCAAATGCTTGTATACCATTCAAACCATCCGATGTTGCACTAGTGTGTGAATAAATAAGCGATCATGTGCGTCGTGCCCGAACAGCTTTTGTTGTAGGCTTATCTTGAAAGACCCATACAGTAGACTGCTGCTCAGTTTCGGGCTCATACGCGTAGATCCATGCTTTTTTCACCTGTTACGATGCCATATACGTGTTTTGAAACACTGCGATATTATTTTTTTAACATTTCTTTTGACCAATTTTGTGCGATTGTCAAATTATGTGGGATCCAACGCGAATAATTTTTTTTTTGGCCAAATGTTCATGTAAAATTAAATGTATGCTGGCCCAACTAATGCCCAAGGACACCTCTATCTCGCGATAAGTTACATGACGTTCTTGCAATATCAGTTCACGCACAGCAGCAATATTTTTCGGAACAACAACCGATTTTGGACTAACTTCGCGAAATTCGTCAGTGAACGAAGCACGGCCACGATTGAATTTACCACCAATATATAATAATAATAATAATAATAATATATATTTGCCCAACAGATTTACAATCTAATTATAGGACAAAAACATCAATTACAACATATATATATTTGCAGACTAAAATTAAGGTAAATAAAACTACGCAGTTATAATTTATAAATAATGTAAGTTGGCAGTGCATCTGTGAATGAGTGTGTTGATTGGCGAATAATTCAAGTCGGTGGATGAATCCGATAACGCATTGCAACTATTGCATAAGCGGTATATAGGTGATGAAAATTTAATGTTGGTATTGAATCTTTCACAATAGAACGCACACGACGATCTAGACCAGTGGTTCTCAACGTGGGCGGTAGCGCCCACCAGTGGGCGCTCGAAGATTTTGGGTGGGCGCTGTACGGTGTAAAGGTAAAGCTACACTACACAGTAAAAAATTAGTAAAATTATACAAAAATGCAAAATGTTTAATATCCGCGCTCACCAATGTTCCTATTATGCATTGTTAACCTCATCGTTGCTATGGTTACGTACATGCTGTTTCTATTTCTGTGCTTAACTATGTTATTGTATGTATGACGCAACGCGCGGACTCTGTGAGTCAACGTGAGTATAGTGGACCGCATCTCGAATGTTCCAAGGTCGAGAGAGTTCGACTTCTAGAGAATTCCATGCAGTGCGGTATATATAGCGAAGTCATTATTCGCATGATTCATTCTATTTACGATAGTCAGCGATAACGTTCGAACAGAGACAAATATTCAGTGTGCGATAGTTGTGTGATTAATTAACAGAGTGTTAATCAAAAATATTGTACATTTAGCACACACGTTTCTGTTATAAAATAAACAATATATATTTGAGCTGAATTAAAACTAGGTAGAGCAATTTTTATAATCGAAAACCGTTTATTACAGGTAATAATCATTTATTGATGTTGGTAATGTTTTTAATAACTCAAATTATTTTAGAAATCTAACTTATACAAAATACTTTAATTATATTGCTCCAACCAAAATTGTTTAACATTGTTTAACATCGGTCTTTTTTACACGACAGCAATGGCCCCTCCAGGCAAAAAGCAGAAGGTGGTACGCCAGTATTCGGTCGACTATATAGCCTTCGGTTTCGTACCAAGCCCAGCGGATCGCACAAGACCGATGTGCCTCATTTGTTCCAATATCTTCTCAAATGAAGGTATGAAACCCTCTCGTATGCGTGACCATCTAGAAAAGATGCATTCGGACAAAAAGGGCAAGCCCGCAGAATACTTCAAGAAACTGCGTGATGACAGGGAGAAAACTACCCCGTCCATTTCGTCTGCTTTTGCCAAGGTGACAGAGATTCAGCGTGATGGCCTGCTGGCATCGTATAACATTGCATATAAGATTGCAGAGGCTGGCAAGCCGCACACTGTGGGGGAAACACTGATTCTGCCTGCCGTGAAAGAGGTGATTTCGACTGTCTTACATAGAAATGCGACAGAAATAGTGAAGGCTATCCCCCTTAGCAACGACACGGTCTCCAGAAGAATAGATGAGATGGCAAGTGATGTCGAAATCCAGTTGGTGGACATTCTCAAGAAGACCAACTTTTCCATCCAGCTTGATGAATCGACTTTGAGTGATAACACTGCCCTTCTCATGTCTTACGTGAGGAACTTCGACGAAACTGGGGAAACAAAAGAGGACATGTTGTTTGCAGAGTCCTTACCCCTTGACACAACTGGTACATCCATCTTTGCTGCTGTCAAGAAGTACTTTCAAGAAAAGGAAATCCCGCTAATCAACATTCACTCCTGCGCGACAGATGGAGCACCAGCAATGGTTGGGCGATACAAGGGGTTCCTTGCTCTTCTCAAGAAGGAGCATCCAGATATCATCTGCATACTTACGTAGCGCACAGAGAGCATCTTGCAGCGAAACGGCTGACCCCCAGCCTTCATGACTCTCTCAATCTCGTGATCACGGCCGTGAACGTAATAAAAACAAATGCAAAAAGCGATCGACTATTCCGCAACCTCTGCCAGGAAAATGACGAGATCTACAATCGGCTGCTGCTTCACACCGAGGTGAGATGGCTCTCTAAGGGCAACTGCTTGGCTCGATTCTGTGAAATGTTCGATTCAGTTGTCACTTTCCTGCAAGTCAAACATGAGAAGTTGGCCGGTGAGCTGAAGAAACACAAATTCGACATTTTCTACTTGGCTACAATCTTCAGGAAACTCAACGAGTTGTCTCTCCAGATTCAAGGTAAACTGGTGACACTCATCGACTGCAAGAGCGCAGTGACCACCTTTATCGACAAGCTGGCCCTTCTCCGCAGTAATATCGTTAGGAAAGAACTTTACCAATTTAGTGAAATTAATCAAATGACAGAGACACCCACAGATGAAGATCTTCTTCGATATGGGGCTCATCTTCAGCAACTAAAAGAGGACCATACATCGCGCTTCCAAGACCTCATCAAACTGGATGTACCTGCCTGGATCACTGACCCGTTTGGAGTCCTGCTGGATGACGTTGACGTTAAATTGCAGGAGGAGTTGGTGGAACTTCGCAACAACGAGGATTGCAAAGTCCGAATCAAAACAGGCTTCAAGAAACTGGCAGAACCACAGCATGGCAGGACTATTCCCTACAATGTGGGGAATTGTTCACAAGCTTCTTCTCACGTTTCCGACTTCATATTTAGTGGAAACCGGATTTAGTGCGGCTACATTTCTGCACTCATACAAGAGGAAAAGGCTGGACATGGTCAACAGAGGGGACTTGCGGCTTTATTTGTCTCTGCTGACTCCTCGCGTGAAAGAGCTGGTGAGCAAGCACCAATCTCAAGGATCGCATTAGTGAAGACTGCATGGGTTGGGCTCACAAATTTATTAATTTAATTTTGTTAAATAAAATTCAATATTTCAATAATAATTTTTGTTTGTATTAATTAATATTTTTAAATAAATTTAGAGGTAGAATTTATTACTTCTTGTTTTAATTACTGTGCCCAGGTTAACTAGTCCATAATCCATAGTCGTAGTCCATGACGTGTCCCTTCGCGATTTTCTGCAGTGGGCGCTGGGATCTATACAAAATCCAGTAAGTGGGCGCTAGGCGAAAAAAGGTTGAGAACCACTGATCTAGACGATGCTCGAGGGTCGATGAAATTGATATCGCTAAGTAATTCCGGTGCATCAAGTTTATTATGTAATAGATTCTAGAGAAACTTCAGGTCAGAGCAATTGCGTCTAACATCTAGTGGATCGAAGTCGAACATATTCAAAAGTGCTCTATGGCTGAAACCTTGTATGGCGTATTCACCTTGTTTTTTGAAGTAAAGATATTTTAGGAATCGTGTGATATTTGAAATTAGGAGTCCAAATTACAGATGCATATTCTAACTTTGAGTGCACAAAGGAAAAGTATAGGGTAATAATAGGATCAGTCGCTGCAAATTGGCGTGTAATTCTAATAATAAAGCCTAGCATTCGTAAAGCCGAAGTACATATATTGTTGATGTGATCAGAAAACGAGAGACGAGAATCGAATGTCACCCCCAGATCCAGAATTGATTGAGCACGATCAAGAAATGAGCTATCAAGATGGTAATCATGAGTAATAATGTTAATTTCTCGAGAAAAGCTCATCACCCTGCATTTAGACACGTTGCTTTCTGCTAGTGAGATATGTTTCAAAAAAGTACAGTAAAGGCGTAGAAAATCCAATAACATTAAGCTTATGGAGGAGAATTCCATGGTCTATTCGGTCAAATGCTTTTGAGATGTCCGTGTATATGACATCCACCTGTTTATTCTTGTCAAGATTGCTTGATAAATATTGCGTCATGATTGCTAGGTTCGCGACCGTGGAACGTTTCGTAACAAAACCGTGCTGATCCGTAGATATTATGGGTTTTATTTGAGGATAGATAGAGTGGTAAAGGCATGATTCAAAAACTTTGGCTTAATTATTTATAATGGCAATCGGTCTGTAATTTTCGATGGAACATCTGTCACCCTTCTTAAATACTGGGGCAAGCCTTGCAATCTTCCAGACTTTAGGGAATGTTGAGGTGTTGAGAGATAAATTGAAAAGACGATTGGTTTTTGATCGTGATTCATCGCTAAAAGTCGACTTAAGTTCATCGATACACTGTTTTTGTGATAATTTGCGTCGAATGTTGTAGAAAATAATCGAAAGAAAATGCTCACGAGGTAATTCCATTTTTAGGACGAAATGAATGTTCCATTCACTGTAAACAACACAAATATCACGTATACGTCAAAATGTTCTGAGTTGGTATTCTACCAAATATGTTAAACTTTACGATAGAGACATCGGTTGTCAGATGGCAGCACCAGTATCGCCCATTTCCGAAATATAAAAGGCATCCTTCGTATACTACAACAACTTATCGGAGAGTACCTAAAGTTTTATTACACCCATTTAAAGAAATATTAATTTGCTAATGTGTTAATTGGAACAAGTACATTAGTAACATAACACATCATTATGATAGTAAAGAATAAAAATTAGTGTGTAAATGATATATTCAGTCATGTCAGTATTGCTTTTTACAATATATTTAACATTGAACTAATGTGCAAAATTACTGTATTATATTGAATCATATTATACCGACATACACATTACGAATATGTTGTTTTTGTTTTAAACGGATGAAGTGATTTGCAGAAACAATTTTGGCAGAGAAAACGCGTCTGATGACAATCAATAACCAAGTACAGTGTACGAGCAGCATAACAGGATGTGTTCCGCTTCTAGTTCTGCATCCGTCCGTTTTGGAATACTCTGTTCATTATCCGATGACATATACATGCTTCCTAATGATACTGACCCAAAGATTTGACCTTTACGTTACCGATCATCGCATAGAAGTGAAGAGTGATTGACACAGGATAACCATGTGAACGAATTTTCGATGTTCCTCGCATGTCGAATCTCAGAATAGGATGAATAAATACTCCGTGCTTGTATTAAAATGTTAACGTCGATGGGAAACTAATGAATAAAGCATTCACTGACGTAATTCCTTATAAACTGTTGTATTTTCAAATAATTCGTTTTATAAATTCAAACAAAATCAATATACACTTAATCATGGCAAGCTACCGAATTTGCTTATTTACATGTCAGAGCATTTTATGATTGCTGTAGATTTTATTTTGGATTAAATATCTTATTAGAAAGATCTATATTTTTATTTGTTCAATATCAGCTAGTATAGTATTTTTTTGTATTAGAAGGTTTTGGTGATAAAGAAATGTTCTAAATATATCTATAGCATTTTACTTCAACTTTTTCAAACGTTAGAAAGCAAAATAAAGCAAAAGTGAAATGTTTGAGCAAAAAAATTAAAGTCCACGGGTAAAAAATCTTCCAAATTAAACTGTTACATAAGCGGCAAATAAATTAGACATTCAGTGTTATTGTAAGCACTAAGAAAAATGGCTAAATTTAAAAATTACATTGTAAATTTATATGCATAATATCTATAATAATAATAATAATAATAATAATATGTATTTATTGACCAACAGAGTACTCCATTTACAGGACAATTATACAAAATAATTCGGAGCAGCTGCTCTATACAATGTAGAAATGAAAAACATAAAATAAATAAATAAAAAAGAATAACAAATGCGCTGAAGAACACAATAACAAAAAGAGAGTCTGTCATTAATCAGTCATAGTGCAGTAAATCTTGCAACCCAACCGCACAGCTACCTGAACGGATCCGGACAAACACCCATAATATTAGTCATCATGTGCGTCAGAGGTGCTTTACAAAGAATGTTTGTTCTACGCCTAGGTAAAACGAAAGACTCAGAAGATCGCGTCAAATGCGAGTGAATAGCAAAGTCAACTTGCGAGAGCAAGGCAGATGAGTCTATTTTGTTGTTAATTAAATTAAAAAGAAAGTTGGCACTACTGATCCTTCTTCTGTCAGATAAAGACTGGAAGGAATGTCTTTCTAGAAGAGCAACGTAATCGACGCCCCTAGGAGGATAAGCGCCATCAATTCTGAAAGTAATAAATTTCAGGAAACGTCTTTGCACCCGCTCCAAGATTAATTGTTGGTATAAATAGTGCGGATACCAAATGATAGCACCATACTCCAGTGTACTCCCAACGAAGGCGTAATATAATGACTTTACAGCCAGTAAACCACTGAAACCCCTGCAAGAACGGATAAGGAAGCCCAATGATTTAGTAGCCGCACTGCAAATTGAATAAATATGGTCCGTAATGCGGAGAGCGGAGTCGAACAGGACTCCTAAATCCTTGAACCGCGCATGCCTGGGTATTGCAATTTGATCTACATGGTAATCAAAGAAGATAGGGTTCGCAGTCACCAATCATTAACTATCTGCAAATTGTCCTGAAGTAAGTGACAGTTTTCAACACTTCCAATCTCCATAAAGATCTTCAAGTCATCGGCATATGCCAGGACAGAGCAATTCAGAGAATTTAAGAGGTCATTAATGAATATATTGAATAGCAAGGGACCAAGGTTGGATCCCTGGGGAACACCTGATGTCGGTGTAAAGTGACCAGAACGGAATCCGTTGTAGCATACGTAACAGGACCGATGACAAAGGTATGAAGACAAGAGCTTGAGCAAGCCAATCGAAAAACCGAAGGCATCAAGTTTTTGGAGAAGCAACGAATGATCAATGCTATCAAAGGCTTTAGCAAAGTCAGTGTAAATGACGTCAACTTGAAGGCGTTGATCCAAAGCTTTGCTAATATACTGCGTTATTTCGGCTAGATTAGTGATGGTAGATCGCGCAGGCACGAAGCCGTGTTGTCGGGGTGAAAGTAACAATTTAGATTCAAAAATTATCTGCTGATATATGACAAACTCAAACAACTTGGCAAAATTACTTAAAATACAAATTGGGTCTATAATTAGTGATATCACAACGGTTACCCTTTTTGTAAACTGGCATAATTCTACTAATTTTCCAAACGTTAGGAAAAGAACTAGTTTTAATAATCAAATTAAACAGAATTTTTAATGGTTCACTTAGCACAGACCCGCAGTCCCGCACAAAGAAACTAGGTAAACCATCATGTCCAGCTGTTAGATTGGGTTTGAGTTTCTTAATAGAACGTAACACATCATCATTGGTGACGGAGCAGATTCAAATAGAGTGCATACTACAGCCATCTGGCGAATAAAAAGTTGAACTGGGTTGGAAGACGTTGGAAAATGCACTAGCAAAAGCATCAACTATAGATTGAGGAGTACGACACTCATCATTGTTGTACGACATATACCCTGGAATTCTCGTGCTGCCACTCTTACTCCTAACGAATCTCCAAAAAATCGCAGGATCTGCCGTGATTTGAGATTCTATATAAGCTTGATAGTTGTTGTAAGCTGTGGACACTTCATATTTGACTTTGGATCTTAGTTTATCAAATTCATTTCGACCTGATGGACGCCCGCTTCTTTTCCATTTCTTGAAGTAGTATTCTTTTGTCCTAATAAGTTGCTTGATCGAGGCGTTATACCACGGTGGAAAGTGACGTTTAGAAGACCGAAACTTCGGCACAGTATCATCTATGATGGAATACAATTTAGCGTAAAACGCCGAAACAGCAACATTTACATCTGTATAAGACTCAAGGAACATCCATTCTGCACAGGTAATTTCATTATATAATTTTAGAAAGTTCGCCCGACGAAAATTATATCTGTAGTTTGCATTCGAAGGAAAATTCATACTTGAGGAACCCGACATACACTTAAAAGTTATATCAAGTGCCGGGTGGTATAAATCCTCAGAGATCAAAGGAGTAGCATCATGCACAAGTTCAATTTGAACGTCAAGATTTGTAAAAATTAGATCCAACAACCTGCCACGAGCATTGGTAACGTGGTTGAGTTGACGTAGATTCAAAGATGAAATCAAATGCGAAAGTGATTGAAACTTTCGGTCAGAATTTTTATTAGCTGAATTGAATGAAGGGCAATTAAAATCGCCACAAATAAAAACGTGTTTGTTCAAGAGCTTAAGTGTCAGACAGTCCGTGAAGATCTCATAGTCATCACAAGAGATACTGGGGGGGGATATAAATATTAACAAAGAGAACTCTGTGGGTCAAAAACTCGCACTGTGAAATATTAACGTCAATAATTGGCACTAAAGATGAAATAGAAGAAATATCAACTGGCTTTATAGACAAACGGTTGGAAAATGCTGACAGCACACCCCCACCAGTAGATAAACCAACGCTCCTCAGTCGCCTATCAGATCTGCAAACCAGATAAGAAGGACTGAAAACTTCAGCATCATTTATTTCAGAGGTAAGCCACGTTTCTGTAAGGAATACAGCGTCAGCATCCAATGAGTCAGTATGCATTTTTATTGTATGAAGTTTGGATCGTAAGCCACGAACATTTTGGTAAAGAAGTCTGAGATTGACACAGCTGGAGTTATTATTGTTGGATGTAGTCAGTTTACCTGATTTGGGTTCTTCGTAATCCTCTCTAAAAAACGGCTAATTCTTGTTCCCGAAGGCCATAGCTCAGGATTCTTCGCCTTTTCCAGCATTTCGAAAGCTACTGACACTTTAAACGATGCGTATTCGTCCGGCCGTTTCGCGTTCAGCTTCATGCACTTAACGTGAGAGAAGTCATTATCTTTTAAATCCGCTGTTGTAGTATTTGGATCAAATCCAAAGATATGAAGATGCGCGTAGTGCACAGTGCCTTTTAATCTAATATTAGTAGCTGTACCAAGAGAGGCGTTAATTCTCCTTCTGTTCTTTTGCCGTCGCTGTACGAGTGTATATTCACCGTCGGAACATTTATCTTGCTCATTTCCATTATCGCTCGTACCCTGTATAGAATTTACAATATTTGTATTAATATTTGTTCGACTGGCATCCTCTTCTGGCTTGTTTTGCTTACTTTTTCTAGTCTCCGTTGGTTTTGTGTCCGCGACCTCGACCCGTTTTTTAGATGATACTTTTTCGGCGAAGGAATGTTGCACTTTATTTATTGGAGTAATCGATTTCGTTTTATCCATTATAGGTATTTTAAATACAGGATTATTATCAAATAATTTGACTAAATCAATGTTAGATTGTCTTAAAACCTCAACTTCTGTTTTCAGTTCAATTATTTTCTTATTTAAAACTGTAACTTCGGCATTTACAATATTTCTTATAAGGACTTCAAACTCCACACTTTTTAAATATTCAATTATTTTATCACTCTTATCACCGTTCGAACGTAAATCTGTCGGCATTTTCCAAAGATTAAGGTTATTAACTAATAAGTAAACAATTTGTTTGCGAGTCGTTGCACAGTAAACCGATGCTCGGCTCTATGTCTACTCTACTGTGTCATTGGGTATTTATATTTGGAAGGTATGAAATGCAACTTTTGTTTCAATAACCACTATTTTTTTAACTTGTTTTTCAGTATTGACTAGAAAGCCAAAAATGTTAATGCCTGAACAAGACGCACACATCTTATGGCCCACTTTCGAAGTGTAACTGGCAATCAGGATGGAACTTGGTCGTACAGTTTGCAGTCTTGCTTTGATCAGTTGTACAATTGGCATGAAAAAAAGACCAAATATTTGTTCTTTATGACAGACAAACATGATGAATAAATGCATCAAATGACTTTAAAACGAAAATTTTTATTTACTGCTGAACTGTACACTATAATTACTAATACTCTCTATATTTAGGAAAACGGCCATTTTCTATCATTATCAGTAATAACTCTACACCGATTAATATTGCTTGCCACTAATTTCACCGCATACGCAGTTGATAATTACCGCCATATTTTCCGCAAATTTATTATTAGTTGTTTTGGTGTGCAGCAGTGCTTGGTACAGTGTTTCATTACTACATCCACATTTTCTATCTGGTTAATAGCAATATGAAGTTAGATATTAAAAATGAATTTTGAACGCGAGTATTAGACTTTTAAAGAATCGAAAATAACTATTTCTATTTATTTAAATTAATTACGAAACCAAGTGAAATATTAACTCAATTAATCAAATATATAATTTGTTAGTTGCTTTAAAAATCTGTATTAATTGAATGCTTTAAATGTTTAAAAGTTAATAATCTTTCTTCGATTAACCTAATAACGATATTTATATTACACTTTTAATAATATATACAGGACCATCTCAAATAATTTACAACAAAATAACTTTAAATTCTAAAAGTATTTTAATAATTCCTATACCGTAGTCGACATAATTTAATTTCTGATACGAAAGTAGAAAGAGGAAAAGAGCGCGACGAAATAAACTAAAGATAAACATAAGCGAGGCTGCCAAGACTACACTCGCGTGAGGGTCCGCCGACATCGACACTGCGTTGCTCTCCCACCACTGTTAGCAAACATGCATCGCTCCATATTATAAGATCATCTTCTGCATGCGATAGAAGTGTAAACCGAAATTAAAATTTGACGACTACGGTATATATATATATATATATACAGTAAGGACGCGCGGGTTGGAATAAATTCATTTAAAATTTTTGGTTTTGTTTTATGGAAAAACGCTCGGATGATATGTTCAATTGTACATTTCTCGATAACTGTTGAATTTGGGTATAGGACATGGTACATGAAACATACTTAGAATTCGATGCAGAATTAACAAATTAAATAAAACAAAAACAAAAACAACAAAAACGGGTTAGGACCATCAATTTTTTTTTTTTCAAATGGAAAATATACGTATAGCTTGACCAAATTGCTAATCACTGCGTAGGAGTTTCAATTGCATGAAATAATGCAAATATTACCAATTTCTTTTCACTTTAGTGAGAATTTATTTTTTCTGCTATATTAAAAAATATCAGTTTAATGTTTTATCGTTGATTGAAGGAATATATAAAGATGCGCAACGCTATAGTAAAATAGCGTGTCTTTCCGTTAAGTCGTTCCGCAAACCCCTTGCCGAGAAACATCATCGCTGTCCCGGGCTGTTTCGAATCTCGGATCCAAACAACTGATGCAGTCGCTATAAATCTCGGATCCAGTTTTGGCTACGCTCAGTGCTATGTAGCGGCGCATCTTTATGTATCCCTTCAATCAACGGTTTTATGTAGACTGTGATATACATATATAATAAATGGCTCAATATTAAATGAAATGTATATTTGTTTCAGTTTAATTATTGTATACATTTGAAGGTTGCACGCATATCTACAATACCGATCCAGTTATTACTAAAATAAGTAATTACACCACTTTTACTTAATAGGGTACAAGCGTATCGTTTAATATTCTGTCCATTGTAATTACCAAAAATGATAACGTATTCTTCAATAATAACTGCAATTATAATGTAATTTATACTGGAAATGTAGATTAGTTACCGTTATTAGACTAAAACAATAAAAGCAATTACACAGCGCTATGATTCTTTTAATAAATTTTTAACATTACTGCCTTTACACAAAAAAGATCTAAATTGACTGCGCATGATAATAATTACTAAGTACACACATTTAGTTTTACTAATTTACTGAATTCAAAAGGGAAATTATGCTTAAATGGTAGAATTTTTTTTTTCACTTTTTTTGTTGAAATATGTATTAAAATGCTACAAGAATTATAAAAAGGATTTAACTACTAACCTACATATGCATAGAGCTATCGTTCATATTTCTGTTTGGGATTTTGATGAAATTGTACTTATATCATTTTGTGTGCTAACATTAAAAATGTAATGGATTACCTAATTTATACAACTCATATCTGATTCTTTTATATAAATAATAAAAAATATAATTATTATTATGATATTATTTTCTATGATTTTCTCTAGAAACAACATGCCAAGTGCCTTTGATTATATTTATAAACGCTAGCAAAAACAAGCAAACTTTAACTAATGACAGAACCTATTGGTATTGTCGGATAGAAATCGAATACATTTTACGAACTCTTTAACCAGACATTCAATATCCTACATAACAAAAATTTAATTACTTATAAAGGGTCTTTCAGTAAGAACGCTCGATTTTTAAATGTTAATATAACAAGTTGTGTGTGAGATATCCAGTCATTTTATTGTATTTGAAAGAAAATCTTAAGGCAGTAAGTATGGAATACGCTGAGCCTTCTAGTAAGCGATGATATTTTGCGAAAAAATGTTGTATGATAATTTCAATTAGTTGTTTACAATTTCAGTTATAGTGACAGCTGTCAAATACACCTGATTGTTTGTAAATTACATTATTTTGAAGTTCTTCTTTCGTCAATAAATCATGGAAGTAAACAAGGAACATTATCGAGCGGTGATTTTTACAATTTCAAGCGTGGTTTAAGCCCTAAAGAATGTTTTGAAGAAATCAATCGAGTGCTTGGTGACAAGTCGTGTTGCTTTGATATCATAAAGTGATGGTACAATGAATTTCAACGAGGTCGACTTTCCTTAAATGACAGTTTTCGAGCTCCTAAGCCAAACACGGCAGTTACAGAAAAAAATATTGTTCTTATTACGAGCCATACTTGTAGAAGACCGGCACACTACTGTCAGAAGCATTCAAGCACCTTCAAAGATTGGTGTGAAAGCAATTAACATTATTTTACACAAACATTTGAAGGTCCGGTCGCTTTGTTCCCGGTAGATTCTCCACAACTTGAGTTCAATTCAAAAAGAAGACCATGTGAGATGGTGCAGATCCACACTAGATTGCTTTAACTATGGATCGTCTCATTTGGTGTACAACACAGGTGATGAAACATGGGTATACTGCTATGATGCCGAAAAAAAGCACCAATTGACAATTTGGGTCTTTGAGAATGACTTCATCAAAAGTTGTTTGAGAAAAAAAGTCGAAACAAAAAGGTAGTTGCCACATTTTTTGAATGACTGAACATGTTTTCACTGTAATACTGGAGAATAGATGTCCTATTAATTCAGAGTGGTACACTATACAGCTTGTTTGTCTCAGGTTCTCTAAAATATTCCCGAAAAACATCCAAGAAGTAGGACCATCTTGATAACGCCTGGGCCCACACTGCCACTCGAACAACTAAGTATTTGAATACCCAAAACAGAAATAATGGATCAGTCCCCATATAGTCCAGACCTGGTACCTAATGACTTCTTATTTCCGCGGTTAAAGGATAAATGACGGGGTTTATGTTTTACAACTAAGACCAGAAGATTGGAGAAAATGTTTTCAAGATTGGTTTTCACGGATGCAATAATGCATTGATTGTGGAGAAGAATACTTGAATAAATGTTTTTGGTAAATAAATTGTGTTTCCTTCACCAGGTTCAGCGGAAAAAGAACAGCGCACGTATAACGTCGTTCAAATGTTCGCCGCGGCTTTGCTTGGTGGCACGTGTTCACTTTGTCGCATAATCTGGCTGAATTTGCTGGATGGCTTTTGTTATGTTGACTTTTGCTGTTTATTCGCATAGACCTGCTATTTAAGAATTTGGTGCTGGGGTATCTCGTGTGAATCGTGTCCCAAATCCAACAATTTTGCTTGTTCACACATCCATTCATCGAAAAATGCGCCTCGCAGCTAAAGATCATTTTTTTGGCGAATTTTTGGTAAACTTACAACTGGTCCAAATCCCAGTCTGCGAACAAACGGCGTTATCTATAGTCATTTACTTTAAGTACCTGAGTAACTTGAATTTTATACGGGTATAAACCCAAGTTCTTACGCAAAATTCGCCAATTAGAAGTGCCAGAAAGGCCAGGTTCTTGTGAATGATGAGAAATTGATTACCACTGGCTTTCCCATACATTCTCAAGCACAGCAGCGATGTCTTTAGCAGATCTTCTTTAGGTGCGTTGACTGATTCCTGATGTCCAAACGTCGAATAGTCAACTCGACAGGTTTGTTATGGCGCGGATAATAATCACATAGAGCGAAATGTTTCTCGAATGGATCACTGATTTTGAAAACAAATTTTATGATTTATTCATATTGTTCAACGCTATAACCTCCCACGATTATTTTCCATACGCTATAAACAATTCACAATAAACTTGACAGATGTTACTTTAAAAACGTGGCCGCTATAATCTAACAAATTTCGAGCGTTCCTATTGAAAAACCTTTTATAGAAAATTATAATGTCCAAAACGAATGCCTAAAAAAAGTGTCAAGTGAGAAAAACTAGGCCAAAATTGATGTTGGCCATTGGCTGATTGCAAAATGGCTATTGCTAAATTGTTTGCGTAAGGCTGATAAGCCAGTCCTAAAGATACGAGGACGTTCCAATTCAAGCCTAAAAGGTGAAATCTAACTAAAAATACGCTGAGGCCTCGCTGCCAATTTACCAATAGAAAATGGACGGTTATTACCATTTCCCACTTTAATTCGAAGAAAGACAAAGATATAAATATCGAGATTGCATTGGAAAGAGTTTTATTAAATGTCAGAAGTCTAACGTCGCTATGTGTTTAAATAAAGACAAAAACTGTTACTATAAGTTTCATTTTGAGTAGGTTGTCATTGCTGCATGTAGTACCAGAAATGTCAAAAACTAGTTTTTCTGATATTTTTTGTAAGAAGGTTGAAATAAAGATGTTTTATGTTATTTTGACCTAAATTCCTTTTGCTGTACCAAAACGATACAGCAACATTTTTAGGTGTAACAATCGATTTAGGATATAACTGGGAGACCCATATTGACGGCCTATGCAAGAGGCTGGGATCGGTGTGTTTTGCACTAAAACAATTGAAGCAGTCAGTGAGTATAGATGTTTTGAAAAACTACTACTAAGTAAATTTTCATTTTTTAATATCGTACGGTACATTAGCATGGGATTCCTCAAATGAGAGGAGAGGGTCGTCAGATTACAAAAAATAGCAGTACGGAACATGGTGGGTGTTGGCGCGAGGACGTCATCTAGAGATTACTAGGTGCCCAGACAAAGATTATCGATTTATAAAAAAATTTACAGTATTTGATAACTGCATACAACAGAATCTCTAAATATTTAAAAAGTCTACCGTTGGAAAAATTCAAAGTAGAGTTAAAAAAGTTACTGATTACCAGATGCTATTACTCTTTTAGTGATTTTAAAATGAAGGCAGATCTTAGATTTGCATATCTTAATTGTTAGTTTGTTATTGTTGTTGGATTTTTTTGGTATTAGTTAGTTCCTTTTACTTATGTTATATTTGTATTGTTTGATTTTTTATATTTACATTTTGTGTTGACTTGTTCTATACCATTTTTATGGTGAAATGAACGAGTAAATATTATTATTATTATATAATGTAATTTTATCATCAATATAACAAAAATCATCATGCATTAAGGGGTTAATTTATTTGCCGATATATTGTCTTTAACCGGAATAAAAATATTGATATTTAAGGAAAGGATTTCGTTCATAGACGTTTTAATATTACACTGCAGTCCATGAAACCTAAAAAGAAAAATGAATAAAGCAATATAACGATGAAAACATCGCATTTCTAAAATTACTATTTTTTTCTTGTCTTTTACATCGCAATCTATATTTTCACGTTATTTTCCTTCTTTTTGTCGATATTACTCCTCAGTACAAACGGAAGTAAATGGAAATATAAGCGATTCAAACGAAATTGGCAATGTCGAGCGCATGCAAATTGCCTCTTTGTATGTACAGACGTGTACTCGCTGAATTAGGTTGTATTTGGTGAAGCGGTCGCCGCAAACATACGAATAGCCTATATTTAACATGTGTTTCAAACCACTATATTAGAGTACGTGATTAACTCTACGTTCTGATTCGTAAAATTTGCCTAGCTCCAGTCGAGTGCATCTGCATTTTCCATGTTTAATAGGGGTTTCGCGAAAACTTCAATCATAGGCTCATTATTTTCTTAAATAAAAATGGTAAATGAGATATATTTTTGAAGTATAATTAGTTGCATTACTCATTAGTGTATGGGATCTTGTATATAGATTTCAATAAAATATATTTTGAATAATGTTCCGAGGTTTACATAAATACAAAGTTTAAAAGAAAAAAAATTAAAAAAGCAGTATTTATTTACGAATATACTTCTGAAATAATTGCTTAAAAATCCTAATACTATGACTCGATTTAATTAAAATCGGTAATTCCTTATGTAGTCTAACACTACCAACAACATAATATAAACAAAAATAGGAAAATAACATTTGTAGCTCCTATCAGAAGATCCTTAATTTATTTAACTTCACGAAATGGCTTTATTAGTTTACTATGTTTGTCAACAGAGCCACTAAATCAAGATAATATTTTAAATTAGTATTATATGTTTCAATAATATAGTGGCTAAAATAATTTAATGTTTTTCCTAATATATCTGGCTGGAAACTTGGCATATACAAAGTAAAAAAAACAGTACCAACTACTGTTACTAAACACTGTAAACATGGATAGGGTTTTTCGAGTTTGGGATTCTTAAAGGTAAAATTTTATACTACAATTTTTTAAGCAAATTTAAGTTTTTAGGTAACCAGTACTGAGAAAACTAACGAGTCTAAACACACGTGTCTACAGTTGCACTATATCTAGAAGTTTCAAATAATTCATTTTCGCGTTACTATATTTCTATGTTTTGTCACTTGAGGGTCATTTAACGTAATATTTGGTATTCTCTATCATGGAGTCTCCAATAAGTTGAGCATATTCTCATAAAAGCTATAAATAGCACCCTACCTTTCTCTTTCGTTATTAGTTTGCTATGTTTGTCAATGAAGCCACATCAACATTTTAGATTTGTTTATATATTTCTTTAATCTCGTATATTGGCTACCAATAATTTGATGTTTATATATATACAAATAATAACGAATCTAAAACAGTTCTCTGAAGTTCATCGCATTTGTTGTTTTATTATCTATTTCGATTAAATATTAGTCTTTTGTATCTGCTTTGCAAGTACGTTGTGTATACATTTTTATAGTTTTTTTCAATTCGCACCGTTTCCATTTCTTTTACTAACAATACCTAATTTACTGCGTCAAAAGTTCTTCTATAATCACACTGCAATTATAATTCTTTTTCCATTAATGTATTTCTTTTGACGCATTGTCATATATGTTTACTATAGTCTTATTGTCACGGTGAAGATATTAACGCGCCTTCACCACAATGTCACGGTGGACTTTAACGTTAATATCTCAGGTCTAAACCCGTGACGGGGGGTTGCTCTGGGGGGAGCACTCGCTTATACTTATAAAATATCAAATGCAATAGACACCTACCTTTAATTCTCCGCCCTGGCTTCAGTCTCAAGTGGCGAGGAGATTGAGTCGTTTCAATAATACTACTTGTTAACATATACCGAGGTCGTCATATTTTAATTTCTGATAGGAAAGTAGTAAGTGGAAAAGAGCGCGACGAATTAAACTAAAGATAGACATAAGCGAGGCTGCCACACTGGACATTTGTAAGGCGTGGGTGTCCCCCGCCACTTCGTTGCTCTCCCTCCACTGTTAGCAAGCAGGCATCGCTGCATATGATAAAATCATCTTTTGCATATGATTGAAGTGCAAACCGAAATTAAAATTTGACGCTTACGGTATACTGTATGACATGGAAACTGCAACACCAAGAAGGGGTGCGGATTTTTTGACCAAACTTGGTAGAAACGTGTAACTAGTCAAAGGCAATAATTGATTAAAATTTCAAAGAAAAAAAACAAAAGACTAACACAATTTAACATAATTTTTATTAATAATGTGTTGAACCGCCCTTATTAGTGTCACACTCCCTCACTCTTCGTGGCATTGATTCGACTAGGTGGTCGATATCCTCTTGGGGTATGGTGTCCCAAGCAACCTGTAATTCATGCCGGAGAGCTATTAGTGTCTGCGGGGGATTGACTAAATTCATAAGTTTTCGTCCCATAATGTCCCACACATGTTCTATTGGCGAGAGGTCGGGGGATTTTGGTGGCCATGGCAAGATATTGACATGAGCCTCTTCCAAGCGATTTATAGAAATTCTCGCTACGTGGGGAGAGGCATTATCCTGCTGGAAAAGTGGGTCTTCGAGCGTTTGAAGATATGGTAGAATATGGGGTTCTACCACCTCATCAATGTAACGCTGGGCGTTCATGGTGCTTTGGATGAACACCAATTGAGACCTACTCCCATATGCTATAGCACCCCATACCATAACACCCACTGCTCGATGCACATGCCTTTCAACGGAAAACTGAATATCACGACGTTCCCCACGTCTTCGTCTGACCCTCATACGGCCATCATGCATCCCTAGACAAAATCGAGATTCATCACTGAATACCACCCTGTGCCACTCCACGTTCCAGTGCAGTCGCAATCTACACCACTCCAAACGTTGCTGTCGGTGTTGAGCCGTAAGTGGTAACACAAGATGTGGACGATAAGATTGTAAGCCGAAACCCCTAATTCGACGATAAACGGTTCGAAGGGTTACAGGACGACCAATATTACCTAACCACACGTCAGCAATTGATCTGGTACTGGAAAACCTGTCTCTTAGTGCCATTAAGCGAAGGCGGCGGTCCTGTATCTCATTAGTTCTTTCCTGACCTTCCCTAGTCCAGGATTTATAACAGCGCATAATGGTGGATTGGTTCCGGTTAAGGCGATTTGCAATTTCCCTGTATGAAAAACCACCTTCTCGCAAACCAACAATTCGACCTCTGTCGAATTCGCTTAATTGGCGATAATTTCCACGTTGCTGCACTCTAGGCATAATAAAACTCTTTAAACACGTTAAACAAAGGTATAATAAGACAAAACCGTTGAAATTAATTTCAAACAAACAATTAATACACCACACATTAATGTCAGCGAAAACTGAATGAAGTGTCAGATGTGCCATGACCACTTGATCTATCGCAACAAAATTTTAATCAATTATTGCTTTTGACTAGTTATACGTTTCTACCAAGTTTGGTCAAAAAATTCGCACCCATTCTTGGTGTTGCACTTTCCATGTCATGCAGCATATAACTATATTTATAAACACTACTCACAAGTCACAAGTGGAGGATCACAAGTGATCCTTCTTGCGGAAGAACACTTATGAATTAGTATTCTCTTCGGAATATCGTTCTTTTATTACCTTGGTAACGTCGAGTCCGTCCTTACCTCGCTGAATCGCACATTCCTCCCGTTCGATCAACTTCCGTTGAACTCATCGAACGGGCAGACAGGATGCTAGGTAAGTCAGGATTCAGGTTACCGCGGCAATACTTATAGTACTGTACAGACATTATACGAATATCGTTGTTTGATGCCAGATTGATTAATCACACCATATTCTGTCCGCAACTTGATAAACATGACAATTGAAAAAGTAACACCAACGTAAAGAATTTAATTAAGGAAAGTTGAGTATTTCCGCCTCAGGGCTGTATTACGGCAGCCATCCGCCTAGGCAAAGACTCAGTAAGTCCTCTGATGTAGTATTGTCCTACTAGGTTCCATTCTTCAGTGACCGCTGCTTCTAGCTCTTCTAGCGTTGTTGGTGGAACTTGTCTTGACATGCTCTATTGGATTAATGTCCTGGCTTCTAGCTGGCCATTCCAAAACACGTATGCCAACCACATTTAGGTAATTTTGTGCAATGTTGGCGATGTGGTGGCGAGCGTTATCATGCATTAAACGGAAATTCGGGCATATGTAAAGTGCAAATGGAACCACAAGCGGCTCTAAGATAATCTAAATGTACCTATCTGAGGTTATGAATAACCTTCAACTCTTTCTTAGCCTCGGAAGATACACCTCGCCATATCATAATCGAACCACCTCCGAAATTTGTTGTTTTCCTGAAGTTGCACTGACTGAAGCGCTCACCATCTCGCTCATATATTCATATACAGCTCGTTTTTTATCTGTCTTGCAATGCACTGCATTATTTGCAAGGTTGTAAATTGTGAAAAGCGATCGTCTATGGCCGTAGTTGTCCGCTTCTTACCTTGTCCTGATCTCCTGTTATATTCTCCAGTTTCGATATACCTGCGCACCAGTACCACCAGTACTTCAAGGATTTGCTTTTCATAGATAAAGTGATTCCATAATTTTTTTGCGAAGTGTACATAGGCGTAATGTATGAATGCTTTCTGGTACCCTCTAGTCAATATTCATCTCTATGGTCTGCAAATTTGCTAATGACTTTTTCTGTTACAACGTATTAACAATATTTATTTTGATAGTCTATAATCTTTTTAAATAGATAAATCTAATATATTTGGAATTAATATCTATTAATTATTAGACATAAACATTTATGTGTGCTTAAACATATGAAATTATAATTTTGTGTTATCGAGCTTATTTAGTTACAATTATTTCATTCCAAAACAATACTTAGTTTCTGAATTTTTTAGATTTCATATTTTAAAATTACAAAATCTCGTATATACTCGTAAAGGGAATTGTAAAAAATCAATTTTTAAACTTTAATCGTTTTTATTATTATTTCGTATTCATGTCAGTTTCTTATTCTATTCCGATAAGATTTGTATATTGTACAAACGAAAACCAAACTTGTATTTGCAGGTTACTCGAAAGCAATGTATTTACAGTATTTAAACGGAGAAAATGTATCGTAACTGAATGCACATAACTTAGTTGTACGGCAATTTGAACAATCTCAATGTTCCCAGGAGCACGAATAGAACGAGTTGTATCCGGAAATTGCGAAATGACAGTTCCATACCTTGAAATTTTAAATTCAAGCTCGAAATTCCTTCGCACTTGCACCAAGCTTCTTATTTTGTAAAACGTACATATCTCGTTGATTTACAGCAGGTGAGTTGTGCTTTTATATTGAAAACTTGAGAGCTTTTCGAATATTTTCTGATTCATTAGACAAGTGTTTTCAGTCGCTTGTATATTTTATCATAAAGAAAAAAGGGCATAAATTCATCGTTTATTATACTATACTTAATTAAATTTATATTAAAATTAAATATTTTAAATTGGTATAGTTACAATAACAATTTTGATACAAATCTTGTAGATTCAGATGTGAATTAACAATTATAAATAACAAAAGCCATCGAAAACAAACAGATGAATGTAATATGATAACATTTTAATGTACCGGGTGTTTTTTTATCTTTGATATCATTTTGATTACCTGCAACTTTTTTGTTTTTAAAAATATCAGAATGAAGCAAAAATCATTTTGCATAGGTATCTATGAAGTTTTTTACGTTTTAAAAAATAAAACAAAACACTAACGTTTTTCCAAGATATTAACCTAACTTATATTTTTTTAAATGGAAAGCCCTAAATATTTTCGGATATTTCGATTTTACATGAAATTTCAAGTATATTTTATAAAACATACCCCATACCTATCTTCAACGGTTTGCGAGAAAACGGCGTTTAAACATGCAACAAAGAAAAATTTAGTTTTGTAACCCTGTTCTTAAAGATGTCGAAATCAAACAGAAATCATTTTTCATAATTATTTAGAAAGTTTATTTTTAATAAAACAAAAGATTAACGATTAACAAAGTAACAAATTATTAAAAAAAACAATTTTACAAAATTAAATTATTCTAAAAATGGCATGTTTAAACGCCGTTTTCTCGCAAACCGTTGAAGATAGGTATGGGGTATGCTTTATAAAATATACTTGAAATTTCATGTAAAATCAAAATATCCGAAAATATTTAGGGCTTTCCATTTAAAAAAATATAAGTTAGGTTAATATCTTGGAAAAACGTTAGTGTTTTGTTTTATTTTTTGAAACATAAAAAACTTCATAGATACCTATGCAAAATGATTTTTGCTTCATTCTGATATTTTTAAAAACAAGAAAGTTGCAGGTGATCAAAATGATATCAAAGATAAAAAAAGTACATAGTTAATCAAAACTTTATATTTTGCAAGCATGTGGTATACAGGGCGACAACGAAATAGGGTGAAAATTTTTTTTCATTAGATTGTTAATTTGGGATTCATAATTAAAGTATGGCCTGCGATTGCGCAACTTCTATAATTTCTGTGTCTTATTTTTCATTTTCTGTTTGATCGGAAGTGCTGGAAAGTTTTTGGATCTAGAGATTTTTATATCTTCCATGGCAGCCCTCTAAAAAAAAAAAAAACTCTTAAACTCCCTGACCCATCTAATAATGTAGATAATATTTTTAAATTATAGACCTTATGATTATCTATAATTTTTGTATTAAAATTATTTGCTATCTACATTATTAGATACCAATAATGGACACCCGGTATATATCAGAGACTTTTTTTGAAAATATCTCTGAATTTTGTATTTTATAGAGGTATATGACAAATATAATAGTATATCAAATTTTATAAACCTCATTTTAGTCAAGAGTTTTATTATTAATCACGAGCGAAGCGTAGTGGAGTGAGTGTTTAATAAAACAAAGTCACAACATATCAGGGTGTATTTAAAAGATCACTTAGTATCATAGAATATATACACATAAATGACAAAAACCTTTAATAATGAAAGCTCCATATTTAGACCAGATGTAACACTTTCAACACTTCTAATCGAGAAGCAGTTTTATGCAAATATTCCGCGGAGGATAATAAAATATAATATGGACCACCTTGGTATTTAAAATTCCCTTATCCTATATTTTTGGTTATATTTTCATTTGTTTTAGCATTAGCCATAATTTTTTTTTGAGATAGTCCATTACTAGTTACACGTAAAATCATCAACTTTCAAATTTGGATATTTCCAAATTTGAAAGTTGATGTTTAATTAGCTCAGGAAGTTGAATATTTACATTTCTGAAAATTTGGCGATATCAGATTAAACAGTAAGTATTGATACTATTCTATAAGCTTTAAAACAATTAATATGAACTATTGAAAGTTTTTAACAAATGACATTTATACCGAAGACTATGGGACATTTATACTAAACAGCAGTGTCTACGATGAAGAAAACGTAACTATTCCATCTTGCAACATATTTCCTATAAATTATTTAATTTTATCAGATTTTTCATAATATCACATTTTCATATACGTACAAGTATAAGTGTAAATAAAGTAAGGAATAATATTCATATTTTGTTTATTATCGCTGTTTGGGAGAAAAGCTCGGACAGGTCAATTTTATTTTGTTCCTCCGGATTTTAAGGATGTCATTTTTTTCCCTTTGGTTTACTACTCTGGGACCTATGACGTCATCGACTTCTTTTTCAAATGGAACCTCCTTATTTTTTTGCTATAAATAAAAAGTACATTTTTTTCTGAATTCCGCAATACCGCATATGTGGTATTTAAAATTAGTAGTTTTAGAGATACTAAGGATCATAGGTATTAAAATGACAACAATAATTAAACTTGAAAATCAAAAGAGCAAATAGTATTCTTAGGAAGATTAAAAAATTTTGCATTAATAAATGTTCATATTGCCACCCATTTGTTTCTTGGCAATGATAAAGTCCGAGTTGAAATTCATCCAAAACATTATCTCTCATTTCTTGGTCGATATTTCTGCACTCTGACATGTCAATTGTCATTATTAGCACGCTTAATACTCTAAAACTATTAATTTTAAATATCACATATGGGGTATTACTGAATTCAGAAAAAAAATACACTTGTTATTTCTAGCAAAAAATAAGGTGGTTCCATTTGAAAAAGAAGTCGATGACGTCATAGGTCCCAGAGTAGTAAACCAAAGAAAAAAAAATTGACATCCATAAAAAATTTTCTCCCAAACAGCGATAATAAACAAAATATGAATATTATTCCTTACTTTATTTACACATTTACCAAAAGTAACTGTGAATCGAAACTCGTACGTAAATATGAAATTTAATATCATAATTTGTCAATATTTCTAGCGAACTTCCCGTCAATATTGAATGAATTATTTATCAAATTCTGTCAATGTTAACCCTGGTGTACCGTAGGTTTACATAGGATGATGGAAGATTTATCTATTTACCAATAGTTTGAGTTAATTTAAACAACCGATAATTACATCATCGCGGATGTTTGTTTAGGTTTGCATATATTTAATCTCCTTGCATCTGTCTTTTGGTGCCTAACTTAATAAGATGATGTGCTCCGATATTTCCTGATGTTTGTTAAAGAGATTGGGTATAGCACAGACTCAATTTTGATAATTCATAAACAAGGGCATTTAATTAAATTTGGCCGGAGGTAATCCTAAAAGTTTTTCTGCAGAACTAGCTAGATAATCTGACGTTACTGGAAACACCAGAACAATATTTACCAATGTTATTTGCAAAGAGAATATTTCCTTTAAGTGTTTTGTAATATTAGGGTAATTGTCACTTTCATATTATAGAGTAGAGAAAATAATGAAACTTGAACAAATCTGTGTTCCCAATTTAAATTTACGATGTATGTAAGCCATAATACTACAAATGTCTTTAAAGAAACTTGGTTTGATATAATTCTGGTTTTACTTTATTATGTTTAGTAAAAATAAAGTTAGTAAAATGTTTAACCACGAGATATATGCATTTCTCAATTTGTCGTGTTTCCTGTCCGGAAAATAGTAGTTTGCCGAAGATATCTATCACTCTCTAATTAACTATCTAACTTTCTCTCTCTCGCTCCCTATCTGCGTGTGCCCAGAAACACAAATGCGCCTAAACAGTTGAAGTTACTTTGGGACTTTGGATACTTTGGGAATATCTGATCAACAATTAGTTTTATGAAAATATATTCCAAAAACAAAACGGAACAAGTTTTACGCAATTTCTTTTTCAAAATTTAAACTGAAAGTAGTCTCCCTACTCTTATCTAGAAATAGATTCTATGAGCGTACCAAAGTATTTTCCATTGATATTTCGGATATTTTCATCGATAGTTGAATATTGAAAATTTGTTGTTTCGGCAATTTTCTGCAGTCGCGTGAAGATCTGTTTTATGACATAAAAAGATAAAAACCTTCAGTGGATTAGGTAAAACCACTTTTTAGAAATAACAATCATGCCATTTTGAAGAATCAATGTGACAAATTATTACATTTTTAATCTTAGTCTGTCCTCTGTGGTGTAGAGTCAGATGTTCTGTATGCAGTTACGAAGAATTGGGATCTATAACCTCTTGAGGACTTAGTGTGTTATTGGTTTAGTTCCTATGACTATATATGTGGCTTCTTTTATATTTCTTCAAACATGTTCTCCTTTCGCCATAATTGCCGCTTCTTTCATGTGATTTGATGGTATGCTTGTCAGGCGTGTTATGCCAATAGGGATTTTTGAGTTTTTCCTAGACGAACCAGTTTGTTGTATTCCTTGATTCTAAAACAGAACACCTTGTAAGTTGAGAGAAAGTTAAAAAATTAGAGCCAGGAGATTTAATTGTTAACCTGGATGCCACTAGCTGGCTTACAAATGTACCAACGGAACCAACCTTAGCGAAAGCCATAAACGGGCTCTCAATGGACGACCCATTATAAGAAAGACATCAGATTAGCAAAGAGTATTGGTTATTGATATTATGATATTATTGGTCATCATATCGTTTATTTGATTCTTCTTATTCTTTCACTATTCTACATTGATTTGTTTGTGAAATTCTAACAAACAAGTCCACTAACAAACTCGTAAATCTAAACTTGCACAAATGCTGAATTCAATAAAAAATAACTTTGGTTGTGTTTTCGGTTAAATCATGGTTGCAGCTGTCAATTTAAATGAGAGGTTATATTGATGTTTTGCATTTATCTGTCAATTCATATGTTACAAAACACACATTTTGATTTAACGCATGCGCAAAATAGACTAGGTCTCATTTTCATTTCTCTTAGTTGAGACGAAAAATCCAGACCAGGCAATATAGTAGGAAAATATAATAATCAGGACAAAGGATTGTAAATTTTGTCGAAAGCATTTCATTAAAACAAGATTTAAATTTATTTTTAAGGCATGGCTGGATACGTTACAATCTCTAAGTAGCAATTAACATACTATATACAAAATATCCTTCTAGAAAATGATTCTATCTTGGCCTGTATTTTTTGTCCAAAAGAGATGCTTTTTATGTCATTTACGACACCAGTCGAGAAATGATATGTGATATGCATAAGAATTTTGACTAAATTAGATATAAATATAATACTTATTATGTCATATTATTATTATGTACAAAAATTACATAAAAAATACAATCAGAAAGTGATATGGAGTCAGTTCAGAATATTATTATAATGACTATTATTATTATTATAGTGCTTTACAGAAAGGTTCACCTAACGTAGACAGGTAACGATCGTTAGAGTTATTTATTACTATTAGATTTGATTATCTGACGTGTACGTGAAGATTAACAATATGTCAAAATTATAACAGTACATTAATCATTTCATAAACATGTATGATATAAATGCGGTTATATGCAGAACTTGTGGCGGAAATTTGATTTAGGTCAACGTACAATATACATACATACATCTAACCTTAACTATCGCAAGTGTCTAATGTATGCAATGTACCTTTTCTAATGTACGACCAACGAATATACTTTAACATACCATTATTGCTAGAGTTTCAGCAATAGCAACATCACTCCCTCGATTATCGGAAACAATTATCTCTGCTGAAAAGAAAAACTAACGCAGGGAAAGATTTTAAGCATCCATTCTTCTCTGGCATGGCCGCCCTTGTATTTGTTCTTTTCTGTTTCCTTTTTTCTCAAATTCGCATGCAAATCGCGTACCTTGGTGAAAGAATTAACACGTTTTTAGTTTTATCTGTGATTTTGATGAAGATAGAACACGGAGGTTTTTCACGTTTCTTATGAGCCTCCTATGCAAAGTAAATGTATGACTAATGGCTTCGACAATTGTTTATAAGGAAATTAATGCTAGGAATACACTTGTATGCAAAAGTTTCAATACGCTAGATAAATATTTGGTTTTCTCCATATTAAACAGTAGAAAAATTAAGAGTATTTTAAGATAGATAAATGCATAAAAAGTTTATATTTTTGAGTTATAATAGTAACTTGAAAAACTATGGAGAAAAATGATTAGTATTTTATTCGCGAAGCAATGATGGAAATTTATTGGGTTACGTTCTTTTCACAAGACAAGAAAAAACAAAGTTTTATTAAATTATCAGCAGCTACACTAATAATTACATTATATGTTCAAAGTGAAGCAAAGAAGCAAAAGATTTTTCAATAAAATTAAAGACAAAATACCACAACATTTCTTGTTCGGTTAGCCAATATGTGATTGTTGGACAGTTAAATCAATATTTATAAAATCGCATAAACATGACACAGAAACAACTGTCGTAATACTAATGAGCGCTATAGCTTTCATCTGAATGAACTGAATTTCTTCTTCTTCTTCTTCTTCACGAAAGCTAACAGCTTGTTTCACCCATTCCCATTCCTGTCTTCCCGTTCTTGCGATATTGATGTCCATCTATCCCTCCATCTCTTTGGTGGTCTTCCTGGGGGTCGTGTGGATGCTGGTTTTCCATCCCTTGCAATCCTTGCCATTCTATCACTAGTCATGCGCGACACATGTTCATTCCAAAATCTCCTCCTCTCGCGACTCCATCTCACTACATCCTCCACTTGACACTCCTCTCTGATCTCCTCACTCCTCCTCTGGTCTCTAAGTGTGTTTCCCGTTATTGCCCTTAGTACCCTCATTTCACTTGCACGTGCCATTCTTTTTGTTTCCGCCGTGTCCGCTCTTGTTTCGGCTGTGTATGTCGTCACAGGCCTGACGCATGTTTTGTAAATCCTTACTTTGCTCGCTGTTGACATACTTTTATTTTTCCAAATGATGTCCCTCAGTCCGCCCGCTATTCTCGTTGCTTTGTTCATTTGGTGTCTTACGCTCTCTTTCAAGGTCCCGTATGGCGAGATCATGGTGCCCAGATAGTTGAATTCAAACACTTGTTGGATGTTCCTCTCGTTCACTTGAAGCTTGCATCGTCGCGGTTCCCTGGCTATTGCCATGCTTTTCGTTTTGGATGTCGATATTTCCATATTACACTTCTTCGCTTCTATGTTGAATGTTTGTAGTAACCACTGCAATCCATCTTCGTCCTCCGCAAACAACACCGCGTCATCCGCATAGCAGAGAATATTTATGAATTTGTTTCCCATTTTATAGCCATAATTAATCTTCCGTACGCCTTCTATTATCTTATCCATTATCATATTGAAAAGCAGTTGGCTGAGGCTATCCCCCTGTCTGACCCCTGTATTGACTTTTATTTCTTCGGTCGTAGCTGTTCTTGTTTTAATTACGGTGGTGTTGGCTTTATTAAGTTGTTTGATCGTTTTTACTATGGTTAGGTGGACTTTCCTTCGCCTCAGTTCATCAACAACATCCTCGAGTTGTATCCTGTCATACGCCTTCGTTAGATCCACAAAACATATATACGCTGGTTTGTTGTACTCTATGGCTTTTTCAATTACCTGTCTAACGATGAATACCGCATCGACCGTCGAGCGGTTCCTTCGAAAGCCCTGTTGTTCTTCACTTAGTGTGGTATCCTTTAATATATGGTGACCCAGTATGCGTGTGAAAAGCTTCATTGAGGTATTTAGCAGTTTTATCCCTCGGTAGTTTTCCGAATCCGATCTTTCTTCCTTCTTGAAGAGTGGTATTGTGATGCTCTTTCTCCACTCGTCAGGTGTCGCCGTGTCTTTTAATATTATGTTGTATAATTTTGTGAGTTACTTCGCTAGCATTTCTCCTCCGTGTTTCAATAGCTCGTTGGGGACACCGTCCGGGCCCGGGGCTTTGCCGTTTTTGAGATGTTTTAATTCATTCATCACCTCTTCTTCTGTGATTTGTACCGTTTCGTCTATGTCCTCGACATCCTCTCGTCTCGAATCGTTCTGCTCTTCCCGTTGTATATCTGTGTTCTGTGTGAATAGGTTCGTGAAGTGGTCCCTCCATCTAATTGCCGAACTGAATTTATAAATTTTAATTCTATGAGGTTGCGTTTCTAGAAAGTCTCATTACAAAAGACAGTTGTTTTTAGGAATCCGTATATGTAAGGCTACTGTGGCTGTTTAGCACCGACACCTAGGGCTTAAGTGCTACATCTTCAATTTCGCTGAGTCTTTGATGACACCGATTGCTACCTGTTACATGATAATTACATGTTATTTCCATTTTGACTATTTTATTAAGGAAATGTCATTTATAAAACACAATAATTGTCATTTTCATAGCTTACTTTAATAA
The DNA here is from genome assembly GCA_963170755.1 of Amphimallon solstitiale. NCBI lineage: Eukaryota > Metazoa > Arthropoda > Insecta > Coleoptera > Scarabaeidae > Amphimallon > Amphimallon solstitiale. The sequence goes on along the minus strand of OY720681.1, from coordinate 105,888,045 downwards.
TGTTAACTTTTCCATAGTACATTAACAACGATATTCGACATTTAATAACTCGAAAACTGTTTAAGATACCAATATCATATGGTATATTTTTGAAATCAGAGTAAAAAGCCTATTATAAAAATTTAATAATATTCAGGGTATTCTATTTTAGAAAAACATTATTTTCTTTTGATACCGTTGTATCTGCTTGCCACTGTGTTTTTGATAGCATGCAAATAAAATTTAGCCTCGACCACACAACTTTTATTGGAAATTTGTTTTTGTATATGCAATAATAACGATGATAAAGGGTGGGTAATTTATAATTCATAAAAAATAATTTATCAAAGTTTTTATTTTTCAGTTTTTTTACAAACTTTAAACTCTTTGCAGCACCTCAAGATGTAGTATTGCGACCAATACGCTCATTTAGTAAATACGTCACAACGCCAAATTGTTAAGCACGGTGATAAGATAAGTCAGTGAAGTGGATGCAAACAACCCTCATTTAGTAAATACGTCACCATAGATAGGTCTGTTGAACTGGATGCAAACAGAATTTGATGACGCGCACTAAATGAGCGTATTTTTTTTATTCTTTTTGAATTGAAAAAGCAACTTTTCTCCACTATTATTAAACTAAAATCTAAAACGATTTCATAAAGGCCATTTTTGTTCAATCGTAATGTACAATTGCCTTCTTTAGAAATGACCGGTGTGCGTTAAAAAACGCTGCGCGTATCTGTGAATAGTCACATTCTAATTGTATGGATGTCTGGTCTTGAAAACACACTAAATAAATATCTCCACAAAATATTTATATTTGTTTAAATGCTGTTCATTGTATAATTTCTTATTTACATTCCTTTCCTCTACTTCTATATTATTTCTTAAAATATATTGTGGATTATAAAACGAACTAGTTTAGCTTCCTAATATAATTTAAATAACAAGGTGACAATGATTTACCAAATTTATTTTTATATGCTTAGTACAACAGATGATATATCCAAATGCTTTTGAAAAATATCCTTAGTTTTATTATTATAACACATACCTTATTTTTAAATTAATTCAAATAAAAAAAATAATGAATTTAACACCTTGTCTTGTGGTTTATTAATTAAAGCAATATTTGCCTTTTTACATTCTGATACGTAGTATAAGGAATTATGATGCAGATGTCCACGTTTTAAGGTCACCTAATACCGAAAATGTGGTTTCTCTCTCTCTCTCTCTCTCTCTCTCTCTCTCTCTCTCTCTCTCTCTCTCTCTCTCTCTCTCTCTCTCTCTCTCTCTCTCTCTCTCTCTCTCTCTCTCTCTCTCTCTCTCTCTCTCTCTCTCTCACCACGATAGTGCCCAAACGACTACAGCTATCAATACCAAACTTTATATTTACGAGTATAATCTTCCTCACGAGACCTGATTAGACCGGTAGCAGTAGTTTACTTCACTAAAAAAATCAAAATTTACTAATACGTCAACTACTGCGTTTAAACAAATTTCTAAATAATACAAAAGTACTAAAATGTGAATTTTAGAAAGACTTTTTTGGACATTTCTACCGGAAGTAGGTCTTTCTACCTACCGCGAAAAGCGGTTTTTCGAAAATTTCTTCGAAATTATTCATTCTGTACAGACTTATTTAGAATACAAAAATATTTAGAGCCCGAATTGGAACAATTTTTGTATAAAAGAAATTTCAAAATTCGAACCAGAAGTAACACTCTTGCTTTTATCGAATAGCAGTATTTTGCAAATATTTCGCAAATTATGCATTCTATAGAGATTTATTAAGAGAATAAAAATATTTTGATTTGGATTTGCGATAATTTCTGTATAAAAAAATTGGCTAAAATTCGGACTGGAAGATACAGTTTTAATCAGAGACGCAACTTAAAATTTAATTTGGAACAACTTTTGTATACACATTTCGGATGTCACATACGTATAAAAAAGTCGTATGGTGGCCACACCTCATTTTTAGATTATAGCTCTCCAAAAAAAATTAAAATATATTCTTAAACAGCAAAATTTTGCATTTCGTATTAATTATTACATTATAACATGATTTGATGTATGTAGTGATATAAACTTATTCTTACAAGTTTATAAGAAAAAATAATACATATATACATACATACAAGGTCCCACACTTGAACTTCTGTGTGCAATTTCTCACAAACTCTCAAAACGAAAAGTTTTAATTTAAAATAAAATTAAAGTAGACGGGAGAGAACATGTAATAAAATTGTGAAGAAAATGTGCGGTCACGTCACAATTTTTTAAATGGATTGTTACATTGTAACATGATGAATATCCAGGATGTTTGTGCGCATGTGAAAGTATATCATTAGTAGCATCGCAAATTTTTTCTACAACTGATTAGCCAAAATAAATAATTCTTTTAAAGAATTATATTCATTAAAGAAATCGCTGCAATCGTAAATATTATATCGTGAAATTAATAATCATACATCTTTTATCGAAAATTGTATTGAAAGTAAGAATACCTTAGACAAAATTTGATTTATTAATATTAAAGTCTGGTGTAGTTGGAACTATGCAATTAATGGGTAATCGAGTAATAAAATTTAATTAGGATTGTAAAATTAATTTCTCTAACCTTTACCAGAACAAATAAAAACAAAAATTGTAGCAGATATCAAGTTGTTAATAATTAATATATAATAGTAATTAATTAATAAAGAAATTAAAGAAAATGGTTATGTGATTTTGGTCTAATAGTTTGTTTCCTTTTCGCAATAATAAAAACTTTAGTACGACGTATAAAATCCATTATCGTCCATATATACTTTTGCATTCTTGATTGCATAGAATTTATTAGAGTTTCACATAAGTTTCTTCCTCTGAAATGCTCCCATACAGATTGTGCATATTGAGTAATATTTTCTATATTAAGTTGAACTCTATAATTATTAGCATTCCTACCACCATAGCACTCCATATATTCAATGGGATTCGGATATGGAGATTTTGCCGGCCAATCAAATACTTCTACGTTATTTTTGTTAAATAAAAAAACAAAATAAAAGAAAGCAAAAGCGTTACTTCTGGTCCGAATTTTGAATTTCTTTTTATATAAAAATTATTCCAAATGTGGCTCAAATAATTTTGTGTTCTTAATAAATCTGACTAGAATGCAAAATTTGTGAGATTTTTCAAAAAACAGCTATTTGATGAGTAAAAGCATTACTTTCGGTCGAAATTTTAAAATTTCTTTTATATAAAAATTGTTCCAAATGTAGCTCTAATTACTTTAGCACTTATAATACATTTATGTAGAATGTATAAAAAAAAACTGCTCTTCGATAAGAGTAAAGTCTTACGTCCGGTCCGAATTTTCAAATTTCTTTTATACAAATATACAGAGGTGTTCCAATTCGGGCTCTAAATATTTTTGTATTCTAGATAAATCTGTAAAGAATCAATAACTTGTAAGATATTTGCTAAAAACCGGTTTTTGCTACGATATGAAGACCTACTTCCGGAAGAAATTTTCAAAAAAAGCCTTTCTAAAATTCACATTTTAGTACTTTTGTATTTTTTAGAAATTTGTTTAAACTTAGTAGTTGACGACGTATTAGTAAATTTTGATTTTTTTAGTAAAGTAAACTAATTTTTTAGTGAAGCAAAATAATTCAAAATATCAGTGTTAATCGGGAAAAATATAATTTCTAATAATTCCAAACATTCCCTTATTAGAGAATATAACAATTTTTACTTTTTATAAGAAAAACAGAGATTGTTATAATACCAAATTGTTTAAGTACTATTTTAGTTTTCAGTTAATATATGACATGTATATATTCGTGCAGATTGTAGAATAAAGTATTTAAAAACTTGGGAAAACATAAACTACTTTCATATTAAGTACAGTGGCTTATTCATGCTATATAAGATTTATGCTGCATGTTTTTTGCTTGTCCCGTTCTTGACTCGAACATTAGAATGTTACTATCGTAGAACTTGGGGATCTACTTTCAATTTACACCAGTCATTTCAAAAGAAAGCAATTGTACATAGACACTTAATAATAACCGAAAACCCAAAGTCAAAATGCACAAGCAATTAATATCTCAAATTAAATATATTTATACTTATTTAATGTCGATTACTTCTATATGATTTTACTTTAATTGAGGATATTTGACACGGGTCCGACGCGTGTGTAAGTCTTAACCCGTAAAAGATCTTTATTGCAACCGGTTGAGGTCTCGTTTTAATGCCAATATATTGCACATAGAAATTTCCCGTTTAGACGGCATAACCCTTTCGAATTGGCCGGATAACGTATCCACCGACGTAATTGGTTTAAGTTTTTACGGCCCCTGGTCGCATCTAAATCCGCAGAAGTGTTAGTGTGGCAGGGATCTATCTAACATAGGAACCTCTCGTATCAGATTTTGAAGCAAACGGCGGAAGCAGCGGATGAATAAATGGGGAAATATACGAGCGATGTTAGATGGATGTTAGTGACTATCCGGTACATAAATTAAAGCAATATATCTCGGAGGGGCGTCAAAATTTAATAAAGTCATTCATCTCTGTAGCTAACTTCGTAAAGTACTAGTTTCTCCTTAAACGTTACTAAAAACTTATGTGCCGCTTGAAAATATTTTAATTTATTTTTAGTTTCGACAGATCTACTCAAAGTTTAAAGTAGGTACTCTAGCAAAAGTGTGCTATCAGGGTAAACTAAAGAGCTTGTACACAGAAAATAAGAATTAGAATCAGTTTATTTTTTTATAATATAACTGCCCAGCAACATTTGCTTCTTCGTTTTAACATAGTTACTTTGTAATCAATTTTTATGGTAGAGTGCGGAATGTTTGTGCAAACCATCTACACGGATTTCTTTACAAAATATGAACCATGAAGACCCTAATAATGTCAATTAAAATTATAATAAATTATTAGACAAAAGTTGTATACTGAGAAATTCAATTTTTAATTTAGAATTTAAAATATTATTTCTACCGTTATCATTAAAACTTAAGTACCATATTCAAAATATTTAAAGCGCGAATTTATAACACTCTGTATATTCTTTCATATCATTAAAACCGCAACAGAATGTTATATAACATATTAAACCCTTGGTTAGTTATTTTACAGTGTTTAAGTCATATATTTAATACTACTATATTGCATGTGCTGTATCTTGATAATGTGTAATTTTTCGTCCCAACTAAGTGAGATAGAATTGGTCACATTGTCTGTTCTGCGCATGCGTCAACTCAAAATGTCTATTTAGTACGATACGAAATGACATGAACAGAAAACATATGTATAACCTCTGATTTAAATTGACAACTATAACCATGATATTACTGAAAGCATACGCAGTTGTTTTTATTGAATTCAGCATTGTGCAAGTCAGTGACTTTGTAGAATTTCAGAGAAAATACGATGTACAATAAAGAAAGCAAACAAAAAAAACGATCATTGATTGTGACGTGCTTATTGGAATATGTGAAATTATATTATTAAATGTAAATAACGATCGTTTCATTTCGAGAGAGAAAAGATTTTGAACAGAAAAGCTTGTGAACTTATAACTACTACATTGTTTTGCATGCGCTTATTGGTATATGTGAAATTATATTATTGAATATAAATACTACTTGTTTCGACTTAGAGAAAACACATAAATTAATGCTTTATTCACACAATCGAATATATTCAGGTATGTTTTTTATACGTCAGGTTGGAGTATATTTTGGCATATAGTTTTGCTATGTATTTTTATGCTAAAGAATGCAAAATGAATAGAGTATTTAATATTTTGGCTCTACGTAAGATTAATACAGCACCTATTTTATATTTTTATACGCAAACTATTCAATATTATATTGTATAAGCAACAACGTAGAAAACTTATTACATTCCTGTTGTCTTCTTGTATTTAATTCTATATCGAGATATACACTGAAACAAGAATATTAATTAGCATTACAATTTTGTGATTGAATAATGGTCTTATAATTTTTATTATTGTTACCTGTTTTTTAATTTAGCATGGTTAAGCCATTCATAAAAATAAAACTTGTTAAGGCATTATTTATGCCCATATGTTAACAAAGAATATAAACAAACAATTACTCTGATACACATGAATTTCTTTAATGTTTGTAATAGCACATTCTTATCAATCGATTTTTCCTGATGTTTATGTCTGATAAACTAAGATGTGTAGAAATGGGACTTTGCATAATATAATTTATATTATTTCTTGTAAAAAAGATATGTTGATGTTGTATTCGATTCAATAATTAAATCAATGAGTTCAATTTCTATTTACAAAGTAAAAAATTAAATTTTATTTAATTTATGTTAAGATTCTATTTTGTATAGGGTAAGTCCGGGAGAGTTCGACCACTTTTTGGGAAAAAAATTATAACTTGCTTGTGTTCTGAGATAAAATTTTCTTTACACCGTCAAAGCATTGCCCAAAGGGTTTAGAGACTATATAAAATCCAATTTATGATATCATAGCAAAATACATTTTTATTTTGAATAAAAAGTACAAACATTGCAACTGGGCGATCTCACCCGGATATCTGGGTTAGACCGACCACCAACTACGGGTGAGATCGACTTCAAAAAATAACAAAACGTATATCTTCGAACAGCATAATAGTAATAATAGTATAATAGGAAAGTATAAACAAAATTAGTTTTTAGTACTTTTCTTTTTCATTTTTCCGCTTAAATCGCAGAAATTCTCAAATTTCTACGATTCAAGCTGCTGGTTTTCGTAGCAGAAAATGGGATTCCAACTAATCCTTGGAAATGGTAGTGTTGACATACGCCGATTTAACTGATATTTTTTCCTTTAAATATTGCGTAAGGTGGGAGAAACATTCCCTCTCCATTGGAGCAACCTATGATGGAAATGGTTTCGCCCTTCTCGCCTGATGTCAACGAAGAAACATTTTTTGAGCCTTTTGCGGCCAACACTTCAGTTGGTTTATTGTTCAACTGCAAACCGCGTTCGTCCATGTTAAAAATATTACAAGGTTTGTCATGGAGTTGGTTATCAGTGATAATATTGTGTAATAGGGTAAAATAGTGTGTCACATTGTCACGGTTCATTCCAGTCGCATAAGCAATCGAAATTCCTTCGGCTTTTCTAATTGATATATCTGGATGTCGTCGCAAAAAAGAGTTAAGCCAATCATAGCCGGCTTTGCCTTCTTCTTTCTTGAACGTGTGCTTCAATTTCAGTTGTCGGCAAGTCGAAAGGCTCATATTCCGACGGACTACCGATCTGGTGTAAATCCAAATGTTTGCATTTTTTAATATGTCGCACCAATTTCAGTTCTGCATCATCTACCAACACCCATGACGGACCCAGTCTCTTTCGTTTTATTCCCTCCGACTTCTTAATATAATCTTTTAGAGTTGTTTTAGGTATCCCAAACTCTCGGGCGGCTTCATTTACACCCATTGTACGATTTTGTACACATTCTATTGCATTTCTTAAAGAATCGGCACACCATTTAGTTCTTTCTTCATTTTTTCTTTTGTAAATTGTGGACATTTTTGTTAATCTGTAAGAATATTTATTATTTTACAATATATTTAACTGTTTAAATTGGGCTTCATTAAATCTCTAATTTACTTCAAATCAATTTTTTAATTTTTTTTTCGTGGTCGATCTCTCCCGGATTAATGTGGTCGAACTCTACCAAAGTCACGGGAGAGATGGACCACCTTATTAACTGGAGCAAAAACGAAGAACGACTACATTTTTGAGGTTATGTTGCAGATTCATGCATATTTTATCATCCAGTATCGAAATAGTTTAAATAAACTTACCCGTCTTTAAAATATCACTAACACAGTAAATAAGTCAAAAAACTTTCAAGTTCGTAAAAAGCTTAAAACTTAATTTATAAATTCACACTGATGTGACGGCCCGTGTTTACACGTTGGTTGCAACAAACTCAACTAATTCCACCGAATATGTGAGACACAGGGCCCTCTCTTGCTTTTTTCTTGAGTTATACGTACTGGTCGGACTGTCCCGGTAGTCGATCTCTCCCGGACTTACCCTATACTTTCATGGAATTAGAATAATACATCTATTTTATTTTAAAATATAAATATTTGTATGGATTAATAGATACATCAAAATTTATAAAATGATGAAATAGATTTATAGAATCCAACAATATCATAAAAACAGGAATATTGTTTGAAACCGTGCCTACCTTGCCATTAATAACACTGTACTATTTACTTTCACAGTGTAGGCAAAAGTCCAAAAAAGAAACCTATCACACATTGGTCTTGGCAAATCCAAAATGAATATTATCTCTATATTGTACAATCTACGAGTTATTTTAAACCAAAATATTTTTTATTGTAATTTTTAATGGAATGTACATTCTATATGTGCTTGATTACAAAACAATTTAGAGACAGGAACTACGATATATATTTGGCAAAGTAAAAATTAAAAACAAACACTTCATTATCTTATAAATAATGTGTTCATCTTTCCAAGTTATTTTTACACTCATCAATGCATTATGGTATATATTCCAGTAACCGGTAAGTCTCTCCGTAAAATATCCAATCTCAACATATTACCACAGTATAGAAGCTGTATAGACACAGAAGTTTCTCTTGCCGTCGGCACCTTTGATGTTTGTGTCCTAAAATGGTACTGCGCATTCACGCACGCGCAACCAGAGGCGTAGTCAATTTTTCTATTCAGGAATAAACCAGTGGCGCAGAACCAAATCGTTTATGAGATAATAATGTTAATCTATTTTTAAAATTATGAAAAAGCTATATCAATAATACAAAAAACGAGGATAAAACTCTACCTTTTATTAAGTACATATTACACACGCATTTAAAATGTAATACATTATACGTACAACACAAAAAAGGCTACTTTAACCTAAAGATTACTTACATTTCTTGACACAATTCATCAATGGTGTTGTAAAATTGTTATTTTATTTGAATTGCCACTAACTTTAAAATTTCTATTGCAAAATTTCTAAGTATAAAAAATTCTTACACGAATAAATAGCTTTATCAAAAATTCAGTAGGAAAATTTTCGCAGGGATGTTTATATGATATTTCCTCCAACTTCTGTTTTAATTTAAAGCTAACATTTGGTTCGAAGGAAAATGAAGAAAAAAATTCACAGAAGGCTTTTTCCTAATGCGCTATTTATATATATATACTGAAATTATGGTCGGGCGTTGCCATATTAGTTAGGACATGCCTTAAAATAAGTGTAAAATTTGAATTCATTTATTTTTGTGTTTTAAACGTATAATTGTTCGAAAATTACGCTTTTCAAAACATTTGTGTCCCAAATAACCTACAAAATAAGTGAAGGCATTTTGTTCAGTTATATTTTCTCATTGTCGGTAACCAATCTTCGAAAATTAAATCTTGCGTTGGTGGTGGTGAATTTGTCATGAAGTTTAAGTAATTATTCACAACTACAATAAACAATATGCACATTTTAACAGTTGAGGATATTTTAATGCATGTGGGGGTCTTACCGCATTGGTTCTTTTGAAAACCTGAAAAAGCTTAATTTAGAATTGTTCGAACTATTCTTGCACCGAGGTGCCCCATTATTGTTGCATTTTTATTCCAAGTATGTATTCGCGAAACGAAACACTACAATTATTGATAAAACGTTATGCTGCGTGCACACTAATTATAAAAAACAATTTGTTTGTCAAAAATATTAGAAGTACGTCAGCATCCATTAAATTATATGGAAGTGTTACAAGGAAATGCACAATGATCAAACAAAAATTTTTGACACATTTTAAACACAAATTCTAAATTAATAATGTGTTAATAAATTTATTTAACGTTAATTATAAATGCCAAAAGAATATATAATTTAGTTTTACATATGCCTTGTTTAATTTGTGTACAACTACCCATTAATTTGTAAAATTAGTGTTCATAATAAATTGTTTGTCAAATATTTTGTATAATTGGTATACACCCAGCATAACTTATATTAACGGCCATTCACAAGCCGCATGCCGAGCAGTCGCATCAAATAATCCCGCCAACTCAACAGCTGATGGCTGACTACTGCGCAGTCACGCACGCGTCGGTTTGCCGGTGGACAATTATTTCCCTCGAGAGAAACTACTGTTTCTATTACATAGCTATATACTGTGATATTACTATCTATCATATGGGATCTATGGATTATGTGGTGGACATGTCAAACTTCCTCAACTCTCTATGAACATTTCTATGTTCTATCAGACATATATCAAAAAAATTACGGGGAAAATTAGATGGGTATGCGTCTCTTCTAAGAGGTTTTTATAAATGCCTTTTTATTATGAGCAATTCAAATATTTTAATATCTAACATAGTAATACAATTACCAAAAAATAACTGTGTTATTTCTGTACATTGCTTCCATATAGGAGATGATGTAATTCTAGAATACAAGAACACCATTATCTAATTCATTATTATTATTCTTGAATGTTGAGTTGATAAATTTTGGTGTTGTTGTTATAACACAAATTAATGTATGTACATGATCTATAGAGGTTTTTTCTTTTTATACACGATATCTCACCATGATATCTTCAAAGAAACACAGTTGCAATGCAATCGAATTAACAACCGTGGGCTTTACTTAATTAATTTACAGTATTTACTATAACATAACCACAATTCTTACGACTTTTGACAAATGTATGTCTTCAGTATGATCGTTGGTTTGCCTATGTTTTGTATATGATGCAACAATGATATTTTTTTATTCACTAAGAATAATTATTAATTATAAAGAAGTTTGTCGATTTTTAAACTATTTATGCTTGTTTGACGATTTACAAACTTTCACTAAATGTTTGTAGTAATAAATCTATGTGATAAACAAACAGACCTAAAATTGAAAAATTATTTGTATCGCATGCGCAGTTTTGACAAAGTGACTCTAAAACGGTATAGCACCATGTTTTCCTATTTCACAATGTTAGGGCGAAGTTTTCCTTGTTCACACTATACAAAATATAGTAGTATTATATACATGGTTTAAGTAAGTATGAATAGGTAGACATCTATGTAACACAGATTGCCTATACATATATGGGCTAACAGAGAGCCTCTTTTGAATTTATTGACTATTTAGGTTTTAAAAACATTTAAAATAATACGCTTTCCGTAAATCTTCAGAACGCGTTACCCACACGTTACTTAAATAAAATTTATTTTTTGTCTATGCTACATAGGTACGGCCACCCCTTGCTATACCTCTAATGGACTCCTCCGAATGGACAACCGTTATGATTTCATTCCTGTGAGTAGTTGTTTTTTTAAATCAACTCTTGTGTCAAACATCCCCTTGGTTAAAATACATCCACGCGCGCGTTCTTTCGTTATACTTTAAATTTAGTTATGTGAGTGTTTTATTTGGACAGTTCTAGCAGAGTGGTTTGAAAAATGCTGAGCACCACCAAAAGTTCAAGGTTTGAAACATATCAACCGCTCTACAAAAAGAATTGGAAAAATATGTGGCGGATTTTATGGAAGAAGAAGATGATATTACAGATCACTTAGATGAATCAGAAATAGATGAACTTTTTACAAGTGACCATGATACGCAAACGGAAACCACTGCAAGCGAAGAGGACACAACCGATTCGGATGAAGATATTCCGTTTGCCCAACTTGGATATTCTGCGTAGGAAAGGATAATACAAAATGGAAATAATCTGCTCCACCATGCACACGAAAAGGACATTATAATATTGTTACCAGTAAACCAGAGCCAAAAGGTACTCTAAAGAATGCTGTATCTATAGTTGATACGTGGAGTGTTATGATAACGGAAAAATAGTGAAACTAATTGTCCAATATACAAATATGAATATTCAGAGGCAACAAGACGTATTCAGCAGAGAGCGTGATGCGCGTGAAGTTAATATGATAGCACACTGGAATTTTGAAGTCTGCCAAATTGAATACAAAAGATATATGGGGAAAATAGTCCTATTTGCATTGAAATGTCTTCGTTTTGAAAAAATTTTGTTTTGCCAAAATTTAAATTGGTACCTAGCGGATGTTTGGGCACAATGCCAATTATAGTATATCCGAACTTTGGATCCACCAGGCCTGTAATTGATAATGTTTACTGTAACTTATTAATTATTGACTTAATTTAGCTAAAACTCTAATTTAGATTCCTTGCGCTGTTTTAGTGTTCCAGGAAAGAAGACCAAACTTATTCATTCTAAAACCAGCAGCTACTGAAAGTAGACTAAAATTTCACCTGTGATCATACATAAACTTTGAAGAGAAGAAAAAGATTTCGGAATTCTATCGGAAGTACATCTTTTATTTTAATCGAAAAACAGTTTTTCGGAAATATCTGGTACGTCATTCTCTCAAAAGAGACATATTGAATGTATCATAAAGAATTATTTTCAATATTTTTTATATAAAAAGGATGAATGTCCTCTTACAAAAGCAAAAGTATTTAAAGCTGCATTTAGTACAATTTATGTACAAAATGATTTCCAAAACACCGATCTAAAATGTATGTGAATTTACTGAACACCAAAAAATCAATTTATTTTACTATAAAAATGCATAAAATATATAAAAACCGCTGTATTGGGAATAAAAATAAAACAAGGAAAACTTTTAATAATCATTATTAATAAATGAAATACATGTTCTGAAATGATAAAATATTTGCTTTAAATAGGATAAAGGCAATTACTTTGACAATACATTATTATTCTAATATTCAAATCTCTAAGGACAAAGCTAATGAATATGAGCAGAATTATAGCTAATATTCACATAATACTCATTTCTCTACCTCATGTTTGATTATATAAGGTCCTTACAAAGCATAATATCGAATTTCTACAATATTATATGAAAAATGTGAACATTGCGTGCTACAAGTAACATTAATTTAATTAATTGTTGTGTACGTCAATAACAAGGCGATCCTGTATTACGTTGAAGCCTATGTTGATAATATCAAAATGACTGTTATCATGACTGATGAAATTATGTATTGAAAGTAGTTGCCCAAACTATAATGAACTAGGATGTTTTTGCAATAACATTCTAATAAAAATGTGGCTATTATTTTATTTGGATTTAATGTAAATATTAATAAGACAAATACTCTCTGTTGATTAAAAGTAATACATAATCTTATGCGATATAGATATGATTTAATCTTGGAATTTATTAAAAAAAAGGGGTGTTGGCAACACACGACTTTCTTATACATATGTGCATTCGGAAGCGGGTATAAAAAATTTGTTCCATAGTAAGTTTTGAATTCTGCATCTTCTTAGTAAAATAAACCCTGGAGTAAAAGTGTTTCTTCCGGTTCGAATTTTTAATTTTTTTTATAGAGAGATTATCCCAATTCTAGCTCAAATACTTTTACTCTGTTAATGAAAGTTTATAAAAAGCATAATTTGAGAAATATTTGCAAAAAATTGGTATTCGAGAGTAAAAGAGAAAGTGTCATTCCGGTCCGAATTTTAATTTTTTTTTAATACTTAATATATTCCAAATGCAGCTTTAAATACTTTTATACTCTTGACAAATATATATAGAATGCAAATTAGCGAGATATTTGCAAAATACTGCTATTTGATAAGAGTAAAAGTGTTACTTCCGGTCCGAATTTTGATTTTTTTTTTATATAGAATTTATCTCAATTCTAGCTCGAAGTACTTTTATTCCTTAATAATACGAAAGAAATAGATTATTCAAAAAATAAAAAAAAAGTGTTATTTCCAGACGAAATTTGTAATTTTTTATAACTAATTTGGGCTTTAAATACTTTTGTATTTTAGATAAATCTGTATAGAATGCATAATTTGCGAGATATTTGCAAAGACCTGTTTTTCACTAAGACAAAAAAGACTTACTTAAGGTAGTAATGTTGAAGAGCTTTTTTTATGAAGTCGTTGCGAAATGTACGTTTGTATCCTTTAGAAATTTGAACTTAGTATTAGACAAAATATTAGTAAATTTTGATTTTTGTACTGAAGTAAACTACTGCTTCCGATCAACCGATTTTACTGAAAATTTAATCAGATCTCAGCAAAAAGCTTATACTCGTAAATACAAAGTTTGCTATTGATAGCTGTAGCCGTTTAACTGTTATCGTGGTCACAAATACACGCACAAACTTTGCAAAAACAACTTTTACTTTCTTATACGTAGTATGAGGAAGTATTGTGATGATGAAAATTTTCGACCTCGAGATTTTTGCAGATGTCCACGTTTTGATGTCCCCTGATACCGAAAAAGTGGTTTTTAAAAAATGTCTGTGTCTGTGTGTCTGTGTGTCTGTCTGTGTGTGTGTGTGTGTGTGTGTGTACCACGATAGCGGCCAAACCGCTATAGGTATCAATTCCAAATTTTATATTTACGAATATAATCTCCCTGTTGAGATCTGGTTAGATTTTCAGTAAAATCGGCAGACCGGAAGTAGTAGTTTACTTCAGTGAAAAAATCGAATTTTGCCAATTATTCGGCAACTACTAAGTTTAAACAAATTTGTAAAGAATTCATATATACTCAAAATTAAATTTCAGAGGAATTTTAATAAAAAAGTTTTTCGGAATTCCTACCGGAAGTAGGTCTTTTACTATTGTCGAAAATCAGTTTTTTGCAAGTCATGCTTTTTAGACAGGTACGTTACGAGTATAAAAAAATTTAGAACTTAATTTTGAATACCTTTTGAATAAAAAAATTTCAAAATTCGGACCGGAAGTAACACTTTTACTCTTATCGATTAGCGATTTTTGCAAATATTCAATATATATTTGTCAAGAGTACAAAAGCACTAAGAGTTTAATTTGAAATATTTTTTGTATAAATAAAATTTCAAGATTCGTACCGGAAGGAACACTTTTACTCTTATGGAAAAACGATTTTTCCAAATATTTCGTAAAATATGCATTCTATATATATTTGTCAAGAGTAAAAATGTATTTAGAGTTGGATTTGGAATAGTTTTTGTATAAATGAAAATTCAAAATTCGGACCGGAAGTAATACTTTTACTCTTAGCGAGTAGCATGTTTTTGCAAATATCTCACAAAGTATGTATCCTGTAGAGATTTATTAAGAGACTGGAAGTACTTAGAATAGGATTTTGAATAATTTTTGTATAAAATAATTTTTAAAATTGTATGATTTGCAACGCTCATACGTATAAGAAAGTCGTGTGGTGGCCACACCTCATTTTTTCTATATCGGGAGACTTCATAACGTGGACATCTGCCAAAATACTTCTTTGTATAGGAAACTAACAGTAAACTAGAGATCTGGTCATGACCGATATGTCATGTTTCATATTTCGAAAGGTTTGTGTGAATTGATTCGCTTATAAATTTGGATACATCCGCTCATACATAAGCTTATTAAGGTGGGTTTCAAATGCAAACGTATACTCTGGCTGACGAACATTGAAAGAAAAAATGAGGTGTGTCCACCACACTCTTTCTTATACTTACGTGCGTTTTAAATTATGCAAAAGTTGTTCTTCCTGTCAGTGTGTTACTTCAGGTCCGAATGTTGAGGTGTTTTTTTTACAAAAATTATTCAAAATTCTATTCTAAGTACTTTTATTCTCTTAATAAACCTCTACAGAATGCATACTTTGCGAGATATTTGCAAAAAAGTGTTCCTTCCGGTCTGAATTATAAAATTTCTTCTATACAAAAATTATTTCAGTTTCAGCTGTAAATACCTTTGTATTGATAAATCTTCTAGAATGCATAATTTACGAGATATTTGCAAAATCGCTATTCGATAAAAGTAAAAGTCTTACTTCCGATTGAAAATCAAGCTTTAAATGGTTTTATACTCATAATGTATCTGCCTAGAAAGCACGATTTGCGAAATATTCACAAAAGACTGATTTTCGATAAGAAGATGGAAAAGCTTTTTAGTAAAATTTTTCTCAAATTCAATTTTGAGTACATTTGAATTCTTTATAAATTTGTTTAAACTTCATTAAGAGGGGGATTATACTCGTAAACCCATAATTTGGAGAGATAGAGAAAGAGAGAGGGAGAGAGAAAGAGAAAGAGAGAGAGAGAGAGAGAGAGAGAGAGAGAGAGAGAGAGAGAGAGAGAGAGAGAGAGAGAGAGAGAGAGAAAGAAAGACACTTTCTAAAAACCATTTTTTCGTTATCAGAGGACTTCAAAACGTGGACATCTGCAAAAATCTCGATGTGGAAAATTTTCATCATCACAATACTTCCTTATACAACGTATAAAAAATCAGGTTTGGCCACCACACGGACAGTTTACGAATTAATGAGTTGTTTGTTTTTAAAACAAATACTATCAATATTGCTTTTAAAGAAGATCTTATAAATAACAAATAGTAAACACAATTAGGAATATTATTGTGGAAATAATCATGGAAGTTAATGTAGAGATTATAAAACAATGACAAATGTATAAAGAGATTTTTGGGAAATCTCGTGTATGTTTTTATTTATAATCTACGGATTATCTCCAGAAATATGCCAAGCTGTCTTGCATACATTTTAAAAATTACAATATTATTTGCTGGGAGCTTTATTGGAGGACTGTAAGGAACACCAAGATATAATAGTTTTTTTATGATTAAGAAGAGATATTATTTTTCAAATTTGCTTTGATATTTTGTGCTAAATATGTACATATCTATTGTATAATAAGTGTAACTCATTTTAGAAAAGTATACATACGCATATACGACAATATTTCCTATGTGTTGATGAAAAACAATTACAGCAATGATATTTATGAATTATATTATATATTTGCCACAATGTAATAAAAATAACACAACAGAAAGCACATCTTCAAATATCAATTATTTTAAAGAAGCATATGTGCACATTGAAAAAAAAAATGGAAAACTAACATTTCAAATATAAAATAACAATTCTCTGTTAAAGCACTAAAAGCGTTGATTGAAGGGAAAATATGTATTACTCAATCAACGCTAAAAGATAATAAATATACGACGTGAGATTAGGTAAATATGTCATAGATGTATGCATGTAATATAACGGAATATTTTAAGCATTGTAATGTTGGTAACCCACAATACAAATGTGTATAATATAATGCATAACCGTGCAGCCAATGTGCATACCATACATTTATGTATGCATATTAATAAATACAAAAAGGAAGATTAATTTAATAGCTTTATAAAAAAAAATCAGTATCTTTACTTTAATGTTTTAATTAAAAGAAGGGATTTAATTTGTTTTGATATTGCTTCGAAAATTCTTGCTATTACATGGGGCGCAACATCTTTTTTTTTTAATTAAATACAAAATTTTAAAACAGGTTTAATCTCAGTACCATATTTTAGAATATAATTTGACCTCGGTTTTATTAAATTTCATTTGCCATCAAGGAACAAGCACGGATTCGTCTCGCTGAGCTGCAACGATTCATTTCAAAAATACAAACGGACGATTGTCCGCATTTTTGTCTAACATCTTTTAATAGAATCTTCAGGATGCTTTAATTAAAGAAACCCCCGAGTATAACAAAATTTAAAATTGCTAGCTTTAGTTTGAGCAATACGCTCAATGATATTAAAAGGAGAGAAATAAAAACTAGTTCTAAATGATCATGTAGTATATTTTTTAATTAATGTAAGATCAAGATAGGATTTTTTGTTCTTAATTTTTATTCACAAAGTATGTGATTCCTAAATCGATCAAAAATCGAAAAAAAGTGTCGTAGCAGATAATTTGTTCACGCGTTTACCTTAAAAAGTATGATAAAGTGTAATTTTTAACGCAATTTTAAGGCGAATCAGGACAACCATTTAGTGTGTTTCCGATGCGGTAGATGGCGCTGAAATTATTTAGCTGTTTTAAGAAAAACCAAGCAAAATATTTTTAATTTGAAAGAATAAATGTTTTGAAAGCAATAATCAAAAATGCGCTAACGTTTTAGTTTTTCAATTTTTTTTTTCTAAATTTTTTTTTTTGTAATAACTTAAGAAAAAAGAAGAAAATAGAAAAAGTGGCCAAGAGCGACGTTCAAGCTATATCTACTAATGCTTAATCAATTTTTATTTTATTTTTTCGCCTGAAAATAGCGTCCGAAACAGTAATATACGTTTTCCCCTTTGATCTCGCCGCACCGTAAATGCGGACAATCTTTTTGCCACGCGTCTAATTGACTGCGCCATACAAATTATACCTATATTCGAGCTGAAGGATCTTTTCAAGACATTGCCAGTGTCCAGCGAAGTAGCATGCATAGTTAAAACAATTGAATTTACTGATTTAAGATAATAAATAATTATGTTAATGATACTGGAAATAAAAGGGCTAGCCTGTTAAGAATGTTTACGGGCTACGGGTTCATAGTAGCTTAGGTACCTACGTATTTTCTGCAACAATTCAATAAATTTATATACTATTATTTACTTACTTTATGAACAAAACTATTAATATAAAATTGAAAAAATATATGTTCATACTAGTTATTGATACATTTAAAAGTAGAACGGGTACCTAATTCTTTCCGAGTTTGGTTTTCCGAGAACTGACTTTTTGCACGTACGGCGATAAAAACTCAAACAAGCCACCCCACTCACCCACAAATTTGATTCTTATATCTACTAAACACAATATTCAAAACACAGTGCCACTGTGGAACTTGCAATTGCGGGAATTCCAATGACATCATAGGTTTGTTCGTAGAGAGTTTTTGTGATAGTTATTCGACAGTCTCCGACTTTTCTAATGGGCATGCGCCAGTCAAAATTTAATATAAATCAAACTTGTTTGAGATTTTGACAGTACG
Source organism: Amphimallon solstitiale (assembly GCA_963170755.1). Lineage (NCBI taxonomy): Eukaryota > Metazoa > Arthropoda > Insecta > Coleoptera > Scarabaeidae > Amphimallon > Amphimallon solstitiale. Next base: position 105,869,206 of record OY720681.1, on the reverse strand, counting down.
AACGCTTTTTAGAGAGGCAATCTGTTGAAAATGAATGTACATTATGGACCCACGATAATACAAAATTATTAATATTTATAGAAATTATGTGTGTTTTTATACACTTCATTGTAAATAATCGTTTCTGTTTTTAAAGATGATCTTTTATAGAATCTCTTTGTTTGTATACTTCCAATGTGAAAAATGTGAATATACACAGAGGTTATGTATTTCCATTATGTACAACAATAAAGGAATCGTGATCGATAACACCTCGACGCAATTGACCCTACCAACCACAACAAAATTTAAAAAATTCTACTTGAAATGTGTACACACGCATGTGCGAACTTTTGTCAGAGATAAAACACCTAACTCTTGTGATAGTTTGAAAATCGTTTACAATTGCAAATTTGTATTAGTCCGAACACTAAACTAGTAGTTCGAAACGAATCGAATTTGTGATTCTACTCTCTGAACATTGATCATAAAATACGCATGCGTCGTACAGTTTCTGATAGTTACCAATTACTCTGCAAGAAAACCTCATGTCTGTAGACAGAGGTTTCACCCGGAGCCTAAAACAAATAGAGAGAGAGAACACCTCCAAGGATATCAACTCCTAAATTAGAACTTACGGTGTCTAATAGTGCTGTATGGGGAGTAATGTCTATTGGTGGTGGACATTCGAGCATGGAAGAATTGTTCTCTACCAAGGGACTTAAACCAATAGGCAGCAAGTCATTTCAAAAGATAGAACTGAAACTAGGAAAGGTAAGCAGAGGTCAATATTTTCATCTAGAGTTTACTGGTAACTTGTGGTTTTACAAAGGTTTGGCAAGAAATTTTATAAGAATCCATGATTGAAGCTGGCAGGCAGGAAAAAGCTTTAGCTGTAAATAATGGTCATATAACGGAGGATGGGACTCCATTTATCACAGTAGTTGTGGATGGAGGCTGGTCACATCGATGCCATGGTCACAGATATTCTTCTAATTCTGGTGTAGCTTGTGTTATTGGTGTAAAAACTAAAAGTTGATGCATCTGGATGTGAGAAATAAATTTTGTGCCATGTGTCTTTATCTTAAAACAAGCTGAAAAGATGAAGTGCACGACCATTGTTTTAAAAATTGGACCGGTACTTCCTGTGGAATGGAATCGGATATGCTCATTCAGGCTTTTAATCAGAGTAAGACTCTCCATGGACTGGAATATCGATGCTTCATTGGGGATGGTGGTGCTGTGTGCACAAAGAATTACAAGAAATGGTTTCGTACGGTAGAAAAATTGAGAAAATTGAATGTACAAACCATGTGATGAAAAATTACACTAAAGCTTTGATGAAAGTTCAAGGCGTTTCTAGAAGTGTTAGAAATATTCTTACGCGTCCGATCATCAAACGCTTAGTCAAAGGTGCCAGGGCAGCCATTATATATAATTCGAAAAATGGTAAAAACCCTGTCGATCTCAGAGAGGATTTAAGAGACGGGCCAATCCATGTATTCGGCATGCACAAGAATTGTAAAAAATATTTTTGTTCATCGACGTCTGATAAAAGTGTACTAGAGAGGGTGATAGGCTCCAAGCATTTAAATATATTCAAGAATGCCTCAAGCCTGTTATCCGAAAAGCTCATCAACTTGTTACCAACAGTACGAGCAATTATGCTGAGAATTTTATGTCTTTAGTTGCTAAATTTTCTGGGGGGGGGGGGACAAGTTAATCGGTGCAAAAGAGGATCGTACACTAGTCGTGTACAGGGTGCTGGACTTGATTATCAGATGGGCCCCAAGTGGCACTACGAAACTATGAAAACATCAGTAGGAAAAAGCCCATCTGTAACAATAAAACGTCGAGCATAGAAAATTACAAACAAATTATTAAGGACAAGAAAATCTTTATTTGTAGTTGACAGGCCAAGAAAAGGAAAAACCAATGAGGTAGAAGGAAGAAAAGACTATGGCGAAATGTGCCAAAAGCTTAACTTGGACCCGGAAGAACTCGCAAAAGAAGCAAATGAATTTAAAAAAAGTCTACAGGTATCCATCGAACAAAAAGATTTGATAGAAAACATGACTAGAGGACTGAGTGATAATGAAATTTGGTTCATGGAAAGAAAAAATCGTCTAACTTCATCAGTGTTCGGGCAAATAGCGAAACGGAGAAAAAATAGTAAATGGTGTAAGATGGTTGAAAACTTTTTGTATGGTAGACCATTTACAAACGCCGCTGTTCAGTATGGCAATGTTAACGAGAAAAACGCTATAAGAACGTATATTGAATGAACAGGAGAAAAAGTTACGAATTGTGGTTTATTTGTTCATCTAGACCATGGCTACTTAGCCGCTTCTCCAGATGGACTAACCGACGGTGGAGGTATTGTCGAGGTTAAATGTCCAAAGGCAGCAGAAAACTTGACAATCGCTGAGACAACTGAAACGATTAAAGGTTTTTGTTTGGACAAAAGTACTCGATTAAAAAGATCACATAATTATTATTATCAGGTGCAAGGACAATTGCATGTAACTGGTAGGAAATATTATGATTTTATTGTGTGGACCCCTAAAGACATTTACATCGAGCGGATTTTGTCTGATTATGAATTTTGGAACAAAACATTGTTTCCAAAGTTGAAATTTTGTTTCGAAAAAGCGGTTTTACATGAAATCATAAACCCACGAGCATGTAGGAGTATGAAGATTAGAGAGCCTATCGAACATTTTCAAGATACAACATAATACATAAATTATGCGGGTAGATCACCTTGATCTTCATTATTAATAAATGTGTATGAAAAAACAATCGATTGTTTGCAATGTTTTTTTTCACGACTGGAAAATCTTGTTTATTAATATTTTTTAATTTCTGAAAAAGTAGGACTTTTAGCGTTTGTTGTAATGTAACTTTATGCCACCAACGTTAAACATTTGACACTGGTGTCATGTAAACGACATTTTTACTGTGAAACTAATACTTGTAATTCCGATTAGTTCAATGAAATTCAGAACAAAAGAATTGTAATTAGAATAGCATATTGAAATTCAGATAGAGTAAACTGTATTTCAGAAATCATCAATTAATTGTTATTCAGAGAATATCATCAAATGTAATTTAAAAGAGATTATGCAGGATTTTATTTCAACATACTGTACAAACGATAAAAATATACAAAAAGGTCAACCTAGGTTAGTTTTATTATTAACAAAATCAACACTTATATTCCTACTCGCATATTATTCATTGCCAAAATTATGCGTTCCAAATTAAAACTGACGATTTCTGAATTACATTCGATACCTGAATAACGATTAATTTAAATTACAATTGACGATTTCTGAATATCAACTTACGCTTTCTGAATTACAATTAGAAATGGTGTGGATAAGTACCAAATTAGAGGATGGAGATTTCAAAATTTCAACGCTCTTCCGTTGACCCCGTTACTATCAATAAAATACAGAAAATCTTACGTCTCACCTAAACTTTTTTTGTGTAAAAGGATCCAGCGGACTGTCGGTATAATGACTGTCAAAGGAAAATGCATTTTTCCGTTTCGGGCGTTATTATTTGCCGAAATTCAAAAAAAAAAAAAGTTTTGTCATTAAAAAATTGGTCTTCATATGCGCCGTTGAGCCGATTTTTAATTTTTTTTTTTATTACAAAAATATTTTTTTTATTTTTTTTATCAAACCAAAAATTAAAAAACTAAAACGTTGGCGCATTTTCAAACAATATTTTAAGAAGTATGCAGTTTAAAATTTGAAAATCGGTTGTACCGTTTCTTCAGAAATCGCTAATTACTTTTCCGATATCTGCATCCCTCTCGCACACTTGGCCGTCCCGATTCGCCTTAATATTATTTCGGCAAAGCAGTATGTTATGAACGTTTTGCTCTCATGTATGTGCCTCCAATAAACTGTCAAAACTTCGTATCGTGTCAAGAAAAGTCGTTTTGTCTATAAGGTTAAAGGCAGTGTCAAGGGTGATGGAGAGTGATAGTGAAGAAAACTTGAGCTACGCACCAGAAGATCGGCTACTGCGGCGTCAATAAACCTTCTTTCCGGGAAACCCAATGTTTTTAAAACAGTATAACTCGTTTATCAACTGGCGTATTAAAAAAGACATAAACAGCTTTACAGAAACAGTGTTACTAGCATAATTTGAAACGAAATCCAAAATGTGGAAGGCTTCAACCCTTTGGTCGACTTATTCGAAATTGAAGTGCACCCTAATGGTAAATGAAAGATCCAAAACATTTTCCAGAGAAGAAACCTATAAGTCTTTATTACAAGCATCAAATGATCCTAGAGCATTACCACATGCATAAGGTATGCTATTGGCAGTATAAAATTGGATTGCAAATTTATTGTTCATATCATGTTTTAGCTTCATTATATTCAGAATCGCGAGGCCTCTCTAGAGGGAAGCATTATTTTAAATGAAGTTGGAGTATATTGATGATACTGGAAGCGTTTTAATCATTACCTAGTGATCGGCAGTCAGAGGTGTATTTGATTGGCAGCCAGAGGTAGAGGAAACGTGCCTAACTTTTAATACAATTTGAAAATGACATAATTTGTTGTAAACTAAGCTTCATTATATTCGGAATCGCGTGGCCTCTGTAGAGGGAAACAGTATTTTAAATTAAGTTTGAGTACATTGATGATACTAGAAGCGTTTTAATCATCACCTAGTGATCGGCGGGGTATATTTGATTGGCAGTCAGAGGTAGAGGAAACGTGCCTAACTTTTAATACAATTTGAAAATGACATAATTTGTTGTAAACAATAACACTTTTTGACATCTTTGCCATGCGACAATGTACACTATAGTCAAAATAAATGCAATTTGTGGGAAAAAACGAATATTATGAAAAACTTTTTAGAAAAATAAAACTAAATGAACTTTGTCCAAAATCGTTTCTTGAAAAAAAAAGGCTTCTAGTTTAGGGTGCCCTATGTATCTAAACAAAAATCACATAGGTCCATATGTTTTGTTCTTATCGGAATTGGCACATTGTTCATGACTCCATCGAAAACATTTCATCCATCTTATCCGGGGTGGATAATTTGCATGAACTGTTTTCAATGGAGTCACATCCTTAGAATACGCATTGCTGCAAAATAAGTATTCCGAGTCCTCATTTTTAGTCATATCCATATCAAAACCATCATCCAGCGTAGGATCATCTCTTGATTTTGACGAATCATTACTGCTATTACTTGCGTTTCTTGCGATGCAGATTTTTTATCCTTGTTTCTCAATTCTGTCCTGAGTTTCTGCTTATTCATTTTTTTTCTTTATGGATTTCTTACTTTCTGGTTCATGCAGACCTGCTTCAAGATGAACAATGTACCAGTTATTACCCAACTAGAAGCTTATCGAGGTTTTCTTCCTTTACTCAATGTTTCAACTCCATATGAATATGTTATGAATAATAAGTCTTAAAAGCGTCCATAAATAATAAGGCCAGAGGTTGCATTTTATAGGAACTATGGGCTGATGATTTTGACTCTCTAAGATTCCCTATTTTCTTGTTCCTGATTGCACGAATGGCAAGTTTTATCTGGTCAGGGTTCCACTGCTTATGCTTTTTGTCGTTTCTTGGCATACTGTCCTGAAACATTTAATTTGTTTCTATAATTGTAAGAGGTAATGTTTGTATTTGTCATCTTTTTAGATTCCAAATTTTGGGTATCTGAAATTAGGAGACTCAAACTTTTCGAAATTAAACACCTTTCTACTTTTAAGGTTAAGTCCCTTTGAACACAAATTTTTTGGTAGTTCGCTAATTTCGACTAATGGAACAGCTTAATTAAAGTTTTAAGTTACTTACTTGAGAAGCTTAAATTTTTACAAGGATAATTTGGCAGAAAAACAAGGATTAGATTGCAGTCGAGGAAAAAAACTACGAAACGCAATTTACAAATGTTCCGCAGCAATCTGGCAAAGTAGCAGAATCGCGTTTATAATACAGGATCTTATTGGTTCGACCTCCTGCTTTGCATATCAGACAGTTTCAGTTTTTAAATAACTGTAGGTTTTTGGATACACTTCTATCCGATATTGGGAACCCATCCAAGATTAAGCACCATTCCTCTACTTTTCTCTGCAATATTGCACCTGGAGAAGATGTTTTCAATGTCCTTGGTAAGTACTTGTTTCTCTATACTTAACAAGTAATTTTCTCCAGAAGCAATATTGCAAGGCAACTTACATCTGACTGCCGACAAATATACCTCTGACTCCCAATCAGTAATTATCACAGTACCACAGTATTACAGCACCTGATGCCAAAGTCATGTTCAACGTCGATTTATTATTATTAGCAAAATATCTGACAATCGACTAAACTTGATAAACATTTATAAAAAATATAAAACACAACGACCAGAAATGTCAAAGATCATTTCATTTTGGAGTATAGTAAAAACCTTTTCAAAAATTTCCTTACTTATAGTAAATCTGAATTTACCTAATTCGAATAGCTACACCGGGTGCTCATTTCGACGCTCTTCGTGGTGGAAATCCAGCACAGTTGTTGAGGGTCATGTGGACGATTCAAAGGAAAATAAAATGGATTGGGTCGCAAAAATTTTAGCAGTCTCAACAATAACAATGCAAGTAGTAGTAGTATTAATACAACTATTCTTGGGAGTGTATTTTGACTCGACACTATCTTGGATACCACATATTGATCATCTATACGAAACACTGTTGAGATCAGTGTATGCTGTATGCAAAGTATCCTTGTCGGCGGGGGAAGAGACAGCGGTTGCTGCATATTATGGGTTTTTCCACTCTGTGCTGGTGTATGGTATTTTGGCATAGGGAAGATCGTCCCTCGCGCAGCTACAGAGAGTATTTTTTGATGCAGAAGTCGGCAGTGAGGGCCGTTGTCGGGCCAAGGAGTGGTGAATACTGTCGGCCTATGTTTCGGCGTCTGACCATTACGGCTCTTTATTCTGAGGTGGTGTATCGGAATTTGCTTTATATGAGAGACCATATTCCCACGTTTTCCATTCACAGTAATGTCCATCCATACGATACGTGGGGAAAGGATGAGCTTTTGCAGCCGCATAACAGAATTAAAAGAGCTGGAGCTTATGGCAGTAAATCTCTATAATGCTTTGTCGCTTTGTGAGATTACTGACCTTACTGATGACGGCTCCAGGCGGAAAATTAGCAAAATTTTGGACGGTCTTTGTCTTTATAATATTGATGATTACTTCCGCGAAATGAGTACTTCTGACTCATCTGAGCACGCTTTGTGTTACCGATTCAAACACTAATAGTAATGTAACGTATTCTTCACTTCAAATTAATAATGCTCATGATTGTTCTTTAAATATTACTATTACATAATAAAAATTAATGAATTTCAACCTATTGGCGTCGAAAAAATGTAATGAGGAAAACAACAGTTTTTTACGCATAGGAGATGTAGTCAATTTGAATGGGCATGCTCTATATGAACTTTTATTTTGTAATTGCAGACGATTTTTATTTAAGTTGATATCAAAATACTTTCCTTGACTATTTGTCTCATATTAATTATCTAATATTAATCTTCTCCTCTATGTTCTAAAAGCACACAAATCTATAATAAAGAAATAATTCACTTATACTATGCACTACCCCAAAGTTTGTTACCTGTAAATTAACTCTTTACAGTCCAGTAAACCATTATTAAATCATGGAACCGTATGATACTTTTATGAAAGCAGCTTTCATGTACGTACCTTTATAATTCAGAAACTTTAGCAGAAGTATTACAATAAAATATAAAATAAAAGTCAAAATTAATGTGGTGAAACTACTTTACAACTTACTTGAACACCTATACAATACTGATATAGCATGAATTAACGATAATTCAATTTAACTTTAAATTGCAATGGCGCGGAAAGTGTCAGTTGCGGTTTCGCTGTTCTGAAATTCAGAACAAGTTTAAATTGTCACCTACAGTGGACATAAATTAGTTATCAAACTGGACGAATTTAGTGACATAATAGGAACCAACTGCATGACCATTTTCATACAAAAAGGCTCACACCAACAAAATAACACAAATAACTTGGGAACGTATGCTCGCCATGAAGCATAAATAAAATAGAAATATATAAAATCAGTAATTGAATATGTAGTTATATTTTTTCAGTCTGTCCTAAATTAAGTTATTATTTTGTTCATCGTTCGCTTTGTTTATGCGATGTTTCCTCTTTTTAGCGTTGTTTTATGCGTCATTTTATAAATTATGTATATATATTGCAGCGTACTTCGCTAGCAGTGTTAACTTTCTTCGTTTAACACTATACTGAGGCTTAATAAAACAATTCTTTAATAAATATTCAATATGCCGGCTTTTAAATTGAAAATAATTTTTTTTTATAAATGAAGAGCATGGATGAAAAGACTCTTAATAATCTCAGGATAGGTTCGTGATATATTAAAAGTTACTTTAATAGTATTTTTAAAGGTTAATATAATACTCGTGACACGTACTTTGCTCAATATGTAAATAATGTAAATCTTACTTGAAACTATACTCCATTCAGTCTAAGAATTGAGCATTGGGAAAGATAGGGCTTAAAATAAACGTTTGTGATTGGTTGAAATCGAGTGTGCATTTACACCGACAAAATAATCGCATTTAGCTCGTTCTGTCAAAAATTTGTTTAGTGACAGTTTTGTTCAAAGTGTTTATCGATTTCCGTATTTTACATAGTTATTTGTTGTTAATATTCTTAAAAAATAGTTCTTCTTAGAACTCGCAGGTGAAATATTCATTTGTTAAGGTATTTTATCAATTTCTAGATATTGTAAATAAGATAATAATTGAAATATCTGCTAATGGAAATAGTATCTAAAATTTATTGGATTTTAACATGAAATATTGCCCTTTACACCTTTTACTCACATATTGATAATGATACCTACATTCTTGAATGTTGTAAAATGTATGCGTTCTATTTACATGTAGACACAACGTGTTATTCAATGTTTTCCTTATATGTTAATATTTTTTGTGTGAGCGATATTCTGTTTTGGAAAACTTATCAAATACTGATTAGCTGTTTGCCTTTTCATGTTTGTTAGTATGGTTATCATTTTAAAAGCAATGTAAGCCTTACTTAAATAAATGTCAATATAAACGTAAAAGTCAAAATATATTGATATCATACACAATGTATATCCCTGCTATCCATCTGACAGTAAACATAAGTTTTATTTGTTTTCAAAATACAAAATTCATCGTGTGTAAACTGTGCTCATATTGTAGCGCCATCTACTCCATTCTTAGACTGAATGGAGTATATTATGTCAAAATTCAAAATAATAAAACAAATGTTGTGTATATAAATTTATCTTATTAAATCGTTTAAAGTTACATCACAACTTTGACAAATAATCAACAAGTTATATATAATTTAATTATTATATATATATATATATATACACGTTGGACAACCCAGGTTCTCGGCATGATCTAAATATGGTATAGGAAATAGTCGTGCGGTGTTGCCACATCGCAGTTTTTATATTCACCCGTCCCGTTCAGTACGAACCGAGACGCTGTGGAATATGTTGTTGCCGATTACGTAAATATTACGTAAATGCTAATCAATAATAATGCACGAAGCGATATTTCTCATATTAATAAAATATTGGTGTAGATATTTACAATATGTAATACTGACAAAGTGTTTTCATATTTTAAAAATTTTAAAATTCTAATATTATTTAATGAAGCGCTCAAAAATCCCTCCATTTTCCGCTTCACAGTAACCTAGCCTATCATAAAATTCTCGACGTACATTATTTAGAGTTTGGGGTGGAATGCTGTTGCATATTTGTGTAATTCGCATTCGTAACTTAATGGTAATGTTTTAGGCCTTTCGTGTTGATGTCCTTAGATCATTTGTTTTAAAAATCCCCGCAGAAAAAAAATCGTTCGGTGTTAAGTCAGGAGATCTAGGTGGCCAGCGTATATTGCCCCTGGTCCAAATGAGGCGTTGAGAAAAATTTAAATTAAGAAATTCCAATACTATTCTGGCGTTATGGGCCGGACACCCATCTTGTTGGAATCAAATTTCCTCAAGATTACCAGTCACATTGCGTACAGCAGGTATAATATCATGATGCAGTAATTGCAAGTATGTCTGGGCGTTTAAAGTGCGATTTATGAAAAATGGTCCTATAATATGGTTACCCAAAATTCCTGCCCAGACATTTTGCTTCTGTGGGTACTGCGTTTTTGCTGTTAAATTGATATGTTTATTTTCCCGAGACCAATATCGGACGATGGACGGATTGTGGCGACCATAAAGCGAAAAAGAGGATTCATCCGTGAACAAGATATTTCGGACAAAATTATCATCCTCGTCGTATTTTTCCCTCATAGCTTCACAAAATGCAAGGCGATTAACTTGAACATGTTGGAAAATTTCCTGACTCTCTTGTGTGTTAAAGCACTTATATTTATGTCGCTTCAAAATATTCCTAACTGTAGTTCTTGGTATGTCTACGTTTTTGGATATTTGACGGATCGAACACGGTTCATTTGCTTCAACATATGCACATACTTGCACCTCCCGCTCCATTCTTTCGTCAGAAAAAGGACGTTCCTGCCGACCGCTATTGTTGCATTTAGAACAGCCAGTAATACAACCAGACTTTTCGAAACAATGAACAATATTTAAAACTGTTTGACGGTTTGGTACTGGTCGATCGGGATACGAAAACACAAAACGCCCAACGACTGCTTCTGCACTTGGAGAAGAATAATACCATTTAATGATACTTATTCGCTCCTCTGTTGTATAAGTAGGCATCACAAAGAAATGTGAAACTCAATATTTTAAATTGTTACGTGTAATAGCCCGTTTGACACAATCAGTTTTAATGTACATTTATCTGTCAATTATTGAAGTAATGACAAATTGACAGAAAAATGTACATAAACACTTTGTCAGTATTACACATTCTAAATATCTACACCAATATTTTATTAATATGAGAAATATCGCTTCATGCATTATTATTGATTAGCATTTACGTAATATTTACTTAATCGGCAACAACATACTCCACAGCGTCTCGATCCATACTGAAACATTAGAAATATTAAACACGGGACGGGTGAATTAAGAACTGCAACGGCAACACCGCACGACTATTTCCTATACTATTTCATATACGATATTTAGGTCATGCCGAGAACCTGGGTTGTCCAACGTGTATATCACATAAACTTTACAAATTCAATACCAATTTAACCCTCTAAACTCAATGAAAGTAACTATTATCACAAATTATTTTTAGAAACTAGGCAAAATTCTATCTTGATACTTGAAAATAATTACTCGTATATATATGAAAATAGAATGAAAATCTTAATACTCTAACTGTAGATTAATTTAACTTTCTAATAGTATATTAAAGGACAAGTTTCATTTTGACGTTTCAAAGTACGAATTCAGAGTTTAAGAAACGAGTGGCGTAGCCACGAGTTTCTTAACTGAATGAGTGCTTTAATGTCAAATGAAACGTGTCCTTTATGCTATTTTATGCAATTAGTTTTAAAATTTCTCTTTTTGTAAAAGCAAAACGAGAAAAATTTGATAATCAGGGGAAATTTTGTGGCGGTTGTCACCTTGGTTTGCACAAGATTTAAATTGACAAGTTAATTTAAAATTGACACATTTTTGATAATTTTCAACAGAATGTTTCTACTGCACACGGTATCACTATCACTTCGAAAGATAATTCAAACGTTAATATAAATGTTTATAATAGTTGTACTATTTCAAAGATTAATCAAAAATATCAAATCTTACAATGAATTTCAATATAAAAACCTCAAACTTGCTTACAAAATGTCATATTGACATCTCCATTTCTGTTGCAATGTGACCAACTTAAAATAAATCTGTTTAAATGTTCCATTTCTATTACGCAACTAGTGCTGTAATAGATCCTATTACAGCACTAGTGAAATAAATGGTATGATTACGGTACTAATTGCAAAAACATATTTAATGATATGTCACTATATAAATCTGTCTAACTACCTTCAAAATTAAATGTCAATGTAAAGATTTTTTTAAAATACGTCCTTGCTTTTGAATGACTGGTCAAGTACTTCTTATATCTTCATTAGTTTATAATTCGATTTATAATTTACAGTTTTTCATCTTTATACTACAAACAAAATCCAGTCTAATTTAATAATCAAGAATTTTAATATCAGCTCATTAAAAACTTTTAACAGATTATTTTCACAATTAACTTATTTTTTAAACAATCTCTCCTCTTCGATCAACAATTTCCACTCTCCATTAAAAATCAATAATTCATAATTTATTTTTCTCTTGGTAACTAAGCCTTTTTCTTAAAAAAAAACGACGTATATGATTTATTTTTTTCTAACATTCCATGCGGTAAATTAAGTTGCATAACTTTATTATATATATAATACTTGTCACATTGACTTTAATAATTATGACATTTTTACGTACAAAATTTATCACTCTTTCATAAGTTGCGATTACAATCACAAAAACTTATTATTTACCTTAACTTTTATATATCTGTAATATTAATATAAATAATCCTATTCATATAAATGGATAATATTTTCAATTCAATAATATTAGTTACATTTTAGAAATGTTAATTTTGTTTATATTCTTTAAATGTTCTGTATTTTAAAACAGTACTGCATATTTACGTAATCTTTAATGTCGTGTGGCGGCCACATCTTCAGTTTTTTACAAAAATTGGTCCAATTTAAATTCTAAATATGTTCATACTTAATAAATCTGGGTTAGTAAGTTGTTAGGTTTCAACAAAAAGAAAACTTTTTTGATCATAGTAAAAAGCCTATTTCCGATAAAAAAATTAAAAATTTTGTTTTAAAGTTATTCTCAAATTTAGTTTTGAGTTCTTTTATATTGTTTAGAAATTTGTCAGAACTTGGCAAAATTTGATTTATATATATTGTCATCAATTCTTGTAACTCTAGTTTGACAATGACATGTAAAATGTTGAAACTGCAGTCACATAGTGATTAAAATAGAGTCAAGGTAATCAAAGTTTAATCAAGTGTTTTATTTTACTTATATCCAGTATCATGAATCTTCACAAATTAACAGCTGAAAGTGTTATATATTTAACCACAAGTCGTACAACTTTTGACTATATTTCTTCAGTGTGATCGTTTGTTTGTCTGTGATTTGCACATGTTGCCACGACGATATTTCTTTATTCATTAAGGGAAATTAATTATTTTTCCACATTTAACAAGACACAATTATTAATTATAAAGCTGTTTGCCGATTTTTAAACTTGTTTGACGATGTACAAACTATAATTAAATATTTATAGTAATGAATCTATGTGATAAACAAACAGACCTAAATTTGAAAAATTATTTGTAACGCATGCGCAGTTTGGACAACGTGCCTCTGAAACGGCATAGCACCACGTGTTCTATTTCACAATGTTGGAGCGAAGTTTTCCTTTTCTACACGCAATATAGTCGTATTATATATATGTAATAAGTTTACCCTACCAAATTATTGTCATGATAAATGCATTTTCTATGAATTCCATAACTCGTATCTTAAAATTAATAATACTACAGCCGGCACTGACATTTGCAGCACCACGCTCCAGATTATTGAGTCAATGCGGTTTTTCTTGCATATGGCACAAATTCTATTAAAAAAAATAAAAACTTGCTGTGAATAATGCTTGTTAGATTTTTGAGGCATTTATGCAAATAACACTTTTACTTTCATATTATATATATTTTATATATATATATATATATATATATATATATATATATATTAATGTGATACTATAAAAGAATTATTTGTGTTTTTATTCATGTTGTACATATTTTGCATTTTATTACAGCCTATAAATTTTAAAATGTTTAGATATAGAATATGTATTTTATAATTGTTACCTCCGTAAGTGTTAAACTATAAATATCCTGGCACTTTGACCGACTTATAATTAAGTATAATAAGTTCACTAATTGATTTAATAATTTTATTAATTAAAAATATATTTTCAGTATTCTATAAATCGAATTCATTGGAAATTTGACTTCGGCCGCATTACGCTTTCAGAATTCTGTTAAAACTGTATTTGCAAATTGTACTAATTATCATTCTATTGGGAAAACTAAACGCTAAATGTAACAGGTTACACTGAATATGTGCAGACGTATATACTTGGGGCTGTGAATATGAAATGTTATCAAGTAATAATATGGTCTGAAAATCCAATAAATCAGTTCGATTCTGGAAATTACAATTAAGCTTCGACTCAAATTCAAATTGCGACGACGAATTTCCCATTATACACAATAATTACATCGTATTGAACTGACGTGAAATAATAACTTACCCAGCACTGTCGGTCTCCTAACAGATTTCCAAAATGTTTGCAGAACTGTGTGGGAAACTATGTAGCCAAGTGTTACTACTTCCAATGTGCGCTCCGTGCCTGTACGATCTCGTCGTTTTTGTATTATAATGCCAAAATCGTGAGAGCTTATTGGGAATTCACTATAATGGTCTACGCAGATGTAGAAATACGATAAATAGGCACGCGGTTAAGCAAATTGCGTGTATCTATCTTGAAAAATATTTATTCAACGTACTCGTCGTGTATAATTCATCAGTACCTCTGCCTGTTTCTTTCTTAATATCGAGAAATTTTGGGAAAATAGTGGAAAGAAACTGCGTTTATCTAGTAACATATCTTTATTTATCTTCAAATTCGGCTCATGTCTGATTATGTTCAGGTAAACAAAGTTATTTGAACGAGTTTATAAGTTTCCTTTTTTTCTTTATTTTACAATAAATATTTCATATCATTTCTTTATTAAAATATCATACACATATTAAAATGTAATAATTGTCCACTTAGTACACTTTTAAATATCGTTAATTTGGGAAATAATATTTATTAAATATATTATACAAACACCCAACATAATATAAATATAATATTACGGATATGTGCATACATATATTATTAAAATTATCGAGATTTACTAAATAAACATGAATATTGTGTGAACACACTACACCTTACCGTTACGTTGAAACGAACAAGCAAATATGCTGTGTCGTCGTTCAGTGGATACGTATTTCGCCAATCAAGATCGCATTGACAAATTGTATTGCTTATTGTCTCATATTATGTCAAGTCAGTTCAGTCGAAAAACACTAAAATTCATGAACAAGTTTACTACATTTATTAAACAACTTTTTAAATAATTGTATTTTTGTTTGTTTGTTACACTGATTCCGATGAGACCAAGTGGTCAAAATATTTACACAGAAGGTAAGATATGGTGTTTCAACATTATATCCATAAGTGTGAGTGATCACCTTACTTAGGAAATTACCTTTTAAACACATTTTATTAGTGGCTTTGAATTTATTTTTATAGAGTTTTAAACTTATTCTTACTTTCAGTATTCTTAATATTCTATCAAAATATAATATACAGGGCGAGTCATCTCCGCGCGTAAGGCCGATTATGCCTTTATGAGTAAAGATATTTCGAAGCGGTTTTTTTTCTTGAGATAGCTGCTCATTAGGAGCACATTCTAAATATATTTTTTTATTATCCATAACTTGGTGGCTAACCATAATTATAGTTTTTTAAATGGAACATCCCATATATTATTGCATTTTTGTATTCCCCGTATAATATTTAGTCAAAAAGTAATGAGATAGTATAGGCCTAAAATCTAAAGTTTTTGACTTATTCCCATTTTTCTGAAAAATTCAATGTTTGTATAAAATCATATTTCTCGAAAACGACGTATTAGATAGACAAAATTTTTTGCAGTATGGTTTACAATAAGAGTTCCTAATAGAAGCATGTTTTATTATTTTCCAGTTACTAACTGCATGTGCAGAAAACTGGATTAAAATTACATGACACGTTTTTGTATAAAAGTCAATTTTTTTAAATGGAACAACCTATATATCAGTTCATTTGTGAATTGCTTATTAAATTTCCCATCTAAAACATGTAAGACGTTAATACTTTAAAAGTGACTATTACTGAGCTAATATCGTTTTTTGATGTAATTTTGACAACATTATGTTTTTTATGAGCCAATATTTCTTGCATTATTGAAAATTGAATGGATGCCATTTAATAAGCTGTTATTCAGTTGACAGCATGATTTTATAATGCATTTTTTCTAAAAATTAGCTTAGATATATTATTTTTATACGTATTGAGAGAATTACAAAAAAAATTTTTACGAGCTTAAGATTTTGAGTTGTTTATAAAACTGCATTCCAAAAATATATAATATACCATTACTCTTCTTTTTTTCTTTTACTTCTATAATCTTGGTAAGTGTCTCATTTTGATATCCACCTACATATTTATACAAAAATTGTATACCGATAGGTCCAGCCCGCGACGGGCCATACATAGGCAACAATATACGTATGGAACGTGCTATGTGGCTACGTGTGTACGATACCACTCCGCGTGCTCCTATTTTGAGTGACTTTCTTAAAATTTGAATTTATTTTGTAGAATTATTGATTTTTTTACTTTTATCTTTTAGAAAACGTTATTGTTTTTTTATTACTTAAAATTACTTTTCCATAGCAGCTAAGAATACAATAATAATAATAAATTAGACCTTATTATGTCTGAAACAAATGGGCAAATTACGTATACAGAACGAATATGCAAACGACTATATCCTTGCGCGGTTTAAGTCTTACTAAATTCTTAACTGCAATGTGCTGCTGCTGCGGGTAGAGGGATTTCGGTGGGGGTTTCGGTGTTTCCACTCATTGCTGTCTATGGCCCGTTCCGAGCTGGACCTATCGGTATATTGTACTTACTATACACTCTATGCCAGCAATATATTTCATAAAATGTTTAGAATATGGTACAATAAACAAATTTTAAAACAAAACAAATAATACCTTAATTATAGTAAGTGCGGAAATAGGAATTAGAAACGGATCTGTAATTAGTGAAATAGAAACTACAAAATAACATTAGCAACATCGCCAGTAGTAATGAAAGTGTCGATTACTCTTGTAAAGGCATATATTCTGGGACATCTTCTTCCAGGGTAACGCTGTCGATAAACTCTCTAAGCTAATACATAATTTATTTGACTTTACCCAAGTAGAAAAATCATATCTATAACCTCTTCATTATAAAATTACTTCAATTATTTTAAGATTAATAGCATCAAGAAATTAAACCTGTCAACTAAAAAGTAGCTTATTAAATGTAATTCATCACCATCACAGCTAATTTCACGGCATGCTGTGCTATATTAATATAAAACCATGAAACTGACAAAATTATATCAAAAAGCGACAATAGCTCAGTAATAGTCAGTTTTAAAGTATTAACGTCTCACATGTTTTTGTTGTGAAATGTAATAACCAATTGAAAAATGAGCTTATATATAGGGTGTTCTATTTGAAAAAATTGATTGAAATTGAACCAATTTTTATACCAAAACGTGTCATGTAATTTTAATGCAGTTTTTTTTGCACATGCAGTTAATAACTAAAAAAAAATAAAATATATTTACATTAGGACCTCTTATTGTGAACAATACTGCAAAAAATTGTGTCCATCTAGTACGTCGTTTTCAAGAAATATATTTTTATACAAACATCGAAATTTTCAGAAAAATGGAAATAAGTTGAAAACTTTAGACTTTAGGCCTGTACTATCTTATACATTTTTGCCTAAAAATTATACGGGGAATACAAAAATGTAATAATATATAGGTGTTCCATTTAATAAACTATAACTATGGTCGGCCTCCAAGTTATGGAACACTCTGTATAATACAAAATATTTTTAAAGTGTGCTCCTAATGAGCAGCTATCAAAAGAAAAAAAATGCTTCAAAATATCTTTACTCATAAAGCCATAATCCGCCTTACCCGCGGAGATAACTCTCCCCGTATATGTATATACAGGGTCGTCCAAAAGTCTGGATTCACGTGGATTTTGAGTAAACTATTCACTTTTTTGGAAAACTGAATTCTGTATCTTGAATGGGAATAAAATTGCAACTCAATAGTATTTTTTATTTCAAAAAAATTGTTTATAATTTTGAGATAAAGTTAATAACAATGTTTTTTTAAATGGAAACCTACCGTGATTTTTATTTCAGAGAGAGTACTTTCGATAAGAATTGCATTGGCATAGAAATTTTGGCTATAAACCTTACGATTATTGTTTAAATTAATATTAAATTTTCGATCCGAACACTCGTTCGCGCTTGTTCGGAAAATACACGGTGTCTTCTCTTACCACGTTTCCAACTGTAGGCATGGGTCCACCCCCTAATAAAGCATTCTATTGAAGGCGTTACGTTTATCTTGAATGAAAGCATTTTTTTTTTATAAAATGGAGATCTACCGTCTAAAAACGGAAAAAGACCATAAAATTATTTTTTATTAAACTACGTTGTACTTTCTCATAACGTTTAAATATCGTAATCGCGGTAGATCCCCATTTTATAAAAAAAAAATGCTTTCATTCAAGATAAACGTAACGCCTTCAATAGAATGCTTTATTAGGGGGTGGACCCATGCCTACAGTTGGAAACGTGGTAAGAGAAGACACGTTCGTGTATTTTCCGAACAAGCGCGAACGAGTGTTCGGATCGAAAATTTAATATTAATTTAAACAATAATCGTAAGGTTTATAGCCAAAATTTCTATGCCAATGCAATTCTTATCGAAAGTACTCTCTCTGAAATAAAAATCACGGTAGGTTTCCATTTAAAAAAACATTGTTATTAACTTTATCTCAAAATTATAAACAATTTTTTTTAAATAAAAAATACTATTGAGTTGCAATTTTATTCCCATTCAAGATACAGAATTCAGTTTTCCAAAAAAGTGAATAGTTTACTCAAAATCCACGTGAATCCAGACTTTTGGACGACCCGGTATATATATAAATTAACAGTTTCGTTTCGTGGTTTAGCGGCTGTAAAAGCAACTCAAAAAAAAAACAATAAGAATTAAAACGTTTCGATAATATAAATATCATCTTTGTCAATTATTTAACACAAACTAACTAAATCAAACATTAAAACACCAATAAATATTAATAAAACTGTAACATATATTTGACAAATATTTTTTTGACAAATATATTTCACAAATAGACAGAACACACAAGCTAACAAGTTCTAAATATAGACCAAAAATCTTACAACAAATGAAAGACATATTAATGAATAACAATTATCCTTTGAACTTTATAAATTCCATTATTAAAGATAGAATAAATAAATTCTATAATAATAATAGAAATACTAGTCATTCAAAATCAACAGATATACAAAAATATGTAGCAATTCCTTATGTAAAAATTTATCAGAAAAAATTAGTAAAGTATTACGCCCATTTAATATCAAAATTGCACATAAAAATCATAATAATTTAAGATTTCTGTTTAGTAATATTAAAGATAAAGATCCTTTCTTTAAACAAACACATGTAGTATACAAAATTCCATGTGGAGATTGTAATGGTGTATATATAGGTCAAACCCTACAATATTTATCGGAAAGACTAAATGGACACAAATACGCAAAAAACATTACGGCTTTAAAAAAACATATGAACATTACAAAACATAAGTTTAAATTTGATGAAACAACAATTTTATGTAAAGAACATAACAACAAAATTAGAAACTTTCTAGAACTCATACAAATTAAGAAACATGATAATGCAGTAAATGACCGAACAGAAATTAATAATTTGGCAATAGCATACCATTCAATAATTTAATATATTGTATTGTGTCTGCTTCATTTACGTATTCTGGGTCGTCTAGGATACACCAATATTGTTTATTCTGTACCATATATTTACCGCCAATATATTTGTCAAATATATGTTACAGTTTTATTAATATTTATTGGTGTTTTAATGTTTGATTTAGTTAGTTTGTGTTAAATAGTTGACAAAGATAATATTTATATTATCGAAACGTTTTAATTCTCATTGTGTTTTTTTTGAGTTCATTTTACAGCCGCTAAACCACGAAAGGAAACTGTTTTATCAAACGGCTACGAAAAGAACGCATTTTTATATAAATTAATATACACTCATTTAAAATTAATATTAATGATCCTGAATGAAATAATGAATTTTCATCATTTCGCTTCGATCACAGTATGTGCTTCGAGGAGTCGGTAGAAGGTAAAACATATTAATTATGTTTCCTTCTATTCAAAGAGCGAATTAAAAAAAGTAACTCACATACTTGCAAAAATCCCTTCGATTTGTATAAATACACATTTCGAAAGTACAAGCAAAAGGCATCAGATGGCGGGCTGAAGAGCAAGTTGCGAAACTAAGAGTTAGTCCTCGGTGCATTCTTTTCCTTAAGTTTATTAATTGATAGATAAAAGCATTTAATTTTAAATTTTCATATACATGGTTCGGCAACTGGTATGACATATATTGATGAAGCTGTAAAATTGTTGAAAAATGACTAAATTAAACCAACTTGCGATATATAACAACTGTGCAATTTTACTTTTTGAAAACAATATCTTTTAAATACTCCACGAAAATAGTGCCGGTATTGATAAATTTTGCTAAATTCTATGGTAATTGAAAACTAAAAAGAAGTCTAAGGAACTTAAGTCGTATACTTCCACGACTTTCGTTGATCCTTCTCGGTTTCTAGGTTGAAACCGTGTTGTCGTCTCTAATTTACTGCCACCATTTCGTCCACTATCCTAAGGGACACCTTCAATGCTTGCTACTCTTACATATTGTTGATATGAGTTTGCCTAAGGAGCCTAAAGAATGTTTAATTGTTAATTAGATCAAATTTTAAGCAACTCTCAATGTGTTAGCAAAATATGTATAAATTTAAAAACAAAATAATTGCCACTGGTAATTAGCGAGGCATGAATGCGTTTCGATTTATTCGAATCTCATGCCGTACGCTTTTCGCAGTGGCAATTTCATATCTTATGGTATATATATATATATATATAATTGAAACACTATTATAGCTTTGTGACGTTTCGGTTTATTGTTTTCAAACCTTCTTCAGACCTGTGTATTTAAAGAAAACGTGCTTTACAAAAGATGTTAAAAATTCAGAATAAAATAAAATATAAACTGTTTTGATTAATAGTCGAAACAAACAAACAAAAGTTATGATGTTTTACATGTTAACCACGGACAAACAAAAATAATAATGTTTTTACATGTTAAAAACAGAGAAAACAAATTGTTTTCATTAATTAAAAATTATACAAATACTTACATTTGCTATTGGTTAATACAGTTTTTTGTTTAGGAAAACATTATTTATAAAAACAGTAACCCCTATTATAAAACACATATTTGTCACGTGCACAACTCAAAAAAAATTTATATATATATCAATTATATTAATGCGTTAATGGATAAAATTTCTGCTTGAAATCTCAAGCTATAATAGTGTTTCAATTTTAACACCCAAACAACCCTAATTCTGTCATTTAAGACAGTAATTATCTTGTTTTATCAAGAATTACCAAATATATATATATATATATATATATATATATATATATATTCATCAATATACAAAGTGGTGGTATGTTTGCATGTATAAGATATGACATTCAACATTTATTAATTTAATTGCTAATTAAAATTGAATATTGCCAAGACTATTGTAATTAGATCAAATTCTCGTTGCTGAAAATGTAAATTTAAAATAATGAGAACAACATTAAAATATTCTTTAATGCAAAACGAAAACAGAAAAATTAACACTCTGTTTGGAATATGCAAAAGGTAGATTTCATTTGAGTTCATTTAACATCAACTTAATATAAAAACGGCTAAACAAATGTACATGTTCAATTATCATAAACATTCTTCTCAGTATAGTATATAACAGAAGTTATTAAAATTATATCAAGACGTCATGTTATCGACGAGTTATTTGAAGTTACCCAAGTTGATTTTTTTTTGCTGAAAAATCGATTTAAAATTCAAGTAGAGAGATAAATTTAATATTTTTAATATCATAAGATCTTCATGCATATTGAAATTTAGCTAAAGTGTACTAAGCGAACACTTATTAGTTAAGTGTATTTACAAATACGGAAATTCATATTTTTTATAATATATAATCTTAACAGTCATCGGGGTAACCTAAGAGCTAAAAACATTCGATGTAGCATTTTTGTAGTTTCGGAATGAGTGATTTTGAATAAAAAAAGTACCTAATATCTAAAAATATAAATAAACATGTTTGTATAAAATCGTTGGGTAAGAGGATGAAATGTACCATTTGATTTTCAAATAAAGTGAATGACAACAATACTATCAAAAGTATCTATAAGGTAACGACGGGTAACATTGACAGTAGGGAAACATTGACACATTTTCAAATATCCCTGCTAGCTCCCCGACAAATTAAAATTACGCTTATGAAAGTTTATCATAAATTATAGACAAGTTTTGCCATCTAGTGGTGTGACGCAAGAAGTTTATAAATATTTATTATAGGTTTTTTTTAAACGTCAAGACAAAGATTGCAGCGTGAGGTAGTAGTCACTAGTCACCATGTAAAAAACTTTTGTTTGAATGAAAAAACTTCAGATTTTGGGGATTAAACCTAAGGTAAATTGATGTAATATATTACGAATACTATCTGTCAATTTTGTGATTTATGTGCATTACTTAAAATAAAAAACTAAAAAGATATTTGAGGTTAATTTTGACAGGGTGTCAATGTTTCCCCCTAAAAATGTGTCATTGTTTTTCTTTTTATAGAACACAATACTTACACTATTACACTATTACACTATTACACTATAATTACACTATTTGGGACGAATTGCTTACGCCATGCCTCGAGCTAAGCAAAATCCAAACTGTAGACGCTATAAATACCATAGTGAAAATATCATGGAAAGCGCAATAGATAGTGTTAAAATTAATAAAAGGAGCGTCACATAAGGGTCGGAAATATAGGCATTAAGAAGTTCTTTTATTTCTGTTTTAACAACAGAAAGAAATGACTAATGAAACGCATAAAACAAACGGGGTGCGACGTAAATTTGCAGAAAGTCTAACAAGTGAAGCAGTTCAACAAAGAATGATCCTTGATCAAGCGAGACGAGATAGAAAGAAATAATTACCGAAAAGATCTCGCAATGAACTTCAAACGAAGCTTGAAACAAGTAGTTTAAAACTAATTAATGATTTTGACTGGCATCTCTGATTGAGATTGAGATTGACTCTAATGCCATGGAATCCACCATGGAGACAGGCGATGATACTCTGGAAGTAGGTTCTTGGGTTCTCGTTAAAGTTGAGGTCGGAAAAGGTAGTGCAGAAAAATAGGAGGATCTGGAGTATTATATCGGATAAGTTTAAAGCATTGAATGCACTAAATCTACTATTAATTTCTAGAGGAGACGCAACATCAATTTTGTGTATCCGGATGTCCTTGGCGAGACACTAGTTTCAGAACAAAATATTCTCAAGATTCTTCCAACCCCGATCATTCGCAGGGGATTGCACAATTTTAATTTAAATTTATTGTCTTCTGACACTAAAAAACCTCTAATTGTTTATTAAACCAGTAAAAATTTATTTGCGTGCAGATTATTGCTCTTTTTTTGTTTTCTTTAAAAAATTTTAATAAAATTATCAAAAATATTTTGAAGAGCTATACCCTTTCGAATGTCATACATACCCTAAATGCGTCTAAAAATGACACTGTACGAAGTTAAATGGTGGTGTCAATGTTTGACCATCGTCGGTTAACATTGACACTTTACATTGTTTGGTAAATACCACGCGATCATTTAAATTCTAAATTATAGCAGGCGGGATTTTTTTTATTAGGTTGTCCAGAATGTCAATTATTGATTAATTGAAATTTGTGGTTATGTTATACTTTGTGACATTTGTGAATCTTATGTGTAATCGATTTAAATTTAATGGAAATGAAAGCATTACAAGATAAATTAGTTTTATTGTGAATTACAAAAGGTGTTCAAAGTGTTCTCCCCCTGTTGCAATGCAACTGTTAACCCTCCGGTTATAGCGTTACATGCATTAGAAATTGCCTCTTGTAGTTCTTCAAGATTTTGTGGGTTATTTTTGTAAACTGTGTTTTTCAGATACGGATAAATGAAATAATAAACAATCGTTAAGTCCGGACTGCGAGGCGGAAATTCAATGACTCGATTATCATAAAACTCGCGAATTCGAGCCATACTTTCCCATGTTTTGTGAAATGTTGCATTGTCCTGTTGGAAATACCCATGTAAAAGTTCGTCATCATGAAGATTTTGTAAAAACGGTTTAAGTAAATTATTTCGATATCTCTCAGCATTTATCGTTCTTTCAAAAAACACAGGTCCAAATATACGTCTTCTAGAAACCGCTAGCCAAACACCAATTTTCTGCGGATGGAGAGGCGATTGAATAAACTCATGAGGATTCTCCGAAGACCAAATACGCATATTTTGTTTGTTTATATAGCCGGATAGGTGAAACCTTGCTTTGTCAGAAAAAAATGTTAAATCCAAAGTGTTGTTGTTATTTAAATTATTCAAAAACCACTGACAGTATTCTATTCGTACAGGAAAATCTCGAGGGAATAGCTCGTGAACGACGTTAATCTTATAGGGATAAAGATATAAATTTTCTTTTAAAATTTTTTGACAAGTTCCATATGAAAGGTTTATTTCTTGGGCTAATCTGCGAAGAGATTTTTTGGGAGACTGTTCCATTCTTTCTGCAATATCTGCCACAATCTCAGGGGTCCTTTTATTGGGCGCGCCACTAGCAGCTTTCCTACCTACAGTTCCAACATTACGAAATTTCGCCACACATGTGTAAATTCCTTGGACTAATTTTTGATAATCCGCAGGAAAATTAGGGAAGGCATTTTGAAAATCATTGATGCAGTGCGGTACTGAATATGTCCATTCACCATTCTCTTGTCGTTCGGCGTTTTTAAAATAACTTTCAGTAAGAAAAATCTTATGTTCTAAATCAAAAATTTTGAAACGTCACTTTGACATTTCAAATTGTAAATTAGTACTTATATATATACCAACTTAATTTAAATTTCACAAACTGCTCTAATTTAGAATTTAAATGATCGCGCGGTATTTTTTTTTTTTGAGAAAACGCGCAAAAACTCGTTCAAATAAATATTACGCAAAAATCAACATTGATGTATATTGTTTGTTGCAGAAATTTCGTTGTCTAGTCGTGAATTATAAGAATTTAAAAAAATAAAATATGAAAAGATGTCAATGTTACCCCACCTTACCTTACGTATATAAAACTTTCTCCTTAATTTATGATTCCTTGCCCACCGAAACTTTCGTGCTTTAATCCAGAATAAACATAGAATTAGAAAATCGTGCAAAATATTCGCCATGCGCATATATGGCTGTGGAGAATAATGTCCAGAACCAGCGATATCCTACAGAAATTTAAATATCATTGTATTAAAAATCAATTTTCTTTTAGTCTTTAGTGACAAACCTAAACTATACAATTCATCCACTTTGAGCGTATAAATAAACAGTTTAAATTACATATCTCGATTTTACAGAAAATAATCTATACGTTTTCACGTATTCCTACTGTTTGCCCCAGAGTAATAAAGAATATCATTTTTGTTTTTTTTTTGGTTCAAATATAAAATACATTTTACATATAAAATCTTATTAATAAAGAATTAATTATTAGAGTTTTGGGAAATCAAAACTAGCTCGTGTAAATATTACAGTATTACTATCATATCCATCATCTTTTATTTCTGTAAATGATTGAGACAACCAGTGCACATAACCTGTACATTTAACACAAATAAATATATCACAAATAAAAACAGAACAAGCAACGACTGAATTTGAGGAATGTACAAATAGCACCGTCTGACTAGCCCTGGAATAAAAAGCCGCTTCGTGGGGGGATTGTCTCTGTTCTTTTCTATTCTTAGCGCTTTGAAATTGATTTAGCGCCCGTTGTGTTGTCTCCGTCGCTGTCCAATTTCCTATTCGATTTTCCTAGTCACGATGTTAATGGTAACGTCACACCGAAAACGTTTTTACTAACTAAAGCTTCCGAACCTTAGAGCACCCATTTCAACTGGACGTCCCTCCGGGTTTGTTCTTCTTAGGCGGGTGATGTGCTTGGACCGCGGGAGCGGGTGGATACTTGGCAGGACTGCTGTTTGCAGCTATGTCGTCCCGGAACGCGAGAAAGCCAAGTTGAGCGTGGGACGCTTCGTTAAGAGCTCTGGATCTGATGCACGCCCGGTATTGGTCCGGCGAAAGTTTCTGTCCACCCGGAGTTCCGGAGCATACCTGAAAACACATAAACGGGACTATTAAACTTCTCGCTCTAGATTTTTTTATATTCGTAGTATTAAAGTGGTATTTCTCGGCTATCGTGCGTACCTAATGGATTCCCTTTTATTATTATTAAGCAATTTCGTTTTATTACTAGGCCAGAATAATCTTTATTTCTAAAGCATGTATACGAGCATTGATTAATTGAATTAACCAAATATACTTATTTTTGAAGAAAAAAAACGAGATGCAGCATGAGCAAATTCTCTTAGTAGCATTGTTGTAATTAACAATTTTTATTTATCTGTTAATGTATAAGGTAACGCAACAATACCGAAAGAGCTAAATATCATTTAAGGAGTTATTAAACAAATGTGTCAGACATAATCTTCTTCACGCACGTTGACATTAAATCATTAACTGCTCAAAATTATTAAAGAACATTTCACAGAATCGAAGTTCATTTAATAATAATTGTTTGCTTTCAATATATTTGTGAAAAAGAAGACCCAGATTAGGACGAAAAAGATCTACTTCTCCACGGGATGATCGTTTTATTGTATGTACTGTGTTACGAAACGGGCATATTACTGTGACAAGAAGTCATAACAGCCGACTTGAATTTGCTTAAATTCATCGAAACTGGTCTCTAAAACAATGGAGTAGCATCTTATTTACAAATGAGTTAGGATTATAACAGTGTCTATGTTCATGAGGTGCAAATAGTAACAATTGAGTGTCCTTCTCTTAGTCCCGATCTAAATCCGATCGAGCACATTTGGGCCGATCTTAAACAACATGTTTGAGCACGAAACCCTCATCCATAGAATCTCCATGAACTTAAAATTTGCAATAACAGAAGTGTGGTAAGTCGAGCCTCGGTAATCTACTCAAAAAGATAGAAAAGTTATGAATGAAAGAATGCAGGCAGTAATACGAGCAAGAGGAGGAAACGTGTCTTACTAGAATACCCGAATAATGTGATTTAATTTCGTAATTTTCTATTGTTTTGCTGCCTATTTTTAGTCTCTGTAATTTTGAACTTGAGTACGTTTGCTTATAATCTTATGTTTTATGTTTTTTACTAATGCTAATTATATAAGCTTTCCAGTGTTTTATTTCCTAATAAATTAATTAACTACAAAGTGATTTTATTAAAGTTTGAAACAGTTGGATTATTTCTGAGAGAAAATATAGAAAACATTGTGGCACGAATTTTTTGCTTGGCGCAATTAAATCTGCAAAAGTTAATAATAATAATAATAATGATAATAATAGACATTTATTCTCCAACAAGTATTTACAAATTTTGTATAATGTAGTATTTTCACTTATTTCCACTTGGTTTGCTGTAAGAAGAATCCTCAGGACAGTTTCACAAAGTGGCACCCAAAGGTACCACACTGATTTTCAAACTTCCCTGAATAATGAGTCACATTATTTTTATAGCTTGCCTATACTAATTAAATCTAACTTAAACTAACTCTGTGAAATGATATCTAAGAATTAAGAAAGTGAATAAAGACAGTGAGAAATTAATCATACAAATGCAAAGCAAGCAATAGGTAATATATGAACTTATAGTAGCTAGTGGTACTCAAATTTAAATTTAAATGTAAAAGTAAAAATAGGAATTCAAATAAAGAATTAAAAGTAGTCCATCTGCACATGCACAAGAGACTCCGCCAATGCAAACAGATCACTGATCACTAGGCCGCTGCTGGCGAAAGAGCATCGAATGCAGCTGCCTTCTGAAATGTGGCAAATTTTTCAAGTCATCCGGCAATGAGTCGTAAAGTTTTTAAATGTTGAAAGTGAATCCCCTCTCGTACATCGCAGTTCCATGAGCAGGAGGTGCAATAGCATATGTAAAATGGCGTAAATCACGACTATGTATGTTTTTCCGAAACTTGATGCGTTTATATAAATATCGCGGCATTCCAGTCAACAATATGCTGTGATATAGCATCCCCGACTGCAGAACTCGCCTGTTGTACATGTTTAACCATCTCAATGACTCAAACTGACCAGAAACATGCTCGAACTTCCTCAAGCCTGTGATGTACCGAATACACGAATTCTGGACAAGTTGGATTCTAGCAGCCGTAGCCCTATCAATATACGAGCCAAGGAGAGTGGAACAGTGATTAAATTGGGACAAAACAAGAGAATCACACAACATCCTCTTAGTGTCAGCCCTTAAACATGCTCTATGCGGATATATAAGTCTCAGATTAGTGTAGGCCCTCCTAATACATTGCGATACATGATCCCTAAATCTCAGAGATGGATCCAAAATGACACCCAAATTCCCGCTTCTCTCCACCACATTGATATCGGTGTTGTCGATACTACAGGTTAAGTTATCTAGGATGTCACTGTAATGACCTTTATTACCAAATATTAAAGCAGCTAATTTATTTGGATTAACAAAGAGGGAATGCTTAGTGGAGAAGTCATGTAGTTGAGTAAGATCATGATTGATTCGATCATTTGCTAAGCGAATTTCAGATGGAGGAAAAGAGAAATAAATTTGCGTATCATCAGCATACATGTGAATACTGCAATGCTTTAACACTTTATTGAAAACGGAGGTATAAATTGTAAATAGTAGGGGACCCAATATAGAGCCCTGAGGAACGCCACTAGTAGTTTTACGCAGGCTCGAAGTTGTATCTGAGATTATTACCATCTGAGCACGATCCTGCAGGTAGCTGCCCAAGAAATCGATAGCATCCCTAGAGAAACCAACGTAATGAAGCTTAGATAGTAATGTGAGATGTGATATAGTATCGAAAGCCTTTGTATAATCCAAAAGTGTGAAAACCGTCATGTCACCTTTATCACCAGCCGTCACAATGTCATCCAATATATTCAAGAGAGCAATAGTGCAGCTATGTCCCGCTCTGAATCCAGATTGGGTTTCATGCAGAACACTATTACTACTCCGGTGGCTTTTTATCTGCACGGCAATAATTTTCTCTAAGATCTTAGACATAACTGGCAGTATACTTATAGGTCTTAAGTCGGAGAAGTTAACTACCATATTTTACTAGTCTTTTAATGATTTAATTTTTTAGTACAATAATTCCACTTTGATTTATAATTCTCAGTATGAATAAAAGTTTTTGAATCATTCTGTGGTTGTCTTCATTAATGTTTGATTTGTATTACCTACATCCTAA
Organism: Amphimallon solstitiale; assembly: GCA_963170755.1. Classification (NCBI taxonomy): domain Eukaryota; kingdom Metazoa; phylum Arthropoda; class Insecta; order Coleoptera; family Scarabaeidae; genus Amphimallon; species Amphimallon solstitiale. Next base: position 105,839,641 of record OY720681.1, on the reverse strand, counting down.
CTAAAAGTTATATGAAATAAACAAAATTAATACCAGGCTTTAATTTATAATGTTATAATTTATTAACTTTAGATAATACATAGGCATGATGTTACTGTGTAACAAATGGTATGCATATATATATATGGCCTCATGCTAATAATTCAAAAACAACAAACAATTTCCATCAGAATTCTGATATTGTGCCCTGAAGTACATATTTATATTTCAGATATTTGCCCCGAAGGAGTTTGGAAATATATCAAAAATTGATATTCATGCAAAAAAAAAGAGCGGTATGAACACGAAATCGATAATACGTATTTGACTAAATTTTTTGTGAACGTATATTTATAAAATGCGGTGACAAATTCTCCGTATTTGGGTAGTATTAATGATGATTTTTATTCTCAAGGCAAAGGAGTTTTTAATTTTATGTTTTGATTTAAACTACAATAATTAAATGTTATTATCTGGCATCTCAATTTTACACCAATTTATGGAATGAGTTACGACGGAATTTAATTTCTGGAAGAAGAGAACAATTTTTGTTCTAATTACTTTCACTATCGAAAAATTTAGTATACATATTTCATCAATGTGTCCGCCCTCTAATAATAAGTACAGACCGGACACGAAAGGTTGATGACTCATCGCCCATTGGCGCACTATTGAAATGTTGTAGTTTTATAGAGGTTTTAATTTTATTTATATAATTGGATAACAAGTGGATGGTGATCTACAAAATACCTAATTATTTGTTCATTTTGTAGTTCAAGTCGAGTAAAGGAGTATTAATATTTACTAGCAATACTTTTTCAAGTTTCTCTTCTGTAGGATTTGTTCTCTTTGAATGAAGTACATCCTTGTAGATAGAAAACGTCCTTTCTACATCGCAACTGGTTATAGGTGCTGCAATGTTATTAAATCTGGATTTCTATTAAGAACTGCATCTAACATTTGCCGAAGGCCACATTCAAAGTCACTTGGAATACTTGGAATGTGGTTAATCCATTTTTAATTTGAGATTTCGATTTTCAAAATATGTGATTAGTTTAAGCAAATTTCCAAAGTATTCCTGAAGAACAACTGATTTTTTAAATTTGGGATTTGTGTTAGTTCCTTGCACTCAGAAATACTTCGAGCATCGTCATTTAGATATGTAACAAAATTATGTAAACTATCAAAATTCTCTGCATAAAAACTAGTAGCTGCCAACCATGCTCCCCATCTAGTTATTACAGGCAGTGACAACGATGGATATCTGTCTCTGATATATTCACAGATTCTGTGGAGAGCATGTACTACACAAGTAATATGCTATATAAGGATACGTTTCCTTTAACAGTGTGCCTGTTCTTAACATATATGCGGCACTTGTCACTAACAAATAAAAGTATTATTTCCCTGTACAAGTCGTCCGAATGAAGCATTTTGTGTAAATTCTCGTCAATGGTTTTAGCAATTGTTTCCGCAACAACTGTATTTATAATTTTAGATGCTATTACATGTGCGTTATATGGAATAGTTGGATGTAGCACACCAGCTACAACATTTATCACACAGCGTCCTAATATATCGACAGTTTCGTCGGCACTTATCCATAGGTACTAATTTGAAAGATGTCTTCTAATGCATTCTACTGTTTTCGTGAAGCACTTTGAAACATAATATTTGCGTAAGGTGGAGTCATCAGGAAGATTTCGACCAGTAAGTATATTTTTGAAGAAATGTTTTGAAAGTGGGATGTCAAGTTTATTTAATTGGATATTAGCCGCTATTAAAACTTCACAGAGTTCTTCATTAAAATTGTCAGCTTTCAACGGGTCCAATTTCTCTGTATGCTTTATACGATGCTAAGTGACGTTGAACGTGCACTTTTTGGTCATTCTGTAACGATATTTTTCAGACTTTGCAATAAATATCAGAATCACTGACAATGGACATACAATCAGTATGACCCTTAATCCAACTCGCCATTGTTTCACGATGCCTTTCTCGACGTTCTTCCATATCATAGTAACATAAACAATGTTCTAGATCTAAATAAATGATAACTAAAGATGTATGTTATTGAAACTTAACGAAATCCAATGCACACTTACGTCGAGATAATTGGGAGAAGTAGATTGATTGAAACGGTATTAGGAACTATTACAAAAATTACGAAGTACGTAATTAACAGTCGAAACAATGAAAAAACGAAACTAAAGTAAGTATGAATAGGTATATACATATATAACTTTATTTATCTTGCGAAATATAAGGTAAATATAATAAATTTTAAAAACCCCTCACGCTTCTACCTACGCCGATAAAGAAAGGAATTTAGGAGTTAAATGGATATTTTTTGCTCTTGATTTCGAGACGTAAACAGATGTTGCAGTTCACCATATGAATAGTGCTATGTAATAACTGCGTGTTGTTTACATTATTTATTTGCTCCGTCCTAATTTAAACCTGGGACGTTCGGTGTATAATAATAAAAATAAAGATAACAATCTATGAAAAAGAGTAAAACTCTCGTAAAAAACACTCTATTTGACGATTAATTCCATTTAAGAAATGACTAGTCTAGTATCGTTGAAGCAAATTACTGTAAAAAGCAAAAAAATAAATAAATCCGATAGTATTTATAAGTAACTTCACCAAAAATTATAAATTTTCAGCAAATGATTTTCGAAGTATTTATGCTTATCCATTGTAGTTATCCTGTAGCTGACTCAAGCTTCAAATTAATGTTGAAAATTAACGTATAACATGGAAGATCAATATATTAAATAAACTTGAATAGAAAATAAATTAGAAATAATTATTGACTTGTTTTGCTCGTTTTAGCTAAATCTTATCTTGATATATATTTTTTAATCATTATTCTAGGAGCATCCTGTAATAATACGAAAACACTCTGATTTTTATTTCAAGTTTTTTTTACGTATGCCGGTTTCGTGTGTGTAATTTGTCAGGTGAGGCGTAATAATCGCCCATGGAACCCGCGCTGCGCATACACATACATTCAGATAGTACACACAAAACACACACACACAAATATGACTAACCTTAGGGTGCCAGATGTGAAAGATACCCGGGTCTGTGGCACGGATTACTTTCATGTTGCTTCGCACGTACTTCCTGTACAACATAACGTCCTCACCGCCCCAGCCTACTATGTCCTCGTCGAATCCGCGCACTTTCAGGAAGTCCGATCTGGAACAATTTCAGTTTTTCTCGTTTTATCAAGACCGTGCCTGTGTATCAGCGGTGAGTCTTTTTAAAAGCAACATTGATTGATCAAAGGCGTGCGATTGAATAAAAGAACATTTTCTCGACACCAAATCCGTCTATTTCCAACTTCGCAATTTCGTATGATAAACGGAATATAAAATCGATCAAGTTTGCTTTATTAAAAAACAAATTTGCATTCCTTTAATGATAAAAAGGATTAAGTTAAAAAACAAGTTATTCGTATATAACAAGTACGAAACAATTAAATAAATCCCAATATTTACAAATATACAAAGTACGAAGTAACAATAAATTTCAGTGGTTACAAAATTCTTACTTTGAAATTTTCACTAAAAAAAAACTCAAACCAAATATCTTTTATTTATTAGATATGATACCTATTGCGTCATTTATTCTATGAAACAATATACAGGGTGTCCAGAAACTCTCCTGACAAACGAAGACCGGAGATTCCTCAGATAATTTTAAGACAATTTAACCCAATTCACCCTAGTCCGAAAATGCTTCCTAAGGGAGCTAGAGCTCTTTGAAGATGGCGCCTTGTAATTAGTTTTTTTTTAATATCTCCCGAACGCTTCTATTTAGAAAAACAAAAACTGGTATGCTTATTTATCCTCCAGAGATGAATCGATTCCATCAATTGCGAATTTCTAGTACCGGTCATAGGTGTCCGTTTTGGGTAGGTTAACGGTTATTTTAACGCATAACTTTTTTGTCTTTAACTTTTAAGCATTTGTGACACTAGATTATTAAATTTTCAGGTATTCTAGTACTAAAAGGTACTCTTACTTTAATTCGGTAGGATACACCGTCTTCTAGAAAAATCGATTTGAAAATTTTTCGTTTTTTCGTCATTAAAATTCAATTTATTATTTTTTGCACTAGTTCGCTCTGAACTGCCAACAGAAATAAAACCTACGTTTTTAATTGTCAAATTGTTGTCAGTTCGCGAAGTTTATCTTTTAATTTTTTACTTTGTAGCATTCGAACACAACGATTTCAATTTAAACAAAAAATGGTTTTTACTAATGAAGAATACGCCGATATGCATTTAGTTTATGGCGAAATGAGGTGTAACGCTCGAGCAGCGCAACGTAGATACGCTGAAAAATTTCCCAATCGTCAGCATCCCACTCACTCAACATTTACAGCTCTTCATCAACGATTAAGAGAAACAGGTTCAGTGGTCCCAAAAAAAAAATGAAACAGGGAGACATAATGATGTAACAGCAGAACATGAAGATGTTATTTTAATGGAAGTTGAGGAAAATCCAGAAATTAGCGTTCGAAGACTATCTGCCATGTACCCCACAATTTCAAAATCTTCCGTAGGAAATATCTTACACAAAGAAAATTTATATCCTTTTCATTTTACAAAGTTGCAAGCACTGCTAGAAGGAGATTTTCCTGCTCGTGTAGAATTCGCTAGATGGTTACAAAATCAGATAAATCAAGATGAAGATTTTTTCAGGTACATTTTGTTTGGTGACAAAGCTTCATTCTCAAAAAATGGAATTTTTAATGTATATAATGCACACTATTATTCGTACGTTGGTGACAATCCCCACGTTGTTCAAGAATTTATGCATCAGCATAGGTTATAAACGTCTGGATTGGAGTAGTTGACGATTATCTACTTGGACCTGTGGAATTACCTGCTCGTTTAAATGGTGTTGATTACTTACATTTCCTGCAAAATATTTTACCTGATTTGTTAGATGAGGTGCGTTTAAATATTCGGCAAAACTTATGGTTTCTACAGGACTGCTGTCCGGCCCACTTTAGCAGGAATGTACGAGACTTTCTAGATAATAACTACGAAGACCATTGGATTGGAAAAGGCGGTCCAGTTGCTTGGCCAGCAAGGTCGCCGGATTTGAATCCTTGCGATTATTGTGTTTGGGGATACATAAAAGCATTTGTTTATTCCGTTCCGATACAAAATCGTGCACAACTCTGGCTAAGGATACAAGATGCTTGCAACGAATTTCGAAATAACTTTGGAATTTTTGCAAGAATTCGGCGTTCTCTAAGCAAAAGGGTAAATTTATGCATAGAGACTAACGGTCATCACATCGAGCATCTTTTGTAACTATCTACCTTTGATACTTGTTCTTTTTTTGTTAGTTTCGTTCCATTGTAATAAATACTTTGTTTTTAAAAACCTTCAGCTAAAATTTTGTTTCAAATTGATTTTTGCTTCTTTTCCCAAACTTTTTTTACGAATTGTGTGCTGCATTTATTGAAACAAAAGATGATTTATTAAATTAATTTTCATCCATGCCTTGATAGTCCTAGCCAACTTCGTCGCTAAAAATAAGTAGGTACATTATAAATTGAATTTTAATGACGAAAAAACGAAAAATTTTCAAATCGATTTTTCTAGAAAGTGGTGTATCCTACCGACTTAAAGTAAGAGTACCTTTTAGTACTAGAATACCTGAAAATTTAATAATCTAGTGTCACAAATGCTTAGAAATTAAGGACAAAAAAGTTATGCGTTTAAATAATCGTTTACCTACCCAAAACGGACGCCTATGACCGGTACTAGAAATTCGCAATTGATGGAATCGATTCATCTCTGGAGGATAAATAAGCATACCAGTTTTTGTTTTTCTAAATAGAAGCGTTCGGGAGATATTAAAAAAAAATAATTACAAGGCGCCATTTTCAAAGAGCTCTAGCTCCCTTAGGAAGCATTTTCGGACTAGGGTGAATTGGGTTAAATTGTCTTAAAATTATCTGAGGAATCTCCGGTCTTCGTTTGTCAGGAGAGTTTCTGGACACCCTGTATATATATTTTCGGTTAAAATTAAGAATATATTACAAAATACCAATCAATGACCTTTGGAATCCCAACTTTTGCTTTTAATTTTGATTTTTTGACTTTTAATATTTTGGTTTTGTGACTTGGATGCACTGCAATTAATTTATGCATAGGCATATTATTGGTACATTGCTTATTATTTTGAACGCTTTTCGTTATTTTCATTTAATGTATAATATAAGAGTGATTTATTATCAACCATAACGGAAGCGTAACCTAGAGATATAATGTAGGCATTAAATTGTAGTTTAGTTTAATACTTTTTGCAATTTCATGGTCGGATCAATCAGAAAGGGCAACCTTACTGCATCCCGCCATGTGGTTGTGCACAACACATGTTATTATATTATGTGTGAATTTAATAGGAATTGTAACTATGTTGTGCACAATAAAGACATATAAAAGTTCAGCTCACAGATTGGGAGCTGACCGGTGAGATGCCCTTCCTACAAGATGCGCAGTGAATTCTTATAATAATAATAATAATTCTTATAATAATAAAATAAGCTTGTCTTTATTATCAAATATTCCAAATATTTGATAATAAAGAGAAGTATTACGAGTTAAAATAAGGTGTACAAATATTCCTATAAGCAAAAAACATAATTTTTTTTTTAAACTTTAGCACTCTATAGTTCAAAAGTTAAGACATTTAGGACATACGTTTATAAGAAGTTTTTTCTACAGAATGGACCCAAGAATAACCTCCTTAAATATTAGCATGTTATTAAGAAAGATATGATATATAAAATAACAAAAAATATGTCATCTAATAAGTGTTATGTTTGCCGCTTGAAATTCAGAAGGACGGAAAGAACGGTAAAGTGTTTCATATGTGAGAAAAAGACACATGGTAAATGGGCGAAAGTGAGCGACAAAACAACTAAAAAAGTAAGTGAAACCGATATAATTACATAAGTGTGCGATATTTGTCGTAAACTAAAAGTTGGCCAAAAAATAAATGAAATAACAATTTCAGATCAAAACATATTGATTCATGAAATTTTATAGTCTATTTTGATCGCCGGAAATAAAACGGAAAAAAGCACTTTATACAGTGATGCTGCCTTAAAGATCCACGGATTATTATAGAAGGATTGGAAAAAGAATATATTTACATGCAGTCAGAGGATACTATGTGCGCAATTGTTAATCAGAATGACTTGAAAATACAAGGAAGTTATATAAAGGAAAAAGTAAAGATTAATAGGAAGTATCTCAGCAAATGCAAAATTAACTATGGTAACATAATAATTGAGGTAAAATTGGATATATTTGGAAAAATGTTACAGAAAGAAAAAAATAATGTTGCATGGCAGAAATGCGATATATATTAATACATAAATACAATAAGGTGTTATAACTGTGCAGGTTATAATAATTTTGCGAGGGATTGCACATTTACTAAAGCATGCGGCAGGTGTGCAGGTGAACACTGTACAATTGATTGTGTTAATAGTGTTGGTGAGGACGAGAAGTGTGTAAATTATATGAGGATGGTAGTAAAATTAAAAATTGATTTGGATGTTAACCATAGAGCATTTGACAGAAACGTCCCAGTTATCAACTAATTCTAGAAACACAAAAGTCTAAAATTAAGTATATTTAGTGCAACACTCATAATTATAATACATTCTAAAAAAATAAGTAATTCTTTATATATAAATGTGTACAAACATCAAAAAACGTTATAATAAGTTACCTATAGACATTAGAAATTGTGTCTATATAATTTATAGTAGGTTAGTTAGTTAGTAAACGTTGCACAATTGGTTTTTTTATTGAATTTATTGTATGTATTAATAGACAAATGCTGACATTGTGTAATATATGTAATGTAAGTATATTAGTCCATAGTTATCTTTTTTTGTAAATTAAATTGTTGAGATAACGAAAACGCAGATGTTTCAGTAACGCATTTGAGAAAAATTACTGAGACACGATAGTATTATATAAAGAAATGTATCTATCGTATATTTTTACAGTATTTTTCAAATACAGTTTTCGGTTTTAATGAAAACCGAATTGAATCTCAATCACATAAATTCTCATTAAATGCGCAATAAATTATGTTACCTATATTGGCACGTCATTCCGTAACCAAAGTCCCTCCAAAATCCCGTGTCCCTCGAAATGACCAACTGCTCGGTTTCGGGCGGCACCTCCCGACCCTGCAAAGTGTACACGACGTGCGGATTGTACAAACTGAAAACCACCGGGTAATACACTTTCTTGCCGGGCTTAGTGTTCCACCTGCACCTGTCCAAAAAACGCGCACTAAAAACCACATCAACGTCACACATGAACAACAACACGTCTTTGGCGTCCGTGCGGCCCTCGTAGTCCCACGCCCTCTCCGCGCCCACTCTCAGACCTTTACCGCGCGAAAAAGTCTCATTAAGCGCCAACAGACGCAAGTTTTTCGCATTACCGCCACTATTTTTTGTCCTAATCACTCTGGACATTATGGATCTGGCTTCTGAGAGACCCTCCTCGCCGAAATAAACAACGGTCAAGCAGACGTGCCTGTCACTTTTCAGTCCGATCTTAACGAATTTCTCCATGAAGCTCTGAAAAGTCGACGTACGACCCGATAATGGAAGAATAACGTGTATTAACTCTTTCTCTTTTGGTCCTGGTAATTGTTCCATCGCGAGCGATTGCAGTGGAGCAAATGGACGCATTAAAATAATTTTCGTATATCCATTACTATGATGATGATCCGCCATCTTGTTTTTCGTTCTGAAATATAATTCGTATTGCGTTCCTGTTGTCGGTTCCACTCTATAAAGTCCCTCGAGGAAATCATCCAGTGCATATCGTTGCGCTTTTTGCTCTTGGGAACTTTGCGTCAAGTTTTTATTTAATATATCAACAGCTCTCATCAGTACTTCTAATAAATCCTTTCTCTTAAAACCAATCGGTTTCTCGACGACTCTCTTACCTAGGCCGAGATCTATAGGATATACTCGACTAATAGTGAAGTGGTTGAATGGAATCAGTTCGTATTCGTTGTTTAATGGCAATCCCTTGAGTACTTCGGCCGCCAAAATCTGTTTTCTTATGTAATGAGCGCATTCGTTGTTTGTCGGTGTGCTGTATAATGGAAGAGTTGTTGCATTAAAATTAACGTTTAATGCTGATGTTTCCTGATGCGCTTGTGCATAATTACCTGAAACAAAGAAACAATTTTAAGTAGGATGTAATAATATGTAAAACAACTTATATGTACTTGTTAATCAAGAATTAAATAAAACGATCTTGTGCTGGTTGTAGCAAATATTTTACGATTTTTATTTTTATTTTCTCTTTATTTGCTTTAAATATAAGCAAAAAATAAAACCTTTAATAGTTTCTATACAACTATTTCTATATATATACAGGCTGGTTCATTTTAGGTTTGTACTAAGGGCATAGAGAGAATGCAAGAAAATTTGGCAAACTTAATTAATTTCTTAGTAGAGTCCGATCCAAACCTGATAATACTTTGTATGCGCGAGGCGTGGTTTAAACTCTGTACTATCCTTGCTAAAAATATCACCAAAGCAATCGTAACTATTTAGCCCCGCTTCTTTTGAATACAAAGTACAACAATAATTGTAGTTTTATTATTAATAACTACATGGCAAAAGCAAATGAAAAAGGAAACATCAACACTGGGTAATTAAATAAAATTAAAAAACTAGACTTTTATAAAATTTTATCAACCGTTTTCATCTGACGAATAGCCGAATACAGAATCAGTATCACTATTAAAATGTACATGAATTATAATTCTTGGTGGAAATCATCCATAATATGTCCTTTAACAATATAATCTTCTTAAATTTTCTTAACATGGACACAAGGCTTGAAAATGTATATAAATGATGGAAAATGTATCGGAATATCTCACCGCACGAAGCGAGGGCTAAACGGCAAATGATCAAATAGTAGACCAATGTTTTCACGCGTGACCGTATCCAGCGCTCCCTATAGATGTTTCTTTTTTACGCAAGTATCATCAGGTTTGGGTCGGATTCTAGTTATGGATTCGGAAAGAGAAAAGATCCGTTACAAATATGTTCGAGATGTTTTTAGACTCGAAAGATGTATATTCTCTTTTTCTATACTTAACGCCTTTATTTTGACTCGTAAAAACAAGCTAAATATGTATTCATTATTACTTTCAGATTGCGTGTTCATAAGATGTGTTGGTTATGTTTTTTCAAGAAAAAAATTAAACGATAGCAATCTAGTAATCACAAAAGCGGACAAAGGAAATACAGTCACATTATTAGAAAGAATGATATACAATGATAAAATTTATGATTTATTAAACACTAATGAATTTAAAAAAATAAAAAAATGACCGCACTAATTGCTATCAAACCAAAATACAAAAACTTATAAACAATTATAATAATCTAAAAAACAAAAACCTAACAATAATGAACCCCAATACATAATAGAACATAATTTTTAATATCTTTTGTATAAAAAAAATTTCAAAAGTCTGACCGGAAGTATCACTTTACTATTATCGAATAGCGATTTTTTGCAAATATGTCGTAAATTATGCATTCTATATATATATTTACCAAGAGTACAAAGTATTTAGTGCTAGTTTTGTAATATTTTTTGTATATATGAAATTTCAAAATTCGGATCGGAAGTAACACTCTTAGGGAGTAGCAATTTTTTTAGAATATCTTGCAAATTATATATTCTATTCCGGTTTAATAAGAGAGTACTTAGAATAGGATTTTGATAATTTTTTTGTAAAAAAATTCTTAAAATTGTATAGTTTGAAACGCTTATACGTATAAGAAAGTCGTGTGGTGGCTACACCTCATTTTTATTTTAAAAGTTAAATCTCTATATTAAAGAGCTAGTAAATTAAATGGCTTAGCATAATGTACCTTTCGAAATATATAAAATACGCTAATCTCTTACCTGTATTATGTCTATAGAAGTAATACGTCTGACAGGACGCACCAATTAGAGAAATGTTCAAACAATTGTTTTATTTTTTATTATCTCATAACATTTTACGACCGCCAGATAACCGAAAGATTAATTAATGAAAGTGAAATTTAACAAATTACACTTCATAAATTAATTTTCTGCTACCCCTTCGAAACTTACACCGGCAAGAGGGTCGTAATTTTTTATTTGGAATTTTAACGCATTGCATTACTTTATCGTTCCGACAAGTTGTTTTATTAAACGTAGATATGAATACACGAAATTAAAAATACAAAAGGAAAAAAGTTCCTCGACGTGATGAACGGCCAGGGAAAAAAATAGAGAAACGGTTTGCGTGTATTGCTTAATATTTCAACAGCGAGCATTTCTAATGGATTAATATTAATGGCACTTAAAATACGCCACATTATTATTCCACATAACATTGAAAAGCACCCGGTAGAGAGTTAACGTTTTTTTCGATAATTTTTACTCTCTTTAGCACGCAGCAGCGGTCATGCAAGGGCAAGAAAAACATAAAGAAGAAGGGTTGGGTACTTGATGTGTGTACTCGTAAGTATGTTATATTTGACGAAAACTGGAAAATTAATGAATAAGAAATACAGTCCGCGTTTGAAAAAAGAAGTAACACATTTTGCTAATAAAATATATGGAGATTAACATTCTTTGTTTAGGCGTGATAAAATCACATACAAAGAATTCTTCTGTGCATAATTTAATTTAAAAGCATTTACAGCGTGATCCTAAATATGCGCTAATAAATTCAAATGGAGTTAAACTTCAGACTTAAAATAAGACCGGCAACTAATATAACCTACAAAACTATTTTAGAACTGTCATAATAATAATATTTAGACAACCTTGGGTTTGTCAACATTTTCCTTTAATTTACAACTATTGACGTTTATTATATTATTAATTATCCTCTAAGCCAGTGGTTCCCAAACTTATTTTGCCTACTGCCCACTTTGAGAATAAATTATTTTTTAGCGCCCCCATTTTTTCACCTACTCAAAAACCACTATAACTTCAAATTAAATTAATTATTGTGAGCTATATTAGCGGAGATTAAACATTCATTCTAAACGAGACTTTTACTATGGGTTATAGTAAAAGTCTCGTTTAGAATGAATGAGCTCACTTGAGACCTGAGCGTAGTAGGTAGTACACAACGGCGCTCAGGTCTCAAGTTAACTTTTACGGGCTACACCTGCCAATGAGAATGATTATTGAAACGCAACTTTATAGTATTCAGACAAAGTATCTTTTATTCAAAATTCAAAATAAAACAAACATAATCGATTCTAATATAAAAACTAATGTGAAGGATGAATCTGATGCTGTTTAATAAGTTTGTTGATATCAGGTTCCAATTTACTCAAGAACAGCCGCAAGTCACCACGTTCGGTAACATGCAAACGATTTCTCTTTTTAGTAAGCAGCGTTGCTACAGCACTAAATCCACGTTCACACAAATATGACGATGGGAATGCTATCAAGAATCGTTGAATGATTGACCACAATCCAGGGTACAATTGCGGGATCGGTTTTTGTAGCCAAAATTCTTGGTAGCCATTTTTGAACTTGATTTTTATTTCCTCGTTCGTTGTCAATTCTATAAGTTCTTCTTCCAGATGTGGTGATATTGCTGTGTTGACATTTGAAAACGGATCCAACACCCAGTCTGGTATTTCCAAGTTCAAAATATCCTGGTATCGTTCGGTGAAGTCAATGTGGAGCTTTTCCAAATGTTGGCAGTAGGCAAACAACTCGTCGTTACTGCAGGATACTGATAAATTCGGAAAATTATGAAACTCACGTCTGCCCATATTCTTTTTGTGTAGAAGCAGTTTGGCTGCGAAAGCAGCAACGACATTTTTTGTTTTAATTAAATTTAGTTCATCGCCTTGCAGTTGGAGATTCATGTTGTTGAACAATTTATACAGGTCTGTCATGTAAGCTATATCATTTTTTGATGTAATGAGCTTGTTGCGCAATTCTGTATCTTTAGTTTCCAAAAACTCTATCACAGAGTCAAACAGGTTGTAAAATCGAGTCAGACAATTGCCTCTTGATAGCCAACGAACTTCGGTATGAAACAACAAACGGTTGAAATCTTCGTCATTAGTAACACAAAGCTGATGAAATAATCTATCATTCAAAGAGCAGTTACGGATTTTATTGACTGCTTTGATGACATATTGCAGTGATTGAAATAGTCGTTCACTTAAATTTCTAGCAACCAAATGTTGTCTATGAATAACGCAATGTACAGCAAGGACATCTGGAATTTTATTTTTTACGTACGCTATGAAGCCTTTATGGCACCCTGTCATAGCCGGAGCGCCATCCGTAGCAACTGATATAATATTGTTCAAGGGAATCTCTTTCTCATCACAAAACTTTTCCAATGTATTGAATATGGTTTCGCCTTTTGTATCGGTCTCTAAATTTCTAGCAAACAATAGTTCTTCACATATTTTCTCATCTTTAATAAACCTCACGTAAGACAGCAACAATGCTTCATTAGTTGGTAAAGTGGACTCATCGAGCTGAATTCAGAATTGACTAGTCCTCAGATGATTGCACAATGATTCTTCTATGTTTCCGGCCATTTCATCAATTCGTCTTTGCACAGAATTATTACTCAAAGGAATTTTTCCGATAATATCTGCGGCCGGTTTATGAAGCACAGTAGTTATTACTTCCTTTATTGCTGGCAAAATTAACACTTCTCCGATGTTGTGTGGTTTGCCTTTTTGAGCAATTAACAAAGAGATGTTGTACGAAGCTCGAAGTCCGTCGTCATCTTGCTTAGCAGCCGCCGAAAAGAGTTTTGCTAGACTTGGCCGAGTATTATGCTTCTTCTCTAGGTCTTGAAAATATGCTACATTCTTGTCTTTCTTATCTGGATGCATTTTATTCAAATGATCTTGAAGTCTTGAAGGCTTCATTGCTTCATTCGAAAATGTTTTTAGGCATAGAAGGCACAAAGGCGACGATGGGTTTGTAGGATTTTCAATGAATCCGAATTTAATATATTCCGCACAGTATTGCCGTCTCTTCTTTTTTACTTCCGACATTGTTTTGTTTTGAGAAATACGTAAGTATAAGTGTTGAACTTAAGTACTGCTTATCTATTACGCGCGAAACCGCAAATGAAAATAAAATAAATATTACGTTGTTTATACAGGATTGCATAAGCAGCACGCACCGACAGGAATAAGACAAACATGCATAAACTCGTTTATCTCATTCGACGCTCAATCGTACTCAACAAGTAAGAACAAGTATTCTATGAACCAGCCGATTGATACAGTTGCCTTTTTATTTGTTTGTTTGTGTCTCTTTTCGTTTCGAAACGGAGCGACCGATTGATATGTTTTTTATTTTATTTATTCAATAAAACAGGACAGATATATGAACTACTCGGAGAGAAATATCGAACCGAGTTGGTTTGAGCAATCTCTTAATTAATATTAGTTGATGTTCACAAGCTGTAGTCGAGAGTAGGGATGGGACATCGGTGGGTAAACATCGATATCAAACATCGATGTTAACATCGTTGATCAACATCGATGGTTGCAAAATATCGACTACCAAACATCGATGTTTTTAAACATCGATAATTATATTTATAGATTTATTTTTTGGCAGTTTAACAAAAACTTTATTATAACTTAATTAATTTACGTCCTTAACAAAATGATATAAAAGATATCACTATTCAAAAAAAATAATAAAAGAAATATATACATTTATAATATGTAGTTAACTTTAGAAACTACTCAAAAAAAACTATAAAAAAACAATATTATGCAATTACGCATGAAACAACCACATGACTTAAATCGTCTGATACTTAAAAAATATATACATTTACGTGTATCAAAGCTTTTTAAGAGAACGATTTTTATTTGGGATTTTATAGTCTTGCATTTTTTTTTGACTACGCTGGCAAATACCGAGATACATATGGATATGGTTTTATATTTCTGATGTGTCATCTTGCATTTAATACGTGTATCGTCGTGTATGATTGTACGCACTAGGGAATTTCCCGAAGAAGTATACATCGGTAATGTCTATCTCCCTTCTTTTTCTATGAAAATACGTTTACCTCCTTCACTTATTCTGCATGCATACATAATTTAACTTTTATTCTGCACATTAAAAGTACTATAAATTTATGTATTTAATTATATATTATTTAAATATTTATACTGAGTAATATTTAAAAGAGCCTAAAATGAAATATTCGAATTTATATGATATAGCACTGTGAAATTTAAATACTTCTTTTATTCGTAGACAATTTTACATCCTCGTAGCCTGTATGTGAGCTGTTAATTTGGAAACATTTTTGTATTTGTCAACAGAGGACGCTGTTTTATTTTGTGATTAGTGCAAATACATTTTGTCAAGCTTAAAAGTTCGATGTTCACTATATTTCTTCTAACATCGATAGTTTATCGATAAATCTAAATTGCAAACATCGATGCAAAAACATCGAACATCGATCCTAAAATATCGATGTTCAATGAACATCGATGTTTATCGCCCATCCCTAGTCGAGAGTCGAGAGCTCAGTCGGTGTCTAAGAGTCCTCCTAGATTCTAGATGAAATTACAAATCGCCCCCTAAGCCTTTACACAACGCCCCCATTTTTTTTCTGGGTCTCTTACCGCCCCCCTTTAGACCTGCAGCGCCCACAAGGGGGCGTTATCGCCCACTTTGGGAACCTATGCTCTAAGCAATACAAAAGTGTGGCAACAGTGCTTGCCTAATAAACAGAATAGTCAAGTATTAAATGTATATTATGACATAAATAATAATAATAATAATAATAATAATAATAATAATAATAATTTTATTAGTCCAGTTAATCAAACATTGATATTAGATACGTCAACATTGCAATATAGTTATCATAGTTTCCCATAATTATAAAATTGATCCAATGTGTAAAAGGCATTGTTTATCAAGAACATTTTAAGGGATGACTTAAACATAGAAACATTAACAATATTCTTAATTGTAATTTGTAGACTATTATAAATTTTTGTACAATTAAATTTCACATTTTTTTCAAATAAAGTTGTCAAGTGACCCTCGGCTCTCAAATCTCCACAGTATCTAGTATTGTAATTATGATTTAAAGAGTTAAAACTAAAATAATGTTTATTTGTTTTGACAAACATACTGCACCGTAGTATATAAATTGATGTCAAGGTGAGCAACTTATTGTATATAAATGTAGGTTTACAGGTTTCCATCTGTGGCAAACTAAAAATTAATCGTATAATTCTTTTCTGCAGTATGAAAAGGCGACTATTTAGAGCTGGGCGGCCCCAGATAATTATGTTGTAATTCAAATGGCAATATACCAATGCATGATATACCTGAAGGAGACCCGATGTGTCGAGCATATTTTTTAATCGGTTAATAGCAAAATAGGCTGAATTCAGTTTGTTAATTACCCACTCCACATGCTCATCCCACGAGAGCCGAGGGTCGATATATAGCCCCAGAAATTTACAATTTTTGTTGTGATCTGCAGGGGCATAATCCGGGATCTTTCTGTTATAAAAATAAATACATTCAGTGTTAGTCTCATTTAAAATCAGTCTATTGAGTCTACACCAATTCTTCATTTCAGAGGTTACAGTGGCTATGTTAACTTTGAGCTGTTCAGGGCTCGACGCGGAGACCACAATGGACGTGTCGTCAGCATAGCAAATTAATTCACCTGTTGACAAGTGGTGTTGGAGGTCATTCATGTACAGTATAAAAATCAAGGGTCCCAGTATCGAGCCCTGGGCAACCCCAGCATCAGTCTTATAATCTTTGGAGCGAGCACCATTACACTTCACGTAAAATTTCCTGTCTGTCAGGAATGATGTCAGAACATCCAATACACTGCCCCGAATGCCTAGTTTTTCAAGTTTATGTCTGGCGAAACCCCTATCAACTGTGTCAAACGCACGTGACATGTCAAATATGAGTCCGGCTACAAATAGTTTTTCATCCAGTTGCTTACTCACATGTCCCAGAAATCTGAAGGCCGCGGTTTCTGTCGAATAGGATGCCCTGAAACCATGCTGAGACGGTGATAATATATCGTACTTTTCAATAAAACCCTTTAAACGGTTATGTAATACTGTTTCGAAAACCTTCGAAATAACGCTAACAACTGCTATAGGACGATAGTTCTCAATGTTTACTCTATCATTTTTCTTATATACCGGAATAACAACGGTTTTTTTTTAATATGGTTGGGTATTTTCCCGCACTTGTATGTAATAGTTAATAAATTTTCTTATAATATTCCACCTGTGTAAGACTTTCATGTAATAGCATTTTAGTAGTGAAAGCTACATCTCCTTAAATAATAATTAATTAATTTAATTTATTTGTTCTGAAATGGTTCCGTCGATGTCAGTTTGTAACGAGATGGGATCATCGTTTGTAGTTCGCACGTATGTTTGTTGCTAAAACAAACCTACTACATTTCCACATTTTGACATGGCCAAGCTGCGCGATATTAATGCCGCAACATAACTTTGATTTACATTGTTAAAATTGATTCTGCTAACCTCAAAATATCGTCCCTTATGTAACGACATGTAGTAGCGAAGAAATAAACCCAAGAAAAATGTTTTCTCAATTTCTATTCAAATAAACTTTTAAATAACACTTTCAATATTAACTACAAAATAATTAATAGGGGAACCCGGGGCGGAATGGAGTACCAAGTTGAAATTTTTTTTTAAAAATAAGAAAGGCTTTATAATGACAGCTGAAATACATTTTATGAACTCACTGTAGTGTTGTTAACATTATTGCACAATTAATTTGAAACAAATATAAAACTTTTTTTTTTACATAATAAAACATAAAACAGTGTCAAGTGCCCCGTTCTGCCCCGGGTATGGGGTACAACGGGGTAGTCGTTACAAAACTTAAAAAAAAAACAAAAAATATCATTTGGCTTAGTATTCATTAAGGTTAATCTGATTCACACAGTTCACACACAAGTATAGCTTCATCGTCCTCGCTATCCACTCCGGCACAGGAATTGTGGGCCCATTTCCCACACACTGAACACGCAACCCAACCCTCATTTGACTTCGAGTAGAACTCGTTGCAGTATAAACACTCAGAGTCTGAGCATTCATCAGAATCACACTCGTTATTTTCGGTTTGTTTCTTTGGCTTCTTAATGTTTTTATTTTTCTTCAGACACTGTCCTTTAGTTTTTCCAATCTTATCTTTGTTTTCTTTTTTAAAAAGCCTTAGTTTTGCTCTTTCTTCTTTGGCGATCCTCTTTTCTTCTTTCTCTTTTATAGCAGTCTCTAACTCTCTTTTGTACGGCGAATCTGTTAAGACAGTAGTCCTCCCTCTTTTTCGATTACAGCGGGGAGAAAATCAGACTCAATGAAAACAGATCGATCAGTGGGCCAAATCCCTGTAGCTTGAAATCCATTAATGGCTGTCTTCATAGTCGCGCTTTGAATAAAGGCTGATCCAAAAAGAGTTGAAATTTGAAACAACGTTACAACTTTCCCTGGATTCATACGTAGCCACTTTCGAAGCTCTTCAGTGTAATGAACACTTAAAGGCTTCATGAAGGACACGTCAAGTGGCTGAAGTCTGTGAGAACAGTGCGGTGGTAAACACAGCAATGATACGCCATTCTTTCTCGCATAGTCTATAACCTCAAGGTTCTTTGTGTGTGTTGAGTGTCCGTTTAAAATGAGAAGAACCGGGAATTCCTTTGATGCCTTAGAAAATGCTACAAACTTTTTAAACCATATCAAAAACAACTCTGCAGTCATCCATCCAGTGCTGTGCACTTCAGCCCAACTCCCTGGAGGTAATCCCAGCTCAAACTCTTTCTGCATTTTTTTCCTTGGAAAAATTAACATCGGTGGCATGTATGCTCCACTAGGAGACATGCAAATAAGGCAAGTTACTGTTTCACCTCTTTCGGCCGAGGTTAATGAACCGACTTGTCGCTTGCCCTTACAAGCAATGATTTTAGAATTATTCTTGGGATTTACTGAAACCCCAGTTTCATCACAATTAAATATTTGCGAAGCTGTGAGTTTGTACCTATCTACCAAATTTGTAAGCAACGAAAAGAAATTATCAACTGCTACTTTGTTAAATCCCATAGCCCTTGCGCCAGATGTTGACTCAGGTTGACGAATTGAAAGAGAAGGATTTCTCTTTAAAAATCCATTGGCCCAATCTTGGCCAGCCATTTGATTTTTAAATCTGTGATCTATTCCATTTCTTACCGCTAATTGATACG
This sequence comes from Amphimallon solstitiale, assembly GCA_963170755.1. NCBI lineage: Eukaryota > Metazoa > Arthropoda > Insecta > Coleoptera > Scarabaeidae > Amphimallon > Amphimallon solstitiale. The sequence goes on along the minus strand of OY720681.1, from coordinate 105,820,304 downwards.
CGAGAGTACGTAAGTCTTTCATTGTCAAACCGAATAATCGTGCTTCCATAGTTTTCAGGTAGTTTACTAGCTCATGTTCCTGCTCTTGGGTAAACACTGCTTGGAATTTTCCAGCAGTCTTGTCAATACAGTGCTCAGGATTTTCCCTTTTTTTCTTCACACATCGTTCCAGCGTAGTTTGGGGAACATTGAATTGAACTGAAGCCTTTACATAATCCAATTGTCCAGAAATCACCGCTTCAACAGCATTACTCATCGACTCGATTGACCAGGACTGCCTATTTGTCTTTATTTCATATACTCGAACCATCTGGAATTGAAATGCAAAATGTTACGAACTTCATAAAAACAATCTATCAGACCAAAATAGTACGGGGCAGAACGGGATACTACCCCATTCTACCCCACCCGTTCCGCCCCAGGAACACGATTTTGTTCACAGAGGTTACGCTACTCGAAAACAACGTGTAAAGAAACGATGATCTGGACTAAACTAAAGCCCATTGAACGTATTACAAGTATTGCTAACTACCTTTGTAATAGAACCAAGTGTGTATATCTTACCTTGATTAATAAATCATCACCATTTGCAATACTGGAGCAAAAACTTACACAGTGGTATCTTCACATACAAAACAGCAAGGAAACTAGGCAAACATGGCTGCCCGTGTTGAGCCGCACTAAACTGAAGTGTTGATATTTAAAAAAAACGATCTCCATTCCGCCCCGCTACCCTGTTCTGCCCCGGGTTCCCCTAATAATAAATTTAAAATGACGAAATACAACAAAATAACATGAAAAATGGGGTGTGGCCACCACACGACGTTCTTATACATGTGTGCGTTTCATGTTATACAAAAATTGTTCTAAATTAATTATTAAATACTTTTATCATCTGAAAAGAATAAACCAGTTAGTAAATGTGTTACTTTAAGTCGGATTTATGAGAATTTCTTTTACAAAAATTGTTCAAAATCCTAGTGTAGTACTTCTAATCTCTTAATAAATCTATAGAATGCATACTTGACGAGATATTTGCAAAAAATCGCTAATTGATAAGAGTAAAAGTGTTACTTCCGGTCCGAATTTTGAAAAAATTTGTATACAAAGGGTATTAAAAATTAAGTTCTAAATACTTTTATACTCGTAACGTATCTGTCTAAAAAGCATTACTTGCGAATTATTCGCAAAAAACTGAACTTTTTTTTTAATAAAATTATTCTAATACATATGAATTATAAATTTGTTTAAACTTATTAGTTGACGAAATATTGGCGAAATTCGATTTTTTCACTGAAGTAAACCACCACTTCCGGTGTGCCCATTTTAGTGAAAATCTAATCAGGTCTCAAGAGAAAGATTGATTATACTCGTAAATATCAAATTTGGAATTGATAGCTACTGCGGTTTGATCGCTATCGTGGTTACACACAGAGAGACATACACACACACACAGAGAGAGAGACATATTTTAAAAACAGTTTTTCGGTATCAGAGGGCTTCAAAACGTGACATCTGCAAAAATCTTGAAGCCGATTATAAAATCTTTGAATATAGCGGTACCGTTACAACTTGAAGTAATTTTTTGTGATCGTGCCCTTTGAATATTAATAAAATATAGAGGTTAGATAAAGCAAAATAAAGTAGTATTTGACAACTTAAGTACAATTATAGCAGAGTCTGACAAAATCCTTACAAACGGCCAAATATGGCTGCTACCAACGACTTGTATATAGATCTATTGCATCACAACTAACGAGAAACCACTTTAATTAACGTGGGGTTTATTTGAAAAATTACAATTTTAACTAACTTTATAATTAGCTTAATAATAAAGAAATAATTGAAATACTATTATTTCATGCAATAATAATGTGAGAGACTAAAATCGGTGGTTAAAGTGTCATGTCCTCTCTTTTCTTTTAAAACAGTTTACTAGGAAAATCCCTCAGTAATTAAAAACGAAATATTATTATAATATTCAGAAATTTGGCTTAAAATGACATAGATTTTAATACATCTTATATAATCATGGCATCATTAATCGAAAGGGTTTTCCATTAAAAATTGATATAAATTCGTTGAATATCTTACATTCTAAGATTTTCCTCTTCTTTAAAAATATAAAGTAAGAAACTTAGATGGCGACTCTTTGCTCTAGTAATTTTTAATAATCTCTTCTGAAAATATGAGAATCTAATATGAATTATTTTTTCGATATGAATACTATTTGAATTTGATAGATACAAGTAATGTGGTGTAATTAATGCTTTGCTTAATTTATTACTTTGCTATAAAACATCACAATACTAGCACCCATTTGAATGAATTTGCATGTTTATTAATTAAGTACTGCACAAATATTTACCATAACTTCTTGTTTCGTCTGATTGAATAAAAGACATCAAATATTCAGAATCATTTATTTGAACTATCAGCAATTATTAAAAATAGCCGTTCGAAACGACAACTTTTAGAACTCCATCGAATTTTATGTGCTCAAATAATGCGAAAACTACTTACAGTTCGAATTAATCCAATTCAAAATCAATACAAATTTAATCTGCTTCTGTCCGCCTAGGTCTGGAACGACCCTGGACCGGAGGTCAACGGCAAACAATGTTGAGCGATTGTATGTATGTTCTTGTTACTTAAAAGTTCACTAACAGTTTGGATGTAACACAATAAAAATAAACACATTGCAGTACTGGAAGTAATTTTACTTTTTCATTCTTCAATTCGTGTTCTTTACAGTACTATTATTCTGATTGATGCTGGACTAGTTTCATCGACTAGATAAGTTTGCAAACGTAGGTATCTCTTAAATTAAATTCTTTCATTTCAGAACAAGTTAACTACACATTAATATCTTCAGTTTAATGATCTTATTAAATCTTTCGACTTGAATAACTAATTAAGTCTAATAAAACCCTAGTCTAAGATGTTATATAATTCAGTATATGAAGTTAATCTCTCTGATATGATCGTGTTTTACTTTAAAAACTTGCGATGTGAAATAAAACAAACACATGTTTATGATTTACACTGTATTTAATAACAAAGACAGCTGTTTCGCTACACTGTAGCTTCTTCAGGTTGACATATACAATAATAACTACCTACATACACTTAAACTCTTATATAAATAGTGTGCTGTTAGTAGGAATTCTTAGAACTAATATATCAAGAACAATTTCTTGCCTAAAAGTATCGGGTCTATACAAGAAGTACTTGTAACTAAATATATTGCTAACAGATGTGTGTGAAATTGGGGAAACTGTATTACTGACTGAACAGATTTAACAATGGTGATGAGTTTAGGTACACTTGATCGTTTAATAAGTTGTCTGAAGATTTATATTTATTAATTTCTAATGTCTCTAGTAAATCTAGTTTAATACTTTTATTTTTGACGTGAAGAATATCAAAATCTTTATTAAAACTGTGATTATTATCTATCAAATGATTCGCGTAAGTCGAATCATTGTTTTGGTTTATGTAAGCGGAGTAATGATCAGCGATCCGTGTTTTAAACGCTCTTCCTGTTTGACTTATACCGTAGTCGACAAGTTCTAATTTCTGTTTATACTTCTATCCCATGCAGACTATGACCTTTTAATATGCAGCGATGCCTGCTTGCCAACAGTGGTGGGAGAACCGACGCAGTGTCGGGAGGTCCTCACATTTCATAGAAGCGTTTGCCGAGATTACTTGGCAGCCTAGCTATATGTTTATCTTTACCTTATTTCGTCGTGCTTTCCTCTTTCTACTTTCGTATCAGAAATTAAAATTTGTCGACTACGGTATATCCTTTAGTACATGTACCATAATTTAACCTACAGAATCCCTATTTATTGCTGTGATTAGTTTTTCCTTTATTATTTTAGAAGTATTTTGCAAGGTTATATTTCGTTTTGTATGTAATGTTAATTTTCTCTTTTTTAAGTAATCTTGTTAGTTTTATTTGGTCCTTCCCTAAGTAAGTGACTTAACTTTTAATTGTATTGTCTTTAGTAACTGGATAAACTTTTTGTAACGTTTTGTTGAATAATCTCTTAGAAATTAATTTATCTATTAAATTTGGGTCGTATCCATTGTTATAGGACATTTGTTTAATAATGTTATATTCTTTCCTATAGTCTGAAGTGGACATAGGTATACTAATTAATCTATGGATCATACTGAGGTAAGCTGCTAGTTTGTGTTGGTATGGATGGTTGGATTTGTTATGAATGGTTATGTCAGTATGTGATTCTTTGTGGTAAATTGAAAATTGCACTTCGTTATTGATTCTTTTTAACGTAAGATCTAAGAAATTCGTACTATTATTCACTTTTTTTTCTAGTGTAAACGTAATATGTGAATTAATAAACACAAAGAAATTATTCAATTGTCTGTTTGTACCTGTGTATCCTACCAAAATGTCGTCAACATATCTGTAAAGTGGACCTAAACTCATCACCATTGTTAGATCTGTTCAGTCAGTAATACAGTTTCCATAATTTCACTCACATCTGTTAGCAATATATTTAGTTAGATGTACATTTTGTATAGACCCGATACTTTTAGACAAGAAATTGTTCTTGATATAATAGTTCTAAGAATTCCTAATAACAGCACACTATATATAAGAGTTTAAGTGTATGTAAGTAGTTATTATTGTATATGTCAACCTGAAGAAGCTATAGTGCAGCGAAACAGTTGTCGTTGTTATTAAATACAGTGTAAATCATAAAGATTTGTTTGTTTTATTTCACATTGAATTGGATTTACATCAAGCAAAGACCAACTCAATCCAAGATTTATTAAAAACTTTCATCGGAATTTGTATTTCGAAAAAGTTATGAATTTGTATCGGTGTTTTTAACTTAACAGCTGCTTGTAATATAGTTTGGATGAATGATTTAATTGTGTAATGTATAGCCCAATGTAAAATTAATTCATCTTATGGAAAATATATTTTCAATCGTAAGTTTAGAGTTTTTGTTGTAACAAAAATTAAGTTCTATAATATATATAATCTGCATTATATTTACTACCCTTTCTTGATATACAAGTGACCTACCAGTTACAATATTTATCTATGCTGATGATATGGACGGCTATTGTGTATCAATATAATAAGTTTAATTAAATTGTAATTTGTCTTCATGAGTATTTAAGATGGTTTTAAAACTGCATTTGTCCAAAAACGCAATTAGTCGGAGTATAGAACATATTGCGGAAAATATCAACGATCAATTAATTGAAAAAATTAAATGATTGGGAATTTGGATTGCAGCTAGATGAAGCTAGGGATAATAAAAAAGGACGCCCATTTGGTATGTTATATACGGTTTATAGATGGTAATAACATTAAAGGAGGCCTTTTGTTTTGTAAAAATATCACTGCAGGAGCGAAGGCTCAGGATCTGTTCGAGATTTGTGGTACATTCATGTCTGAAAATAATTTGTATTGACCTAAGTGCGTTGGTGTCTGTACTGATGGAGCTCGCTCCATGTCTGGCTGCTATGGAGGATTACAGGAACTTATTCCAAGCAAATCATCAAACGCACTGTGGACCCATTGCATTATACATAGAGAAGCGCTTTTGTCAAAGCATGTGAGTCCTGCCGTGAATGAGGTGTTAGAATGTGTGCTAAATTTTATAAAATCTCGTCCATTGAAAGCAAGGTTTTTTTTTTAAAAAAAAAGTGTGTGAGTATATGAGAGCCGAACACTCGTTTTTGTTGTTCTATAGTAGTGGAAGGATACAGAGATGCAGAAGATTTTGCTAATGCCGGTTTTTTTAATAAAACTGGCATATTTATGCGTCATTTTTTAAAAGCTGAATTCCCTTGATCTCTCTCGAACATACACCTTTTGAAGTCAACGGAAAAAGTATAAGCTTTTATAAAAAAAACTCAAACTATGGAAAAGAAAATTGAATGAAGATGCAATATTAAAAGTTTTTTAATATTGCAGCAATTTTTGTCGTTAAGTGAATTTGATCTTTCTCAAGATATAAATAAATATGTTTGTAAGTCACTTATCACAGCTAATTATCTGGTTAGAGAAATACTTTCAAAATGAAAATTTTAATTATATTTGCATGGATTCAAGATCTAATTAACATTAGTGTTCCGTCTGAATTTACTTCTGCGGAAAAAGAGAATCTTATTGAGTTATCTTGCGAAAACAGTTTGAAAGCAAAATTTGGCAGCATGGAATTTGAAAATACGTATTTAGTATATGTTTAACAATTTAATATTTGGAAATGCATTCATGTTACAAATACCATAACAGTATATACGCGTGAGTGTTCCAAAATATTGACGTTGCATAGTCAAGATATAATATTCTTTTCAGCTGATATTTTCCTACATAATTCGAATAGCATCCGAGTATGATTTATTAAATTTCAAACAACTGCGTAAGTTAAAGACATAAAATGCTGTAAAACATACAAAATTAAGGCTAGATTCATATTTCAAATAACGAAACTTTAAAGTTTGCATTGAATTTTAGTTATATTATTTCTCCTAGTTGTTTCGTATAATATTAGAGACCTTTTATAATTTAACTGCTTTTCTTTCTCCGCTTTTGAAATTTCCATTGTCGGTTTCCTTCCTTAAGTAAATAAACCGACGATAATTCTTCACTGAATGTATAAATTCGGTCAAAACTTTGAAATTATTTTACATTAATTAAGCGAACGACAAAGACGGCCAGATATCGCAAACTCTTCTCTCCCTTCAGACACAATCGAGAAAGAAGTATGCTGCAGCAACGCAGGCAATTAGATTTACTAGACGTTGTTTACCTTCAGTACTAATTAAGGCGTCTAGTCGGTTTGTTGAGCAGGACAGCGACGCGTTGAAACACGAGTTTTAAAACTAATTACGATGTCGTTGTTTGAGTGCACCAGCTTACAAGTGATGGACAACGGGGAGCATCCGGAATACACTAGAGAAAATTAAAACAGTAGCAATCAGTGACTGTTGACAATTTGTATTAACTATTACGGGGTAGCAATTTTGTTCTTCCAAAAATCAACAATTTCTTAAATAAGTCTATTTAACCAAATTGTAGGAGACAAAATACAAAAATAAATAAATAAGTGTAATCTACATTATTTCATTAATAGAAGCAAGTGCAAGGGATATATAATATTCACAGACTTATTTTAAATTTTATTGTATAGAATTAGAATACTTATTGTTATTTCTTTCAGTTATGATTTGAGAACTTTAAGAATATAATTCTCGAATAAATAATTTAATTTTTATATACCTACTTAAGAAACAGCTTAATTACTCAAGTTACGGTTGATGATAGTGCAATTCCAATGCGACGACTGAAACGTTTGTTGTCTTAAGGCAAACAAGCAGCATCAAAGTGACGGGAGCTGAGACCGGAATCTGGACTCGGCAACTGTTGCGTAACTGCTACTAAATATTTGACTTAGCAGTAAGATTTACTCCAATTCAAACCATATTAGTAGCAGTCAAGTAACTATTACTAGTAGTAGGTCCTGTATGGTCCCATAATTTCTTAGTACCTCTACTAAATAAGATTACTTTAAAGTTATTGGAACTTTAAAGTAGAAAACGAAAGTGGCAATTACCATGTCGTATTACTGAAGTGTGACTTTAAAGTTAGCACTCCTTAAAATTTACGCTCAAAGTTTTTGCTACGTTACCAGAACATGTATTAATTACTTCAAAGTTACGGAACTGTTTAGTAATATTTATAGTAATTTCGGCGTTCTTGCTACTCGCAGGTGTTACTTACAGGTAATTTTCACTTTCCGTATTCAGAGTGACCGCATAGTTGCAGTTACTTTAAAAAAAATACTATAAGGTAAGTTTCACTTCATCGACTTTAACAACAAAGGCAGTCACCAATAAGTATCGCTCGTGGCTGTGAAATGAAACTGAGTTCGAATTCACGGTGCTTGAAAATCAAATTCGTCGTAACAGAAAGCCTTATAGACATTCGACGACATTTTATCGAAAATTGAGGCTTCAGTTGAACGCGCTTAGTGGTAATGGCGATATTTTCTTACATTATGGCCACAGGAAAAATATAACTATTGCAAAGACATCAGTATCATCAGCTCAAACGACTAACAGTGGACAAGCTTGCCAAGCAGAACCAGAAGTGGACGTGAAGTCGGAAATAATAACTATAATGAAGATGATGTGAAACTTGTTAAAAATTGTGAAGAAGAAATCGACAATTATGATGAGTTATTCGTCCCTGAACATGACGTTGATGGAAGATTTCATTTTTGCAACAGCTTAGATAATGGTCTTTATTGCATAGATTAACCCAGAGTTCAATCAATGATCTACTGCATATGTTAAGGCCGATTTTAGGTTAAGTTCCACGTGGAACTTTGAAGTGGCACCGGGAACCTTACAGTTGTGTACTACTTCATGGTAATCTTAACGCACCTGCACAACTTTAAAGTAACAGCGGCGTGAACCGATTGATCCCTGTGCTACTTTGTAGCAACTATAACTTTAAAGGAAATATTTTTAGTGTCCGTTAGTACACGGTTACTTTTGTAAAGTAGCATGTACTTTACAGACGCATATTTTATTAACTACTACTTGCAAGTTCCCTTGCGCAAAATTCGCCATGTTTATCGAGCAGAATTGCGACGCCATTGCTGTTCATGAACGTTGAATGACGTCACAATACTGATTAAAAATTAATTTTTCTTTAGAGTTGTACTAAAAGTACCAAATCAATGAATATTTATTGATTTAGAATGTTCAAGAATAAATTAAAAACAGATACACATATCTAGTTGGATAATTTCGCAATTGTATAGTATATTTAAAAAAAATATAAGTGAACGTATATTTTAAGGACGTGTTGTCATTTTTCTAAGTACTATCGTCATATTTGTTGAAGTGTTGCAGAAGGTGCGCGACAGAGAGCGACTGGGAGTGCCGGAAACCTAAGAAGTTCCATTACAGTTGCTGTCACCACCCTGCTACGTCGCCGTTACGTAGCCACAACGTCCGGAAAACGACGCGTTCCAGGGACGTCGCTGGAACGTAGCGACTACCGAATAATTATTCCCCATTTTGGCCCCAGGCACGCAATAGGACCATTGTCACCACGTTCTGGCAACTGGTGGTGAAAACATTAAAGTTCCCGCGATGGTCGCCGTTACGTTCCTACAACTAAAAATGTTGCATGGGCATAATAGAGAGACTGGCATTATTACGTCTTCTCGGATAAGTAGACGATCTTCAAATAATATTAATAAATAAATTAACCACGAAACGAATCTCAGAGGATTTACATATTTATATTTCAGAACGAAATTGAAGTTTGGATTTTTTTTTTAATATTCTTGTACAAGATACGTTTGGTTATTTTGGGTTTATTATTTCCAATAAATGTACATCATATGATTTCCATTGTTTACTTTTTGTATAATATTTTAAATTTATGAGAAGAAACATATATGGAAAATTATTTTAACAAAAAATAAATAATTTTAGTTCCTTTTTAATTACGTGTTGTGAATATTTTATTATGTATCAGGTTCTATAAACTACAAGTGAAGCGTATCGGAGGGAGTTTAGTAAAATGGGTATCATACCTTCTACGACAGCAAATAATGAAAATAATACAATATTAGTTGCCTGTTGTGGTGTCACGTCGGGTTATTTTGACAGATTAATGACAAGTATCAATCAACTTGAGTGAGTTTCAATTGACTTTTGCAATTAAAAACCTTAGAGCTAACTTGAACACGTGACTGAAGAGCCCGCTGCTAAGTTTACCTCGTGACTAAACTGCAGGTAGTTACAACTCGTCAAACTGTATTAAAAAAAATCACCTAGCGTCATGGAAACATATGCAATAAACAGCATTTTAAATACAGGAGTAGAAAAAATAATTTTGCGTATACAGTACATCTTGTAATTATTTTAAACCAATTAATAAAACAGCAAACACATTTTAGTCAAAATAAGCAACATTATTGCGTTATACAAATCGCTTGTTTATTTATTTAAAGTAATAACCCCACCCCCCAAATAGATACGAAGATGATTTCACGGAATGTGAGACTCGCCTATGAGTTTTTTATATCCCTGTTTTGTATCAATTCACTGCAGCATATATTCAAAAATCCTAAACGCTCTTTGTCATGAGGCAGCCCTTGGGAAACCAGTTTCGCACACAAATTTCTATTGTATTAATATTAATGTTACATTGTACGAAATGCTCCATCGTGATTTCAACAACAATTGGCCAGTTTTTCACATGAAATTTTATGGTGATTTTCCTATGTTTTTCATTACGTAATTTTTCATCAATGGGTCAAAAGTCACTTTTACGTATACGGACTTTATACATAAAATATAGCAAACTAATGACAAAATAATATATAGGAAAAGCAAGAGCCAATTTGTAGCTTCTGTCGGAAGTTTCACAATTTATTGCAAATAAACAACTTCACTATATGCTAGGCAATGGTAGCCTATGCATAAATGACCCACAAGTGACAAAAAATAGAAACATGATAATGCGTAAAAGCCCAAACTTGAAACACTTATTCATATTCATAATGTTCAGCAACAGTAGTCACGCATTTTAGCTGACCTATACTGAAGATAAATAAGAGTTTGAAATACATGCCTATAGTAGCCCTCTACAGTTAGTTTTCATTTTAATTTTTAATTTACACCTTTACGCATTATTCTTATATTTTTTTTTCTATATTTTGTCACTCGTGTGTTATTTATGCATTTTCTAGCATTTAGTTAATTTGCTTGTTGTCTGCAATACATTAAGGAACTCACGACAGAAGCTATAAATTTACTCTTGCTTTTTCTATTTGTTACTTTCTCCTTAATTTGAAGAAATTCCTCTGTCAAGACGACTTTTAGATTCATTTTATACATTTCGAAGAACCATTTTACATATCCAACCGTGTTTTCTGTGTTGCAGTTTAGAGAATGACAAAATTCCTTCGCTTTATTGGAGGATAGCTTACTATCAAGTAGTTGGGATTTGTGAACCCTAAAAAATTGTCTAGCATTTAGTGAATTTGGTTGTTGTCTGCTATAAATTGCGGAATTCCCGACAGAAACTATAAATTTATTCTTGCTTTTACAGTACATCTTGTGTTTTCTTTCAATTGACCTTTTAGATCTTTCATTGCCATGTTATATTTAATCAGACGCAGCACCAATTAGTACTTTTGGTGCTCTCTCTTTTGCTAGACAATCAGCCTTCATAATGTTGTTGATTATTGGTGTTTTGGTACACGTTTAAAAACTGTATTGTATAATTTGAAAGGCTTTTCAAAACATCAAGGCACTCCAATACTCTGACTAGTTAATTTTTATTTTTTTAGCAGATAATGCAGTCAGACTATCAGGCAGACATGAGGTAGATCCGTTTATTAGTACATCCCGTCCATACTATGTCCTTAGTGCAAGTGGTTAAGATCGCCATTATATTTGCCACGGCCGAGGTTAAGAAAGTATACTTCTGACCAATGACAACATTTTTTATTCAAATACTATTTATGTAGCTGAAAGGAGAAATACAAAAATTAAAATAAAACTCAATTAACAGTCGCTTGATGAACCTGTCGGTAGAAGATAAGACTGACTACTCACTATAGAAAGTCACCAGAAATCTAAAAAGACTCATCTCTCGAGTAGCACCTGTAGGGAATTCAGACGGTAGATGCGCTAAAGATAGCAAACGAAAGTCTAAAGCATTTGCGAAACATCTTAAAAATACATTGAAATAAGACCAGTTACGCCAAAAGAAATCTCAGGTAAAATTAAAAACAATATAAATCCTAAGAAGGCTTCTGTATATGATTTAATAACACGCAAAATCATGAAGCAACTACTCAAAAACGCCATTGTTGACCTTTCCAGTTAAGACAGCTTTCAGTCAAAAACATGTGCCAAGCAGTTGGAAGGCCGCAGAGGTAATAATGCTGCAAAAAGACCTATATTACTTTTATCGCGTATCTCTAAACTTCGAGAAACTGCTATTGAAAAGATTGGATCTGATCATTGAAAGAAGGGAACTAATTCGGAATCACCAGTTCGGATTCAAACAATGGCATTCTAGTATTGATCAAGCACACAGGCTTATTGATGATAAAAAAAAGCACTAGAAGACAAACTTATATGCTCAACTATTTTTCTAGATGTGGTTCAAGCCCTTGATAGGGTCTGACACGGATGTCTTAATTGGAAATTGAAGAAAATCTTACCCAAGGCATATATTGAACTGCAATCTTATACTTCTAATAGATCAATAATAGAAATAAACTGTAAAGAGCCTGTGATAGAATTTCGAATTGGACTAACGATTGGAAAAAAACTTAACGAGCGAAAGTCAACTCATACACTTTACCAAGAGGAACAAAGTAGATATAAAACCTAGCACTATAAATGGTAATACTGCTCCTTATGAGAAATCAGCTAGGTATCTAGGTATGGCGCTTAACGTTAAACTGAGATGGAAGGAGCATGTCAGCAAAAAAGACATGGGCTGGATCTTAAGTGTACAAACCTTTACTGGGTGTTTGGACGTAATTCATAACTGTCGCTATACAACAAAGTCTTGATCTATAATCAAGTCCTGAAAGCAGTCTGGATATATGGCATACAACTTTGGGGTGTCATATTAAAAATATACAAAGATTTTAGAAAAAAGTTGTATGGAATATGGTCTATGCACATTGGTATGTTCGAAATCAGGGATGGCGCTATTGAAATATGATCTGCTGCCAAACGCGAAAAAATACTGTACGAAAACACTAATGTCGAAGCAGTCACGCTCCTCGATATCCAAAACTTAAGCAGAAGGCTGAATAGGGGTTAAGTCACACGAACTAGTTTAGTTTCGTGTGCAATGCTTAGTGTTGGAGTAGCAGTGTACAGTACATATGTTTCTATAAAATAGAATTACCTAAAAGAGCCCTATTTACCGATTCTGAGGTGTGTGTCCACCAAACATAACCATTCGGTCTCAAGTGACTTGTCTCTCTCGTTTGGATTCTATCATATTGAGTGGGTATTTGGTTATGCATTAATTCTTCAGTCTAGTACAGATTTCAATATGTCGTGTCTCTTGATTTCTAGTATTAGATGTATTGACCACAAAAATGCATTAAATAAAGCGTGGAAAAACGAGTTTTGGGAATTTAAGGAGGATGGCAGAGCAGTGAAATAATAAAATATGTTTAAGAATAAAAAAAACTCATTTCTTACAATACTAAATTACTATACTATGTACTATACTTACTATACTAAATTGTCTTTCTGATTGTTACTGACATATATTTGAAGATGATACTGGTAGTTACTGCAGTCGTTTAGCACTGAAGTATGCGTTATAGAGAGGAGAAAAGGATTGTGAAATAATATCCATGTTCCATTAAATGTAGCAAACATTTTTAGTGACTACCACACGTACGACATTTGTAATTTTCACGTTGAGTTACATGAAAGTAAGAGGGACATTAGGTATTTTCGAAGCGTTTTTATAGCAGCATAAATATATATAAATTGCAGCCACAACATTTTGAATAACCCCCATATTGCTTTTCATTGCTTCCTTTTGCGCGTAGTAGGTAGTGATTGCTACAAATAAATAATGCGAACAGGTCTCGGTTGGAAAAACAGCGTGTGATATGGAATGTTATTGTGCGACATAAACTTGCCCCACTGATTTATTAAGCAATATACCCAAAGTTACGTCCTGCTGCGTGTCGCTGTCTCCAAAATTAGATCTATTATGTGCTTGCTTTTGTATTGATTAAATCTATAGTAAGCACGTGTGAAATAGGTGAACGCATTACTCTGTCTTGTCATTATTTGTTTACATGTTTTGCAATAATCCATTGTAATCTTCTTAAAATTCGGCAACAAAATGATTTTGTCGTACATAATGTTAGTTGAGTGTTTACAGAAACTAAACTTTGAGTCTGTGACTTGAAACCAAACAAAAACACTAAAACACCTTAATCACACTAAGGGCCGGTTTTTCAGTCGATGGTAGATGCGTTGGTAAAATTTACCGTTAGTTAACTTGTGGTAATCTCTCGCAAGCGTTTTCAATCGGCAGACATGTGTTGGTAATGAAACCTCTGATTTGTGTGTGGGACGTTACTGTTGGTAGCACTGCCAAGCAAACATTTGAACTATTTCTGACTCATTATTGAACAAATTGAACTACTACATGTGATCAGCCTACAACCATAACCACGATTTATTTGTTGTATGTGACTGCTTTTCATTTTGTCATTACGTAGTGAAGCCTTTGTTCCATAAAAATGATGGGAAAGAAAAGAAACAGCACTTTTTCGCATGAAGAACAGCAACACGTTTGGTTAGTTTAATCGACAAATATAAAAACATTGTGGAATGCAAGAAAAGTGGAGCCCTAACATGGCAGCAAAAGGAACAATGTTGGATACAGATTGAAAAAGAATTTAACGCTGGAAACTCCATTTTTAGGGCAGTGAAAAACCTAAAAGAAAAATATTTAAATCTGAAGAAGTAGAGCAAACAAAAATTTTCCCTGCAGAAGCAGTCGATGAGAAGAACTGGGGGTGGAGCAGCAGAAGTAGTAGATATTACTGACGTGGATAATATTATAAGAGAAATATTACACGAACAGGTTACGGGCCTTGAAAACACCTATGATAGTGATGCAGTGGCTAGTGTTTCCATTGATGGGTCAATGCAAATTGAATGGCCATCTACATCCACTAAATCAGGACAACAAGAAGAAAGAGAGTACACTGATATTAATGGTAGAGATAGTGTGAGTCAAAATTTGTCACAAAATATTGTGATTGAAGGTAAGTTTAGTTTTTGTTTTTATTCCTGTCATTAATAGCGCGCAGACACGAGCGAGTCATGACTCATCGCCCATGGGCTCACTATTGAGATGTTGTATTTTTAAAGAGGTTTTAATTTTATTTATATAATTGGATAACAAGTGGCTGGTGATCTATAAAATACAAAATATCTTATTATTTGTTCATTTTCTCTTCTGTAAGAATTGTTCCCTTTGAATTAAGTACATCCTTGTAGATAGAAAACGTCCTTTCTACATCGCAACTGATTATATGTGCGTACTGGAAATATTCTTTTATTTCAGCGTATTTAGCACACACACAATTGCCGCAATGTTATTAAATCTGGATTTCTATCAAAAGCTACGTCTAACTTTTGCCGAAGGCCACATCCGAAGTCACTTGGAACACTTTTGAAATTATTAATAGCCACATCTAATGTGGTTAATCCACATTAGATGTGGCTATGTGATTAGTTTAGGCAAATTTCCAAAGTGTTCCTGCAGGAATAACTACTGATTTTTTAAATTTCGGATTTGTGTTAGTTCCTTGTACTCAGAAATACTTCGAGCATCGTCATTTAAACATGTAACATACTCGCCACGGTGTCGAGTCTGGTAATTGTGTATATCGGCGTGTTTCTGTACATAATCACTTCTATGAACACGCAGCAAGCAACTCGGCTCGGCCGGGAGTAAAAATTTGCTAAATATGCTACTCTGGCCGCATCATACGTTGCGATATGCATTACTCGCCGTACGGAATACACGGCCAATGCCAATTGTTTCCCCAGTATGCGAATATGACAAGTCATACTAAGGCCCAGGAAGCAAGCCTCTTGCTCTGGATTCATATCTCTTTTGGTGGTAAGACATAGTTGCTGAGTTTTACCACTGTTCAACTGTATACCATTACTTCTAAACCATTTTTCAGCCTCCACAACAGCGTCTTCCGTCTCCAGCTCAAGGCTGTCGCCTTCTTTATCAGTCATTCGCATACATGATCACTCTTGCTTCAGAAATGTTGTATGCAAGATCATTCTCATATACCAGAAAAAGCAAGAGCCCCAAAATAGAACTCTGTGGTACTCCTCTATCGACATCGACCGATCTTGAAACCTGACCTTTCCACGGCACGATTTGCCGGCGATCTTTAAGATAGGATTCTATTAACTTATTGGCCATTCCCCTGATGCCATATGACTCCAGTTTTCTTAATAGCGTCGCATTTTCAACACAGTCAAAAGCCTTCGCCAGATCCATACAAGACATCATCACCTCCTCTCCATCATCAAAAGCATCCGCCATATATTCCATCACCTCGACAATAGTTGTAAAGGTGGACTTATTTTCCATAAAGCCATAGAGTAAGTGGAGCCACTAAATTTTGACTTACATCTTTCAAAAGTCATACAGACATACCATATACATCTTTAGCAGTCTTCATGTGCAGCCTTTGTATGGTGGCCTGAACTTTCCCCTACGATGTTGGAGCAAGTAAAAACGACTGCTTAGACAATTTAAATTAATGCTGCAGCAAGTCTTGAGCATCACGTTTTGGACCTTTGAGAGTCAATTCAAAATTCATTATTCTGGTTCGCAGTTAACAGGGGCAAATGTTCTCCCAGATCCGATCCTTTACCCAGTATGTTGTGAAATAATATTCCATATTGCCTTAGTTTGATTTTTGGCAGTCTGTAAGTGATCTGCATTAGCTTTTCTCTTCTGTTGAATTACTCTCTCGGCATACTCTTATTTTAGTCGCTGATATAATTCTGCAGTAACACTATCATTGCGCAATCTTTTATTACTGATAGCGCATCCAGTGTTCTTTTCATTTTTTGTAGATCACATGTAAACCAAGTTAATTTCATATTATTACCTTAATTTCTTTCACAGGGATTGTATTGTGAAGAATTGCCAGAATGTTTTTATGAAAAGTTGAAAAAGCTTTCTGAGAAGAGTCAAAATTATAAATAAAATCCAGGAAAATTAAGAAAAACATTAGTGTTCTTAGAAGCGCAATAATATTATTAATGGTAGTTATAATACAGATGAAATGAATAACTAAAAACAATTTTTATTTCAGTTTTTGGATTAATAATAGAGGCAGAGAGATACGCGTTTTAGGTGGAACGATGATATTCTCTGTGTATATCTAAATTACCGTATCACATCAATTTTAATGAAGGTCGACCTCTCTCATTAATTTTTTGTTATTGTTGCCTATACATTTCTCGTAATAATTCCTATTTTAATTAATTTTTCCCCGAAATGAATTGCACGTTGTTATTTTGTCGAACATTCGCACACGTACCTCAATGTACAAAAAAAAAGAGGAGAAATTAAAATATCCAGGATCAAACGTAATTAACGTTTCCCAGCGAACGGCCGGCGGGGAAAACCCGACCCGACTACAGACGCATTTCCCAGGCTTTATGTTAATTACACACGTGTTCTGAATCATCAGTTTAATGAAAGAGACATTCTTTTCTGCTAGACACCAAGTCCGCACCCGTTCTTATACAATTCGAACTGTTTTCCGCAAGCACACCGAAAGTAGAATAGAAAAGGGAGAGAATCCGCACAAAGTTTAATAAACTCATGCCGTGCCGTCCTCCGAGCAGTTATTACGAAATGAATGTCGTATTTCTGTCTCTTTTTCCCTAGTGTGACGGAACATTTATGTAGTATATAAACTCTGCAAGACCGCCGACTAAGAAAGGAAAACTCCTCCGGTCTTACTGTGTTGCCGTCCAATCAACAATAAAACAAGGAGGGTGTCGCACAGGAATATAAAAATAAATTTTATCCACTTCAGGAAATATAAAGAAAATTTTATTGAAGTGAACCACCTTTTTTTTTATTCACCGCTTTATGTACATAATAATGCTTTCTGTTGTTTCGGTGAAATAACCGACCATTTTATCTGGTAAATAAAGTACAGAGCGTACATTCTAACACTTATTTTGCTATTTTAAACCGGTTTTATACGATTTTTATGCATGCCATGTCGTGTTCAAGGAAAATGATAAGTCGTTTTTCACTTCGGTGTGAGTACAGTTACAAGTTATATCTTTATAAATCGAACATCTTAAATTCTTTTTGTTTAAGGAACATGTGCAGAAAACCGGTATAGTTTTATAGCGTCATATCTAGTTTTTTAATCGTCAATTTTGCAACTACGTCTTCATACAATGTACCTATCACATGAGTTACAGCGTATTAAGTTAGCATGTCTGATTCCACTTTCTTGCGATGAGGCTATAAGATAGGAACAATACGGTTTGTTTAATTTAGAAAATAGGAATAGAGTTTTATTGTAGTGTACAGTAAACGCCAAATAAGGTGGTGAGCGGTGGGAGTATGTCCGCACAGCATTAGAAATAGTGGGACAAATATAGTCCAATAGTCTGGCTACTACTTCAGTAAGTGGGCGTACGCGCTTTAAAAAACGACTACAACGCATCCCCACATCTCGTCATCTAATTTTGCATTTAGAGTACAATAATAATAGATTTATCATGAGTATTGCCAAGTGAATAAATAAAACGGCAAGGAATGGAGGGGGATTCAGGAAAACTTTCAAAGAAATATAAGTTGGATAACAGTTTGGCTGATTAAAAGGTATTGAAACAAATGCATTTTAAGCAAACACTTATTTAAAAAATGAGGTGTGGCCACCACACTACTTTCTTATACGTATGAACGTTTCAAATTATACAAAATTGTTCTAAATTGTTTTGAATAGTTTTATCTTCTTAGAAAAATAGGCCAAATTTTAAGAATTTTTTATATAAAAATTACTCAAAAACTAAAAATTACTCAAAAACTCTTATTCTCTCAATAATATTCGAAAGAAAGTGCTACTCGCTAAGAGTGTTACTTCCGATCCGAATTTTGAAATTTCATTTAAAATATTCCAAATCCTGCTCTAAATACTTTTGTTCTCTTGATAAATATATATAGAATGCATATTTTACAACATATTTGCAAAAAAATCGCTATTCGATAAGAGTAAAAGGATTACTGCCGGTCCGAATTTTGAAATTTTTTTTATACAAAATATATTGAAAATTAATTCCTAAATACTTTATACTCGTAACGTACCTGTCTAAAAAGCATAACTTGCGAAATATTGACCAAAATTTGATTTTCGATAAGAGAAGAAGTCCTACTTCCGGTAAGAATTTCGAAAAACTTTCTTAATAAAATTCTTCTCAAATTTCATTTCGAGTATATATGAATTCTTTATAATTTTTTTTTAAACTTAGTGGTTGAAAGTATTGGCGAAATTCGAGTTTTTCACTGAAGTAAACTATTATTTCCGTTCTACCGACTATAGTAAAAATCTAATTAATACCTATAGCGGTTTGACAGCTATTGTTGTCACACACACAGAGAGAGACATTTTTTAAAAACCACTTTTTTGGTATCAGAGGACTTCAAAACGTGGACATCTGCAAAAATCTCGACGTCGAAAATTTTTATCATCGCAATACTTCTAAACTAAAAATATTGTAGTTAGATTAACGGAAACGTAATTTACACAGAGGAACATACCAACCTTTCAACCTCAAATACAGATTAATTATTTTCAAATTGAAAATAAGCACATTCAAGAAAATGCAAGTCGAAGTATATCAATGGTAATGTTCAAATAATAATTTTGAGTTGTTGTAGACTGACATAAGTGTGTTAATATAGCGCTTTACTTTGATATGTTATTTATGATATTTCCAACGTTTGGATTCTTAACAACCGACGTTTCGGCATACATTATACATTACGTGCGACGTCTTCAGGGTAGCCCCATAAAAGACCAAAACTAAAACTGTGTTTTTAGGATGAAATTCGTGCAAAACACTTATGACAGTTCTAAATGTCAATGTGACGAGTATTGATAACTTTTATATAGTAGATGCGTGACTAAATTTTATATATTGTAACCCTATCAGAACTCATCTCTTATAGTTTTCAGGTACTGAATTAAATGACGGAAAATTTTAAAATTAAGCGTGCTACATACTTATTCAAATTTAATGGTTTTACTTCCATAGTTTGTTTAAAAAACTTTGATTTCTTTTATCCAAAATTACTTTAATATAATCAAAAAAGTTAGTAAAATATTAGAGCTTTGTTCATATATATCTCATCCGAGTTTAAATTTGAGTTTCGAGAATACATATTTTTTTTTTGGTAATTATGCACACACATATCCTAAATAATAATTAAACAATATTCACTAAACAAACAATGTGCTTTAGAGGTAGTCGAAAAGTAACGTAAAGCTACATTTGCAAAATAAACACACTTCCATAATGTTATATGTGTCTTAATTCAGAATACTGCTTACAAAAATTCAATTGCCTTTATTCAAAAGATATAAAAAATCTATATACGTATTTTGGCAACTAAGTTGCCATTTCAGAAGAAATGTGTAGAAAAACAAAAAATGGGTTTTAAACGTAGTATTTTTGCTAAGGTGTAACCTTAGAAGATATGCTCTTCACCAACTCACCAGTGGGATAACACTGTCTGTATAAGGTTACACATTAGCCAAAGATACAACGTTTAATACTTTTTTTTTGTTTTTCTACAAATTTCTACTGAAGATGGCAACTTAGTTGCTGAAACATGTATATAGCTGTTTTATATCTTTTAAATTTTTGTGGTAAGGGATTTTTCCTTTTGCATTGCACAAAATAATATACACAATGCTACGAAGCACCCGAAGGGATTGCCCTTGCTACGGAACTTTCTAGATTTCTTTAACGCGACCCACACGACATGGGAACCACTGGCTTAGATAATAATGATTGCAACTTGAATAACTTTTACACATAAGTAGCTAGAGCTTAAACAAATGCTTGGTTTTAACGAGTATTACTTCTTTATTATAACAGTGTTTCTGCTTGCATATACTACAATAAGAGATAATAAGCAAACTGCGAATAGAAACAGAGACCTGACGTTAAGCCAGATGGCGAAGGTAAATTAAATATATGTACTTTGAAAATAGAATATGCAAATAGAGACAGTGGAAATTATATTCCTAGTTCAAAACGATACGGAAATATTCCAACAGAATTAAATTCAGTTCATGTTGAAGACAAGAATTTAGTTAATTAATGAATGTTTGGTCTTAACAATAAATAAGCCTTAATATGTGAATTCCAACATGAATGTTCCTCAACGAGGTTATTGCAAATAAACACATAATATTCTCTGTCGTTAATGTATTGATTTACATTCTATTATTATAACAGTGCGTAGTGTCATATATATTTATTATTAAGTAAATAATGGAGATGCCTTTAAATACATTTTTTCTACTGCCATCCTTAGAGTGCCATTTATCGTATGTTTCTTCTTCTAGACCAGGGGGTTATTTAATGTAGTAACGGAGCATTACACATAACCTATTTCTATATGTGGAATTATCTCGTTAAAGATGAATTGGTTTCTGCAAACTTTTTTGTATCTCTGTCTAATTAGCAGTGTAAGTATGTGTGACCACGTTAGCGCGCAAACGGTTAGAGCTATCAATACTAAACCTTATAGTTAAGAGTATAATCTTCCTCTAAAGTCTAATTCGGTTTAGAGTGATATCTATACACCGGAAGTAGTCATTTATTTCAGTGAAAACATCAATTTTTACCAATGTTTTTTCAACTACAAACATCACTCAAATTTCTATAGAATATACAAGAATATACAAAGGTATTGATAAATAAATTTGAAAACAAAGTTCTAAGGAATTAGGTTTCATATTCTGATCGAAAAATAAGTTTTTCCGAATAATTCAGAAATTATACATTCAGTACAGGTTCACTAAGAGTATGAAAATGTGCTTGGTTTTAAATAAATCAGATTTCTTTTATCATAATTAATTTCTAAATGATTGCCTGTAGCCAATGTTCTTTGCATTCTTTCAGAAAGCGATACAGTGGACAGTATAATGGAAGCCCTTTTCTGAAATTAAAAGAGAAGTACCTATCATTAGCGTAATTGACCATTAAAGGTTTCTCTATTATGCCAAGTATTTTATTTCAAATTTAATGTGGAATATCTGAAAATGGCTTCTTGCTGTCGGCATCCTAGATCAAAAGCACACTAGATATCTACTATAAAACTATTTGTTGTTTCTATGAAGAAAGCAATATAATTCATTAAATACAAAATGGGGAACGACACATGTCATAAATGTTGTTTCACGAAAATAGTTTGTTTTCAGCGCTAATTTTCAAAATCAAAGGATACTTGTAATGTACTTAAAAATGCCAGCACTTTATTTTAAGTTTAGGAATTGTTCTCTTTATTATTCATTACAAAAATCTGTTTCTTTCTAGGTTTTTTGTATGCTTCATAATTGTCCAGAGTTTCCTGTTATTAGTTTTGTAGTTTTCATCTATTTCTCTCCCAAAGCTTTTTAAGCATTTCCTGTTTTTTTTCTGAAAGTTTTCAACTAATTTTCTTTCTTTTATTTTATGTTCTTTCCAATCATCCCCCTTTATGTATTTTTTCATGCAGCTCTTTTTTCTTTTATTTACTTTTCAGCTCTTAATTTCATCATTTTTGTTTAACATTTGTTTCATTTATTTTTTGTTTTTGTAATTATAAAATCTTTAAAGTTATAACATTCACAAAAAGATTATTTAAACACATACACTTTATATTTGGTCAATTCTAGAAGTACAACTGAACTTGGCTAATAAAAGAGGATTAGTAAAATACTGAACAAATATTGTATATGTGCTAGCAAGTACGATATTATGCGTTTCAGGCAGTAATGCTTTCTCTACCAAATCACTGTACGAGAATGGTTCCAATACACTGGATTTCCGTTTCCAATTGGTAGATACTACGACGGTTCATAAGGTCATCAGGAGTATTACGTCAACTTCTTTTGGATGTGACAATCTTAACATAGACATGCTTGGAGTGTGTTGTCCTTATATACTTCCTTATATAACTCATATAATTAATACCTGCTTACTAGATTCTGTGTTCCCGGATTGCCGGAAGTACGCATTGGTCTGTCCCCTTCCTGAAATATGTGAACCAACCCAATTTAAAGATCTCAGGCCTATAAGTCTGTTACCCACCATGTCAAAAGTTTTCGAGCGAATTATTGGCGCACAACTAACGGATTTTATATCAAGAAATAACGACCTACCATCGACACAGTCAGGCTTTAGGCCTGGGTATACTTGCGAGACAGCTCTGCTGTCTGTTACTGATGACTTGATTACATCTGCAAAGAAGGGATACCTTTCGTGCCTTGTATTACTGGACTATACCAAGGCGTTCGATACGATTGACCATGGTATTCTTGGATCTATTTTACAATATATAGGCTTGGGCGATGCAGCAGTCACTCTATTACAAAACTATTTGTCTAATCGCAGACAAGCTGTCAAATTGGATGGCGGTGTATCGGAATACCTTGCTGTTTCGCGGGGAGTTCCCCAGGGGTCAGTTCTTGGGCCTATTTTATTTACCATTTACACATTAAACATTGCAACACACACACGTATGCCGATGATACGCAACTGTATTGCTCTTTCATCCCATCTGATTGGCGTACAGCTGCTACTAACATCACTTCAGATCTTAATTCTTTATATAAATCTTCAATTAACCATTGTCTTCATTTAAATCCCTCAAAGTCTCAAGTTGTTTTGTTTGGACCTGCAAAAGCCTGCAGGAATCTTAGCAGAATCATTAATATTTCAATAAATGACGTTCAATTGCCTGTAGTGGATGAGGTTAAGAGTCTTGGGCTTCATTTGGATAATACATTGAGATTTCGAGCTCAAATTTCCAAATATATAAAAATACCATATATCAATTTGAAAAAACTCTTTCCTTACAGGGATATTTTTAATAAGTCAATAAAGAAATGTTTTTGCGTCACTTTCGTTCTGTCACGGTTTACGTATTGCTCCGCAATTTATCATGGAGCCCTGGATCAGCTAACACAGGATCGTATCCAGAAAATACAAAATGCGTGTCTTCGGTATATACATGGCCTCAGAAAGTGTGATCGCGTTAGCCATAAGCTTCGCGAGACGGGGTGGCTTAGCATGCATGACCGCGGGGAGTGCTTGGCTCTGTCTCTCTTCCATCGGATAATGCTGTACAGGTCTCCTCCATACTTATATTACAAAATCAGGTATCGGTCTGACGTGTACAACATTAACACAAGATTTCGTGGATTAATTTCTCCACCCTTGCACAGATCATCCCTCTTGAAGAGATCATTCTCGTTTCAGGTTTACACTAAGTACAATGCCTTTACATCTCAAGTTGTTGCCGCTGGTGAGATTTAAACGCGAGCTTAAGTTTATGTTGATGTCGCGATAGCTTTACTTGACACATGTTCCTTTCGTTTTCTAATTTTGATCATGTACACATAATCATTCGTAACTTTCAGTTGTATATTGCAATTTATCCCCTGTTTTTCGTCTGCACGGTGCCGAATTTCTGTTTTGATTTAGTTATATTTTTAGTTAAATTTTTAGTTAAGTTTAGGTTAGGACTAGTTTTTTTTGTTGAGTTTACCATGATCGAGATTCAAGGAAAATAGAACAGCTTTTGCTATATTTTCCTTGTGATTGTATATTAAAGAAAATTAAAGAAAAAAATTATTAGACATTATCATATATCTATTTTTCTTTCTCAAAATTACTTGTTTTTTAATAAATATATGTTATATTTCAAGTTAAGTAGAAAAGCAGCTCTGGGTGAACCTGAGAGTGTGACTGTTAAATGTAATTTTGTGTTTTGTATTTTTTTTCTTGTCTTTTGTATTTCTTGTTACAATAAAGACATTATTATTATTAAAACGACGAAATAAAAACTTGAATAGCAATTTTCTCTCTACAATCGAACACGGGTTGGTGTTATTATTCTTTTTACTACGACAATGGTCGCACGAATTTGGCAACTAGCGCAAATTTACTCGGCAATTCTGACGGCACGTTTCAATTTGGAACATCTATTGCTGCTTTATGGGGCGGACAACGGGCCAACAGATAATTGGGAGGACGGGAGCTTTCTGTTACCGCAGAAAAGCCTCTGCAACCGCGGAAATGTAGAAAGCTAATGAGGAGTAACATTACATCGTGAGTCTGACATTAATTCCTTATTAAAATTTAGCCTTAGAAACGCGAAATGTAATTATTTATCGAAATAACTTTCTCTGCGTTTATACTATGACATTCCACGAGCAAAACAGCGCTAACGATATAAAAATAATTATGTTTATTCTGTTCGTTTTTCTGTCTCATTAGTAAGTATATGTCTGTTAGTGCCTTAATAATATGACGTGTCTTCAAATGAAAATATTTTGTTAAACCCTAACTGTGTTGCGACAATACAATCTAAACATGTCATGGTGTCAGAATCTTCTGAAGTTATTTCCTGTAGAAAAGCTTTTGACGGGGATTTATTTCTAAATTTTTAGCTTTGTAATTGCTAATTAACATGACAGCATGGTTAACGAAATACGTGATCAGGAATTTAAACCGATTTTTTGTATTTAGCCGCTCATGCATTTTACTGTACTATACAGAATACTTAATTTAATTAGTTTAATATCATCCAGATTTTATAAATGAAAAAGATACTGGGTGTGTCCACGCCATTTCCTTGTTAAAAATACAAGTAATTTTAAGATTCAACGCAAAAGTTCAGAAATAATATTTTTCGACAATCAAAGAAGCCTAAAATTTAAACATACAGGTTGAGTTATCTGCGCGGGGAAGGTGCGACTTTACGAGAAAAAATATTTCGAAGTGGTTTTTTCCTGATTACCACTTTTTAGGAACGCAATTTAAAATTATGTTGTGTTATACATAGTGTTCCATAACTTGGTGGCAACCATAGTTATAGTTTTTTTTAATGGAACACCATGTATATTATTACACTTTTCTATTCCTCGTCTAATTTTTAGTCAAAAAGTGATAAGTATAGCCCATTGAGAAAGAATAGGTAGGAATACGACGTCACGTGATCAAACCGGGTACAAGTCCGCCATATTGATACCACACTTACGTGAAACAAGTAGTGTTGATAGAAAGTGGAGTGTTTGTTAAGTGTATCGTGTATTAGAGTTATATAATACGTTATATATTAAAAGATATTATGGTTTCTTGTGCTCTACGTAGCTGCAACAGCAGAGACAGCGTAGAAAAGAACTTAGCCTAAGACACTTATCCCCGCCCAATGCTCCCGTTTGGGAGTACAGCAAAGATGTTTTTACAGCGTCTCCATAGTATTTTTCCTCAATGGTAGAGACCTGTAATTTAAGGTTTTCGATTTATTACCATTTTCCTGAAAAATTGGTATAAAATTATATTTCTCGAAAGCGACGATTAGATAGGCATAATTTTTGGTAGCGTTGTTCATAATGTAAAGTCCTAATTCAAACATATTTTATTTATTTTTTGCAATTAATTACTGTATTAAAATTACATGACATATTTTTGTATAAAAGTGCTATTCTCGAATGGAACACCCTATATATCGGTTCATTTTTGAATTGCTGATATACTTTCGCCAACTTTATGTTTTAATTTGAACACGGTATAGTGAGGAATGATATTTACTGCGAAATTGACTATCGAATGAACGACATTTACTAAGTTGGTTCTCAGTTGACAAGCATGATTTTATAATGATTTTTCTAAAAATGATTTTAGATATATTATTAGGTATGAATTTGGGTAATGACAAGAGAAACATGGATATATCTTATTTACAATACACTATATACCAACTATGTAATTCAAAAAATATGTAGAATATGGTACAATAAACAAATTTTAAGAACAAACAAATTAATAACATGATTTTAGTAGACGTAGCAACAGAAACTGTTACGTGAATGGGTGAGTAATTAGTGAAACGGAAATTATAAAATAGCATTAAATATGAACATCAAATTAGGTAAAAATTAAAAGTATTCAAACTTTTCCCCATGCTGATGATCTATTTATTAGTGAAGAAAGGGTTTTCATTTGAACAGTAATAAAAAAAAATTGTTACCTATTTACACTACCAAAAAGAATTCTTTTTGTGAGATGACAGGCACATGTAAACTATGCCTTGAGAATTTTAGCTTCTTTTTAATTGCGAAGCCTCATAAGACTCTAGGGTAAGCTCAATTGTTAATAATACCATTTAATTTAAATCTCAAGTCATCATGCTTAGTAATGATAATAAGCAATGCATCCTCTTGTAAAGGATTGCAATTTTCCAAGCGCTATATATGACACTTGTATTTTTAACCTCAAAAGAAATACATGCTAATTGTTAATTCGACTTTTATGCTTTTAAGGAAATCCTTGTTTTAAGGTAAATCCTTTGAAAGGGAATCCTTTGTTACCATTTAAACAAAAGGGAATATTGCAAGTAACAACCTGAGCAAACTATGTGTAACCAGTAAATGAACCGCTAAATAAGGAACAATGTAAGGAACGAGATTATTTAAAATAAGTGGCAAGGTATTAGGCAGAGAATGCTGACATATGGTTTTAGTATGTAATAAACGACAACATCTCGATATCTGCGACAAGCTGCAGTAGGTATATGCGTAAATATTGCAAGAGATTAACCAAGCATCAGGATAACCCAGCAAGTATACATGTCAGTGCATAAGAAGCAAGGCGTAGCTGAGAACTATTACAACCTTATCAACTGTATGATGCCATTATTTACTTGTGCAAGACCATCAACTTTTCGCAGTATTAGATGTAGATGTGATACAGTGTGAAGCAGAATAACGGACTTCGACCTACATATTTCAACGAGACTTTCACTTGTGCAGATTGTATAAGATAAGTAGTTTTAACTGTAGTTTATTTATTGAATACAAGACTCCAAGGTATTGTAACTAATTAACACCTTTTAGCATTGTTGTTCGGAGATTCTTTGGTTTGTATGCAAAAACTCCGGAATAACATCTCGTTAGCATTGTTGTCAACAAGAGCATTGTTGTATTTTGGAGGCTTTGTAGTCCATTATATTTGTATTAAGTAATATCATATTATACCACCTTATGTGGGGTATTTATAAGTCGACAGAGGCTTTAAATTTTTCCACGCGATTTACTTTAATCCCTTTTCTAAATCTATGGGCGAATGTGGTTATATATAGAAAAAATTGAAGCAAATCTTTTATATATTAGGAGAAGAATGAAGAATGTTATTGTGAGACTTATTCACAAAGAAAAATTATATTCATTATTAGCTCTGTATGCCTAGTAGGCCCTTGACTTGGGATGTTATATTTTTCCACTTCCTTCTGTGTCTTGTTTTCTTTCTCAAGTTATTTATCTGCAAATACTTCACATCCTTCAGCACCTCGTCCGTCCATCTTATTTTGGGTCTGCTTCTTTTCCTCTTTCCTCCTATGCCACCTTCCAACAATCTTTAAGGTACTTTCCTGTTTTTCATGCGTTCTAACATTCTTAATCTATATCTCTCAGCTATTCCTATTATACCAGGTTGGGTGTACAATTCTTGCAATTTCTTGTTGGTTCATTATCCCATCTATCATTTACTTTTTGCCTTTATATATCTTTTGCATGCACCTTCTTTTCCATACTATCAGTATTTTTTGATCGCGCTTACCCATTCCTAAGTTTCACTTCCAAACAATACTATAGGCCTTAATATTAACTCATACACTCTCAGCTTTGCTCCTCTGGATAGTATACCCTTAAATTGGTATCTATGGTTATTTCCTTTCAGTAGTCTGCTCTGGAACTCTTTTTTTATGCATGGGTTCTGTTAAATTCTGCTCCCAAATATGCAAATCTCTCCAACTCTTCAAAGCTGTAGACTTTGCTCTCTGCTGTTGTCACGTTGAACTTTTTATCTTTAGTGTCTTCTTTTTTAGTCCAAGTCTTATATTTTGTCTTCTTGTCATTTACTTCCAGCCCCATTTCGGCTGAACTTTGTTCCAAGAGTAAAAATACTTCTGGCATCTGCTTCTTATTAAGTGCCTCTTATACTAAAGTAGTCCCGTTTTATTAATTTTCGCTCTTCGCATAGCATATTCAAGCACATGGTTAAATAATGCCGAAGGTAGAGTGTCGCCCTTTCTCAGTCCTTCCATCACTACAAAGTTACGTCTGTTTCAATTCTTATATAACAGTTTTTTCATTCCAGCGTTTGACTGATAATATTTGTCAGTTTATTACTTACTTTTAGTCCCTTAATGATACATAATTTACCTCATATTAGTCTGTCGAACTCTTGCTTAAAATTTATAAAGAACACATATGTATATTTTTCAATATCCTGGCTTTCTGCTTGTATTTCTCCAACCGTGAATTTTAGATCTATCACTGATCTTCCCTCTTTAAATCCGCATTGATATTCAAAAAATATTAGGAGGTAAATTATTGGCTTAATTATCCTTTTATTATATTTTTGATAGCCTCGATTTAATATCATTATAAATAAATTAGACTGAAGTACCTTCGAATCAACACTCCGAGCAAAGAGGCAGATAATAATTAATTAAGGATATGCAATTCGTCGCGAAGTGATGGTGATTTTTTTCCTCTCTGGCAGCCGTAAATCACTTTAAGAAATAATTTAAAAGAGTAAAGGACATTGCTTTCGGAGTTTCGTTAACTTCGCGTTTCCCCTTTCCGATTCCATTAACAACAATGCGCCCCCAGAAACTTTCCCAATAATAAATTTCTATTAAGAACGCACTCAGTACACACTCATTAAGATCTGATGGAGATAAGTGACGGAATGTATTCGGAAATAATGGTTTTGCTTTGTTCGCGGCAGCGGGGCCAAGCTGTCTTTCGAGAGGTAACAAGTGAATTGTTATTTACTCGAATTTCGGTTCGCCCCTCTTATCGAATTTCGCAAAATGTAAATTTTACATGACGTTATTACTGATTGTGAACCTAATTTAACGATAATCTACTTAATACCACACCGACAAGAATAAATGATAATTTATCTTCTAACAATTAATAATTGTCGTCGGTTTCAAGGTTTATGTGCAATACGAGCTTTCATTAGGTATTTCTGCGTGAATGTGAGGCTCTAAAGCGGTTTCACGTTGCTTCTAATGACGCGCTTTAGATCATCCTTCGCAAAAGGGACTATCTAGTTCAATCAGTTATATGAGTATATACAGAGAAATCTAATTGCTTCCACGGGGATTTCCCCTTTGTTGTACTCAAAAGTTATATAAATGGTAACAATCTTAAGACTACGCGCAATCTGTAAAGAACAAATATAATAACAATAATAATAATCAAGAAATTTATTATTCTCTTTCTTGTTAATAATAATAATAATATACATTTATTATAGCAGGGTTACTCTTCCACCAAATCTTTCATAAGTGTAACATAATAGATAAATAAAAATTAATAAACAAGTAATAAGAAAATGCCCAAACATAAAATTAAACTATATTCCGCAATCTACGCTTCCTCAAGGAAACAGCAACAAAACAAAATAAGATATGTACATACAAAATTTAACAATATAATATAGAAATGTCTATTGCTTATTATACAGTAGTTCGAAAAGGGCACACCTCAATACACCTGACACTTGACTCTTGTCCCTGACACCATCCGATAAGAAATTATGTAATTGATATTTATTATATGTGAAGCTTCTTTCATAAAGTTTATGTCGTGACAGATTATCAGATGTGTATGCCGAAGATGAATGTTATGTCAATCCGCCTGAAAGCGAATTTTCTGAAATAGGAAAGGAGGAGTTTTGAATACGATAATTTTATGGTGCAAATTTAGTGAATGAAAAATTCTACGATTGTTTATATTCAGCTAATCTACATCGTGTAGGCTATCACTAACCATATCAAACTTACGAATTCTAAAAATATTATTCAAACTCCAAACAATTTATATAACAATAAAACGTGACGTGTGTACTATTTGGACATAATTGCATTTACATTATGTATTATACATTATTTTACATTCCACAGTATAGTTACTTATTACCATAAATAATAGTAAATTGCCACTAAAAATAGAGTGGCATATTTGTTTTTGTATTTAATCCCATCCAGAGAGCAGTGCATAACGACCGGGCAACCTAGCCACACATGTAAAAATATATGCCTCTATACATATGACAAAATGTGTTTTATTTATATATGAGAAACGAGCAAGTTCTCTCACACGTAAAAACCTCAAGCAAAAAAGGTTAATTGTTACACATAGCAATTAGAAGGCACAGATTTACAACCTGCGTCCAAACAAGAAGAGAAAAACGCCAGCAAGATTAAAGCATTAATCCAATGTCAACAAGTACTACACATATATCTCAAGTAACTATTCTGCATTTGTTGAATGAGCAACTTATCGATAATATCCAAGCAAGGACCACACCATAATTAAATAGAGACAGAAGAAAAGTCTCACAAAGTAAAGCCTTAGTTAAGGTGCCAGTCCACAATGAGAATATCTCATGAGATTTGTGTCTCATGCAATAAAAATCGCAGGACAACTCCAATTTCATTGGTCTTTCGACCGTTTCCACAATGAAATTGAAGCGATTTTTATTGCATGAGACACAAATCTCATGAGATATTCTCATTGTGGACTGGCACCTTAAGAGTATTAAAAGCAGATCTCAAATGTAGATAGCTTATATTTCGTATTTTTGTCATAATAATACACAACATATGACACGTCATTACATGTACATACAGGTACCAGCATGAACAAGACCAACATAAAGTCCGAACTCAAATTAAATCAAAAAACATGATCGTTAACGGTATAGAAGGAAAAACATTATCTTCTTGACCTTTTTGGAAAATCCAGTTATCCTAACTTTTTATTTGCGTTGGAAGATAATTGTAGAGCTTCGGTCCCCAATAGTCAACACCTTATTTTGTTATTGTAAGATGATGGTGTAGAATCGCTAATGCACCTTTGAATCCTGTGTCGTATACATGATACATTAAGTTTTTCAAAACGCACAAACATGCACAAACGTCACACACACTAAAATGTATACACTTATGATGATAAGTATGCCCTTATAGTTAACGTAGTTTCTACAACTATCTATATATACTACACGCTACACAACACTCGAACGACTCTCTTGCAATAGTAAAATAATTTGCATACCTGAGCTATTACCCCATATGATTATGCCGTAGGATGCAGAACTGTGAAAGTTTTAAAAATAGGCTACCTTCACAGCCTGGATGGTTACAAAAGTTTTCATTTGTCTGATTGTATAGATGGCTGTGATCAGTTCACTTTAGTCAATAAAGATATATCATCTGCATATAAGTACGTAGCACAGATTAAGATGGTAAATCATTTAACTAAATAATAAATAATATGGGTCCAAGTATTGAGCCCTGCGGATCACCACAATTTACTTTCCGCAATTCGAAAATGTTGCTTTGCTATCATACTGCTGCAATCGTAGTAACATATGGGTCACACCCTTAATCCCGGAGGTATCTACGTAACTTCTCCAACAATATATGATGAGGAACGCTGGCGAAAGCTTTACTCAGGCCACGCATAATTAGCTCATAACTTTCTGTCTTATCTCCTGCTGTTAAAATATCATTGATTAACCCAATCATAGCTGTCATTGCTTGTTGATTTTCTTCCTTCTTATATTCAATGGAATCTTACTTACACAATAGAATAAATTATGTTGGCTATGCGTCTAGGACATATGTCTTTGGTTCGAGTGTACCACAGGAATCTAATTTAGGTCCACTTCTCTTTATTCTTTTTATTGATGGTCTTTTAACTTCTCTGACTTCCCTTGTTTTGTGTTATGCTGATGTTTTGAAAATATACTCCAATATCTCTTCAAACGATTATGTCAGTATTATTGCAAAAGAATCTCGATGTTTTATACCAGTGGTGCATTGACAACCGGTTGGTTTTGAATATTCCTACATGTTGTTATATGACCTTTACCAAGAAAGATTCAATTCTGGAAGACTAGATATTCGTGGACAAGCTGTATCTAAAGAAAATCTTGCCAGGATTATTATTGCATTATCGCATCTCCTTCAATGACCATAATATATCATCCTTATGTTTGGCTGCGTCCAAAACCTTGGTATTCTTGATGCGTAGCTCTAGGTACTTCGCTGGCATCTCTTTCCTTAAGATTTTATGTTACTCGTTTGTGTTAAACTTGAATATTGCTCTGTTGCTTGGTCTCTCAATTATATTAGCTATCAATTATCTTTGGAAAAAATACAGCATCGCTTTCTAAAGTATTCTTTTTTTTAAATACAAGGTGTTTATCCTCCCCGTGGCAAGACTATCTTCTGCTCTTATGACGTGTCGTCTCTTGCCTACACGCAGAGATTTCCATGCTACCCGGTTTGTTTGGAAGCTCGTCAACAATAAAATAGCTAACCCTATGTTACTATCTCGCCTTAACGTCTTTGTTTCTAGAGCAACTTCACGTTTTGCAGCAACTTTTATTATACCGATTCCATGAAAAAATATTCTCTTACACTCACCGTTATACAATATATCATGAATTGAGCATAATCTGCATGAGGATATATTTCATGACACAGTTAACTAATTTCGGAAGCAATTTTAATTTTGATTCATCTATCTATTTGTAAATTCTACTTGAAATTGTCTCACTTTCCCTCCGTTCTTTTTTGCCAATATTTTCAATTTTTCTGTTTTTATTTTTCGCATTTTCTTCGCTTATCCCAAAACAATAATATTTTTCTTCTTGTCCAATGCTTTAACTAATCTAGTTACTTCTGCTGGTTTATTATCTTTCTCAAGTTTAGGTTATCTTTCTTTATATTTTTCATCGATTTGAGGTTTTTTTTTGTTTTTGTTTTTGGGTACATCCAATTAGCCCAATTGGTGTTCATTTCATACAGTTTTCTCATTTTTTCTTCCATTATAATTTTTTTTTTGATTTGCGAAAAATTTCATGTAATTCAATTAATGTTACAAAAGGGTCTTGGCTATAACTTGCGCTGTTCATCGTATCTTGTTCTTTATAATGTATAAAATGAAGATAGCTTGATCTGCTACTTTTAATTCTAATAAAAATTAATTCTTTAAATATTTCCTACTTTCAATTTTAAAATATCTTGATGTTATCAGAATTCTTATTTACTTGGGCGTACGGTCTTTCTGCCCAGTGAGTCTGGCCCGCCTGGCACATTTTACTTGCAATCTTCCATTGTTGATAGCTTTGCCATTAACTTTACCAATATGCACAAAATTTCCTGTTTCAAGTCTCATGTTGCTTGTTTCGAATTGAACTATATTTTTTTAAAAGAATAAATACGTACTAGTTAGTATCTGGTAGGTTGTACAATTCCTGCAATTCCTTGTTGGTTATTTTTCTCATGTATCATTAACTTTTTTTGCATTTATATATCTTTCGCAGGCACTTTCTTTCCAATACTACCAGCATTTTCTGGTCGCTCTTATCCATTGTCCAAGTTTAACTTCCAACAATATATTTTGTTAATTTAACATTTCGTAATCAGTCGAATGAATGTTTTTATTTATCTCACTGAAGAGACAGTAACATTTGTATGCCAGTGAGTACACTGGTGGATGTTTATAAAGAAATAAAACATCTACTATTATTTTCGTAAACATTAATAAAATCTCAAAGACATGCAATTTAACATTTCGAAATTAGTTGAATAAACATTTCTATTTCCACACAAAGTATGCATACACCAATTAATTCGGGTATGAATGCAAATCTACACCATGCTGGCATTGCAAACAACAACGTACAGACAGCTGTTTCGATCGTACATAGATCTCATCAGTGTACGAGCGTGCTGTTCACAAGGCCGCACAAACTCTGCGCGAAAACGCAAGGTAATAACAGACCCTCAGCAATACAACAACTATATCGGGCAACTGTAGATATACGTGCATTCAATAAATTCGCCTAAAGGTGGCGTACCTATTACAATAAAATGCAACAAAGTAATTCTTGGAGAATAAGCTCTTACACTAATGAATCACTCAAAGTATGCATACACGAATGAATTCGTATATGAAAATGTATGCATACACATCTACACCAAGCTGGCATTGCAAACAGCAACGTACAGACAGCTGTTTCAATCTTACATAGATCTCATCAGTGTACGAACGTGCTATTCACAATGTTGTACAAACTTGGGCACCTGCAAATATAGTCGACTTACGTACCAAATCCTATGAGAGATTCCCAGCGGCATCTGTGTTCCAAGTGCGGCAAAGCAAGGTAATAATGAACCCTCAGCAGTACAACTACTATTACTACTACTACTTGGTGTAGATGTACATTTTCATATACGAATTAATACGTGTATGCATACTATGAGTAGTATAATAAAGTGAGAGCTTATTCTCCAAGAATTACTTTGTTGCATTTAACTTCTATTTTCTTCACTGAGATCATTTATTCAAAGTAGAAATAAAGTAGGGCCCAATGTGGAATCAACAAAAATCTGGACAATACTAAGACAATAAATAAAGACTTATCTTAAGATATAACATAAGGTATTCCTTCAGAAGCTAACGAAAGTCATATCACAAGAAAAATCATTTAAAATTTGTATTATGTATCTTCTTCCTCACATTGTCCTTCTTAAAAAGTCTCAATTGAATCTATAATATCATTTGTTTGTTAATACCATCAGTATGTACATGTTCAAAATTTAATAAAAAGGGTACCTATTGTGAATATAATGCGTTCTGTCGATGAAGTAATTTTCTATTACAATACACAGAAAATTAAATTATCATAATTTTCTTTCCATGGAATTTCTCGGCGGGCCTTTTTTACGGCGAATCGCAAAATTTTCAAATATTACGCTAAAATAACTTCGATAACGTTTCAATTAAGTTTCATTGTGACTTTTGTCTGCTTTTGCTTTCCCGTTCCTGCGTCAATAACAGCTCGACTTACGTTAAACGATAAAGTTCATTATGTCGGCATTATCGTGTCTCTTTGTGTTCGATTCATTTGAACCTTTTATGTTATAATTTACCCGGACCATTATTGGCTCTCTTATCCCATATACGTATATATCTTCTCCAGAAGAAGAAAAAAAGGGGGAGAAAAAATGCGCTCGACGTTCTTTCGCTGGCGGCGAACATTTTATTTTATTGGTTCGCGATTATCAGTTCGGAAAATTGCTTCGGCTTTGCGCTAGCCTCCCCCCCCCTCCCAACCCTAGGGTGAGTGTGTGTTCTAGTGAAGTGGCCGAACACATAAAAAAGGCGCAATATTGCGCCCTTAGAAACGTATTGAAATGACAAGTTAATTTTCGAGGCTGTCAACAGAGGTCGGAAGTGTTTCCGCTTCGGTATAGATTTTATCGTGTCAAATATAAAACAAAGTGTCGAAAAGCGCTCGAACAATGTCAGTGACGTGCATGGTGCAATTAAGCGCACTTACAGAGGAATTGTTCACGCCACTGATTACGAATGCGATAGTGTAAATTTGTAATGCTGTAAATTATGGGATAGCATGAAAATCGATTCACCATATAATATAGATACTAATCTCTTTCATAATTTACATGTTTTTTAACATCGGAAATTCGAACACTTAAACCTCGATAAATTGGTGAATGCCGCAAAAATTTGTGACCATTTCAGCTTTATATGTTATACGTTTGAACACATATTGACCCTTAAAGGCTCCTCGCTAGTAAATCGAAAATGAAATATTGGTTGCATAGCACATAAACCAAGGATGTCCGAGTACCTATTACCACTATGCTAATATTTCTCCTATAAGGAGCGTTCCCCACTAAATAAATAGTTTTACTTATACCAGAATATGGGATAACATACTGATATATACGCCCCTGCTATAATTTTTGTATATTACTAATTTAAAAAGTAGGATGTTTATAAGATCAATAATTAAATACCTAACAAATGAAAGGCACACACCTAGTAATTTTCAATATATTATATTACATATATATATTATATATATTATTTTCTCACATATTTTTTGTTTTAGTATTATAGAACTATCTTTTTGATTTTCTAGGTTTTAAAACATTCTAGTATTTTAAACTTTGAGTAAATAAAAGTTGAAAGTTGAAAGAAAGTTGAATTTAGTAATCTACTTCGCTGCATAATCAAACTTAAAAAAAGTTCATTTCATCCTAACTAGTTTGAACAAAAATCTTCTCGTCTAACAGCAAATCTTGTAAAATCGTGGAAATTTAATTTTATGCGACAAAGGGACATATGTATAGGTATATTGTTAACAATAAAATAGGTATATAAATTGCTGTAAGAAATATTCACACTCTTTATTTGAGTATTGCCGTGTAACTTGTGTTCATCTTTGCAGATTGGAAATGTAGAAAAAACTATTTAGATTTGCCGATGAGAAAAAACAAACAAAAAATTTTTTCTGGGCGCCAAGAAAGTGGAGGTATTATATCTTTTATATCCGGAATAAATAATAAATATTTGAAATCATAATTCAATATCTAAGCGAATAAAAATTCATTTACACATTTGTAACCGGCCTCTAGACAAACTATTGGTTGAAAGATGTAAGGGAGGGAAACATTTTTACTAGAAAATATTCCGTGTAATGTGGGTTGTCTATTTTAATTTATTGTATATTAATTTATAACAAAGTAAAGAATAGTTGGACGGAAAATAAGTACAGAGCGAGGTAGCTTTTTATTCAATTTTTAACGTGAACTAAAGCAAATAAAAAATCTGCTACAAACGATTTTTGAGAAAACTGGTTTCAAACATTTTGACATATTAATTAATTTACTTTAATCAGATAACTTTTTTCTAAGTTTGATTATTCAGCGAGGTAGATTACTAAATTCTTCATAAGTTGATGATAAAAGGTTTTCTCCAAATTTAAAATCAACAAAAATATCTTGCGTCAAAAATCTGATATTTATCAACTATTCACAGATCTCTTGTCGAGAAGCCTTAAGAATGTAATAGGAAGCAATCCAAATGTTGGAAATAAATAACTTTTACATGCAGTGACTAAAATCTATTGCAAAAAATGAGATGTGGCCACCACACGACTTTCTCATACGTATGAAATTGTTACCTCCGGTCCGAATTTTGAAATTTCATTTATACAAAAAATATTCCAAATACAACTCTAAATACTTTTCTACTCTTCATAAATATATAAAGAATGCATAATTTACGCCATATTTGCAAAAAATCGTAATTCGGTAAGAGTAAAAGTGTTAGTTCCGTTCCGAATTTCGATTTTTTTTTATACAAAAGGTGTCGAAAATTAAGTTCTAAATACTTTTATACTCGTAACGTACCTGTCTAAAAAGCATGACTAGCAAAATATTTGCAAAAGACTGATTTTCGATAAGAGTAAAAACCTACTTCCGGTAGGGGTTTCGAAAAACTTTTTTAATAAAGTTGTTCACAATTTCAATTTTAAGTACATATGAATTCTTTATAAATTTGTCTAAACTTAGTAGTTGACGAAATATTGGCAAAATTCGATTTTTTCACTGAAGTAAACTACTACTTCCGGTCGGCCGATTTTGCTCAAAATCTAATCAGTTCTCAAGAAGGAGATTATACTACTAAATGAGAAAAATTTGGAATAGATAGCTAAAGCGGTTTGACCGCTATCGTGGTCACAGACACACAGACCTTTTTTTAAAAACCACTGTTTTGGTATCAGAGGACTTCAAAACGTGGACATCTCCAAAACTCTCGAGGCCAAAAATTTTCATCATCACAATACTTCCTTATACTACGTATAAGAAAGTAAAACCAAAGTAAATATACAAAGATGGTGACATAGTTCACAATTTCTCAATTGCTGTGGCATCAAAGGACCAATACATGTAAAATTAACAAAATTGAAGCCCACAATGCTCAATCGATGGTAAATCAATGACATGCCATTGGTGACTCAGAAATTCATATTTCATGTCTTGGCAAGTAACCACTAGCGTTGTCAATTACAAGAAACAACAGCGCTGATTACATTCCGTTTCCTTCCAAACACCTATTTTTACTTTCTTATACGTAGTATAAGGAAGTATTGTGATGATGAAAATTTTCGACCTCGAAATTTTTGCAGATGTCCACGTTTTGAGGTCCCCTGATACCAAAAAAGTGGTTTTTAAAAAATGTCTGTGTGTGTGTCTGTCTGTCTGTCTGTGTCTGTCTGTCTGTCTGTTTGTGACCACGATAGCGCTCAAACCGCTGGAGATATCAATTCCAAATTTTGTATTTACGTGTATAATCTCCCTCTTGAGATCTGATTAGTTTTTCAGTAAAATCGGTAGACCGGAAGTAGCAGTTTACTTCAGTGTAAAAATCGAATTTTGCCAATATTTCGTCAAATACTAAGTTTATATAAATTTATAAAGAATTCATATGTACTTAAAATTAAAATTGAGAACAATTTTATTTAAAAAGGTTTTCGAAATTCCTACCGGAAGTAGGTCTTTTACTCTTATCGAAAATCGGTTTTTTGCGAATATTTCGCAAATCATGCTCTTTAGACAGGTACGTTACGGGTATATAAGTATTTCAAACATAATTTTCAATATCTTTTGTATAAAGAAAATTTCAAAATTCTGACCGGAAGTGCCACTTTTACTCTTATCGAATAGCGATTTATTGCAAATATGTCGTAAGTTATGCATTCTATATATATTTATCAAGAGTATAATGGTATTTAAAACTGGATTTGATATTTTTTTTGTATATATGAAATTTCAAAATTCGGACCGGAAGTAGCACTTTTACTCTTAGCGAGTAGCACTTTTTTGATAATATCTTGCAAAGTATGCATTCTATAGAGATTTATTAAGAGAATAGAAGTACTTAGAATAGAATTTTGAATAATTTTTGTAAAAAAAATTCTCAAAATTCTATAATTTGAAACGCTCATACGTTTAAGAAAGTCGTGTGGTGGCCACACCTCATTTTTTATTTTAGTTTTGTCATTGTGTTTGTGGTGTTTAATTGATCCACTTAATTAGTAGTGATGAGCTAAATTTGCGAATTCTCATACCTTGACAAAAATTAGGGTTTGATTTTTTTTTTTGGGAGGGGATTCTTTATGAAAGCTCAAACTGGAGGAGATATCAGTCAGTCTGTCTTGGAGTAATCCGGCCTTAAAAATTAAAAAGTAGGGCTAGCAGTGAAAGGTCGTAAAAGTACCGGGACAGCTCAAATAGTATTTAAAAATACAATTTGTAATTTAATTCTTTTGACAACAATAGTTTAATAATTACCTGTGTAATATTTTATTTTAATTTATCAGTTGGTTTGAACTGGGTTCCTGCTGACGTGTGAATGACATGGGTAACTACGATAAAACCTAGACTAATGTTATTATTTCTTTCTTAATTATTTAAACTAATATGTTTGAAATTGGTTTTCAAGCTTTTTATAACTCACTGTAATTCAAAGTACAGATCTTTCTACGTTATAGTACTTCTACAATATGAGTAATATTTTACAAACTAGCAAAAATGTTAATAAATTTGTTAAAGTATTTAATTCTGTTTTATTATATGTTTCTATACAAGTAGGAATTCCTCAATAAGAGAGGACGTGAATACTACATCTGAGAGAGACATAGAGAGATCAGGGCTATTTACATATTATCATTATACAGGGTGCCCTAGAAATAAAAAGACGGAGTAGCAGAAATCGGAAGCTAGATTGTGTAAAAACGTACCCTCAAAATATCAAGTCTTTATTCGTGCGCAGACGGCAGAAAGAAATAATAAAGACTTCAATTGGCCTTACGCCAACCCTGGACTAAATATCCACCTGCTTCACTTTCACAATCGGTCCTTTTCAGGACCACCATATTACTTGTGTTAAAAAAAAGGAGGAGGAATAGATACTTCATAATAAATATCAAACCATTAATTACTTTAATTTTACACCTGCTAGAAAAAAATAATTACATTCTTGATATTTACTGTAATAAAGGCTAGAAAAACTAGGATCTATTGAATATTCTAAAATAATAATACTCAGCTGTTTCCGACTACAAACATATTAAAGAGCAACAACCTTCCTATTTTAAAAATAAAAACAATCTTTTATTGTCTGCAATAAAGTGCGTTGCCCATCTGGGTCAACAACCGACTACATAGCTGCGTTATCTAGACGCATCGGGCAAAAAAATATTTTATATGAATGAGTACGATTTAACGTTTTTTTCCCGTTTTATACAAATAAAAGCGTATTTTTCTATGAATGCGCGTTCGTTTCTATTTACAAATGAGCATTCTTACGTGTATTTATAAACATATATTCTGTGCCAGGTCCGTAATGTAATTTTTTTGATCTAAAAAACAACATAGAAAATTAAATTTTTAAGTTTTTCGTTAATGCGGTATATTTGGGCTTGTTTCTGTTCGGACTTTACATACCTGCTACTCCGTTTGTTTTATTTTTGGGGCACGCTGTATAAGTAAATAAGGAATCAGATTAAAACAATCGCTGTAGAACTCACAATATACAGGTATATCTGTGCAACCTGGTCCGTTGTGTATTGGATATGGTTGATGAAAATGCATAAAATAAATTAAGACGCCCACCAATATAAAATACTAAGAGTTTGTCTTAGTATATTTTCTTACATTTAGCAGATTGTTCTTGTTTATTATTCGATACCGGTTTGTGTTTATATTTATGCCTTACGTATCTTTGTTGCTAGATTTCAGGAAAGAATAAAAATTATTCTTATTATTAATTTAAGTTTTACATAGTCAAATATTATTTAAGAGGGTATGTAAACTGTCATATAATTCTTATAAGAAAAAAATGCAATAAATGTAGTTTTGTAAAAAATTCTAGTAGTATCAGATTCATAAAATATTTAATAGCGTTATAATATATCTACTAATAGATAAAACACAGAAATCATATGTTGCAGTATCACCTTCCAACAAGTAATTATAATTGCACTGGAAATATATCGTTTTTATTCTATTTTGCTACGTATCTCAGGGGAAAGCTTGACTTTTTAAAATGGATTCGAAAGTCAACAATACGCAAAATGTTAATTTGATTCCTTTTACTCAGAAATTTGCACATTTCCATTTCGATTTCCATTTGCTGGAAATTCTCGGTAATCAAAATTCAACGGATCGGCACTAAGCAAACACACTTTAACAAGTCGGGGAAACCATACGCTTTCAATTGTAAAAGTTTGATGCGAGTCAGAACATCGAGCGGGTGAGGTACATTTGAAAATTCGTTGAAAACTTTTTACGTTTCGCCATGTCAAACACGAAAGCAAAAGCTAAAAATTTTCACGCTGATACCATGCATAACGAGCGATTTAAAGGGATTTTTTTTTATTGCGAAACATCTGCTGTGGCTTGTAAGCGTAATCACAAAGAATTATGTGTTTTAAATATTTATGTAGTACACGGCAATTGAATTTGAATGATTTATTTGATTTCGTAAGACGCTTTAAATGTGTCGTTGTTAAGAGCTTCATTCCGCATGATTTGCAAAAGAAAAATTCAGAACATCTGCCTAGCTACAAACAATACTGTATACCTGTTTCTTTGGTGTAATTCAAGGCAATTAATAAGGTTTTTCCAAACAATTCCCACTATAACTGAAACGCCAAAAAAATTGTTCCGTTTAATTGTCTCTAACTTATTAAATATTATAGATAATTTAATGCATGTGTAAAAAGCCCATAAGTCGAAATTGTTTTGTCACTTTGACAGCGATAAAAGTTTACTTTAACTTTTATATGGGCAAACAAGTTGTTTACCTTTGGTTGGCCTGACAACAACTTGTGTTTTCTCGTTGTCATAAAATCAACGAACTCACTGTCAAAATGAAACGTCAAAGTCGACGCAACCCTATTTTCGTTAAAAGGTGAAAATTTATCCGGAAAAAAGAAAGCTCTCGTGGAATTATAAGTGATAATTTAATGCATGTGTAAAAAAAACCGTAAGTCGAAATTGTTTTGTCACTTTGACAGCGATAAAAGTTTACTTTAACTTTTAGATCGACAAAAAAGTTGTT
The DNA here is from genome assembly GCA_963170755.1 of Amphimallon solstitiale. NCBI lineage: Eukaryota > Metazoa > Arthropoda > Insecta > Coleoptera > Scarabaeidae > Amphimallon > Amphimallon solstitiale. The sequence goes on along the minus strand of OY720681.1, from coordinate 105,777,405 downwards.
TGGTTGGCCTGACAACAACTTGTGTTTTCTCGTTATGTCATAAAATCAACGAACTCACTGTCAAAATCGAACGTCAAAGGCGACGAAACCCTAAGCTTTGCGTACTATCTTTGGTTGACCGGACTTCAATTTTCTTACTTTATCATCATAGTGTTCGTTGTGAAGTTTTGTTATGGCAAAATTTGCAAACTCATTGTAAGTAATCTTCACAAAATGTATAAGAACTGTGTTTTTAATAGCAGTACTTTTAAATAGTATGATTACTATGTAATAAATTTTTCAGTAATTGTTTACAAATTTAGTAAATTATCTTACCGTCTTACATTGGAGATTTCTTTTTATTTCCGAATAAATTTCCCGTTTAGTACCGTATTGGTACATGTTGTCATCGGTTTTTAATAAAACAGCTATAATATTTCTGAATACACCTTTAGCTTTGCAACGTCGGGAATAGGTATTGTGAAGTTATTTAGAGTATATTATCTCTGATTCTTTTTCTTCATTTTAAATTCTATGTTTGAATCTTCTCCATAAATTTCCGCCATGTTAAATTTTGCGTCAGAAATAATATATTCCAAATCTTCTTCCCGCACTAGAGAAAAAATAAAGTCAATAGGCAAAGAGGATGCAGTTAACCCAACTGAGCCTTGGCTCTGACTCTGGCGTGGCTTACATACATGGCACTCCGAACGTCAAAAATATTTCGTTTGTTTTTACTTTCTTATACGTAGTATAAGGAAGTATTGTGATGATGAAAATTTTCGACCTCGAGATTTTTGCAGATGTCCACGTTTTGAGGTCCCCTGATACCAAAAAAGTGGTTTTTAAAAAATGTCTGTGTGTGTCTGTGTGTGTGTCTGTGTGTCTGTCTGTCTGTCTGTCTGTCTGTGACCACGATAGCGGTCAAACCGCTGGAGATGTCAATTCCAAATTTTGTATTTACGTGTATAATCTCCCTCTTGGGAACTGATTAGATTTTCAGCAAATTAGGTCGACCGGAAGTAGTAGTTTACTTCAGTGAAAAACTCGAATTTTGCCAATATTTCGTCAACTACTAAGTTTAGCCAAATTTATAAAGAATTCATATGTACTTAAAATTAAATTTAAGAAGAATTTTATTAAAAATTTTTTTCGAAATTCCTGCCGGAACTAGGCTTTTTACTCTTATCGAAAATCGGTTTTTTGCAAATATGTCGTAAATTATGCATTCTATATATATTTATTAAGAGTACAAAAGTACTTAAAGTTGGATTTGGAATATTTTTTATATAAATGAAATTTCAAAATTCGGACCGGAAGTAACACTTTCATACATATAAGAAAGTCGTGTGGTGGCCACACCTCATTTTTTCTGCTCGTTTAGATGTTAAAGTTCTTAATAAAATAAACTTGGCTAGATGATCTTGATGATGAATTTATCGCCTTTTTAACTCATTGTGCAAATTGGTTTAGAAACTAATATCTTTTTCTTCTTAGACTTTTTACTATAGCAGATTTCACACATTGACAAGAAACAGGAACAAATGAATAATTTTAGTAGTAATTTTGGCATATTTTCTACTTTTTTTCCATTCGAAGTCTATCGCGATCTTCATGTGAGCTGCTTCGATTACATCGAAAATGTCTTCAACTGCATGTAATATAACATTTCATCACTTTTGGACTTTGCTATTATTCGCTGAACGCCGCCCATTTCTGTTATGTCAAAATTGTTCACGCGTCGATACAGCGATGAAGTTGATTTCGATGCCAGTTTAGCTTGTTTTATTTCCTGAAGTAATTCTTCATATACCTCTCTATTTATCCCAGTGTATTTAGACAGTTTGGCATATTTACTATTTAGTACGTAATGAGAAGTAACAAATCAGCGCTTAAATCATTCATCGACCCGTTCTTGCTCAGTAGTTACTGGTATGCGTGTAGTTAGAAAGGGTTCTAACTGAAAGCTGCAGTAAATAGCCGAATTAAAATTTTAATTCGTGTCTTTCGTAGTGAGAAAGCGAAATTACAAATGCTCGTAGTTACTTCGCATTCTTACTAGTAAGTACGCGTAAAAACGTATTTCGGCTATTTACGGTAACATATATTACAATCTATTAATTTTAATACGTCGAAATTAAAGCCAGTTTGTATAATAGATAACTACATAATATACATTTTGTGTAATAACATTCCACGGTTGTACAAGCTCATGAATATCTACAGAAAACAAATGGGGGTATAATATGAATTTGTTATTGTTACTAATTATTCACCATGAGAGAATTCCAGCATATTTAGTTTTCAAATAGACATTTCGTACCGAACTAGATGCCGAGTACATTACACTCTAAAGTGGAGGCGGCGATATTTAGTGGAAAGTCATGTAAGGAATTTGTTAAAATAAGAAAAGCTCTTGTACTAGTGGTAAACATGCTCGTATACTTCCAGTGAGTTTTGCTCTACAAAGAGAGAACATTTGCATCAGCAACTGGTAATACATCGTATTCCATTTACTAACTAAATAAGGAGCAGACAACCAAAACATGTTTAGACAAGAAGCGTGTTTATAACTTTAGAAACGCTGAGGAATTTAATAGAAGTTCAGTGATTGGAAGTTTGTGAGTTTATAAAATATTAAATTGCTAATAATATTAAAAGTTTTATAGTTTGAGGTTAAATAGCGTTCATTGAGGTTGAAAAAGAAGGAAATGAACTAGGAGGCTGTTTTTCCCTGTTTGTGAATTTATAATGCTTTGTTATTCAAAAACAAATTTTAATTTTTTTAATCCTTTTATTCTGTGGTTATTATTGTCTGGTTTGTAATAAGTCTCTATGCCATTTTCCAGTCCTTCCTCTTTTAGCGCACCAGTAATACCCACTTTCCATGTTTTTCTAATTTTTTTTCTGTTCTACTACTTTTCATGTCAGACATAATATTCACCTGTCATCTCTGTCATCTTAATATTTCCAAATGTTCTCAGTATTGGACTTTGATTTTCTGCTTCATTTATTTATTATTTTAATAATTTTATTTTACAAACATCTACCTTCTTTTCTGTTAACACTGCATGATTTATTTTCAAACATTAATTATTTAAGAATAAAAACTTGTCATTTTTTGTCACTTACATTTTGATTAAAATAGGATTCTGAAAAATTCCGTGTGAGGTTATAGCTCTTCTTATTCTATTATTTAATTAATAGTTTACCTCTCAGTTAACAAGTTATTCGCATGACTTGACGAATTTCCTCATTTCCAGGGCAAGTTCACTGGTAAATTTGGCGCCTATGCCTGTATTGTTTTGAGAATTCAGTAAGCACAAACCTAATTCACACAGACACTTGCCAAAGCTAAACTGTCTACACGAAACTATTTATGTGTTCTGGTATTGATCTCATAACCATGTATTCACAAGCTTGGTCAATGACATTTCCAAAACATATATCGCACCTACTAATTGCGCAAACCCTCATCTCATATATCATTAAATTGATTTATTGAGCGAGTGCTTGCCCAAAGCAAAAATAATATTTAAGGACTGCCAATCAGTTACGGCAAGTAAGTCTAAAATATAACGCAAAATGATACCTTTGCCTTTTGTGTTCGTTACATTGCTCCCTGATAGCCGAGTCCAGCAATGAGTAGCTGGTAACTCCCCTCAGAATGGCCATTTCAGTTGTTCTTATTATTCGTTTTGTTGCTCTTATGTCTGATCGTGTTTCTACTGCGTACATTTTAACAAGTCTGACGTATGCCTTTTTTTTTTGTTTTACACTCATTTGTGAAGTTCTTATTTTTCAGTTACTAAAGTTACGTCGTCCGTGTGCCAGGGTACTTTGTTATTATTATTCTGTAACGCATATTTTTTTCCCTTGGTTTTGACGATTTGTATTATTTTAATCATAATTAAATTGAATAGTGTTGGACTCAGGCTATCTCCCTGCCTGATTTTGCTAGTGGTGGTTTTTTCTTTCGTCGGGCATTCTTCACATTTTATTTTTTATTGGTTTATGTTCTTCTTAAGTTTGAAAATTGTGTGGATGTAGCTTATTTCCACTTCTGCCGCTCTCATTATCTCTGGCACGTCAAATGTTCTTATTCTATCCAATGCCTTAGTGAGGTCTACGAAGCAAATATAGGCTGGGGTGTTGTATCCCAGTGCTGTATCCACAATCTGAAATATAGCAAATACGGCTTCTATAGTTGACCTATTCAGCCAACATTCCTGTTTTTCTTTCAACGGGATGGTTTACTTGACCATGTTATTATTTTCGTAAAGGTTTCCCAATTCCAGTTTATACTATCCCTTTCTAGCTGTTTTGGTATTTTTTGTTGCTTTTCTAGCATGGGGATCATTATGCGTCCTTTCCACTCTGAGGGATCTGTTTACCTTAGCAGTTTTTTGGTAGCTGTCTCTATTTCTTCCAATGTTATAGTTTCATTGTTTTCTATTCGTCTTCCGTGATTTCAAATTGTTGCTTTTGTGTCTCTTGTTTGTCCTGATTTTGCATGTCTTCAAAGTGTTCAATTCATTGTTCTTCTTTTATATTTCTGACTTGCAACGTGACGTTTATTTCTCGCTTCATGCCCCTTAGAATCTCCCAGACTCTTTTATGTGTTTGATATATATTATGCTTCATATCCGTGCTGAATTTTTTAGGGTCGTCTTTTTATTTGTCTCATTCTGTTATTCACTGGGTTTCTGTTATTTTTGCTGATTTGAAGCGAAGGCATGTCTGCCTCTTTCTTAGAGTTATTTCCTTTACTTCTTGTGAAAACCATGCCGTTGTATTTGGTTTCGCACTCAAGTGCTTGTGCAGTCGCTTTATGTATGTTTGTTGTGATCTTATTATATTAATGAGTATTTTTTAAAGTTTGTATAAAGACTGGCGCAACTGGAATCTATGTATTATTATTTGTAATTTTTATATTGGTGTAACCTTATTATGAAATACTCCAAATTTTAAAGTTGCCCGTACATTAATTATCTAGATGTACAGCGTTACCGATATGCCTGTACTGAATCCAGCTTGTGTGTCAGCTTTAACGTTGACCTTAATCTATCCAATAATAGTCTATTATACATATGCAACATATAAAACAGACTATCATATGAACTTATTACAGTTTCTACTATCTGCACGTGTTTAAATTGGGACAACTGCTATTATTCTCTAGCCTTTTGGAATTGTTTTACTTTTCCATTACGTTCCTATTACTATATATAGAAAGTTAATTTCCACTTCATAAAAGGACTTTAATATTTCTGATAGAGTATCTATTGTAAGTGATTTCATTTCGTATCACTTAAGTGAAATACTGACATCAACTGTTTCCATCGCCCTTCGGTACTGGAGTAACAGTGACTCACTGAAACATTGGCATAAAGTTGTGGTGGGCTGTATCAAATATTGTCCTTATGTTGATTGTTCTGGAGAGATATTAATCCAAAATTAGATTAGGAGAAGTTTGCATATGAATGTGTGCATATATAACAATTTTTATATTTTACGTAAGAAATTTCGAAATGATAATTAAAATTATTTCTTCCTTGTTTCCTAATTCTTTCCACTAGTCGGATGTTCCTTTATATTTAGTTTCCTGATGTTCTTGTATATTCTGTTTTGTCCAGTTTATGTGACGCTGTGCATTTCTTTGTTGATAACTTACATTTTATAAGCTTTAGTTGCTTGGCTAATTTTTTGTGCATATGTTTGATTTATTGTCACATATCCTGATATATTCAGTGTATACTAACCCATCTTTACTTTTAATACTTTATATGCGGTCTGGTTCTTTTCTTATATTCTAGAATTCGCAGCAGCTCTAGTCTGCGCCATGTTTTCAAACTCTTTCCATGATTTATTTTTTACTTCACTTATCATATTTCATACTTTTTTCCTTTGAGCACTATATTACTAGTATCTGTCGACGAGTTTTTCGGCAGTATATAAGGTTACCAGAGAATACTTTTATATTTCTCCTCGGTATTTATGTCTTTGCTTGGTTATGTTATTCGTTTTTTTATTTATGTGTTGAATGTATTACATATTCCCTCTGTTGCATATAATATTGTCTCTTCTTTATATTCAATTATATATTTCTATGTAAAGTTTCCAAACGAGACTTATATTATACTTTACCTTAGTGCTATTTTATTTACCGCACTATTTCTGGCATTTTACTGAATTTAACATTGCATATTTTTCATATTTCTTTAAAATTTTGTTTTTTGGTTTATGTGTGCAATGATGGCATCATATTATGAAATGAAAGTGCCTTTAATTGATTTCAGGGTAAATTAGTGTGTAAACCAAATTAATGTTAAGTAGAAATGTAACTTCATGATTCTGATATATATGTCAAACTGTTTAAGTATATTTTTCTCTGTTTCGGTATAAGAACAACGTTATTCTCTCTCCCATTTTCGTGTAAGAGTGAACTTAATTCTTAAACGATTTTTGGTAACTTTCTATTTTAGTTGAAGTAGGTTGGTGTCATAAATATTTCATATTCTTTTTCACAATTGAACAGCCCAGTGCAAGAACCAGACAAGTACACGCCAAAGTAAAATGTTGGAAAACAAGGAAAAGCCCTTTATTCTTTTTTATTATGATTTTGACAGTTTCTGTGATATCTACATAGTCGATAAGTGTATAGATGTTAGTTTTAGATAAATTTTTATTACTAATTATTTTTTGTTTTTTGTCTGCATAAAAAAATTTCTAAATCAGATGTCTCGTTTTTGCACCTCAAATTCGTGTAGCGAAAACCTGTAATCAAAACTAAATAAATTTGTACGTCACAGGATTATACTTTTCATGTTTTAAACCTTAGAAGAGGCGGATAGTGATTTGTATTTAAAAAAACAGTTTTTCAACAAAAAGAGGATAGCACCAAATTTTCAGGTATCTCGTCCTTGCACAAAAAATAAAAACCATAAATTTACACACCAAAACATATTATATAAACATATTAGAGTGTAATCTAGTCAGAATCGTCGTCAATATACTCGTTCTCGTTGTTGACTGGGGCACCGGCGTTTTGAATTTCAAATATTTCATTGGAGTACCACTTGTCTGCCGCTGGTACGCATTTCTTGGCTAAATACATGACCTGATCGTATTTTTGGGGTTTTAACTTTCGGTTTTCCCTTATACAGTTTCTGTTCAGAATTAGGCAATGTTGCTTATAGGTTAGGTTTTTCAAGAATATAATCTGAAAATATGGGACAACTGACAGTAACGCTCACTTGATTTTGCAGAAAATTTACTCAGATCTTTGTTGATCGTCGTTTGCTATTGATGGCTTTAGTTGTTTGGTTGCTATCATGATTACACACACACAGAGAGAGAGAGACAATCTCACACACACACATTTTTTAAGAACCACTTCTTCGGTGTCAGGGGCTTTCAACACGTGGAGATCTACAAAAATCTCGTGGTCGAACATTTTCATCGTCATAATACTTTCTTGTACTATGTATTAGAAAGCAAAAACGAGTGCGCATAATGCCTTCTTCTATTTTTCTTTGAAATGTTCAAAACAATCAGAGATAGTGGACACGATTTATTTAAAAATCCCAGAAATTCAATTTTTTTGGCATTGGTAACACTAACTTGACCATTTTAAATACTACAAAATCTGGGATGTCATAAGTACATTCCATTTTTAGTTGAAAATTTATACTTAATTCAGTAAAAAAATGAGGCGTGGCCACCACACGACTTTCTTATACGTATGAGCCTTTCAAATTATAGAATTTTTTTATACAAAAATTAATCAAAATCCTATTATAAATACTTCTATTTTCTTAATAAATTCTATAGAATGCATACTTTGCAAGGATATTCGAAACAAAGTGCTACTCGATAGGAGTAGAAGTGTCACTTCCGGTCCGAATTTTGAAATTTCATGCATACAAAAGACATTGCAAATCAAGCTCTAAATACTTTTGTACTCTTGTTAAATATATACAGAATACACAATTTACGATATATTTGCAAAAAATCTCTATTTGATAAAAGTAAAAGTGTTACTTCCGGTCCGAATTTTGTAATTATTTTATACAAAAGATATATTTAAAATTATGTTTTAAATACCTTTATACTCATAATGTACGTATGTACCTGCCTAGAAAGCATGACTTGCGAGATATTCGCAAAAAACTGATTTTCAATAAGAGTATAAGACCTAGGTAGGAATTTCGAAAAACTTTTTTAATACACTTTTCCTCAAATCTAATTTTGAGTACATTTGCATTTTTCAATTATTTCACTGAAGTAAACTACTACTTCCGGTCCACCGATTTTACTGAAAAACTAATCAGATCTCAAGAGGGAGACTTTACACGTAAATACAAAATTTGGAATTTATATCTGCAGCGGTTTGACCGCTATCGTGGTCACACACACACACGCACACACACACACACACACACACACAGAGAGAGAGAGAGAGAGAGAGAGAGAGAGAGAGAGAGAGAGAGAGAGAGAGAGAGAGAGAGAGAGAGAGAGAGAGAAATGTTTTAAAATAAATAAATATTTCTAATAATTATTGTACTTTTCAAACTTACACTTAAATTTCAATGAAAGTATCAGAAATTTTAATATTCATTTATCTTTCTTAACGATTTATATCGTTAAGTAGTATTAAACAATGTATCTTTTACCAAAATCATTAAAAATATAGAAAATTTGTAAAGAAACAACAATATTTATATAACTCACTGATATTATATATTTTTTGAAGTAATGTATACATTCTTTATTCATATGTGACAATTCAATATTTTGCCTCGAATCCTATGATTAAAAAAACGCTACTGCATTGTTTATTTATATTTAACTTTTAGCAATATTTGACAACAAATCCATCACGAATATTTTTCTTATTTCTCTTATATATTTTCCGTTTTCAACGCAATACGTGAAAAGAAAGAGAAAGTAATGATGAACTTCAAATAAAAATCTAGAATTCTGTCAAAATGACGTTTTGATGAAATCTCATTCATCTTCTTTCAGAAGAATTGGAAATTTTTTCATGAACATAGCCCGAAGCGTCGCGGTGGAAAACGAATTATTCTACTGAAAACTGTACAAACACAGTGCATCACCCGAAAAACAAATACGAAACTGCCACAGTGAAAACGTTCGATATTATTGTGGGTATAACTAACAAATTATTACATTGACGCAATTATATTCTTTTCGAAAATATTGCATTTTTTTTAAAATATACTGATTGCAGTTTTCGTTAAAAAGACTAAAACATTTTAACATAAAATAAATGTTCGCGACGACTCCCGTAATTATAAAAGAATGTAAAAGTTACCGCAACAAATTAAACTTTCCTCTTTAAAAGTAAGTTGATAAAATCCTTGTAGACATTCCGGAGTGCTATGAAAATAACTTACTCGTAAGCCTTAAAAGTTGAAGTTTCAGGTCGCGTATTTCAGCCGTAAGCCTCTCCACCTCTTGTCTGTTTTCTTCTTCTCTTTGCTGCAATAACTGTTGATAGTTTTGTCCATTTTCTTGTTCTGCGGTATCTTGCTGTTGTTGCTGTTGTAGTTGTGTGGAACCTGCAAAGAGGGAACACATTTACGACGGTTACTAAACTTGATATAACAAAGAACAACAAACAAGAATATCAAAAGGGCACGTTTATTTTATGTCAATAAAATTACTACAAAATTTAATGAAACATATTAAAGTTTTCTGTGATTTAATTTCGCTTAATAATTAACATACGAGGGGAGGGTAGTAGGTGAAATGTTTTGTGCCTAATATACAAGCAAGTATTTTTTCAGTTAAATGTAGTTTTATTTTCACAAGTTCTTTTTAAGTCTATATACTTTTCCCAGCGATGCTCTTCTCGTTCTAGGAAAATCTCTGGCTTCCTAGCGAAACTTTAAGCTTGGGAAACAGAAAATAGTCGCTTGAGCAAGATCTGGTCAATAGGGTGGGTGTACAGTCAATTCGAAGTGCAATTTGTGAATTTTGGCTATGGTGACCGCCGAAGTGTGAAGGCGTTAAATACCAACTGCAATAATAATAATAAATTTTTCATAAATTAATAATATTATATTCTGAGGTAAATTCTACATGACTTGGATCGTCCGGCTATAATTTTTTTTACATTTTGAAGTTTGTCGAGATTCTTAGAAAAGCGTTTGTCTCCTCCACGAGCCCCTACAATGCCACTTCCAGATTGAATTTTCTGGGTAAGAGTATTTACGTGACTCGGGCTAATACTAAAAATTGTTAAGAACTATTTCTTGCAACATTTGTTGATTTTCTCTTTGTGCTTCCAAACTTATAAAAAAAAACTATTAATAGCTGCCTATAGGTATGAAGATAAAAACTTACATGAGATTTTATATTTCTATTTCTAATTGGCTTTCCAACAGTCATAAAATTTGCAATTTTGTTCTGTACATTTTTATTCGTAATTATAAAGAAATTTCTTCGAATTACTTTTATATCGCCTTGGGATAAGTTATTACAGCGAAAATCTATACTTTTATGGTTGCAAGTAAATTCAAAACGTTCTAAATTAGGATAATGGTCTGAGTGCCTTAATAAAAGAAGATATAATTGTGAAAGATTATTAACTTAAGAGGTCTCTGTACGCACTGTTAAAAATGCTTGTAATATTTCATTATATATTCGGTAATGTTTACCTAATTTGTAATGGGATTAAAGAAAAGCACATAATATATTATGCGATATGCAAATACATAGTAAATAACAAGTACTAATTGTGTATTATGAATTTTACAACAAAATGTTCTTTAATGTATAGTAAAAGTACATAACATGTTATGCGTCTTTAAGTTAGAGCATGCGTATCAAAATTAGCCGCCATTAGTCCTGTTCATTTCTACATAACTGTGGTGACAACGAAATAGTGTTTTTTTTATTGATGAGCAATTGAAATAGGTAGGCTTATATACTATAACAATGGCAGAATATGCAAATTTAACTATGCTACACAGAGAAAATACGATTTACATCAACATTTACATAGAAATTGAAAAAAAATTACTTTCTATTGCACACTTGAGAATTGTAATATGATATTTATAACATATTTTAGATTTAAGCAACATTAATCTAGTAACAGTTATTTAAAACATCTAAAACAATTAAAAAGTTTGTGAATGATAAATCAAAATTAACATTGGATGAAAATGGAGCACATCTACTAAAGAAACTTTAGAATCAATTACAAAATATTTTTAGGACTTTGGTGCTATTTACAGATTTACAGAGGTAAAATATTTATTAGGTTTACATGATTTTATAAAAGTAATTTATTTGTAGAATCCGTTAGATGATGTCAGTGAGGCTAACCTGCCAGCTGTAACATGTATAATAAAGAAAGGTAAATTTGTAAATATAGTTTTGTACGTAAATGTCTTTAATTCGCTACTGTCAAAGCTATTACTGTAGAAGAATATTTTTACTATAACCTTTTTCTCGGTGTACATTTTTCTAATTATGGTATTATATTTTATGTAGGACAAGAATATAACCTGCCTATGTACTATATTTATATGGACCAACTAATAAACTTGAATGCTTACGAAAATTTTGAAGATGCGTTAATGATCCGTTTTTCGTTATCATCCAGAGAGCGGATCAAAATAAAAAAAAAGTTAATCCCATTAGAAAGAAGGTTTTTAATGTTATGAATAAATACATAGATTTTTAAGTTTACTTGAATACATATTTCTAACATTGAAATTATTTTACGTTTCAGTATATGTATTGTACTTATTGGAACTTATTTTAGATTTTGTTTAGAATAACTTATTTATTCTTCTCGTTCAATATTTACCAAAATTAAAAATAAAATATCTTTATGCTTTATAAAACTTATGTTTAGTTTATTATCCAACCAATCCTTAAATCTAACAGAAAAACATATTACATAATTTCTATAATTTACGTTGTCGGTGATTCGTTTTCTATTACAAAAGACATCCTAGATATCAAAAGCTGAATATATACATAATACATAAATGTCATAATTGCTCTGACTTAGTAAATATTATATCTGATGTCTTAAATATTCAGGGTAATCAAAATTGCACCCACTTATATATAATTGATACTATTGTTTTTTGATTATTCTGGTGCATCAAATATAATATACCTATATTAAGTCGAAATAATTACGAAATTTATGTGTTTTTGAATAGTCAATCATTTTACCCTCACTAATTATACAAATTTACAATGTAATTTTCAATAAGCAGGCATTGAAAGCGGTTTCAGTTTACAATGTAAATTTCAGTAAGCAATCATAGAAAACAATTCCATAATATATCAAGTAAATTTAAAAATTCCATAACATAACGTTGGTCACAAAATTGCCAACGTTATGTTATGTAATATTTTCTTACAGTGCGGTTCAACAGCATGTGCATTTACATGTAAAGGAGCGCCAAAATATCTCATTATCCAACGAATCTGTATAATATGTATAGTTAGACTACAAAAATATATAGTGTTAGGTACAATTCACCCGGAGCTTTTTTTTATATTCGGTTTCGTTTTATTATTACAATTAAATATCAGAGTGGAACAGTAAAAAGTATAATCAATGTCCCATTTGAGTCACCTTTTAAATAATTAAAAATAAATTTGCTACTGTCAGATTAGAGATTTATAAACGAACAACAAGGAGATTATTATTTTTTATTCGTGTGTGGAACACGAATAGAAAATAATATGCATTAACTATTATTTTGGCGCTTTTGAAACGTGCATTCTGCAGCTGTACAGTGGCGGCTTCTCCGGGCATTTGAATGATATGTAAAGAAATGAGATGGAGATAGATGGTGCGTACTTCCTCTGTGCAGATCGTAAGAAATTGTATGAAACTGTTAGACACAATTTCAAAAGAGTAATTTATGACCGATAAAAAAATTACTCTCAAACGATTCGGTGTTCGGACAGTTATAAAAAGATTTCAACTAAACAAGGAATTGCTCGGAAAGGATTATCTTTTATTTTAAAAAGTTTACCCAAATACTCGATGTTATCGTAAATAAAAAACAGACAAAAAGAGAATTTCTTATTATTCTACAGATGTAAATACATAATAATAATGAATAAACATTTAGTATTAAATAATTTATAAATAATAATAAAATAGTATAGTCAATCTGTATTCTTTTTTTTTTTTTGGAAAAAATACGCGAGACTATTTTATTTGATAAATCTTTAGTGGGCATGCAACGACCCTAAAACCAACAATTTGGGACCCCCCCCCCTCGACGGCTTTTGTAATCCCAAACAGTTTATTGAAAGGATTTTCCGCGTAAATAGTAGGTCGGGCAAAAAATTTTTTTTATCAAAAATTCTAAAGGACAATGTAATCTACAAATTATCTAATGTACTGGGTGCACTGCAGCTAAAGCGCAAAGAGCAGAGGGCGACAAGTTTTCAAAAATTATTTTTTACTATTTTTCGACGCGAAAATTTTTTTTAGCATTTGATGCAAATATATAATTGCAGAAAATAAAGCGGTCTATTATTATTGTCTCTTGCTTGGAAACGCTTTCAGTAGAAACCGGTTCTAACATCTGCCTTAATTTGTCTGAGGGGCAGTAGAAAGGAAATCGTTGCTACGTTAGAACGTAACTTTGAAAATGACCGTTTGCTTCATTTCCGAAAAGTGCGGTGACGATGAATACTGTGCGTTGAAGCCGCGGGACAGGTCATCTTCATGGCACTGTACGGTGGTGCCACTTGGAAATATGCACTATCTTAACATCGCTTCAAGAAATTCACGCAATCCGCGACCAAAAGCAAAGTGAATGCATTGGTTGGGCAATGGATCCCTTGGATTGGGGTCTTCTCGAACGTTGTTTCCATGGAATATGTGTTCATTTGGTCGTTTAATAATTTCCGGAGTAGGTAAAACCGAAATAACTGCAAAATTGTTTTTAACATACTACACCACCAATAGAATCTTGTCCTTTTCACTCACGAATAATAGTATAATATAATATAATAATCAAAAATTACATTCCTTTCGTTTTGCAAACTCTTTTCACACAAAATAAAGTGATTTTTAATTCGAAAATATATTACCATTGTTTTAACGAGACATGGATGCGTTTCTAGCTATTTTGAGTCTTCTCAGGATGCCGTACGCTTTGCATAAATTCATGTATAGAGACGAGGTGCTGGTATACTTGCATGTGTGAGTATTCCATAATCCAAAAATGTCTTAATTATTCACTCTGTGAGATATTCCGGAAATACGAAAAATTCTTAATGATACACACACATGCTGATTTAGTTTCACTTTTGGGTGTATGGGGTTAGCCCCCCTTTTTTTGAAATCTGATGGTTGTTGCAGGTTGTTCTAGGTTTGTTCTAAATTGTTCTAAAGCATTTCAAAGAAAAAATCATAATTAGCCGAGATAATAGAAAAAACAAAACGATTTTCTTCCAACCACTTTTTTTGCGAAAATTGAAATTCTGACGGCTCTTCCACGTTGTTCTACATTTGTTCTAAACGCTGCTCTGATACATCAAAAGCGTATTCCTTATGTATCAAAAGATATTGCTAAAAAGCTGTATTCAAAAGTGAGAAGTTAGACACTAATTTTTTGAAAATCTAAATTCTAACGGTGTCTAGGTTTGTTTTAAATTATTCCAAAATATTTCAAATAAAAAATCATAATTGAAGGAGTTAATAGGAAAAACGATTTTTTACATTCCCCCTTTTTTTTGCGAAAATTGAAATTCTGTCGGTTGTTCCATGTATTTATAGATTTGTTCTAAACATTTTTGTAATATGTCAAACTATCTCTTATATATCAAACGATATTGCAAAAAAAAAACGAAATCCCAAAGTGAGAAGCCCCCTTTTTTCAAAAATCTAAGTTCTGTTAGTTGTACCAGGTTGTTCTAGGTTGTTTGGTCTAAATTGTTCCAGCGTATTTCAAAGAAGAAACCGAAATTGGCCGAGATAATAGGAAAAAACGATTTTACATGGAGCGCAATGGCTTGCAGTTTCCTTAATGTTCGGAAACTGCAAGCCATTTCGCCCCATGTAAAATCGCTTTTTCCTATTATCTCGGGCAATTTCGGTTTCTTCTTTGAAATATGCTGGAACAATTTAGAACAAGCTTAGAACAACCTGTGTTGAAAGAAGTTTTGGTATGATGCAGTTCTATCATACTCTATTGTGATTAAACATCTAATATAAGCAGGAAATATATATTTTCCAAAGTAATATAATGTTCATTTTTTTACAAAACGATATTGTTACCAAATGCTGATGAACTATTCCAAAGAAAAAATCGAAAACGACTGAGATAATAGGAAAAACAATATTTTTTCAGTCCCCTTTCCTTAAAAATTAAAATTCTGGCGGTTCCAAAGTTAAGGCATAATCGCTCGATATATCTAAAATCAAACAAAATCAGGTATCAGGCAACCCTAATTATTTTATTTTGTGAATAAGACTATGCACTTTTTTTTTCCATGGTTTTTCTTCCGTGAATACGTGTCGACATTTTTACCGCGTACGGCGCAAAAATCTGAATGAACTATATCGGGATTAGATTATGTCGCACTTTTCTTTCTCTGGACGTCCGCTTCGTAAGGGATTTGTCAATACGTCATAGCAAGGTGCACTATTCAGAAGAAAATACGCTCTCTTCACACGCAAAATTCGCACGAGCGTATACAGGGTGAGTCATTAGTAGCCGCTTCTGCGATTATTCTTTTGTGTTTTAAATAAAAGATAACACAACTAGCGGAAGATCCATGGTTGCCTAGGACGCAAATTGTAAAAATACTTTAAGCTCTGACGCACTTCCGGTTTCACCGCAAATGCACGGAACTTAATTTTTTTAAGTGACTCACCCTATATATTTTTAGATTTTCTTGTACTGCTTTAAATTGTATGTTCAACTGTTTCTTCTTTTTCAAAATTGAGCCAATAGCTTTTAAGTTATTATTTTTTTTTGAAAATATTTGACCAAACCACCTGTTCAGAAAAAAATCATTTTCACATTGTTTTTGAAAGTAAAAGCATTAACTTTGGTGGTGCTTGTAGCCAAGAAAATTCTACATCATTTGGAAAAGTTGCACTCGACAATACCTCAAAAAACTTTGTTTTTTCAAAGCCTATTTCCTGGAATTTTCACATACCAAAAACTTATTTTTTTTAGATGGAACACCCAGTATTTTATTAACGCATTTTGTTCCTTTTTTTATTCTCTTTCATTTTTGTTAACAATGTCCTAAACCTATATTTTGTAATTTTTGAGATAATCACTATAGGAGCAATTAGCGGTCAATTAAAGAACTACGGGCGCTGTTGTATGCATCCAAATATTCGTTAAATAAAGACTGGAATGCGGCTGACTGCCTGAGTCAACTGTTAAGGAAAGTCGGTATACATTTATGTCAAACTTATAAAAGCATCGCTATTAGTTATTATCCAAATGAATTATTCTTATGGAGAGTTAATAGATATGATTGACGTTTTGAGTGAATCTGAAAGAAACTCTTTGCTAGCATCCAAACTTTATGCACAGCGATTTTTGGTAGAAGTCAACCGAAGCCAGAAACCTTTGAAAGTATAAAGGGACAGTTTGAGAGAACAGAAAGTATTGAATATGAAAGAAAGAGCGGAATAAGCAATAACTGGTGAGGACAAGGCGTTTATGGTACTTGCGAGTGTAGTCGAACACCCCCATACTAGTACTACGAAAATTAGTCGTCAGTTAGATGTAAATCAAATTTGAAAATTCAGAATAATTAGGAAATATGAAATTCACCCGTAGCATATTCATACACAGGGTTAGATGAAAGAAATTTTCAGAATCGGTTACATTTTTGTCAATTGGCAGCAGATAAATTATACTGGCTTTCTCAATTTTTTGTTGTTTACCAACCCACCTTCTATTAACTTTATCATACCTGTAAACTTTCAAAATCGTTGTTCATTAAAACTGTGGGAAGGAATAGTGGGTAGTTACATAATTGGTTCCTATTTCTTTGATGAAAATGTTAATGGAGAGACTATCTTCGCTATCTACGGATGAATTTTCAAAACTTTTTGAAGACATCTTCAAATATGTCAGGAAACATAACCTTTATTTTATTTCGATGTTAACCAACAGTGTCAAAAATGAAATACTGCAGCTGCAACTCCTTCATTCTGTAAAATGATTACTTTTGGGATAGTTGGATTGAACATTTGCTTTGTTTGACAGTTGACTAAAGAAGTCGGGCGCCATTCCTGCCTTCCATTGGTTGAACGAATATATTGGTGCATAGAACAACAGCGCTCGTAGTTCTTTAATTGACAGCTAATTGCTTTTATAGTCATTATCTCAGAAATTACAAAAGATAGGTATAGGACATTGTTAATAAGAATGAAAGAGAATAAAAAAGGAATAAAATGCCTCAATAAAATACTGGGTGTTCCGTTTAAAAAAAATAAGTTTTTGGTATGTGAAAATTTCAGGAAGTAGGCTTTGAAAAAACAATGTTTTTTTGAGGTATTGTCGAGTGTAACTTTACCAAATGATGCAGAATTTTCTCGGCTACAAGCATCACCAACGTTAATGTTTTTAGTTTTAAAAACAATGTGAAAATGATTTTTTTTCTGAACACGTGTTTTGGTCAAATATTTTCAAAAAAAATTATTAACTCAAAAACTATTGCCTCAATTTTGAAAAAGAAAAAACAGTTGAACAGACAATTTAAAGCAGCACAAGAAAATCGAAAAATATATAGGATGAGTCATTTAAAAAAATTAAGTTCCGTGCATTTCCGGTGAAACCGGAAGTGAGTCAGAGCTTAAGGTATTTTTCCAATATGCGCCACAGGCTACCATGGATCTTCCACTAATTTCGTTTTCTTTTATTTAAAACACAAAAGAGCAATCGAAGAAGCGGCTACTAATGACTCACCCTGTATATACCTCTCAATAACCTGCATTACTTCACTTCACCCCAGCATTTCTTTTCCGTTTCCTGCTACCGCGGTCAACATCGCCAACCAAATGCTCCTCTTCAGTAATTACATTACATTACATTCATTATTTACTTAGTTAGGTGTTACGTTAAATAAAAATATAATAGCAATGGCAACTCATAAAACAGTCATAGACTAGCCACTGGGCTGGTCACGACAAACAAATTGCACTTAGCCATATTCAATGACTAAATGCTATTAGCTTTTCTTTCAACGTTGGACATATTGCACATAGAATATTTAAATGCGTTTCCCAATTTATTTTAAATGGAATGACGTGCAGTTAGAATGTCTTTTTCTACCTAAGATTATAGCCCACCATTCACAAATTGTTACGCCACCGCTGTCCAAAATCTCAAATTATGAACAAAATACATAGGGAAAGTCTGTTCTTCTGTATTCCCTCAGTATGTGCTTGGATGACTATTAAAAATTGAATATCAATGAATTTCGCTAACGATTGTGGAAGAAATATGTTGTAGTACTATTTATTATTTTTATTTTACTTATTACTTATTCTCTTAATAAGGAAAATGCTATGGTAATGTAATCTTTCGAATTAACCAAACTCAATAATAGTAGTTTCAAATTGGAAAGCCGCTCGATAAAAATAGAAACACGCGAGAATAGGACGCCATCTTTCTTCTTTTTTTTACCACCAATTTTGCCTCCCGTGTAAAGTTCAACGTAAATTACCTGGTCTGTTAAGATAAGCTGAATTATTGGCCATGTTATCTAGCTGAATGTCCCAATCTAACACATCGGCTGACAAAAGGGATCTTGACACCTAAACACGAAATTGGGGAGCCTTCTCTACAGAACGAAGATACTGCTCCTCCCAGGCCTTGTACGTTGGCTAATATGTGTGCGCGCACTAGTAAAACAGTAAAAGCTATTACCATCATTGTTATTTCATGCTATTTAGTATGCGACAGTGAATACACACTTGATATTATATTATCTGGCATTGTTATCTGAAATGTGTAGAAATTTAATTACCCCTATAAAAGCCACTGATAGTAATAATTACAATTTATATAGCTGAAGGTATTTCGTAACAGAATGAGATATATGAACAGTTAGAAATTTTTATTTTCGATCATTAATTAGGTCCAATTAAATCTTTCAATTTTATATTAAAAATTCATGGATATTAGTTTGAATACGTGAAAGAAAGAAACAAGTTTTCTATGTAATATGGCGGTTTTTTTCTAGACATTGCTTTGTTAAATATAGAAAGAGCTTTTTAGGAGATATATTGATTATTATTTGTTACACAATAATTTATGCTGAAATCTAACCCAAAATAGTCTGCGCTAAAATCAAGTAATTTGCAAGATATACCAGAAAGCAGCAATCAATCCGCTTTCGTCATAAACAAAAAATAATGACATCTGCATTGCCAATTTCAAAACAACGAACAAAATTACTTTATATATTACTAAATTTAGAATTTTATTGGTGTAGAATATATTATATGTATATAATAATAATATATATTACAATTCTTTGCCAATTATACAAATGTATTGAAAAATTGAAAATCTTCTTGGTAGTAGTGGCAAAAAATGAATTAAAAGTAATAACAATATGACAACTGGTTGTCAATTAGAAAACAATGACAAATATAAAATGTAAATCAAAATGTATAATTGAAAATGTAATCAATAAGCATAGGACAGTCGAGATTATTTCTATAATCACATTAAAAGGCTTGGGGTCTACCACAAACTGTTCAGTCAATCCAAATATACAAATAACAACGACGCAACTATGTAAAGAAAAATTAAGAGTAGAACTGTTGATAATATAACAATATAGAATGTAAAATAGTCAAGTATAAATGTAAATGAAAGCAAATAAGCATAGGACAATCGATAATTACTCATGTAATCCTATCAAAATGGCCTAGGTTCACCTAAACATGTACAATTTTGATTGAAATACACAAACAATTAACGATGCAACTATGTATGTATTAAGATGTATTTGTAGCTACAGACATATATGTTTCTACCTAGTTTGGTTTCGTCAGTGCAGCATAACAAAGAAAGTGTATGTTAAAGAATTAATATGTGAATAAAAAATATAGTATTACCTTAAAATGTCAATCCAAAATGTCCAAGTGTAAAACAACTGTGAAAATACCTAATACTGTGTAATGCCTTATTTCAACCAGGCAGTTAATAAAATATATTACAATTCTTTGCCAGTTATACAAATGTATTGAAAAATTGAAAATCTTCTTGGTAGTAGTGGCATAAAATGAATTAAAAGTAATAACAATATGACAACTGGTTGTCAATTAGAAAACAATGACAAATATAAAATGTAAATCAAAATGTATAATTCAAAATGTAATCAATAAGCATAGGACAGTCGAGATTATTTCTATAATCACATTAAAAGGCTTGGGGTCTACCACAAACTGTTCAGTCAATCCAAATATACAAATAACAACGACGCAACTATGTAAAGAAAAATTAAGAGTAGAACTGTTGATAATATAACAATATAGAATGTAAAATAGTCAAGTATAAATGTAAATGAAAGCAAATAAGCATAGGACAATCGATAATTACTCATGTAATCCTATCAAAATGGCCTAGGTTCACCTTATGCCACTACTACCAAGAAGATTTTCAATTTTTCAATATAATAATAATTATATGTATTTCTTTCTTAACCACTATTTTATATAAATTTATTTTCTTTCTTGGGTTTGTGGTTTTGCTTTTAATTAAAACTAACACATTTTACTTACGTTTCGATGTATTTAACATCTTTTTCAAATGTTATAAAACATATAACTGTAAAAAACATTACAAAATATCAGTTTACGATAGAACATGATTTACTAACAATAATTAAAATTCTTTTTTTTAAAAGAAGGACATACATATCATATAATCAACACAAACAACACAATAATAATAACAACAATGATAACAAAAATTACATAGCCATTCCATATGTGCAAAATTTATCGGAAAATATACAAAATATTCTTAAACTATACAATATTATAATCGCAAATAAAAACAATAACAACTTACAATATCTTTGGTCTAACTTAAAAGCTAAAATACCGAAAGATTAACCAACACACCTAATATATCAAATACCATGTAAGGGATGCGAAAGTGTTTATAACTGACAAACAAAACAACACCTGAAAAGCAGAATAAAGGGCCATAAATACTGTAAAAACAACACCGCATTGATAAAACATACTACTAATACTGGGCATGAATTTGATTTCAATCGGGTGATAATTCTGGACAAATAACATAACCAAAAAGCAAGAGATATATTAGAAATCATTCACATTAAAAAACAAAAATTATCAATAAATATATGACAAAGTAGCCTCTTTTCGAATTGAATTTTTATTTGAATCCTTGTATATTATAAACTTTTAAAAGAGAATAAACATATACATTTACAAATAAAAAACAATAAAAAATAGTAACAAGAACGTTTAGGAAAGACAACTCGAGGTAATGCATGTATGCAGATATGATATTTTAATATACAACATGTGTCAATTTTCATTAGCCATAGGCGATTAATCCATACAGTACGTGGCAACATAGTGTTACCACCCCTTTCATCCCTTCCCATATGTCACCTTTCATTATGTTAATATGGAACGACGCTGTTCGACATGATCTCCAGGTCATGTGTTTGACGGGAGTAAAACGTCAGAGGGAAATTATTGAGTCAGTTGTCAAATGACAATTTTTATGTCAGTTTGTTACATAATCAATACATAATTATTTATTGTGATATTTACTCTTTTAAATGTTACCTAAATGTTACCAAACGTTTTATTTAATAACATTTAAAAGAGTAAATATCACAATAAATAATTATGTATTGATTATGTAATAAACTGACATAAAAATTGTCATTTGACAACTGACTCAATAATTTCCCTCTGACGTTTTACTCCCGTCAAACACATGACCTGGAGATCATGTCGAACAGCGTCGTTCCATATTAACATAATGAAAGGTGACATATGGGAAGGGTGGAAGGGGTGGTAACATACGCACCCCCTTCTGTTCGATTGATGCTCCAGGTTTAAAACTATTGTGTCCAAACCATGTTTAGGAATCCGGCGACTGATCCCCGGTCGTGGCTCTTCTGTAGGTGGTGGCGGTAGCGAACCTGGTTCTTGAGCTTCTTGGGGTCGACCGGTGGACCTGGATGATGAGATTCTAGTCCGGCGGATGCCCGGATCAAATGGTTTATGATTCGCTAGGATCCAATATGTTTGACCCATCTTATTGTAGTTTTGGCGTTGTTGGCCATTTTGCATGGTTCTTTTCCGGGTAGACTTTAAGGTTCTTCTAAGCAACTCCTTGGGTCGAGTAACTATGCTTCGGTTTTGACGACTTGTCAATTTGAGTGTGGGCTGCTTGCTGTGAAATGGTTTGCGTGAATTTCGGCACCATAATCCGTCAACTTTCGTGGTGGGTACTAGTTTGTTCCGCGTGTCGCTGGTAGTTCCTAAGGTAGGCATATTGTGTTGGGTTAGCACGTCCGTTGGTGTGCTAAGTTTATTTGCCGAAGAATGTAACGATATCTTCTTAGTCATTGTGGTCTCCACACAATCGATAGGTTTGGCAGTTGGAAGATTGGTGCAGGCTGTTGGGACCATGACCCCGCCCCGGACTGGCACGTCCGTGTCCATAATAAGTCCATCTACTGAGAACCGTGATGGTGTCTTGTGGTCCACACCGTTGTTATTCCCACCGTTTGGGTGATTGGTGTTGATCACTGAGCTTAAGACATTGTCTTGGATGGGCAAGCGCGTTGCCGTTGTAGGTCCTTTTGTTGAGGACTGCGACGCCGTCTCTTCATTCCGCGTGATCTTCACACAATTCATAGGTTTGGCAGAAGGACCCTCGGTGTATGCTGTTGGAACCACGACACCATCCTGAACTGGCACATCCGTGTCCATAGTAGATCCATTTGCTGTGGGCTGTGACGGTGGCTTGTGGTCTGTTGTGTACACGTAACCCATGTGTTTGGTAGTCTCGATACTAGCAGACGGAATCTGAGTTTCTCTCAGATATGTCGAGTAGTCTTGATCATTGAAAAATTCGGTCCGAAACCGCCTACCAAATTCTTCTAATGTCTGGAAGGTTCCCCAAAAATATTGATGCCACTTCTTTGCTATACCTGTTAGGTGAGGGCTGACTGCCAGGTCAACATTTCTCAATACATCCTGAGGGAATTGTAGCAGATAATCCTCCAGTAATTCTATGAAGACTAGTGGGTCTTCGTCAAAGTATCCACCGTAGGGCGGCGGCGGTTGGATAGTTCTTACACTGGAGGAATCTTTTATAAATTCTATTGGTTCCTGACTAACTTCCACTGCACACACATACTCGAATGGCGCATCGTCTGGAGTACCAGTATCAGTCAATGGAGTCTGTTCGCAATCACCTTGAGGTGAATTCTTCAGGAAGTCCGCATATTCTTCGTCATTAAAGAATTCCATCCGGAATCTGCCACCAAATCCCTCCACATGCCAAAAGGTGCCCTTATTTTGGCGGTGCCATGCAGCTGCCCTTCCACTAAGATATGGGCGTACTACGTCATCTATGTCCTTTGGCGAGTCCAGGTCATACTGTTGAAGGTAGTTCTCTAATTGGTCTATGAATTCGCGTGGGTCCTCGGCTGAGTGCCCACTGAAGGGATGCGGTGGTTCATAGTAGCAATGACTATAGCAGTACTTAACAATTTTCCTGGGGGCGACTCCTCGTCCGAGGAACGCCATTATGGTTGGCGATGGCCGTAGACCTTTGCTAACAGCCCTTCCAGGGAGGGTGTGGCAGCTTAGATCCTCACTGCGATGGTTCTGGGAGAAGGTTCGCGAACACTACACTATGTTCAATGCCACTTAGTTGAGCGCCAAAATGTTACCAAACGTTTTATTTAATAACATTTAAAAGAGTAAATATCACAATAAATAATTATGTATTGATTATGTAACAAACTGACATAAAAATTGTCATTTGACAACTGACTCAATAATTTCCCTCTGACGTTTTACTCCCGTCAAACACATGACCTGGAGATCATGTCGAACAGCGTCGTTCCATATTAACATAATGAAAGGTGACATATGGGAAGGGTGGAAGGGGTGGTAACAATAGTACCCTTTCTTTCCTTTCCAATGCCAGCACGACCGATGCATGCTTGTAAATACAAGTTAGCGTGGTTAGTAGTAGGCAGTAACTATTCGACCACCGACTTGGGTGTTTGTAATGCGTTCAGAAATAATATTTACGAGTTGCAAGGATTTGTTTTTCTTTTTCCTTTCAGTAAATGCAGAGAATTATTAAGCTTCAAGCTGCATGACACAAACAAAAGCGTAATTCTAATAAAATTAAAAATAAGGTAAATAAAAAAGGATTCTGAAAATAATAATAAACTACTAGATCAGGAGATCGCGGCGGCCATTTGATGTTTCCCGTTCCAGTAATAAGACGGCTTTTATTGCAGACTAGATCGCAACGTGTTCGCAGCTAAACATTGAATGTAAAATCTGGTGGAAAGAAGTGGGAAGATCGGAGAAAATCGTTGTTATGTCGATTGTTGCCGGGATTGGTGGCGGACAGTAGGGGTGCCATGTTGCCACGCATTACTTGTATACGTATAAATCGCACGTAAACATTGAATCCCTATACCTAATGAAAATTGACACATACGGTATACACGTGAACGTGTCTGTAGGTTAAAGTAAAATAATTTCCTACAATATATATTTATTTTTACACAGTAAAAAAAAAACAATAAGCACGTTAAAAATGTGTTGCCATACATAAAAAGAATTTTAATTATTGTTAGTAAATCATGTTGTATCGTAAACTGATATTTTGTAATGTTTTTTACAGTTGTATGTTTTATAACCTTTGAAAAAGATGTTAAATACATGGAAACGTAAGTAAAATGTGTTAGTTTTAATTAAAAGGAAAATCACAAACCCAAGAAAGAAAATAAATTTAAATACAGTGCTTTTCATTTGCTTTTCCCCTTTTGTCAATTGTGTTTCACTATTTTTCAAATGAGTTTCCCATATCTTGTCACATTGACATTATATGTCAAATAAGATTCCCCTTTTATCAAAACAGATTCACTTTATATCAAATGCTTTTCACATTTATTGAACAGTACAGAATACCAATACATTATGTTACATATAAGTATAAGAAAAAACAGCATGCAACGAAAGCTGTCTGGTTAATATTACTAAAACATTGAAATAAACTTTGGGTAACTACAACTATATTAATTTAATATCTCAGTTCTGTTTAAACAATCCCCCAAATAGGATTCCATGTGCCGAATATAATTATTGCAATTTTGTTCATTTATTGCTTCTGATGCGTTATGTACCGCGTTGTATAGTTCATCTTCGTTGTTCGGTTCTCTTCTTTTAACTAAACATTTCCACTGATTAAATAATTCTTCGATGGGATTTAAGAATGGACTGTATGGGGGAAGAAATATTGGAAAATGTCCGTGGGCTCTCATTAGTTGCAAGATTTCTTCGGTTCGATGAAATCTAACATTATCCATGACGAAATGAGCGCCTTGGATATAATCTTCTTGTAAATGATTTATTAAATTAGTTAAAAATTCTCCAAAATGTTCTGCATTATAGGGTCTGTCCTGTATTTGAAATAAGTACAGTGAATAGTTATTCATTGCTGCAGCAATAGAATAATTTCTTCCTCTTATGTATCTGGGCTTTGACTTTCGTTGCTCTGGTATTTTTCTCTGATCTACCATATGCCATTCGCGATATACTTGAACTCCACATTCATCGATAAAAAATATTTTTTCTCGTTCAACCATTATTCTGTTGTACTGAACAGCATAATCAAATCTTGCTTGAATAGTTTCCGGTGTGTTGCGTCTTTCTGGTACAAATGAAATTCGTTTCATGGAATAGTGAAATTCCCTGAAAGCCCTACTTATGGTGGATATGCAAACTTGCAATTGAGGATTTTCTTCTAATAATTTATTTCTTAACTTTTGAAGTGTTAGGGAACAATCTTCATCAATCCAATTGCAAAGAGCTTCCTTTTGCTCTATAGTTAATCTTTTTGGCCGATGACCGCCACTTTTCTTTTTAATTTGATTTGTTTTTCGATAATTGGCATACATTTTTCGTACCGTATTGGGTCGTACACTAAACTGTTGCCCTATAAAGGTTGACGAATGCCCGCTATTCATACCTCTAATAATAAGAGAACGCACCTCATCACTTATTACAGCTTTTCTTCGTCTTTCGCCATTCATGTTGTTTACAACTGAATGTGTGAAACTGAATTGACAAAAAGTGATATATATTTGACATATGAGGAAATTATTTGACATGCATAGCAACTACTAACAGAATGGGGGAAATTCATTTGAAAAATAGTGAAACACAATTGACAAAAGAGGAAAAGCAAATGAAAAGCACTGTAATAATTATAGGACTATTTTAATTATTAATATTAATTAAAAATGATAAAGTTGGCGTTATTTTAGCCAGTTTTACAATAGTTATTTATGTAACAAATCAGTAATGTGATACTTTATCGAACGAGTCTGATTTACGAGCCAAGCGAGTGAAGCGAGCGCGGCGAGCAACACATGAGTTCGGTAAAGGTACTTTACTGACGTGGTGTATACAAAATTTAATCGCCAACCGTGAAGATTGTTAATTTAAGAAGTAAAGATATAATAACTTATGACAGTGACAAACGATTTATTTTTAAAGTCATCAGTCATGGCTACGCTGACAGATATTAGCGGCAGGTAATAGTTATTTACGAACCAAGTGCGTGAAATCAAATTTCGCGAATGAGTGACCAGTTTAAAGCGCGAGCCGAAAGGCGAGCGTTTTATGGACACGAATTCGCGAAATGTTTCACGCACGAAGTTTGTACAATATTTTTTGTACGAGAACTATAATAATAATACATATTGTTAAATACGTTATCGTTTATGACACACTACTAATCTCTTGATATTAATTAAAAAAAATTGAGTTGGCAGTATTGATTATTTGAAGTGACATTTAATTTAAAATTATCAAATTCAAAAAATTCCATACAAAATAAAAACCTCACCAACAACATGAATTCTGATAATGAAATGCAATGTACACCGCCTGAAATTCGCGAAGCTGCCAATATTGCAGTGGATAATTTATTACCCATAAAATCAAAAAACGTATACAAAAACACTTATACTAAATTCGTAACTTGGGCTAGATCTAAAAATATACAAAAATACTCCGAAAATTGTTTGTTAGTTTATTTTCAAAATTTACAATCAAATAAATCATTATGGTCCACTTATTCTATGTTAAAATCATGCTTAATAATATATGATAATACGGATATATCTAAATATGCAAAACTCATAGCGTATTTAAAACAGACAACCAAGCAACATCAGCCTAAAAAATCAGCAGTATTAACCGAAGAACAAATTACTAAATTTATTGTTGAAGCACCAAATTCTTTGTTCCTACTAATGAAGGTAAAGTCATTTCCGTATATTTAAATTCCATACAACACTATATATATGTATTTATAGGCTGTATTAATATTGGGTATTTCTGGAGCGTGTCGACGTGAAGAACTTTGCAAAATGTCATTGCGAGACATAGAATTTAAATCGAATTTAATTATCGTAACAATTCCAGAAACTAAAACAGGTAACAGCCGTACATTTGCTATCATTAAGCCCGAATGGATTACATTAATTCGGCAATATGCAAATTTAAGACCGGACAACCAGCATCGATTCTTTTTAACATATCGCAATGGCAAGTGTGTTTGTTCACCTGTTGGTCTTAATACAATTGGCAAAATTCCAATGCGAATAGCTGAGTACCTTCAGCTTGATAGCGCAAGTAACTTCACAGGTCACTGTTTCCGAAGGAGTTCAGCGACATTGTTGGCAAATCAAGGAGGTGACTTGCTTACAATTAAAAGGCATGGTGGATGGAAATCATCTACGGTTGCAGAAGGATATATCGAAAATTCTCTGCATAGTAGAATTCAATTAGCTAAAACAATGACCCCGTTAGAGATATCGACTCCGCCTGCAACTTGTTCGACATCTGAAATACAAGATATATGTAATAATACAATCAACGTTACTCTACCTTCGCAATCAAGATCAATTCAAACAAACCAGTTAATCCCTGGGGTATCAATCTCTGGTTGTCAAAATTGCCCAATCAAAATTTTTAATAATTGTTCCGTTTCAATTTCTGAAAAGAATGAATAATGGTAATTTATATAATATTTGTTACTGTTCTGACATTGAATTACATACCTTCCAAATATAACAATTTCTATTTCATTTCCTTTTATTTTCATAGAAAAACAACGAACTGGGTAGCATATTATTAAGGTTAGGGATTTATGATTTTAAAATGTGACTAAATTAATTAAGTTCTGGGTAGTACCAACTTTACTTTTACGCACTCGTGTTTAAAGTGACTTTTTACGCACGCAAATCGAATCGTGAAATGACAGGTTTTGATAAGCGAGTACAAAAAGTACTTTATTGTACAGTACGATAAAGTGATTCTTTACCTTCGTAAAACGCTATGGTAACGCATTACTTTACTGATGGTTGGCGATAATAGTTATTTATGTAACAAGTCAGTAAAGTGATACTTTATCGAACGAGTCTGATTTACGAGCCAAGCGAGTGAAGCGAGCGCAGCGAGTAACAGACGAGTTCGGTAAAGGTACTTTACTGACGTGGTGCATACAAAATTTTATCGCCAACCGTGAAAATTGTTAATTTAAGAAATAAAGATATAATAACTTATTACAGTTTATGACAGTGACAAACGATTTATTTTTACAGTCATCAGTCATGGCTACGCTGACAGATATTAGCGGCAGGTAAAGTACTTTATTGTACAGTACGATAAAGTGTTTCTTTACCTCCGTAAAACGCTATGGTAACGCATCACTTTACTGACGGTTGGCGATAAAAAATATTAACATCGGATGTTGGCTTACATGAAACATTGTTTACACGTCGCTCGGGATTTTGAATTTTGAGTTCCTTGCTCTCATTTGACAGTATTATAGGTTTTGGTTGCTGTTGCTTATGTTTGTTATTTTATTGTAGTATTATCTTTCAAAGTTCTTTTTAGGACTAGTGATGCTTAAGCCATTCAGTAATCAGTCAAAGGAGCTCATTAGCTCTCTGATTACATACATACGAACGTAAGTGGAATAACGGGAGTCTTCCATTACCGTTGACAAGTGTGCGAGAGGCATATATACATATTTGTTGTAATTACATAAAATAAATATTAATATTATCATTTTAGAGAATTGCACAAGCTTTAAATATTTCCGTTGAATCTGTGAGTAGTATTTTTAAGACACGTAAACAAAATTATGTTCACCGAAGTCATAAAAAAACGTTTCAGGAAACTGTATGTGATTACTCCTGCAATAAAAGCAGTAATACGCGATACCATATACGATCTGAATAAAAACGGTAAGTTACTTATACAACTCATTGAAAATAAAAAGAACATATTTAACAACACTTTACATGAGCTTCGTTATTATCACTGCCAGGGGAGCATCATATCTTTGATGGCTCTGTTGATTCTTTTGGTAGAGTACTAGCAGATATTGGTTTCAAATATAAGAAAGACTGTCCATAGAGAAGATTAATGGAAAAAACACGTGTTGCTCTTCCTCGAATTAATTTTCTAAGAAAATATATGAATAATTTACAATCTGAAAGTCGACTGGAATGTGTCTATTTGGATGAGACTTGGATTTTTGAAAATGACACTGTAACCAGATCATGGCTGGATGATAGTCATAAGAGTGTTCGAAAGTTGACGGCAAGAGGTAACACTCTGCATTAAAATTGACACTTGTCAAGTAATACAAATTTTGCTTTGCTTTTAGGTTTATAGTCATTTATGCAAGTACATGTAATGGTTTTATTAACAGTGCCTCTTTAGTATTTTTTTCAAATACTAGTAATCCTGATTACGATGGTGAAATAGGTAGAAACAATTTCTTAAATTAGTTTGAAATTGAACTGCTGTGTACGCTAGAAGTTATCAGCGATAGCTTTAATTTATTAAAAATTCTGTGAGCAACTACCGTACTTTGGAAGGCACGTGAGTGTCCATGGTTCCAGCAACTTGGATAGTCGTCAGACTATATTCCGGGCACTTGTGCGGTCTGAAACCGCCTAATACAAAATTTAAATATAAAAGTATTTCTCGAAAAAAATATTTTTGCTTTAGAATACTGTAAATTATTCAGCACTAAAACTGATAGATATGTATGCATTTTAACAACACATCATCAGTAAATATTAAAAGTAAAATATATAAAAGGCTTATAACCAAGGAGAGATTTTTATAATCTACCTACACATAATAAAAACAAGCAACGATTGCGAGTTTTTTGTTAAATTGCGGTGACATTGCTTACTAACATAAAATGAGTAAAATTTAGCTGGAATGTAAGTGTAATCAAACTCTTGTCTCCAGATTATAATTAATATGTATGGGTAAGATGCATCGTCTCATATTAAGATAAAACTTTTGCACAAAAATTTTGGAGAGTAAAGAATCAATTGGAGATGATAGAAGATGCGGAAGGCGTGTGAAGCAAGAACAAACGAAAAAAAAATCAAGTAAGTTTCGGTTTCAGTCTTAGCACATTCAAGAATAAGAATCATAGTGATTTTTGATAAATGACGAATATCGAAAGCTACAGTTTTAAAAATTTTATGAGACTGAATAAGTTGGATTCCGAAATTCTAGATTCGAACAAAAGTTGTGTTGCCTATAACATATGACTACAAAATATAGATATTTTTAGTTTTGCGCAATGTCTATCAAATTTAATGTTATTTTATCTGCCTGGCGGAATTAATTACGACTTTTATAGCGACTTTTACTCGTTCGAATTTTGATAAACTTCTGAAGTAGTACTAGGCTCTAATCCGGAACCTCTTTTGTTTAATATATTTATTAACAACTCCTTTACAATTGTCTGGCCACTGATGCCAAGTAATTTTGCAAGAATTTTATGTAAGAAAACATGGGCTGCTTGCAGTCAATATAAATTTATTAGTAAATATGTTTTTGTCTTTCATTTGACGTTAAACGTAATATTTTTGGCTAAGGTATAACCTTAGAAGATATGCTCAAATCACCGGTGGGATAACACTGATTTCTTAACAA
Organism: Amphimallon solstitiale; assembly: GCA_963170755.1. Taxonomy (NCBI): domain Eukaryota; kingdom Metazoa; phylum Arthropoda; class Insecta; order Coleoptera; family Scarabaeidae; genus Amphimallon; species Amphimallon solstitiale. The sequence goes on along the minus strand of OY720681.1, from coordinate 105,746,135 downwards.
AAGAGCATGGTGAAGAGCATATCTTCTAAGGTTACACCGTAGCCAAAACTACTACGTTTAACACTCTTTTTTGTTTTTCTACAGATGTTTACTGAAGATGGCAAGTTAGTTGCCGAAATACGTATATAGATTTTTTTTACATTTTTTTTGTAGTAAGGGATTTTCCTCTTGCATTTTATTTCAGATGTTTGGCCACAGTCTCCACCCATTATTGGATAAAGTATCGCCATGAACGTCCACTTCTTCTATTAATGAACATGGAACTATGATCCAACATTATCTTTTAATACGCACATTGATCATATTTGCTTAAATTCCTCTAAATGGTTTGAATTTATTATGAAAGTATCTAAGTACGTCAATAGTATTCATCTACTAAAGTTATTATATTTGAATTTTGTGCTCTCTAAACTGGAATATGCCTCAATTGTATGGTTTCCTCTGTATGCATCACAAGGAATTGCCATTGAACGTGTTCAGCGTCGTCTGCTGAAGTTTTTTCTTTTAAATCCTATGGTATATGTCCTGATCATTTCTTACTTTACATAGACTTAAGTCGCCATAATCTAACCTCACTGGAACACAGGAAAACGGTATATGGCACTTGTTTTTTATGCAAGCTGGTAATAAACAGAATGTATTGTCCTAGTCATATGGAGGTGCTAGCTATTATTATTATTATAGTGTAGATAGTTAATACTTTCTATTACTTCACATGAGAGACTTGTACTGACAGAAAGCCATCTATCCATCCTTCACCATTTGAGCATTTTCCATTTTTGTTGTTGTTATGAACACTGCTCATTATCTCCATCAAATATGTCGTCCGTCCAGTCGCCCCTGTTTGGTATTAGTTTGTTTTCGACCGATATAAGTCCAAACCACTTTTCCCAATTTTAACAGTAATGTTCTTTGCAAGTTCTTGAAAATTTGTTAGGTCTTCTGCAACTACGGCCAGGTTGTCTGTATAGACAACAACTGAATCATTTCATCAATAGTGTTAGCATTAGTTCTAAATTCTTTATTATATCTTTCCTTACACCTAAATTCTTATTGCTATTTTCCTACGAAACTAATCTAAAATGTCATCTTGACTTAGTGGCTTAATTGAACAACTTCTAGTTATTAGTTTACTAATAACTAGAAGTAAAAACTTCTTGTTTCAGACCCGTTAGTCATCATCAGTACGAGATAGCTAAGAAAATGTGTTGATTTTATAGTATGAGTAGTATAAAGTATTACCCTTATTAATCCCTAAATATAAAAACCCTACTCATATCAAGAGTATTCACCAGAAGTGGTTTCATTTTATGCATTATTTTGAAAGGCATGTACAAAGAAATCAAACTTTATTATTGTAATGGCAAGTAAATGCAGCACACATTTAGTATAAAAATGTCGCAGCTTTGGCTGAAACGTTCTATTCGCAATTTAAAGCAGAGTTTGAAAGGTGGATGTTTCACTGTCATTAGAATAATCCCTTCAGTGGGTCCACAAAGGAAATTAAAGCTAACAACGACGTTGTTTTCAGGATATGGAAGAAATCTTACTGATTAAATACATAGTAAGTGGCACTACATTAATAAGAGATCTCTATGAGGAAAGAATCATGAAGATTAGAATTATCACAGTGAAGTATTGTAGAATGCTCGCCAGATCCGTGAAGTAATCGAAGAGTGAAGATGGGGTATCTATGGGACACGATTTTTTTTTTGGAGACTTATCAAAAGATTTTTTTACATTATTTTAAAAACGTTCAAATAAATATGCGATTCTTAATAGATCATACATATGTTGAAAAATAAAATATCACTTTTCTTCAAATTATTTTTTCTTCATATCTACATGATAGTATAAAAATCACCCCACAGATATGGAAACAACTACTACTTTGTTAATTTAGCCGATTTGCTATGATAGGTAATAATATCAATGATTTGCACTTCATTACTTTGAGTCTAGATATTTAAACCCCCATTGTTCCCTCAATGGATGTAGATTATAATTTAATCATTAATTTAAAATAAAGTTTAAATAAAAGATGATTTATGTAAAGTCATGCAAATATAGGAAACAAACATTATAGTTATTCCAAATTTTGAGAAAAGTAGTTAAAGTGGCTAGCTAAATGCATAATTTATAGTGTCTAGAACAAATAACTTACTTACACTTTTATCACGTAATTCATAATGCTGTATATTTAGTTTAAGGAATATTCTTTTGGAATAAAGCAGCTTGAGAACTTCATCATAAAAATATCTGCTCAACTGTTCAAAGGTATTTTCATAACTAGCACATGAAAGAAAATAATTTCAAGAGCAGAGGAGCTTTGTAAATCTAATGAAAGAAAAAAATTAAATTAATTTACTGCATGACAAGTTTAAAGAACGGCTAGTTACCGTGAAGTCTCTCTATTTCCGTGCTTCCGTATCCATGCAACTTGAAAATTGCGCTTTGGTAGAATGGCATATCTAATTAGGACTGAGGAGTGCGGATATTTTGAAGGTACATGGTTATTCACAAAAATGTACAGTAAGTATCAAATTATTTAAAAAGAAAATCTGTAAAATATAATAAATGAAAATCATATTATTAAAGTGCCGAAAAATTCTTAAATTTAAAAATAATAAAATAGGAATTTTTATTTTGATGGAACTTAAAATACACGAACTCAAAGCATTTGACATAAGAAATAAAATTATACATATAATACTTAAGATAATTTTAAAGAAGCTTTTTTTTGCAAAACGGGCACGGGACGGAAACACACAAATTTCTACTTGAAAATGAAGAAATAAGTATAACAATAAGATTTTACTAGCAGTCTAATAGCACACAGAGTTAATACAAAACTGTTTAAATCAAGGCGGTTAAAGACACTCGCTTCATTCTCCTTTTTAGTAACATGCAGGGATTATTCGAAATCTAAGATAAATTATATCACCTTCGCCTCCACCAAATCTGTTTTGTTAGCCACCATGTTAGTCTCTGGTAAAGTAATGGAATATTCCAAAGTAGACTAATTGAACTATGTCTGCTTAGATACCAGGTGTCCACAAAAAACGCCCCAGCTCGTATCACCCTTATTTGAAGCCTGATTGTAACGATCGACATATAAAATTAAACGACCTAAAAAGTGCTATCGCAGAAATATTAAATTTTATTTTTAGCTATTCGGTTCATCAAGGATCGATAATCTACTGCTACTTTTTTCAAAAAATTTCATAATTTTTTTTTTTTGTTCAATGATGTAGCACAATACACTTTTATTTCAAGTTGTTAGAAGATAAAAAAAACTGTTTAAATGTATTATCACTTTCCAATAATCATGTTACCCTTAAAGAGACCATGTCAGCCATATTATGTAGTTTTGTCAACCATAATATGTCTAAAATTAAAAAGCCTTGACGGCACCTTACATTAAATAAGAACGTTCTCACATTCAAGGTATTTTCAATAAAACAACCGTTTAATAATATATTGATATTTTTTAAAATTCGTCAATGAAATAAAATTATTTTAACAAAAAATTAATGAAAATGCTCAAACTAGACACCGTCCATTTCAAGGCACTGTCGACACCTGGATATCACACCTAACGTAGCATTAATCAGAACTTCTCGAGACATTTTCTGATATGCGTCAATTATTCGATTTCGCAAAACTTCGACTGTATCAGGAGGATAATATCTTGCAAATCGCCCCAGAAGAAAAAAATCCATCGTGGTCAGATCACAAGAACGAGCTGGCCCCCAAATAGGTCCGTATGTTCCCATCCAATGATCTCCAAATACTCTATTGATTATGGCGTTGTGTGGAGTAGCTCCATCTTGTTGAAAAACTAAATTATTTCTTTCATTAAAGGGTAAATTGTCAAGAACTTTTAGTAAGTCTTCACTTAAAATTTTTGGTGTTATAAAACTAAACGCTATTCGTATTCTCTCCCTCATATCGTCGGGGTGTTGTTAGTGATGTAGGAGGGATAATATTTTTAATATGTACTCATAAAAGAAAATCGGGACTCGTGAGATCTAACGTTCTAACGTTTACTTGAAAACGGGCAGGCGCCACATACTTTGACGAAGTGGTATATTTTCCAAAAGTGCAGGAAAAATGTCTCTTAAAAATCGAAGAAACGTTGCGCCGTTTAAGTTACCATCAAAAAAAAAGAACGGACCGACATATCACTAGCGTTTCAATTATTCCACCCCACACATTGACACACCATCTGTGTTGCCTATCCAGAGTTTTAAGAAATAGGGATTTTCGTCAACATAGTAGTGAAAATTATGTCAATTAACTAATCCGTTATTGTGTAATGATGACTCATCCGTAAAAAGTACAAAAACCAAGAAATCTTCAGTAAACTTTTCTAGAACCCATAAACAAAATACGAGTCGTCGATCATAATCTACTTCCACAAGTGCTTGGTGTAATTGAATACGATATGGGAAAAAGTGCATTTTTATAATTCTTCGGAGGCTCCGTCTGCTTATTTCAGTGGTTACACTTACCTTTCGCTGACTTGTATGCGGATTTATCGACCAAAGATTCGATAACCAAAAAATCATTTTCTTCATTTCCCGTAATTGGTCTTTGCCGTTCTGGTTTCTGATAACACACACTTCTTGTTCTTCGAAAAACTTACAATACATTTTATAATAACCGCCTGTCAGGGTGACGCCTGTTAGAATATTTTTGAGAATAAAGTCTTGATGCTACCAAGCAATTTTCGTCAAACTCTCCGATTACTAAAATCATATCCAGCTTTTCGCGTTGAGAGTATGGTGTCATTTTAAATAATTAAAATTATTTAAACGACGCCGAATAGTGATGATGTCCTAACGAATATGTACTGTCACTGTCAAATGACTTGTCTGTTTGCAGTAATAATAACACCGTCAAAGCCTACCTTTAAAAAATAAATTGCAAGAAATTAATGTTTGAAATTAAAAATCTTAAATTACTAAGAAACTACAAGAGATAGGTATAGGAAACCTTAATGCAGATTTAAAAGCAATTAAGATTAGAATCTAAATATGGTAATAGATAAAATAAGAAAATTATTTGTCTTTAATGCTAGTCAAAACAAAAATTTTGTTTTTAAACAGCCTGTATAATTTTCAGATATCAACTTTAAATTATCTTAAAGTCTGATGCTTTGAGTAAACAATAAATACACTTTTTAAAATAATTCGCTCAAATATGTAAGACAGAAATATCTCTTAAATTTTGAGCTACATTTTCAGAAATAGTAAAATATCTCGAAAAGAGGTTGAATTAGGTATAGGAAATATCATCAATCGATTCTACGTGTAAAACAAATTGGTTTCCTTTTTTTTTGTATAACAACACGGGTGTGTAAACTTTTATATAACTATAACCAAATATTCGTTTTAGGCCATAACCCAAAAATCCTAAACATGACGAAACAGTTTCCCCAAGAATTGAATTGGACATGGAAGAGTTAGTATGCACATCACGTAAAAGCTTTGCAAAAAAAAAAACTATTAAAACTGCTTTTATACAAAATATACCGAATCTGCCGCACATTGTGCATTGACTCTACAGTGTGGTGAGCAGATGCCAGACCATATAAACGCATTTTTATGAACGCGTGTTTATTAGACTTGGCATATTGAATGAAAAACAAAACCGAGGAACGCATTATTCAGAAATACATGTTTTCACGGAATGTAAATCCAAACGAATAAATTACGCAATTTTTTGCGTGTTTGTGTACCTATACTATACCATATACACTTTAGGTATCCATATAGACTACTCGTATTGTTGGACAAGAGTTTATTATTTTCGAATTTACGAGGGCATCCACGTGATAAGCATTCTGAATAGATTTATTTTGAGCTACTTTGCTTTTCCGTTTTATAGAGTCTAGAATCTCTAGAATAACGCCGGAACGTGGAGCGCATTAAAATTTAATTACACATCTGTTATCGGGACCAGAGAATGTACTCTCCGAAATATGTGTCACTCTATGATTATTCGACAATAAACGGGGACAAGTCATGTTTGTAATGTAATTCATTCTCAAGAGACAAACAGCGGGAACATGGTGCTTCATTAGCCGTACATGGTATGGAGTATTGTTTCAGTTAACGCTACCCCGAAATTAGTAGCTTATTGATTAGTGGCCGGATAGAGAACTACACACGCCACCGTATTTGTTGTACGCTCTGCCGCCTAAAATTACCCCAAGCAATCTCTCTCTCAATTTATGTTTGATTGGTATGGGATTTAGCCGGGGGTGGGGGAGGGGGGGTCGTGCATATTTATCTCTCACGTCTCCAATTCCGACGCAACACTCTCTTGCTTGACAGTCAAAGAGGGGGATTTATTATTTAAATGACACCGGTGTGTTTGCATAATCTGGATAAATATGTTATATATTTTTTTAAGAGGGTTAAGTTTAGTGGCACAGAGTGCAAAACGACATCCTAATGTGTATAATATTTTATTCACGAAAAATTCGGACCTACTTCCTAATAAAATCTTTACGAGCTGTTCAATTTTTCTTTCGGGCTTACAAATAATAAAAGTCTAGAATAAAATATACCCTACTTTTTGGTGAGATTACACCATCTATGAGATTTAGGGTGCTGCTCGATACGAGAATTTAAACACAAATCTAAGAAGTATTAGGATTCTGGTAAATTGAGGTTTAAGTCACCCTTTACATAATATGCACTATTTGCAACTGATTATGCAAAATTTATTGTTTTTCTATTAAATGCGCTACCCATTTTTATTTAAGGTAGTGAAATGTGGCTTCTAATTCCGTTCATAATACTAAGTGTCACGAGTTAAATAAAATACTTTACCTGGTCTAGGTGACTTATTGCCTTACCTAGTGCTGTTCAATTTAATTCCCTATGTGTGCCCTATACTGCTATGCTCTTGGGCGACGAGGTTATTCAGAGAGGTCTTATGAATACGATAGTTAAAATTGGGCATCAAGTCACAACATTCAAATGTGAGAGGTGTTAAAGTGGTAAATGACTTACCACCACCAGTATCGGCGAATCGCTAGATTTTAAAATATTGACAAATGTTGTTTAAACCACTATGGAAGATTAGGAATAACAACAACAAAAGTTAAAATATATACCAAAAAATATACTGAGAGTTAAAAAAGAATATTTAAGGTTTGAAAGCAACACATATGTTAATTGCTAAATTGATTAAGCAAACCTAATTAAAATAATAAAAAAAAGAAGCCAACGAGCTTGAGCGTGGACAGGTGCAGCTGCTGAGACTCTTGGTTCAGTACCAACAAGATATACAGCATGTGTAAAATCATATTGGGGATAGGACATGTCTATATTATGCATACCGGCAACAACGCGCAGGTCGTGCCAGTAAAGTACGATTAGCCTTTCAGTCGGATACCGTCAGTCGATGGATGAACATGTATTTATCTAAGCATGCATCACACGCTTCGTAAATACATATTTACTAAATAAGAATTCAAAATACTTCTGGGAGTTTTATTATATTGCGTATACACAGTAGGAAAATAAAAGCGCAATTCTAATTAAACATTAATTCTTAGTAAATTATTCTATAAATTTACTAAGAACGGAATTTTAATGAAAATAAAAAATATACTCTAAACTAAACAATACTAAAAAATAAAATGTTATCGCATAGGCTCAAAAATGCCTCCTTCAGCAGCAAGGCATTGTACGACTCGAACAAACAGTTCGAGTCGTTGCCATATGCGCGTATTGGGGCAAATATGACAACTTGAAGAAAACGAAAAAGAAAGATTTTATCACGAACATTTTAAAATCAATGCCAATCTAAAATTTAATTAGATAACAGAGGCGCTACAAATTGTCGATAGGCTTTTGTTTCAGTATATAAGGCGAAAACAAGAATAGACTTGTCTTAGATGAAGTAATTCAAGCAGTAAAGACGTTAATTTTGGAAAAGAATAAAATTTTTGAGATAGCGAAAGTGAGAGTAGGAGTTTATATGCACTACTTATCATCTCATGATTTGAGAATCTGTATTGAGAATTAGATTTTTATTTTATTTAGTTTCCTTTAAAACAAATTCATTCAATTAATTTGCATTTTTTATTATTTTAATTTTTAAGATGGAGGACATCAAGAGTGAATTTGATAAAATGTACGATGATATGAAGTAAGTTATAAAATAAATAATTCAATTTAGGTAGAGTTCATGGTGCTAAACATGCTGAAGGTACTATGTGAAAATATTTGCCTTTAGTAAATCGTTGGGCATCATTAATTAGATGAATATTATCTTGTTTAATAATAATAATTCGTTATTTTAAAATAATAAAAGCATAGTTAATGGTGTTAGACGTGCTGAAGGCATCATTAATTATTATACAGTGCGTTCATGATGAAAGGAACAAATTCGTTTAAAATTCACGTAATTATTTTGCAGAAAAACGTTCGAACAGGTCGATTAGTCTTTTAAGTTTTGAATTTTTTGACATAAGAAAATTATATACAGGTGTCTAAAGAAGAACATATGCAGCAATCATTGTTTCTTTTCAATGGAACATCCTGTATATTATGCCATTTTTTAATTGTAGGGTGAATTCTAAACACATTAAACACATTTTTGTGTAACATGCCATATCCCCAAAATCAGCGGTTTTCGGAATAATGAGTTTTGTGATAAATTAAAATACACATAGGTAATGAAATATAATGTTTAAATTGAACAAGGACACCTTGAACATTTTTTTAAAAGCCAACAAAAACAACCTGGTATTGCAAATTTTATCTTCAACAAAAAACTCTACTTCAAATTAATCGATTTTCATGTATTTTTTTGAATTTATCACATATCAAACGTCATTATTCCGAAAACCGCTGTTTTTGGGGTATGGTATGTTACACAAAAAGTGTTGAGAATTTACCATACAATTCAAATATGGCATAATATACAGTATGTTCCGTTTAAAAAAACAATGATTGCTGCATATGTTCTTCTTTAGACAGCCTGTATATAATTTTCTTATGCACTCTTTTCTATTTCATTGTATTATTTTGTAATAACTATCTAATACAGGTGGATAATAAACTATTATTATCAATAATATTGAAATATATTTCTTAATGATATAATTGCAGGTTTTAATGAAATTTCTATATCTCCCCTCTTGTTCCACTAGTGAATATTACGTTTGTAATATATAAAATTTTATAATTTCAGAAAAATTTAATGTTCCTATATTATCCCTAACGAATACTTTGAAACAAAACATTAGAAAAATTAATCAAAAGTTAAATACTATATAAAAAAAAATAAACCAACTAGACGACTTCAAAATGAAATTTTGAAGATAATTACTTATTTATAAGAACGTTTCTAAGAAAACCTTCTTTCTCTTCTTGTAGCTGTATGTAACAACTTATATACAATGTATGTGTGGGGAAAAGACTGGCGAGAAACAACAGCGGCGCTTGTAAGAAAAGCAATTTGAAACGTGTAAAAGTTGTGTAAGTTTCTTTATAACGGGGTAAAAGTGGCTTTTAGAGGGTTTGCGTTCTGAATATGGAAGGCGTGTTGTCGGGCTGCTTCAAATAGACCATCATCGAAAACCTATCTTGATACAAGAAAATCCAATATTAGAAAGTGAGTATAGATAATATGCGTTTATAAGAAGTGTGCACATATAAAGAGATGGATGTATTCGTGTCAATAATTATAACGTTACCTATATTTTAAATTTTGTCGGCAAAGTAAGATGAAAAATCATTGACTTTAGAATTTTCTTCAGAAATATAAGGTAGATAAAACAACACAAAAAGCACACGCAAGCTAAGAAAATTAATTGGAGACTAACACATTAACGATCCCTGTAAATGCTTGAAACATGCGAATATTGCACTTGTTTTATGCTCTTCATATGTTATAATTAGAATTCCATTTTACTTTTATATTTCGCACTATTATGAATAAACAAATCCACATACTTAAATATCTGATTTGCTTAAAATCATGACGTTAGAATACTAAATATGCTTCGCTTTTCCTGTAATCCTTTCACCATATATTCTTGTTTCGTACATAAATATTATATGGATATGCTTTATTCTTCCAATAAATCTAATATACAACACATGTGTTATTAATTTTGTCCTTAATTAACACTTGCGTTTGTAATGTTAATTTAAAGATATCGTTCCTTTATATACGAAATTATAGGTTATTATACCATTTGACAGATACCTACATAATGGGCGATATGGTTTACATTGATTTCCCATCTCTGCAAGTACTTTATTATTTTATCATTTTCAGCTGGATTGATCAGACGATTTCTTTTTGAGATATTTAGACGCAAATGTTGATTGACTAGAAATTTCTGTTCTGTTTCTGAAGTTTGGTGTTAAAGGCACCGTTAATATTTTAAAGGAGATTTACGTAGTTTAAAACCGTTGTTCACGATAGGAAGCATTGGAATCGTTATTCCGCCTTGGGCTTTTATACGTACAAAAGCACGGATATGGTAATATCTAGTTTTGAGGCAGTTGTAGAGTACTGTTGAAGAAAGCTAATTATTTAATTTAATTTAATTCAGTTGAAATTCAGGTACTTTTACTATATATTCTAAATTTAATTTTAGTATTTTTTTGTTGCATGGTGACGTAACTAATTAGGACTTCTGATGTTTCCTGTTTTTTATATCCTTTGTCTTTGGAGCTGTAATTAGCAGTTAATTTTAGTAGAGCCGAAGAAGCAATTACATCCTTAATCTGTGCTACTGTTTTTTTACACGAACTAGGGGCTAATTTAAGTTTTTGTTGTTGTAAACCTTTATTTTTAATAAATGTAGGAGCCAGTCTCATGTTTCGATTTTTAATTATTATACTGGACCAAAAATCTGACAGTACATACATGTAATTTTGTATATGTGTACACTATTAGAAACCTCTTTTAGTAGTGATTTTTTAAATATAACAACTTTGCTAGGTATTATGTACTTTTTTTTACAAATCTCATCTGTTTAACATACTTTTTCTACTCCCATACTTTAATTGTATTATTAGATATGCTGAACCTATACTTTAATGATGTCCATTACGATACAGATTTTCATTATGATACAAGTTTATATACAATAGGAATACAGACTTTTCATTACGATACAGGTTTATATCCAATAGGAATGCGACATTCCAATATTCAAACAATATTCAATATGGCGACTGCATATCTGACAGATATAAAAATTAATTTAATGTCACAGTTCTCTGCAATTTAGAAGTAAGTAGTTAAAATTTGTGCTTTTTTGAAAATATAAACGGTAAAAATCAAGGATAATGACAGTGAAATGTAAAATTTGACTCCAGCAGAAATTATGGAACAAGCCACGAACAATTTATTACCAACTAAATTCGCAAAAACGTACGGAAAATTTTACGCTCAATTTATGAAATGGAATGTTCAAAAAATAATGTTTTATTATGTGGTCGTAGAAAAAATAGTGTATGCAACTCGCATTTAATGGCTATTTTTGTACAGACGTTTATGGTGTTGAAAGTATTGAATGATAAAAAGAACAGATAAAAACAATAAAATTTATGACTTTTTTGCCGATCTCCAACGAAAAAATTCGATTTTGTTTTGCTTATTATTAATCGGTTTAATTTTGTTTTCTCATTTGTTACCGTCTATACCTGTCATTTAGTGTATTGAAATGAGTTCGACGACAACCGAATTATCGCCAGCTAAGCGAATTTGAGAGGAGTCGCATCATTGGACTACATGAGGCAGGTATTGCATTTCGTGAAATTGCCAGACGGATGCAAAGAAATGTTGCAACAGTTATTCGACGATCTAGAAGAACCACAAAACGAAAAGATAGGAGGCTAAGATTGTTTAGTGTTAGAGATCGGTGGCGTACCTCGAAATGCTTTTTCGTTAGAGATAAACGAAAAGAAAGAATGGCAAGAAAAATATGTAACAGCTTAAATGTTAATCCTCTGTATAGTTCTCGTATACCTTTAAATAAGAAAAAGTTTGTGAACTTTCAAGAAATGTGTAAACAAAAGGATACCCCAGCAGTATCACCACTTTTACGAGTCTCTCCCAGTAGAAAGGAACATTGTTGAACAAAGTGACTCTTATGATGAAATTTCGCTGCAAACACTCAAAGGAACCAAATGCGTCGTAAAACAAGAAGAAATTTCTAAATAATAAATATTGCACCTACCAACTTAGAATTTTTCTATTTTGTACGATTTCTCTCTCTTATGTTACTCTAAATGATCTGTTTAAGTTCTCTGTTAGTGAAACTACTATAAACTAACTTAATAAATATTCTTATTCACCTTACGCATTTTTCTTTTACACCTGATGTGAAACATTATATCAAGGCAGAAAGGCGTATACACAATTAGTAGAAAAAAATCCATTGTCAGAATTTTAATTAGCTTGTCTTAATAGTAAACTTTCTAATTATATATTCCCTAATTTTTGTGAAGAACTGCGAAAAATTGTAATTTTGAATTGTTTTTTTTTATTTCCTGTAAAATTGAAGTATTGGTTGACTTGAAGCCCTTGATATGCAATGAATTAAAAAATCGGTGAAAAGATCTCGAAATGAGTGTATTTGTGGAAGAATATGATGAAAATTCAAATGAAAGCAACTGTACACTGTCTAATAACCCTCTTAAAATTAAAATTAAATTATTACTGGCAATAAATAAATAAATTTATATTTAAAAATTTTATTTTTCTGGATTATCTCCGTATAAATATATCTTCGTCAAAAAAAGGTATTAATTTCTGGTTTTCATCATACATACCCTTCAGTTTTTTATATGCTACAATATTGTGATATTAAAAATATATCGTTCTATCTAAAATTTTAAAGAAAAACAAGTAATATACATAAATTGAGAACAGCGCCTCTTGTTACTTTTTTGGACAACCACGTAATTTTCCATTACACGCACTTCAATTCTCTGTAAAATTCTCTATCTAATGTCCCTAGAAACATTGAAATTCGATAAGGCAAACCGTAGTTACACTTAGTTTTGTACGCAGGCATACCCCCTTTCACCCTCCCCTTCGTATGGGCGTTAGATCAAAAAGTTCCAAATGAAAATTGTATAAAAACATCTGAAAATGTTGCCACTAAAAATTTTAACCTATCATAAACTTGAATTTAATGAAAAAATATCGAATTTTTAATTCACCATGAGGATGGCGCCGTCTTGTGATCGTTTTGGAAACTTAAAAATGTTTTAGTTGAAATTCCCATGGTCCGTTTTACTATCAAGATTCTTTCCGCCATTTTGTATGATAAAAGGTTGCCAAGATATGGCCCGTGACCGAGCTTCTACTGACACCTGGTAGAATATAAATTTCATTCAACTGATGCAACGATATTCCACGTTGTAACACTCTGTAATTGGCTCTTCCGAATTAAAAGCAGAATATAATTATGAATGAATATTTATTCATTACATTTCTATTTTGTCGTTTCTAAATTAAATTGAACCTCCAACGGACTTATTCCATAGCTATAATCCGGAATAACAATTACTTTTAAAACAATTGTTAATATGACTGGCAGAAATAGGCTTCATACGGCAACCCCTATACATATTGACATTATCCTGTTACAATTAGATGACGTGCCAAGCGCTGATTAAACAGGATACGCTCTTGATACGTAGCTTGGTGGCGTCAAACGATTAATGCACGGAACAAACGTTAATGCCGGCGGGTATGTATGTATGTATGTACTACGTACTAGGTACATGTGCAAATATGAGATGTGGATACCTACCGTACCCGCTAAGCTTAATACCGTTTCCTAAATTATCGTCTCGTATTGATTCTATACCGGAATTTATTGCAAATTGCGATTTCATGAAGTTAATGGTACGCTGAAGTTCGATTAGAGTGAAACTTTAATTTATTGACACTCGCCAGAAGGTAAAAATAACTGCAACGGAAGCAATTAATTGTTACTGGGTGCGTGTCAGGTTATTAAAGGTAATGTAGGTATATTGAATCGTACAATAAACGTTCATGCCGGTTACGCGATGGCAGGTTTAATCTCCTATCCATATTATAGCTTCGTCCGCAGCTCTATCTCAAATATAGGAAAAATGAATTGATATACAGGGTGATGACACGAAAGGTTGTAACAAGTTCTCTGTGTGCGTGCTGTTGATTAAATCGATATTATACTAAATAATAGGTTTTATCTATGGGGACTTTTACGCCAATAAAGATAGGCAGCCTCGTTCGCTCCTCCCCTCGGGAGTCCACCTAAACACAGTAGTGGCCACTTACTATTGAAATTCGTAGGTTTTTCAAACTCACTTGTGAAAGTAAATTAATACGGTACTGAGTTATTACTGTTGTGCTTAATTAATCCCAACACATTGGGAAAGCGAGAAGAACGTACGTCTTGCTCTACGGATAACTTCTGTCGGATAAAAAAAACGTTAGGTCCAATACCTTTCTTATTAATTTTTTATATATATCAAATAAAAATCAACATCGTTCAATGCCACTTGATTTATTTACATACGTTTAAAATAAATTATAAATTTAAAATAAGCGACATGCAGAAATAAATACATACATAAATAGAGAATTGCTTTGACTTTAAGATACATAGTTAGAAATTACATTTATAGTATTAAATAAAATCAGATATCATCTTAAATTTTCACTATTCATAGCCCAAGTTTAACTCTAACATCATAACTAGGGGGCGGACATGACCGAGTTAAACTACGACGGAGTTACAACGGAGCAAGGAAATAATGTAAACAACACACATTTACTGAATAGCACTAATTCATATGGTGAACTGCAACATCTGTTTACGCTCGAGAAGAGCCCGAGAATGAGAGCAAAAAATGGCCATAAAATAAGGAATTTATTAGTAAAATTCTTTCTACATCGGCGTAGATAGTCTGAGGGGTTTTTAAAATGTATTATATTTACCTTATATTTCGCAAGAGAAATAATGTAAATATGTATATTCTTAATGTTATTTAGTTTCAATAACATACGCGTACATTTTTAGTTATCATTTATTTATATCTAGAACGTTGTTTATATTACTTTTTCTGATATGAAAATGAATTGTCAGTGATTCCGAAATTTATTACAAAGTCTGTAAAATATCGTTACAGAATGCCAAAATATCGCACGTTTGTCGGTTAGCTTTGCTAAAACATACGCAGAAATAGTTTATACATAGACACCTATCCGGAAGTTGATAGACTTGTATCCACTTTTAAAAAAGTTTTCAGAAGAGCACTATCGAGAGTAGCTCTTTACAGCGAAAGACTTCCATCTTTGTCACTGCCTCCCTCGCCAGTAATAACTAGAAGGGGAACTTCGTTGGAAGCTACTAGTTCCTATGCAGATAATTTCGATAGGTTACAAAATTTCGTTAAATGTTTAAATGACGATGCTCGAAGTAGTTCTGAGTGCAAATCACAAATTTAAAAAATCACTTTTTATTTCTTCAGGAACACTTTGTAAATTTGCCTAAACTAATCACATATTTTGAAAATCGAATCTCAAATTAAAAAATGGATTAACCACATTAGATGTGGCTATTAATAATTCGAAGTGGCTTCGGATGTGGCCTTCGGCAAAAGTTAGATGCAGTTTTTAATAGAAATCCAGATTTAATAACATTGCTGCAATTGTGTATGCTAAATACGCTAAAATAAAAGAATATTTCCAGTACGTACATATAACAGAAAGAGAAAATGAACAAATATTAATGTATTTTGTATTTTATAGATCACCAGCCGCTTGTTATCCAATTATATAAATAAAATTCAAACCTCTTTAAAAATACAACATTTCAATAGTGCGCCCATGGGCGATGAGTCATGACTCGCTCATGTCCGCGCCCTAATCATAACATAAAGTAAAAAAATAATACGGAAATATTAATATGAATGTCAACCGTTATTTGCTATTAATAACTATTTTACTACAGTACGAGAGTTCATATAAATTTTTGACGGCTTTTATAGATGTATACATATACATACGCTCGGTAAAATGACTACGCGAAGTTCTAATGTTGATTTCTAAGAACGAAATGATTTGATACACGCGGAAATTAACTGACTATACGAACATTAAGATATATGGATTAATGGCAATGTGACAATGATCTCGCGTGTGCAGATACCTTTTGCTTGAGAGTACGGGAATTATCTATCCAATGACGAGAGTGTCTTTGCATATAATTAAAGGGAAATATAAGAATGCATAGAGTAATTCATCCTTTTAGCCTTTCGGATTCTTTGGTTTATTTCACTTTGTTCCCACTGTATTCCAGTGAAGCGTTTAAATTCTTGAATGCGTCCACCTGTACCAATTTTATCTTATCTATACATATATTTATATTTCCTTTCTACCTTGCTACTAAATTCTGTTTCAATTTCTTCTGGCAATCCGAAATAATCACCACATCTTCGGCAAAAACACAGTCTGTGATCTCAACACGTTTCATTTCACTATAGCCTATTGTCTTGTTCCGCTGTCTGGTTTCATTATAGATGTCATCCATTAAGTTATAAACAGTAATGAACTGAGTCCTACTTTTGTTCTGAATAAATCTGATTTGAGATTATTCTTATTTATATAATTATTGGTTTCCTCATATAGACATTTGATTGCTTTTACTAGTTAGTTGTTGATGTTTATTTTCTTCCAGGCTTTGCCATATACTTTATCTAGGTATGCTATCAAAAGCTTTTTCCATTTCCATAAAAGCCAAGTAGATTTTTTTACCCTTACTTAGCGCACTACTCGTTATTTCTTTAATTGTAAATATATGTTCCTGGACACTTCCCCCTTTTTTTAAACCCGTTTTCTGATTTATTAAATTTTAGCTCTACCATTTTCCTGAGTTTTCTTCCAAAATCTGTTCATATACTTTTACCACTGTATTTAATATAGTTATTTCTCCGTAATAGTTGCATTTTTTTTGTCCCCGCGCTTATAAGTTGATATTATAGTGCTAATCGTCCAGTCCCTAGGTAACCTTTCTTCCTTCCATACCTTGTTATATATTTCCAAAAGCATCTCTAGTCGAAAATTTCTATTCTTAAACATGTCTGCTGATATTTTGCCGTACCCTGAAATTTTTCCTTTTCTTGAATTCCTGATTCCTTCTATCAATTATCTTTTTTCTATGATTTTCTCATGTCTCTCTAGTGGTAGGGTTTATGGTAGCTTCTTTTCCTCAATTTCTTACATTCAAGGTATTCTTTCCACCTATTCATCACTTGTGTTTCTTCTGTTATTAATTTACTTTCTGTTCCTTTAATTGCCACCGTTTCATTTTCTTTACTGTTTCTAATATTTTTAAGGACCTTGTAGAATAGCTTGTGATTACCTTTATTGTCCCGAATTTGGCTCAATGCTTTTATGTAGCTTCTTTTATCATATATTTAACTATTTTACTTTGTTCTTTATACAATTTAAGGTTTTCTTCTGTTGTATGCACCAGGCCGCTTGATTTGAATTTTTATTTACTTTTATTGTTCCGTATACCTCATCATATAACCACATCAAATGCATTGGAAGAAAAGGTCTTACTTAGTGGCCACATTAAAGTGCTTATTTACAAAAACCAGTATTCTCAGAAAATCAAAAGGCTTCGGCAACGACCTAATTTTAGCAAATAAACGAAGAAACTGCCAGTAGTGAGAGAAAGTAAACAGATAGTCTACTACATGCCATCGCAGAATTGTAAATATTAATTAGCCTTCACTTATAACTAGAGACTGGAAAATATGCACTAAAAAGTTTGCCAAATATGCATGCAATATGCACTTAAAAAATCCCTAAATATGCACTTACACTATGCAATATGCACTTATGATGTTATTATGTTATAAGTTATGACATAATGTGAGCAATCACAAACAAACTCCCGAAAACAGAGTACGAGAAATAACTTTAAAATAAATTGCATGCGAATAATACAATAGAAACTTACAAATTGTTCTTAAACAGTAAATTAGATGTATCATATAAAGAAAATTTTTAAAACACAATTTATAAAGCATACTATTCTGCAAAAATGTCTATAATAATCAAGAAATTTGAAAGTTAACTCTTTTTCTCCGTATACAGAAATTACTGTCTTTAAAAGATACCATATCTCTGATCGATAGGATGGGTAAAATAAACAAATATATAAACAAAAATAAACACTTACTATGAATTAATTATTGTACAAACAAAGGTAGGTATCATGCTTTTACCTTTTGGAAAATAAACATATTATTACTGTTTACTCTAAATTTAATTGCATATGCAATTTCGTACAGTTTGTGGCTCATATCTTTAATATTTCATTTGCTTAGAGAATAATATTGGTTTTCATTAAAGCTGCCTTACATACATCTATGTTAGAAATGTATATAAATCATATTCTTTTTCATACAAACAGTTTATATTGAGGGATTGGAATATACCGCTGAACGTATACGGAGATCCTGAAAACGTGTTTCTTGAATGCTTTTTCGGATTTATATGCTCCTCTGAGCTGATCCTCTAAATATAAAATGAAATCTCTTTACCCATAGACGCATGCAATTCTAAGTTTACCAATTTTAACTTGGATAAATTTAAACTGATAATCTCTTTCATTGTCTGTGTGGCAGAGTAAATTTAATATGTTGTACTATATAAATATTATTATCTGAGCAAAGTATATTAAAGTATATATGTATTTTAAGGAAAATAAAACACACTAGGTATTATTTCACAATTATTGTAGTTAACTCTATCTATACATTTCGCCGTGCGGCATCATCAGGAGTCTGAAACTAACTAAAGCTAACAACTACAATAACTTATTATATACCAAATTACAATGACAAATAAATCCGAACTATGAGGAAAACTATCCACTTAAGGATACATTTAAAAAGTTGATAGTTTTCCTAGTAATTCGAAAAATCGTATTCTAAGTATATTCTATTTACTGGTATAGGTATATGTAGATGATATACTGGTATGTTTTAAAGGTACCGATAGAGAATATATTTTTTGACTATATTAATAATGTACAACATCCTAATATAAAATTCACACTAGCAATTCATCACAAACCTACACATACCGATACAACTGTACATTATTCTTCCTTTCACCCTTTAAAACTTACATTAGCTGCTTATGAATCAATGATACGTAGACTAGTCAATACACCACTTTAATAAACTAACTTTAATACAGAACTAGATAGAATACTAGTAGAATTTGTCAATCTCTTCGAGCTTGAACTCCGGCTCCTTTTCACCTGCTTACGGCTCTATTATAACAATTTCCTGTAAAACGCAAGCATTGCCATGATGCTTTTTATAATATCCGATTGTCAAAACTTTTGACGCACGCTGTATATACGTCGAATTGAAATTTGTTCACAAACTAACATCGCATCAAAACTTAGTTGACGTTTATTATTGGTATAAACTTTAAAAAATTTGTTGGGAGACCTAATTGTCAAATTGTCATTCCTGACATAAGTAAATGTAGCAATTGTGTTAATTTTTTTGTATTAAGGAGCATTTTTATAATATAAAAAACTCGTTATTGTTATTCTTATACTTACATGTGACAGTACACTTTCATTTTGCTGACAATTTATAGTAATCTAGAGAGAAGGATAGGAGATATTTTATTCGATATTAGTGCCTTCCGCATAGAACAAATACATATAGAAAAGAACGATACAACAGTAATATTTGGTAGTAACAAAAATACATACGTAATAGGCATCTCATTTTAGTAAAGTATTACACATAGTGATTCATACACTGAGTGCTCACTTGCGCCCATATAAATGTTTGAAATTGTTTATAAGCCGAAATCCAATTTTCGTATGACTGTCGTAGAAAATCAAACTTCATTTGGTATGTTCGAAGTGTCGTGTTACTTTAAAGGATATTCTACACTTAAAACCAATTATATACACAACATTAGCACTTTATTAAGTGTTTTTCGTTGGTGTATGTTATTCGGCTACGTACAGTTAAAGTTCGCACACAGAAGAATTAAAAATCTATAACTTTTGTATGTTTAATTTAGTTTACGTTTTGTCGTATAAATACTAACTTCGTGTTCGATGAAATTAATGCCCTTTAGTGCTTTCGTATTTGATTTTATCGATCTACATATTTTTAATAAATCTCTACAGAATGCATACTTTGCAAGATATTTGCAAAAAAGTGCTACTCAATAAAAGTAAAAGTGTTACTCCGGTCCGAATGTTGAAATTTCTTTTATAAAAAAACTATTCCAAATCTAGCTCTATATACTTTTGTACTCTTGATAATAATATATAGAATGTATAATTTATGAAATATTTGCAAAAATTCCTATTTGATGAGAGTAAAGGTATTACTTCCGGTCGGAATTTGAAAAATTGTTTATACAAAGAGTATTTAAAATCAAGTTCTAAATGCTTTTATACTCATAATGTATTTGCCTAGAAAGCATGACTTGCAAGATATTCGCAAAAAGCTGATTTCCGACAAGAGTAAAAGATCTACTTCCGGTATAATTTCGAAAGACTTTTTTCGTATCATTTTTCTCGAATTTACCTTCGAGTACATTTGAATTATTTATAAATTTACTTAAACTTAGTAGTTGACGAAATATTGGTAAAATTCGAGTTTTTCGCTAAAGTAAACTACAACTTCCGGTCTATTGATTTTATTGAAACCCTAATCATATCTCAAAAGAGAGATTATACTAAATATAAAATTTGGAATTAATACTTTCAGCCGCTTGACCGCTTTCGTGGTCTCACACACACAGAGAGAGAGACACACATTTTTTAAAAATCACTTTTTCGGTATTAGGGGATTTCAGCACGTGGATATCTGCAAAAATCTCGAGGTCAAAAATTTTTATCATAACAATAGGTACTTCCTTATACTACGTATAAGAAACTAAAAGGAATCAAATTTGATGTAAAATAGAGCACATCACAAATACATAACCAATGCAATGAAATGGAAATTTTAAGAAGTACAAGTTGGCAATGATAAACTGAATCGTAACAATAAAAGTTTAATTTTTGGAGCGTTGTCATTATAATATCCAATAAACAAGAGAAAGTAGAAAAAGAAGACGCATATGTGGTCAAGATGACGCATAAATAGACACTAATGTAAAAAAATTTTTGATTATAGTATCACATTGGGAAATGATACATATTTGTCAAAAACTCTTGTTAAATTATATGTATTTTATAATTCAAGATCATTTTTACTTTTAATAATTCTTAAGGATACATATAATTACCATTTATAAAAAAATAATATTACACGAGCACGTGAACAAAGTTTAGGTGTCTTACTCACAGTTAAAACTGAAATATTCCTGCTTTAAATCTAAGCAGTGCACCACATCCTTTATTTATGTATATATTGGCAATACTAAATAGTCTATTAGTCTGTCTCAAAACAGAAATCTTCCACCCAATTGCTAAGTATAGTTGGCAAATCACTCACTAAATTCAACGTATTGTAATCTCTGTAATGAAACCCAACTACGATCACGAAAATAATGCTATTAATGAAAATTCGTAAATCTCTACAAACTTACACACATTTCCATAATATCTATAATAGTTACATGTATCAACCAAGTTTATTATACCCAGTGTCCAATTAAGATGCGTGTGATTGGTTCAATAGTTTTAGCTAACAGTAGATCAGCCTTTGATCCGTCATTTTCTCGTAATATATTCTTTCGGCAACAGCGACATTGATTTTCATTTCGAACCCATGTTATGTCAAAGCATATCCATGACCTATTTTGTCGAAAGTATCATATTTTCTGAAGAAGCTCATACAAATGATAAAAGCTCGGATAACGAATTAGTACCTTCAATTTTTGTTGCGATATTTCAGAGTATTTGTAATAATACAATGACTACGAATCAGAATATAAGAATACACAACAATAGAATTAACTATGCTACAAGTGAAAATTGTAATCTCGCATTTCACTATATTGTCGGTACATTATCTAATTTCCCTAGATATTAAACACCTCAAATGTAGGCGACTTCTAAATAACGAGATTTCTTTTTCGAAATTTTAATTTTCAAATGTGACGCGAATTCTTAAGACGGATGGTACCTAATCAAGAACATAACAGCAAAAAAAGAGAAAAGAAACCA
Organism: Amphimallon solstitiale; assembly: GCA_963170755.1. Lineage (NCBI taxonomy): Eukaryota > Metazoa > Arthropoda > Insecta > Coleoptera > Scarabaeidae > Amphimallon > Amphimallon solstitiale. Next base: position 105,723,919 of record OY720681.1, on the reverse strand, counting down.
TCATTCCATTCTGTAATTCCATTTTTTTACTTTTGCCGCTGAAATGCCCTGCATAATTTAGCCCGTAGCGTTTCCATTATTGTTGAAGTATGGAATTACCGACCGCCGCTGTTTTCGAATAAATATCTTGCTTATACAACCGCTCCCGTTCACAAAAGAAATATCTAACGTCGCCGTTGTCATGTTTTAGACAAGTATATTACACAGTGAGTGGATCGTTGTCTCCAAATCTTCACCTAAAACCTCTTAACTCCCCTAACGTGCCGGAAGATATTCGAGATTTTTCTCTTTTCCCTACGAGAAAGACTCTACTCCACTTCTATCGCAGTTTTTCTTTAGAGCTACATAAGTCTCACTTCTATTCAGAGGCTTGCTTGTAAAACAATGAGCATTTTAATAGTGTACATATTTGTTCTGGTATGTAACTTAAGCTTAATAAGCCTAGTACCGCCATGAAGATCTTTAATTTCATCAATAGATAAAGCAAATTAAATATAATAACAGATAATGACGCCCATTTAAAAACTATTTCTGGTGAAAATAGGTAATAACATGTTCATATTAACTTACAAAAAAATGTAAAATATCATATTCCTCAATTCAAAATTAAATATGTTAGTTTTTAACAGGAAACATTAAAAATTACAAAAACATACGTACATAAATGAATGCAGCCAGTACCTATGTAATTTTCTTATAAATTACTCTATCCTATACTAAATTAACCTCAAATACGTTGACGTTTGATATTTAATATAGTAATAATAACATTTATAAGCAATAAGATTTCTGTGTTACTTTGAAATTAGTTAAAGCGATTTCAAAAATAGATTTTCAAATAATTTAAGTAAATGAATTGCTTAAAATTATTTTAAAGTATTTGTTTTTGTTTTTTATATAGTAGAATAGGTTTTTCTTGAAAATTTTGTGAGAGCAATTTGCGAAGTTTCTTCGTACGTATCTTGACGCTAAGATTCATTTTGACAATAAATTCGAAGATATCTGTGGTAAACTTAATAAGTACTATGACCCAATTCTTAACTAAAGTTCACTATTCTTGGGCAATAACGTTTTCTACGCCTCGGTATAATCTGTCTTGAGTTACATCGTGTTAACGTGGGTGCGGGAGGTCAACTGGTAGTACGTATTTATGGGATAGAAATGCATTATTCGTCTGCTTTTTGGCATGGGGTCAAGTGAATCGTGTAGGGATTTTTTTAAGGCAAATAGGATACTAACGTTTTCATGTATTCTTATATGAAATGGAATAGTAATATTAAATTCTTGTAAATTCTTAGTACGTTATTTGGAAATATTTATAGAGAACAAGATGCGGCAGGATTTAGATAATCTCTACTAGCAAGTGTCCATTAGCGATGTTTTATTATTATATAAATTTATTTGTTTAAGCTTATATTACTAAACGAAAAATTGTCATAACATGAAAGAAGAAAGTAAATCAAATTTGAGTTTTTTCTATGTCTAGGAGAATAATTACAAAGTTAGGAAACAGGAATGCATTCTGTATAAAACTAGGTTGCAACTAGTGCTACAAACACATTTCAGAGCTTATTCCTAACACATTCAAAACAAAGAAATAAAATATATATACAGGATAAGTCATCTAAGCGGGTAAGGCCGATTATGCCTTTATGAGTAAAGATATTTCGAAGCGGTTTTTTCTTTGTGATAGCTGTTCATTAGGAGTACATTTTAAAAATATTTTGTATTATACAGAGTGTTCCATAACTTGGTGGCTAACCACAGTTATAGTTTTTTAAATGGAACACCTATATATTCATGACGTGTAATTGTTGACGATGGAGTATAACTTGAATTGTTGTTTGGGCTATTTCCATCGTTTGTAGAACATTGATAGTCCTCTAGGATATATTATTGCATTTTTGTATTCCCCGTATAATTCTTAGTCAAAAATAATAAGATAGTATAGGCCTAAAATCTAAAGTTTTTGATTTATTCTCATTTTTCTGAAAAATTCAATGTTTGTATAAAATTATATTTCTCGAAAACGACGTATTAGATAGACAATATTTTTTACAGTATTGTTTACAGTAAGAGGTCCTAATAGAAACATATTTTATTTCGTTTACAGTTACTAACTGCATGTGCAGGAAACTGGATTAAAATTACATGACATGTTTTTGTATAAAAGTCATTTTTTTTAAATGGAACAGTCTGTATATCAGTTCATTTTTAAATTGTTTATTAAATTTCATGTGAGAAACGACGTTAATACTTTAAATGTGACTATTACAAAGCTATTGTCTCTTTTTGATATAATTTTGTCGGTACTATACTATATTAATTAAAACCACAAAACTGACAAAAATTATCAAAAAGAGGTACAATAGCTCAGTAATAGTCACTTTTAAAGTATCAACGTCTTACATGTTTTTGATGTGATTTTTTTTTAATAAGAAATTCAAAAATGAAATAATATATAGGGTGTTCCATTTGCAAAAATTGACTTTTTTGCAAAAACTAACAAAAGCATATCAAAAAACGACAGTAGCTCAGTAATAATCACTTTTAAAGTATTAATGTCTTACATGTTTCTGATATGAAATTTAATAAACAATTCGAAAATGAACTGATATATAGACTGTTCCATTAAAAAAAATTGACATTTATACAAAAACGTGTCATGTAATTTTAGTCCAGTTTCTTGCACATGGAGTTAGTAACTGTAAAAAAATAAAACATGCTACTCTTAGGACCTGTTATTGTAAACAATACTGCAAAAAATTGTGTCCATCTAATACGTCGTTTTCGAGAAATTCAATGTTTGTATAAAATTACAAACATTGAATTTTTCAGAAAAGTGGGAATAAGTCAAAAACTTTAGATTTTAGGCCTATACTATCTTATTGCTTTTTGACTAAAAATTATACGGGGAATACAAAATGCAATAATATATAGGGTGTTCCATTTAAAAAACTATAACTATGGTTAACCACCAAGTTATGGAACACTCTGTATAACACAAAATATTTTTAAAATGTGCTCCTAATAAACAGCTATCACAAGGAAAAAACCGCTTCGAAATATCTTTACTCATAAATCATAATCGGCCTTACTCGCTTAGATGATTCACCCTGTATATATGTCGATTAACTCTCGACAGCTTTTATACATAGGTATTCCACCGTCAATGCAACTTCAATACAACTTGAAATATCAATGTTATAATAAGATAGCAAATTTGACTTCATGATCTTATATACAGGGTTATGATAAAGTAACGCACAAAATTCATAAAACGTACAATGTTCATTTTTGAAATAAATGCAAAAACACGTCAAACAGTTTATTTTATTCCCCGTCTTTTAACATAAGTCAAAAAAATTAAACGTCAAATTTGTCAAAGTTATGACGTCATCAATATCTTTTTTAAATATGAAGCTTGGTTTTTTTTTACTTTATTTGATAAAGCTTGTTTTTCTGCATTATAAAGAAATAATTGAAGTAGGGGTCACATAAGAAAAAACTGAGAGAATTAATAAAAAACAAAATAAACTTTATTGTAGTAATAACATTTAAATTAACTAAACAGTCCATTAAACCAAAACGATTTCTTACAGGAATTGTTCAAACTGTGTCCCGTTCACTATCTGACATAGGCCAAGACGATGGTACACCTGATTTACAGAGTCTTCGATCATCTGCGGAGTTATACGAGTCATTTCATGTCTAATTTGTTTTTTTTTTAGTTTTTTCTTATGTGACCCCTACTTCAATTATTTCTTTGTAATGCAGAAAAACAAGCTTTATCAAATAATAAAAAACCAAGCTTCATATTTAAAAAAAAATATTGATGACGTCATAACTCTGACAAATTTGACATTTTATTATTTGACTTATGTTAAAAGACGCGGAATAAAATAAACTGTTTGACGTGTTTTTGCATTTTTTTCAAAAATGAACATTGTACGTTTTATGAATTTTGTGCGTTACTTTATCATAACCCTGTATAAAATTGTATGTATCTTTGTGGCGGTGTGTGTATATTCCCTATAGACTCCGAAAGCCCTCAACCTATTTTGATGAAAATTTCAGGAAAACTCTAGCATAGTCTTGAGCGTGTTTTTGTAACATTTGGTGCCGATCGGACTAAAAACAAAAACATTTTCCATCATTTAATCTTATTGCTATCGGATCACCGTAGTTATATTAGTACTAACCCATGAAGTTGCCCCTATGATTTTATTTACATTGGATAACCTGTGATTATTTAGTGGTTAGATTAAAAGTGGATGTAAGTGTGTGGACTCTGAAACCGATGAACCGATTTTGATGGAATTTTCAGATAGTCTGAAGAGTGTACCTCTCAAGTTTGGTGCCAATAGAAATTGGTTTTCTTTTTATTCGTTTCTTGCAGGCAGAAATGAGTAGCTCAAAGAAACCGTCACAACTCACTTCAAATCATTGGCGGCAATATTTTGTGAAGATGGTATTGCAAAGCTTGTTCACAGATATGACAAATGATTATGTAAATAAGTGACCTTTATTGTGTATTACTTTTGGTAATAAAATAACTTTTTTTATATTCACCCGCCTTTCTTTTATAGCCTATCGGAGGTTGAAGAAAAAATAGCCCTCGTACATAAAATTCAAATGCAATACCACCTATATGGCCATCTGTTTTATACTTTACGCACTAAGAGACTCTGATATTATTATTGATAAACACTTTAAGAGTGTTTTACTGTAAACTTCATTTTATTATTTTAATTACGTTAGTATTGTATTGAAGATAAGGTTAATTGCGTTCGAACACACGGAGGGTATTAATAGATTTTAAATAAATGTTGATTCACTTTAGAACGTGTTTGGAACAGATGTTAATTAGCTTTCAAACAGGTGTGATACACACACTCCTACTCGAAATCTACTCGTAGTGTTGATAAACTGAAGTTCAACGATCGTCGGTACACTACGCTTATTATATCGAATAACACCGGTTATCTAGCCGAATCACTCCCATGTATATATTTATATGTCATAGGCTAATTAAAAATTTAGTCATTTTATAAAACGAATAGTCGTTTTGGAAATGACGAGGCATATTGTAAAATGATAATAAAATATTAGACTTTCTTTTCAAGATGTTAGAAGGTTCAGACACTGACGTGTTTGTTAATAAAGAGTTTTATTACGAACAATTTGAAAAACATTACACCAATTAGTAATCAGAAAACCGTAACCACAAACGACATGTATTATATGTAATATTATTTACTGAAGTAGTTTTGTAATGTCTCTTGCTCTTATTGGCGAGCTAATCCGCAGAAGTAACTCCTAACTAATTAAGCAATTAACTTGAACGAATACAAATATTAAATCTTTTGGGACATCTACGAGCGGGACGCACCTTCAGTTGCCTATATCGCAACGCGACTCGTCGCTGTCATATCTCCTTGACGTCAGCTTCAGCAAAATATGTGTTTCGTCGTTCGCCGCCAAGTTCGGAGCAGTGGGCGTATTTGAATTATATTGACAGATAACCTCTGCTTTTTGCTGATAGTAAAATGAAGTTTTTAATTAGCAGTGAAGGTGTTGTGCTTATTAATTGTGCCAAAAGAAAACCTTTACTACGAGTAGCTTTATAGTGATAGCTTGAAAGAACATGGTTATCAGGTGAGTGTTTATTTTTAATAACTCATTGTTGAGAAGTGGAAAGATTTGTTAAATGTTGTGAAATATGTGCAGTAGAAACACAACAACCGAAAAGAAGGATAGTGGTGAAACCTATACTGTATGACATGGAAACTGCAACACCAAGAAGGGGTGCGGATTTTTTGACCAAACTTGGTAGAAACGTATAACTAGTCAAAGGCAATAATTGATTAAAATTTCAAATAAAAAAAACAAAAGACTAACACAATTTAACATAATTTTTATTAATAATGTGTTGAACCGCCCCTATTAGTGTCACACTCCCTCACTCTTCGTGGCATTGATTCGACTAGGTGGTCGATATCCTCTTGGGGTATGGTGTCCCAAGCAACCTGTAATTCATGCCGAAGAGCTATTAGTGTCTGCGGGGGATTGGCTAAATTCATAAGTTTTCGTCCCATAATGTCCCACACATGTTCTATTGGCGAGAGGTCGGGGGATTTGGGTGGCCATGGCAAGATATTGACATGAGCCTCTTCCAAGCGATTTATAGAAATTCTCGCTACGTGGGGAGAGGCACTATCCTGCTGGAAAAGTGGGTCTTTGAGCGTTTGAAGATATGGTAGAATATGGGGTTCTACCACCCCATCAATGTAACGCTGGGCGTTCATGGTGGTTTGGATGAACACCAATTGAGACCTACTCCCATATGCTATAGCACCCCATACCATAACACCCACTGCTCGATGCACATGCCTTTCAACGGAAAACTGAATATCACGACGTTCCCCACGTCTTCGTCTGACCCTCATACGGCCATCATGCATCCCTAGACAAAATCGAGATTCATCACTGAATACCACCCTGTGCCACTCCACGTTCCAGTGCAGTCGCAATCTACACCACTCCAAACGTTGCTGTCGGTGTTGAGCCGTAAGTGGTAACACAAGATGTGGACGATAAGATTGTAAGCCGAAACCCCTAATTCGACGATAAACGGTTCGAAGGGTTACAGGACGACCAATATTACCTAACCACACGTCAGCAATTGATCTGGTACTGGAAAACCTGTCTCTTAGTGCCATTAAGCGAAGGCGGTGGTCCTGTATCTCATTAGTTCTTCTTCGGCCTCCGGTTCCTCTTTGGCGTCTTTCCTGACCTTCCCTAGTCCATGATTGATAACAGCGCATAATGGTGGACTGGTTCCGGTTAAGGCGATTTGCAATTTCCCTGTATGAAAAACCACCTTCTCGCAAACCAACAATTCGACCTCTGTCGAATTCGCTTAATTGGCGATAATTTCCACGTTGCCGCACTCTAGGCATAATAAAACTCTTTAAACACGTTAAACAAAGGTATAATAAGACAAAACCGTTGAAATTAATTTCACACAAACAATTAATACACCACACATTAATGTTAGCGAAAACTGAACGAAGTGTCAGATGTGTCATGACCACTTGATCTATCGCAACAAAATTTTAATCAATTATTGCTTTTGACTAGTTATACGTTTCTACCAAGTTTGGTCAAAAAATTCGCACCCATTCTTGGTGTTGCACTTTCCATGTCATGCAGCATATTCTGTATAAAGGATGGAATCATAGAGGGTGATCTTATGTATCAACTCCAGATGGCGATGAGCTACCAGAACTACCTTACCAAGTTCCTTCATCTCTGACTATTAAAATCGAAACACGCGGAAGAAGTTTCATTAGGATTTTTAAAAATATTTTTGGAATTTGGGAATCCCAAAATTTTAATGGACGTGAGTATGTTGGTTTTCAAATGGCCTTCATGCAAGACAGTAAATGGTCGTCCTCATCACCGACAGAGCCAGAGCAATGTTGAAAGGGCCAATCAAGACGTAGAAAATATTTTAAGAGAGTGGCTCAAAGACAATAATTCAACAAATAAGTCCTAAGGATGTTATTTTCTACAATGGCAAAAAAATTCCTCCTACCATAGGATAATCAATGGTACACCTTACAAAGTATTGTTTGGTGTGAATTTTGCTGTTGGCCTGTTTTCTTCTGATTTACCAATAGAGACAGTTAGAAAAATAACAACTGAAGAAGACTTACAAAAGGTGTTGACTAATATTATAACCGAAGAAGAACACAACAATTTAATGGGTATTTCATATGAAACTAATCAATGCGCAGAAAATTTAATGGTTAATTCACATGAAACTAATCAAAATGAAGTGCTTAATTCTAATGATAATCCAACTGTCCTTTAGTAGAATTACCGAAGAGATGCAGTAGCTACAGCGCGTCAATACATAATATAATATATTATAATGCAATGTTGCTACTGCATCTGTTCGGTAATTCTACTATAGAAAAACCATTTAAAAAAAGATAAGTTTGAGTTGGTTTTTCGTTCTCGAACACTCTGTATAAATATTAAAATTGTTTGTCGAAATATACCAGAAACGTATTAAAAGTATCAATAATCTTGACGTAGCGGCATGATTCAAAAGTAATTAATAACAAATTGCCTACACTGATTCAAGTATTAAACATTAATTTTTAATATTTGAACTTACTTTGCGGAAGTAAATGACACACCACGAATAAGAGCTTCAGTGTTTAAGAAGGTAATTTTTACTCAGAAACGACGGGATTAAGTACAATCTCGACCACATTCGCTAACGCGCGTACTTTTGAAATATGATGTAAGATCGGATTTCTGCTTGCAGTTCTCTCTGAAAACGCAATCAAAACGGTTTATTTTTGACATTACCGGTGACAATAATGGATCCTCTAGAATATTTTCAGCTGTATAACTGACTACATAGCGTTAAATTCCGAGATGAAAGATTAGAGTGCTTGTAGTATTCGGAAGGAGTAAAGAAGCTGTATTAAACTATAAACTCCTTTTATTAATGATCTAGTCTTGCACGTTATTAAAGAAACTCCAAAATTAAATTAATTATGAGTATAAACTTAATCAATAATATGAGTAGTAAATTGTGATTTACCGCTAGAATAGAGGAGAGTTTAAAATATGTACCCTGCGGATATAGTTGATTGTATTTGTCCAATTAAACATTATCTTCCTATAAAAATACATTAAGAGGTCAAGAATCATTATAAAAGTTATACACAGAAAATGGTAACATTGACAATATTTACGATTTAAAATTAGTTTTTCCGGCCGCTACGTCCGGTCGCAGCTCATTCTAACCAGTTGGATTAGATAAATGAGGGCTTTAACTCTTACAATGCTTCTAATCTCACTATGCGAGATTTGGAAGCATCAGAATCGCCATTTTTGTTAACCTTTTTTTATGTGGTTATGTCACGAAGCGTAATGGAGAAAGATATCGAAGAACATTACGCGATCAATTCCATGCAAAATTGAGCAAAACCCTTTACATCTACCAAATGATTCAGGAAGCCTGTGGGGACTGCTTTATCCTATTTTCTTCTGTCGCAGCTCATTCTAACTAGTTGGATTAGATAAATGAAGGCTTTAACTCTTACAACGCTTCTAACCTCACTATGCGAGATTTGGAAACATCAGATTCGCCATTTTTGTTAACCTTTTGTTACGTGCTTATGTCACGAAGCATAATGGAGAAAGATATCGAAGAACGTTACGCGATCAAGTCCATGCAAAATTTTGCAAAACCCTTGTCGACACCTACTAAATGATTCAGGAAGCCTGTGGGGACTGCTTTTTCCTATTTTCTAGTTTCTAAGTGGTAGAAGCAGTTTAAAATTGGCCAGAAAAGGTTGGGGTAGGGTGGCCTCCCGCTACAGACGGTTGTCTACCAGCATATCGAAAGTCGAAATAATGCTTATTTTCTTCTTTAACGCCGAGGGCGTGGTTTATAACCTCAAGATTTATATTTGTTAGATTACGTTGCCTACGTATTCTCGCACTTTTATTGAACGTAAGCGTAAACCAAATTCTATTCTTGAAGAATTTTTTTACCCATAAATATCTTATAGGTTGCTGTTTTTGTTCTCACATGAGAACATTTAAGATATCTTCTATACCTGCTGATATACAAGGGATAGTCGAGTAGACATTTTCTGTAAATTGTTTTATGGTACGAGTATTATTTACTGCAGATTATTAATAAACTTACTTGTTACTTACTATTAGTACCCGCATAGCATTGCCTGTAACATGTCTATTGTTATGTCTGTTCTCGGACTTACCTTTTAATAATATATTTTTCAAACACAGTTGAAAATCCTGCGGCGTCTCAATAGTTGGTGCTAAACACTATGTCATACCACATAATACAAAATGTGATTCTGATTGGTGGTGCTAAGCAACAGTTGTAATGTATAAGATTATTAAATGAATCGTATAAAGATTTATGAGAATTCTATTTAAATTTTTTACTCATTTCGGACAAATCTAAGAAATGTAGAAATATCGCACTTATTATACATTTATGTATATGATAATACATTTCAACTTTACTGAAAGATTATAATAATATAAAAAGAAAGATATATACTTATTCACGTGCTTACGACATTGAAGATATACATAAATGAGCCATAGAATAGAAGCAATCTACTGTGTGTCCAAAAAGTCTGGAAACACCCAAATAAAATCGAAACGGATGATTTTTGAGAAAAATGCAAAACAGGTCAATTAGTATTTTCAAAAAACTACTGGCTGATGTGTTTGGAATTTTTGATGACTTTGAAAAAGTTATGTTGTCATCAAAAAAAAATTTAAATGGCAACGTCGCATTTTTAATTTTATTTTTGATAGATCTTTTAATTGTCTAAATGACTGTAAAAAAATTTTCATTTTACTTAAGAAAATGACCGAGAAAATTTTAATTACTTCTTCGAAAATGGAAAAGTTTGTCCTTAAAAAAAAACATTGTTGGCTTAAAAGTCGATTATTTTTCAAACACATTTTGTTTTATTTGTGACATTCTGTGAAATACGAATTGTGCGTAAGCTAAAAAAATCTGTTTAAAAATGGTTTTAAGTGAGAGGGAACGTATTCAAATATTGATGATGATTGGTTTTGGGGATAGGGCTCGTTCAGTTAGAGAAGTTTGCGACTTATTTAATACAGAACATCCGGAGCGTGTCCCAATTAGTATTTCTGCAGTGAGTAAGATTCACAAAAAATTTCAAGAAGAAGGCCATGTTCGAGGTCGCCCTAGAAGTGGTCGTCCAAAGATCGCAGAAGATACGCAACTCGACGTATTATTGTCAGTAGAGGAAACTCCAAATTCTAGTACACGGCAGCTTGCTCGGGAGTTTAACGTGTCGAAGAGTACAATTGGTAATATTTTCCGGAAAACTAAGTATCATCCCTACAAAATTTGTTTGGTTCATGAGCTGTCTGAAGACGACTTCGACAGGCGTGTACAGTTTTGCGAACAACTGATGCCTGTGTGTCATAATGATCCGTTTTTTATCAGAAATATCTTATTCTCAGATGAAGCTACGTTCACATTACATGGTACTGTTAATAGACAAAACTGCAGGTACTGGGCACGCCAAAATCCATTATTGTAAGAGTTTTTGCTGATTTATATGATTAAAATTTTCTTTGTTTTCTATAATGATTTTTTTTCCAAAATTTTTCTTAAGTAGAATGAAAATTTTTTTGACTGTCTCAAAAATAAAATTAAAAATGCGACGTTGCCATTTAATTTTTTTTTGATGACATCATAACTTTTTCAAGGTCATCAAAAATTCCAAACAGATACCATCAGCCGGTAGTTTTTTGAAAATACTAATTGACCTGTTTTTGCATTTTTCTCAAAAATCATCCGTTTCGATTTTATTTGGGTGTTTCCATACTTTTTGGACACACAGTATAAAAATAATAATACATAATATCTGAAAGGTATTATATTTAAATCAAAAATTCACTTTTATTCGTCAACTCTTCAACATTTGTTGGCTTTCTGATGTTCAGATTTGACAACTGGTCGATGAAATTAAATATTCTTTCTCGATATTCTTCCGTTAAGGAATTCTTCTAACACATGTCTCGATTATTATAAATGTCCATGTTTGGTATATTCATTATTTAACGCTATCAATTCGGAGCATTTTAAGTAGACAAGACACGTTGTATGGCACGACTGACGCTATTACGTCTGTAAATTCTGATGTTTCTTATAGATTAAAGTCAGCCTAAGGTGGACTTCGAGGTGGCATTGTTAGCTGTGACGAACGACCTCCATATTGAATGCCATATACTTTAGACGCTATTCTACGTTTCCCGGTAAGTGTCGTAGCGAACTTAAATTAACTGAGGACTACCTAAATAATGTAATACATTAAATAAAAAATGTTCTAGATTAAATTTTAAAATTCGAGTTTCGGGATGTATTGAGTCACGTGTGTGCCAAATTTCACGACTGTATGTGGGGTAAATTCGTCTGGACATCGCACACACATGCGCACGCACACATAGAAACATTTCGTTTTATAAGTAAAGATTATTAATGCATAACCTCCATGGCTTGTCTATATAATTTTGTAGATGAACAGCCTGCACGTATCCATTGCTTTTCTGGGGAGGTGAATACGCAGTGCCACAAATATGTTCCTGGATTAGACCCATATCTGAGCAAGGCCAACTGTATCAATATCGCTGTGCGAGATAAGGCCGTCACACAACGAGATTTTTCTGATTCTGGTAACCCCAAAATGTCTATCCTTTAGTGGCGTCATCTATCCAAAGCGTTATAACTATTTGGTAATCGCTGAGTATTTTTAAAATTACGTGATAAAAATTAGCAATATGATTGTTTTATATCAAACCTACTATTATTGACATTTGACTGATTTGACATTTATTTTGTCTATTCCATATTCTTTTCTACTTAAATTATTCTAATACTACACACATTCAGTCGTTTTATTTAATGTGTCCTACATATTTACTATAATGTATTTTGGAAGTTACGTCGAGTACCATTAGAAAATTATATCTAGTTTTCTCACGGAAAAGACGTGGCTATTCTGGGTCACAAAATGAGCCAGAACAAGCATTTGAATCACTGTTGAACCGCTGTAAAAAGTATTGAAACTGGAGGAGAATATTTTGAATAATTTTTTTTTAAAATATTCAGATTTCTTGTTTCAATGATTTTTCCCATGGCCAGTCTCGAAACTTATTTGTCGCACTATGTAAAGTTTAAATCGAATCAAATCGTTTAAATTATTCATTTAATAACTAATAATATGTTCGGCTTAACAAAGAGTTCTCCTTATAAAAAAAGTTCTTTGGGGTCAAGAAATTTAATTACGTATCTGTATTATTTGGTTCAAGGAACATATTGCTTCTAAATAAATAAATATGCTTAAAAATACATTTCATGGATCTAAAAATACTTTCTATCAGTGAAACAACATAAACAAACTCTGAAATTTTACTTTTTAAAAGCTCAGATATTTATGGTGTATGCATATGCTATTTGTAACTTTTATTTTCGACTTTTCAATATTTCTACGTATCCAGCAATAAAATTAATCATGCATAAAGTACATAAACTTGATATGAAATACCATCGTCACGTTTGCGTTGGGGTTATTTATCACTGGCCCCCTTTTTTGTGGCAGCCACACTTTCACGATAAATTTTGATCTTGAAAGTAAACACATTGTCCGCCAAAATCGATTGCCAAACAGAGGCCACCGTCCATACTCATCGAAAAAAACTATGCGTGAATATGCTCCATTGTTGTGTACTGCAATTTATGCCACAGTTGCCTCTGTCATTTTTCACTCGTACACAATGTGTCAGAAGTGATTGACAGGTATTAAAGTTTATTCTTTATATACACAATCTTGGCAGCAGATATGTTCGGTATGATCGATCACCGGTGTTAAATTATTTCACTGGAAGACTTTTTTTTTAAAGCTACATTATGTTATGTCCGTTCAGAGTTTAAATTATGGCGGAATTTTTCGATGCAAACAATAATGAACATATATATTGTCATCTATTCTGTCGTATTCGACCCAAATCAATTCCTAAATTATAAACATTTTAGAATCTATTATACGTTAGCAAAAAAATGTGAAATTAAAAATTAATATGCACGTAAAATTCTATACCAAGTATTTCGGAAAGAATGTTTTCCAACACTTGTTTATATTAATGGGAAGATAAAAACAAATAATTCAGATAATTAATATTCAAGACAACTTTTCCAGAGTATTAGTAGTAGCAATAAAAATTACGATTTACAAAGTGATTTTAATGCTGCTTTATCCGTAGTAATAATCTTGGAAATATTGCTTAATTATTATTTGACTAATTGGATAATTTGGTAAATTTCACTAATTAATATTATTAGTGTCGACTGACAAAAGGATAATTTCCAAATAATTTTATCGCACTGAGAAAAATATATCATTTATTTACTTCAAATTTAGTTATTCCTGATTTAGAAGAAATTCCATCTTATAAGTGATTTCTTATAAATAAAGGTAGCGCAAGCTAGTTAAGAAAGCTCATTATTTAGTACAGGTAATTCAATTCTTTAATGTCGCAATGCACGCAATAGGAATGACCTATTTAACAAAATATATTACTATGAGTTGCCATATACGTAGATGAACCTTATGTGATATAAAGTACAGATAAATATCTGCATATAAATTTTTATTTTGTTAAGACGGAAAATGTATTAATATTCATACAGCACACGGTGTTCCTTTCTTATCTCACCGTAGATCATGGTTGGTAATTTATTGCTTTAAATGAGGAATGATCTTTCCAGAAAACACTTAAATCAACCCCCCCCCCTCCTCCATATTCATCTATCAGAGGCGTTCCATTTGCCTCACGACGAAATACCGCACGTCTATCAGCGGCCGCATCGAAGCGAAACAGAAAGAAAACCCATATAGAAACACAGAAAAAAGGATATGCTAATCAATTTTCTGTAATTGAATCCCCCGGATTTGAGAAGCGAGACCGTGGTCAGCGGGCTCGCCACCGGCACACGGCTATCTGGTTTAATTTATTTTTATTACGCGCGGAAAGCAATTTGCTTTCAATCGCAATTTAAATGCCAATGTCGTGATTGGCTTCAGTTGTGGACGGCTTAATGGTCCAGGCGTAATTCCGTTTTCTGTAAGCGTACGAGTTTTCTCTAGACCAATTTAAATGAATGTTGTCTTTAGATATATTTTGTGAAAACGCAGGCACAACGTAGATATTGCATTTAAATAATGTATTTAAAGCATCATTTTAGTATAGTTAGTGGAAACACCTTATCTGCAATTAAATAACATCTATAAAGTAACAGAATAAAAATAAACTTAATACAGTTGAACCAACTACAAAGAAGCATAAAATATTATTGAATAATCAACCATAATTACTTTTTGTTTGATATACAGGGTTGGGCAATGAAACCTGACATTTTTCAAATAATCATAACAGTTCAGTATTGGTTTAAAACATATTTATTCATACCATAGGTTACATAATTACATTGAATTTACAAATAGTATGACTTGAAAATGATGTCGCTTAAGTGGTGTCTCTTTTTGTCGATGCATTCGCGAAGACACTCACTGGAGTGGTCTTTCGTGGGCTCGAGCACGATTCGGGGGCGAACTGAATCATTCAAGTGAAAGGTGGTACGAGGTTTGCCTTCATACACTTTAGCCTTAAGGTATTCCCACAGGAAATGCACATACATTGCGTTTCACTGTTGCATCTTCACTAATCAAACTGCGTCACTTGCCGATGACATTGCATCCCACTGCAATAAATTTCCCGGAATTTACATCACTTTTAAAACCGCCAGGTTTCACTGCCCCACCCTGCAGTAAATGATAAATTATATAAATTAGGAAGATATTACCCGGAACAACGACATATTTTACATCTAGTGAAATCTAGTGATATTTTCTATAATACATAATAATAAATTAATAATAATAATAACAATAATAATAATCTCTATTCCTCTCGACTCCTAACAGAGCTTGGGAAACGTCAGAAAAACAATATACATAAAAAGTACATCAACCCATATTATGTATACGTTATTGTGATAAGCACACATTAAGAGAAAAAAATGAGGTGTGGCCACCACACAACTTTCTTATACGTATGAGCGTTTCAAACTATACAATTTTAAAAAATTTTTTCACAAAAATTATTCAAAATCCTATTCTAAGTACTTATATTCTCTTAATATATCGCTATAGAATACATACTTTGCAAGATATTTGAAAAAAGTGCTACTCCCTAAGAGTAAAAGTGTTACTTTCGGTCCGAATTTTAAAATTTCATATATACACAAACTATTGCAAATTGATATTGATATTGATAAATATATATAGATTGCATAACTTACGACTTATTGGCAAAAAATCGCTATTCGATAAAAGTAAAAGTGGTACTTCCGGTCTGAATTTTCAAATTTTTTTTTATACAAAAGGTATTGAAAATTATATTTTAAATACTTTTATACTTGTAACGTACCTGTCTAAAAAGCATGATTTGCGAAAAATTCGCAAAAAGCTGATGTTCGATAGGAGTAAAAGACCTACTTCCGGTAAGAATTTTGAAACACTTTTTAAATAAAATTGATCTCAATTTTAATTTTAAGTATATATGGATTCTTTATAAATTTGTTTAAACTTAGTAGTTGACAAAATATTGGCAAAATTCTATCTTTTCGCTGAAGTAAACTGCTACTTCCGGTCTACCGATTTTACTGAAAAACTAATCAGATCTCAAGAGGGAGATTATACACGTAAATACAAAATTTGGAATTGATATCTACAGCGGTTTGACCGCTATCGTGGTCACACGCACACAGACACACAGAGACACACACACAGACACAGACACACAGACAGACAGACACACATTTTTTAAAAACCATCTTTTCGGTATCAGGGGACATCAAAACGTGGACATCTGCACAAATCTCGAGGTCAAAAATTTTCATCATCACAATACTCCCTTATACTACGTATAAGAAAGTAAAAGAAAACACAAAAAATATCATAACAATGTATCATTTACTGAGTAGTAACTCCTTTCAATTATTCATTAGTTTTAACTTTGAATTTATCGTACGATAGTGTTTTTAAATTATTTGGCAATTTATTAAATAATTTAATGGCCAGATATCTTTGATTTTTCACTAAAGCTTAGTCTATGCTAGGAATCTCTAGCGTGCAAGCATTACGAGTGGAGAACATATTTTTATTTAGCTTCGGCAATTTATCAAAATTCTCTGCAGCATGCGACAGCAGCCGCCAAATATAGACGCCCGGCCGAGCCATAATGTTATGCTCCCTGAACAAATTTCTACAACTCGTTCTTGCAGGTACTTTCAACATAACATACAGTGTTCTCTTTTGAATTCTGAACACCCAAATCATATCTGTTAATGATGCCCATGCTATTATGGCAATTCTCAATATTGCAGAATTCACTTCATCTCTCAGCTCAATTAGGGCAATATATGGAACTAAGTTTATTACATAAAATTTGTATATGCTCTTTCCAGTTGCATGTTGAATCTACAGTTATACTCAAAAACTTAAAATTGTTTACTTGAGCCAAATGAGATCGATTAAATTCAATAAATACAGTCTTCTCATTATTTATCACGGTATTGTTTTCCACCAAATAGTCATTCAAAACACCCAAATTCATGTCGCCCCAAGTCTTTAGTATTCTCACTGGGAACTAAAAGTGAGATGCCATCTGCGTATATGATGACGTATTCTAATGGAATATCATTTACGTATATGTAAAAGGGGCCCAAGAACACTCCTCTGTGGCATCCCACTCTAGAGTGTGCACTTTCCCGAAAAAGCGTTCCCAATTTGCACGTACTGACGGCGGTCCTCTAAATAACTTTGGAACCATTTCAAGGGCACACTGATCTCAAGCCACCTGAAACAGAGTATATGGAAAAACAGGCAAATTAGCGCGGACTGCAAGACAAAAATATACAAAGCATGTGATAGACCGGTGATGACCTACGCCGCAAAATCAAGAGCAGAAACATCCTCGCCAAAAAGAATACTGAGAACTGACGAAATGAGGATACTGCAAGCAATCACTGGAGACAGCCTATAAGACCAGACTAGAAACACTCTGACATGGGATGAGTATAAGATGGGAGATATTGTGCGATGGATAAGATATCGCAGGCGACCCATCGGAAGACCCCCTGAAATATGGAAAGATAGCTAGCTGTCCACTTCACAAGAGAATCAATGAAAATGACTCCAGTAATAAACAGACACTTTGGCTAATGAAAGAAGAAGAAGAATAAGATTAATAAGTTTCCTGTATACAGGGTGAGTCATTAGTAGCCGCTTCTTCGATTGCTCTTTTGTGTTTCAAATAAAAGAAAAAAAATAATTGGTGGAGGATCCATGGTTGCTTGTGGAGCATATTGTAAAAATACTTTAAGCCCTGAAGCACTTCCGGTTTCACCGGAAATGTACGGAACATAATTTTTTCAAATGACTCACCCTATATATGTTTGGATTTTCTTCTACTGGTTTACATTGTCTATTCCAATATTCTTTCTTTTTCAAAATTGAGCCAATAGTTTTTGAATTATTAATTTTTTTTGAAAATATTTGACCAAAACGCGTGTTCAGAAAAAATCATTTTCACATTGTTTTTAAAAGTAAAAACATTAACATTGGTGGTGCTTGTAGCCAAGAAAATTCTGCATAATTTGGTAAAGTTGCACTCGCAATATCTCAAAAAGCTTTGTTTTTTCAAAGCCTATTTCCTGAGATTTTCACATACCAAAAACTTATTTTTTTATATGGAACACCCAGTATTTTATTGAGGCATTTTGCTCCTTTTTTTATTCTCTTTCATTTTTGTTAACAATGCCCCATACCTATCTTTTGTAAATTCTGAGATAATCACTATAGGAGCAATTAGCGGTCAATTAAAGAACCACGAGCGCTGTTCACAAAACAATACCAAAATATTCGTTCAACCAATGGAAGGCAGGAATGGCCCCCGACTTCCTTAGTCAACTGTCAAACAAAGTAAATCCAACTATCCCAAAAGTAATAATTTTACAGAATGAAGACCATCGCATTTCAATTTTTTAATTCCGGCAATGTCCAGTTGCAGTATTTCATTTTTGACACTGTTGGTTAACATCGAAATAAAATAAAGGTTATGTTTACTGACATATTTGAAGATGTCTTCAAAAAGTTTTGAAAATCCGTCTGTAGATTGCGAAGATACTCTTCTCCATTAACATTTTCATCAAAGAAATAAGGTCCAATTATGTAACTACCCACTATTCCTCCACACAGTTTTAATGACCAACGATTTTGAAAGTTTACAGGTGTGATAAAGTGGAGGGTTTTATGTGTTATAATAACGGAAATTGTGACGATGAACGTATTCACTTTAATAGAAGGTGGCTTCGTTGGTAAACAACAAAAAGTTGAGAAAGCCAGGATAATTTATCTGTTGCCAATTGGCAAAAATGTAAGCGATTCTGAAACTTTCTTTCATCTAACCTTGTGTATGAATGTGCTACGGGTGAATTTCATATTTCCTAATTATTCTGTATTCTCAAATTTGACTTACGTCTAACTGACGACTAATTTTCGTAGTACTGGTGTGGGGGTGTTCGACTACACTCGCGAGTACCATAAAGTTCTTATCCTCACCAGTTATTTCTTTTTCCACTCTTTCTTTCATATTCAATACTTTCTGTTCACTCAAAGCATCCACTTTATATTTTCGAACGTTTCTGACTTCGGTTGACTTCTTCCAGAGATCGAAGTCTGGATGCTAGCAAAGAGTTTCTTTCAGAATCACCAAAAACGTCAATCATATCTATTAACTTTTCATAAGAATAATTCACTTGGATGATAACTAATAGCGATGCTTTTATAAGTTTGACATAAATGTATACCGACTTTCTTTAACAGTTGACTCAGGCAGTCAGCCGCATTCCAGCCTTTATTGGACGAATATTTCGGTGCATAGAACAGCGCCCGTAGTTCTTTAATTAACCGCTAATTGCTCCTATAGTGATTATCTCGAAAATTACACAAAATAGGTACAGAACATTGTTAACAAAAATGAACGAGAATAAAAACAGGAACAAAATTCCGTAATAAAATACTGGGTGTTCCATTTAAAAAAAATCAGTTTTTGTTATGTGAAAATTTCAGGAACTAGTAGAGGTATAGTCCATTGCAACTTTACCAAATGATGCAGAATTTTCTTCCCTACAAGCACCACCAACGCTAATGTTTTTACTTTTAAAAACAATGTGAAAATGAATTTTTTCTGAACACGTGTTTTGGTCAAATATTTTCAAAAAAAATTAATAACTCACAAACTATTGGCCCAATTTTGAAAAAAAAAACAGTTGAACAGACAATGTAAAGCAGTACAAGAATGTCCAAAAATATATAGGGTGAGTCAATTAAAAAAAATAAGTTCCGTGCATTTCCGGTGAAACCGGAAGTGCTTCAGAGCTTAAAGTATTTTTGCAATATGCGCCACAAGCAACCATGGATCCTCCACTAATGGTTTTTTCTTTTATTTGAAACACAAAAGAACAATCGAAGAAGCGGCTACTAATGACTCACCCTGTATATTTACTTAATTTCTAATTGGGATGTAATTTTTGCAAATGACATATAGAGAAGGTCTTGGTGTAGCAAGGAACGAAATGACCGTTGTTAATGATTTCATACGGTTTAATGAGAATAACTTTGGTGAGGGTATCAAGTTCTTAAAAGATTTACTAACTTGATTATTGAAACAAATATAAACAATTTTGCAATAATGCACACATTTTTCTTTAACATACTAAATGATTATAACTTCATCTTTGTAAAATACAAATGAAGAGTCAACGAAATACTTAGCTGATCTTAAAAGACCTAATCTCACATTAAATACATTACATAAAAGACCACCTAAACTATCAAGCGCAATCGTCTCACTTTTAAAGTTTCAGAAACGTAACTTTTTCATCAGACTCTATACGAGTTATAATAGGATTACGATTTCTCAAATGGAGTCTAACTCTTTCTCCGTTGGTCAATATTGCACTCTTGAGTCTCAGATGTGCGCAGTACGGCCTTTAATTATTCAGGTCTATTACACCAGGAATACGAGTAAGACCAGTCCAGATGTGTCGAATAATACGCTAGAAGATTTAAGATCTAGGAAATGCAGCATGTGAGTGAGTATTTCCCAATAGAGATTTCAATTTATCCTTATCAGGCGGACGGGTTATAAATTCGTACTCCGTTTATAAAAGTTTCCCAAGTTGTTACAGCGTGAATTAAGCGGATTATATTTGTGCTTCGATAATAATTTTTCAGGGATGCAAGTAAATGCATTCCTTATTAAAAATATTAAATATCTAAAATACATTCCAAACGTACAAAGCTATTTTAAAAGACTAGACAACTTATAAGTGCTCCTATTTGTTAATATCCTAATGCTCGTCAATTCCACACCTCTTAATTAATATTATGTATATAAATTTCGGTCATTGTAAATTTTGTATTACTACTTTAATTAATACGACACAAATGTAGAGATTAAATAAATCTTTTGATTTTCTTATGTAAAATTATGCTCATTATTACCGTTTCCAATAACGTTTAAATTGTTGCGTAAGAATTATTCCTCTCCAGAATTAATTGCCCATAGCACATACAGAAAAAATGTTACACGAGTAGACGATATGAGAATTATCAAATATCTCAAAGTTACCGGTCACCCAGTGAAGGCAGTAGTATTAAGAAACATCTACGAGCAGCACTGAAGATGCCTTTTGTAATAGTTAACGAAAAGTCTCCATCTATGCCTAATTTAACACGGTTTTAACTCTGAAACCACGATATATCTTTTGACAACAGCCTCGGAAGTCTATACCGTAGTTGCTTGTAACACTATATGGTTCACCTTTATGTGTTCTTATTAAATTATTCTAGTTGTTGGAACGTCCGCTTGTGTAATTTCATTAAAGTATTTTTATAACAAACAGTATATTTAAGTGTTTTGTTATCATAGATTTTTAATACATTTGGAAAGGAACCTACGGAGTTAGGACATACTTTTTAAGCATCTATCTTACACATACAAATTACAGTTTAACAGAACATTTTTTGACTAAGTGTAAATGTACAGTTCAACTGTAAATTTACAATTCATATGTATTTTTACACGTAATCTGAAAATCTACAATTAAGCTGTAAATTGCGCGCTTTCAATTTACAGTTCGACTGTACACTTGATGCAAATTATTAAATTGTGCCGCCGAAATGTAAATTTACAGTTAAACTGTCAATTATACGCTTTCAGTTTAAAGCTGTAAATTTACACTAAATATGAAAATTTACAATCAAACTTACTTAAAATTGTGCGCTTTCAATGTAGAGTTAGACTGTACATTTACGCTTAATCAGTATATTTTTGTTAAACTGTAATTTGTGGATGTAACATAAATTAGTGTAAAGTGATGTTCTAACTAGGCCTTCGTAGGAACCCATTTGCTAATTTGTTCTACAATGTTCGCGAAACAATATTGTAAGATAAAGAATATACACTTAAGATAATTTAATTTTGTGATTAAGTTTTTAGCATTAGTTATTTACTAGATAACACTGTATTCACATGAACTATGGCCATCACGGATAGCAATAATTTACTTATTCCCAGGCATAAAATTACTTACAATAAAACAGAACAACCTCCACTAATGGAAAATCAATTTAATGATGAATGAAAATGATGACTAATGTGGTAATACCAGGTCACATATTATAAATGATAAATTCTCAACGATTTTGAGAAATTATGTCTAATCATAAAAAAAGGAATAAATGATATTGACTTATTACAAATGACTTACATTTTATTATCTATCCAATTATCTACTGTTTCAGATTAACCCGGAATAGATAAAAGAACCCTTCGTTAGGCAAGCACACACTAGCAGTAAAAATATTGAATCAGTAAATATTATTAACAGTCCGGATAGTTTCTATTTTGTCGCAATGGCTGCTAAAGAGTTAAGATCAAGAGTAAAAGTAATGAACAGCTCCAGATCTTATGGTATAGGCCAAATTCCATGATACTTTCTTAAAAAAAATTATTCATAACCACTTTCACATATTACTAATAGTACCTTTACATCTAGTTGTTTTCTTAAATACGTAAAACGTACTATTGTCATTCCATTTCATAAGACGCTCGAAAATAGCACATATCTGATTTGAAAAATCATTTTGTTATTGTTATTGTAATGTTGAATCACAACAAATAATTTTAAATGTATGTTGAGATAAGTATATTCATGAATAGAATTATTTGTAGTTAAAGAAACTATTATTATATTTCATATTTCAAATTCAAATTTATTATGTCTATTACTGTATGATGTATTGTAACTTTATTAGAAGTCTATACTCTTTTTTTCAATTTCGCTAACAACCTTTAATTTTTAACGCTAAAAGCGGACAATTCGATTAGTTCTTTTCGAACCCAAATGACAAACTAAATTTAATTGACAGTCACATCTAGTCATGTGGCAGGTACATGTTGTATATTTTCCATGCTTTTTTCATACTTCTTTCCTCCGTTCTTGTATTTATACAACCAAAATAGTTCTTTTTAGCACGCTTAGACCGTTTATATTATATTATTATATTATGGTAGACACTAACATAATATATCAAGGATCCAACGCCGAGTATAAGTAGAAACCTACCAGTGTCTCCACCGAGAAAACGTGGCCGTTTTGGTAACATGTCCCTTATTGAAAATACAAAGAAAATTACAAGAGAAATAGCATCCCATATAGTGCGATTAATGAAATTTTTAACGAAATTAAAAACCAAATGAGCCGTTTATCATTATACCTAGTAATGAAAAAGATTAATTTCTAGTAGAATATATTTATTTTTGAGATGAACAGGTATATAAAACATATTATTATTATTATAGGTACGTAAAGCAAAGCAGCACGAGTTTTTTGATAGAGCGTAGTGAGATAAGTACTTGGAGATCTAGATATTTAATAACTATAGAGCCTTACAAAAAAAATGTTTTACTTAAATGAAACGTGGTTAAAGGATGGGCGCACATAATCAAAAGTTTGAGTTGATGTTAATGTACATAACCGCAGGCAAGCATTTATAGATGGTGTCTCGGCAGGCTAGAAAAATCCAACAGGAAAAGGCAAAAGACCTATTATTGACCAGATAGAATCTGAAGATGGGTTTGTTGAAGGTGAATTGTTAGTTTTTCAAAGCAAAAGAACTGGGCGACTACCGTGAGGATATGAATTCTTTTGTATTTGAAAAATAGATTATTTCTTTATTACAAAAATTACTAGACGATGCCATTATATAATGGATAACGGTCCCTACCATTCTAGCAAAGTTGAAAAGACATGCAGAGTTGGCTACAACCAAAATAAATACCATTTCAACTAGAAATGAGTAGACTAGTTTTACTGGATTTAATTAAACAACATCGCCACAATTTCAACCATTATGTTGTTGATAACTTGGCAACAGCAAAAAACAAACACTGTCAAATAAACCCCATTGAATTGGTAGAGGCCGAAATAAAAAATTATGTTGACGCGAATAATAAAAATTTTAAAATCGCAGAACTCATTTACTAAAATGCATTATTTTTATTATCTTTGGTCGAAGTGAAGTTGTCAAATAGTTGACGACAGATTAAAAGTATCATTTCAAAAGTCAACGTAATTTTACTTTTCTTCAAAATTGAATACGTAAAAAAGAATTATTTCTGTCTTTATGTAAATTAAACAAGTAAGTAGTAAGTAGTAGTAAAGTTATATATCTATATATATATATAAATCCAAACTGTAAATTTCTTGGCATTTGCGACCATTTATTGATATATTACCAATTTTCAATCATTTATGGTAAAATAATAGTCAATTTTAAAAAACGTTTCGACAACTGTATATTGTCTTCCTCAGTTTTACATATACACAACATATTAAAATTCATTTTGTCTGCTTTAATACTGTAAAAAAAAACACAATTACTTAAAAAAAAGTTTCACTCCAAGACACTTCCCGAAAACTCACCACACACATGTATTATGTCATTATGTTGCTTAATTGTGTACAAAAGAACTTCATTATTGTATAAATTATATTTACAGACTGTATACTATGTGTCTATTATGATTTTTAGCACCGTATGAATATTTCCTTTTCAAAGGATCAATGTCAAATCAAATATTAAACATGCAATTTTTTCCAGAGCGTTATTTCTTTATGTGCTGTTTATTTTTGCGCTTTCTTGTGTTGTATGACTTTATATTAACGTATGAAGGACATAGGAGATACAGGGTACTATTCATTTAATTGTGCTATTTTATAATATAGGGAAATAGATCCTAGACAATCCATCCATTTCGTTTCTGTCATTTACAGCATCTTGTGATCTCTTTATCTCTATCATTTCAAGGACATTTCTAGCCTTTGTGTTATTTTCTTTTTTGAGAACTTTTACTTTATTAAAATCGAATGTGTGCCCCATTTTATCTTTGTGTTTTTTTAAAGATGTAGGATTTTTGGCGTATTTGTGCCCCTTTATTCGCTCTTCCAAAAGTTGTTTAGTTTGGCCTATATATTTTTTATTGCAGTCGTTGCAAGGAATACTGTCGATTTCATTTCTGTCATTTACAGCATCTTGTGATCTCTTTATCTCTATCATTTCAAGGACATTTCTTGCCCTTGTGTACCCTGTATCTCCTATGTCCTTCATACGTTAATATAAAGTCATACAACACAAGAAAGCGCAAAAATAAACAGCACATAAAGAAATAACGCTCTGGAAAAAATTGCATGTTTAATATTTGATTTGACATTGATCCTTTGAAAAGGAAATATTCATACGGTGCTAAAAATCATAATAGACACATAGTATACAGTCTGTAAATATAATTTATACAATAATGAAGTTCTTTTGTACACAATTAAGCAACATAATGACATAATACATGTGTGTGGTGAGTTTTCGGGAAGTGTCTTGGAGTGAAATTTTTTTGTAAGTAATTGTGTTTTTTTTTACAGTATTAAAACAGACAAAATGAATTTTAATATGTTCTGTATATGTAAAACTGAGGAAGACAATATACAGTTGTCGAAACGTTTTTTAAAATTGACTTTTATTTTACCATAAATGATTGAAAATTGGTAATAAATCAATAAATGGTCGCAAATGCCAAGAAATTTACAGTTTGGATTTTTATATAAAAGAAACGACCAAGAGCAAATAATTTTATTTATATATATATAATGTAATATATAATGTATAACAAACTTTCTATAGTGGTGACAGAAATTTTAATAAAGAAGAAAAAATTTATCAACAAAGCACTTTTCTTTAAATTAATAAAAAATATAGGAGTTCTTTCAGGAAGTGATCTTCCAAACTCACTATTTGAAAACTTGTGCCCTTAGCGAAATACATTGGTCGTTCTAAACTGTAATTTTTTCTTGTTATTTTACTTCAGAGAGTTAATCCACATAACCTCTGAGACATTGTTCCCGTACGCGATAAAAGTGATACTACAGAAGTAATTTTGAATAATTTTTCATTGTAAGATAAAACACACGCAGCACGCACATCTTAGAGCGGCTTCCGTACAATAAAACGTTAAAAGTTTCCCGTTGTGTAGATTTGCAATTCTAATCCTGAGCGCTCGCATTTTACGTGTATGCTAAATTTCTTGCGGATGTTTTCGGTTAAACTTTTATCCCACTGTAATGCATGCAAATATTGTTAAATGGGAAAAGTTTCACATATTCGCGGATACAATTTAACAGGGCCTTTGTTTCCCACTTACCGGATAAGCACAGATAAAAAGCCCCGAACTTTTTCCTACAGAGTAACGCGGACGAAACGTTTTTTTACTCATCGCAGCGACCCATTTCAGCTGGTTTTTTCCGCCGATCCTAAATTTCCAGACACAAGAATTAAGCCTCTAAAGTAAATTTTATGCGGCCGCGACCGTGGGAAATACAATTGTTTCATTTAGTATACGGGCCTTGGGTAATACAATTTAGAAGGGACCGGAAAAACAAATCGAAAACACTTTTCATGAATACGATTTAATCGGTCCGAGGTATAGACGAATTCAAAATAAAAGGGAATAAAATGTTTCGCTCCCGGCTTCGATGATTTTGAGGGTTCCAAATGAATTAACCAGACAATCATCTTAGTTCCGTCATTGTTGTCGAAGCAAATCGGTAAAGCAATTAACGAGATAATTACTGAGTCAATTTAAAATGTAAAATGTAAACATAATGGTATAAAACTCACCGTTGTTGTCTAAAACAAATAAAAAGTAATTCTATCAAGAACTTTTGTATCTTGCTTAGACAATTTAAAGATTGATATTATATGATATTATTAATAGAAAATAAATATTCATGAAAAAAAGTATGTTGAGGTAGGCGTTGTTCTGCCCTTTTCGGTAGGTGGCGCAATGAGTATTCTAACAAGAAAACGAACGGCAGCGTATTCCAAAACAATTTTGTTGACCGCGCAAACATATTGCGTAGGTGCATATAAATCATTTTTGTTTATAAATTGTAACGGTTCAAATATCATAGGCTTAATTATTTCTATTTTTAATTTATATTATAATATTTATATTTTATTTCGTTAATTTATGAATGCTTGGTATAGACGATTATTTGAATGCACGTTGGAAGAATATAAGGACAAACAGTCAGGTATTTATCTTTTAATGAGTTTGGAATTGTTAATATCGCATTTCCATAACCTATATATCTCTTGTGTCGTTTGATTTTCTTGTGACATTTAGAACTAATTATTATCTCTATTTAGGGAAATTTTGATGACGATAAAATTTTTGTGACGGTAAATTGTAGGACGTTGAAATTGTGAGACTTAATTGCGAAACATAGGTCCACGATTATATGTTGGATTTAACTATAAAGCCGACTGGAGAAGGATTCTATTTTTTTGTTCCGTTGAAAACCTAAACCATTAAATCTTCACCATCAGTTCTGTCTATCCTTTTCATCGCTGTAAAAACAAGTTAGAGGAGACCCAGATAAGTTACACAATTAGATCAATTTAGTTAATTTGGTATTATTAATTAGTATTTGTAGGAGTAAGGTCTGTTGATACTTATGATCGGAGACACTTATATAGACTTTATTTAATGTTGTAATTTTATACAATATAAGCCCACCCTTCAGGGTGGATTTTCAAGGGTTTTCCTGCCTCCAATACCGCTTAATCTTTCCATTAGAAACGCCATTATTGGTAAAGGCGCATTCAGCGGTCCAAATCATTTTTTCTGTAAAAATTTCGATTATTTTGTAAAATGTTTAAATAAATGTTACAAAATCATTTCCTCTGATCTTTATCCTTTTCCTCTAGTGCTTGCACGTTTTGAGCAATAGATGACTAAATTTATGATTTTTTAACACTGCGTGGACTGTTTGATTTTACATGTCAATGTTACTGGCAAACTCTGAGTTAAAATACGCCAAATCGTCACTGTTGTCGCTTCAAGTTTTTAAAAACACCATAGGCACTCAAATTTTTTTCGAGACGTCTAAATTGGCCGTTTGAAAATTCCCTGTTCGGAAAGCGGACACTATAAAGCCCCGCTTGATTTCGATTTTTATTATTATTATATTTAAAGCATTTATTTATGACAGACGTTTGAACGATATATTTGTCGCCCTTGCTTCTTTGACGACACACTTGAAAATTTCATAGCAAGCAGATAAATGTTGCAGATAATTCAATTT
This sequence comes from Amphimallon solstitiale, assembly GCA_963170755.1. Taxonomy (NCBI): domain Eukaryota; kingdom Metazoa; phylum Arthropoda; class Insecta; order Coleoptera; family Scarabaeidae; genus Amphimallon; species Amphimallon solstitiale. The sequence continues at coordinate 105,695,484 of OY720681.1, read as the reverse complement.
TCTTTAAAATAAATATCAAGCAAATGATAACTAAATGAACAATGCTAGATTCAGGAAAACAATATCTACCAGACTAAAGGAAAAAACCACAGGTGTCGATTTAACAAACAAAAAAAATGAGGTGTGGCCACCACACGACTTTCTTATATGTACGTGCGTTTCAAACTATACAATTTTAAGAATTTTTTTATACAAAACTTATTGAAACTCCTATTCTAAGTACTTTCATTCTCTTAATAAATCACTATAGAATGCATACTTTGCAAGATATTATCAAACAAGTGCTACTCGCTAAGAGTAAAAGTGCTACTTCCGGTCCGAATTTTGAAATTTCATATGCACAAAAAATATTGCAAATCTAGTTCTAAATACTTTTGTACTCTTGATAAATATATATAGAATGCATAACTTACGACATATTTGCAAAAAATCGCTATTCGATAAGAGTAAAAGTGGTACTTCCGGTCTGAATTTTGAAATTTTTTTTATACAAAAGATATTGAAAATTATGTTTTAAATACTTTTATACTCGTAACGTACTTCTCTAAAAAGCATGACTTGCGAGATATTCGCAAAAAACTGATTTTCGATAAGAGTAAAGGACCTACTTCCGGTTGGAATTTCGAAAAACTTTTTTAAGACAATTTGTCTCAAACTAAATTTTAAGTACATATGAATTCTTTATAAATTGGTTTAAACTTAGTAGTAATAATTGGCAAAATTCGATTTTTTCACGGAAGTAAACTACTACATCCTGTCTGCCGATTTTACTGAAAATCTAATCAGTTCTCAAGAGGGAGATTTATATTCGTAAATATGAAATTTGGAATTGATACCTATAGCGGTTTGACCGCTATCGTAGTCACACACACACAGAGAGACATTTTTTAAAACCCACTTTTTCGGTATCAGGGGACATCAAAACGTGGACATCTGCAAAAATCTCGAGGTCGAATCCGATAATAAATAAAGAAGATATGAAATGGAGGTTTTTTTTTTATCAAACTGCCCGTATAGATACTAATAAAAAAAAAATAAGAACACAACTATAAAGTAGGGAGACACTATAGACATGAAATAAAGTGTAATGTAGAAATACGGCAAGGGAATTCATTAAACTCGGTCCATTCAACCCAATAATGGGAAAATTAATCAATACTTTAAAAGAGATAGGCGGAAGAGCGGGCACCGAATGGACAGTGAAAACATAATAACACAGTGATACTTGCCACAGATGACGCGTTATTAAGGGAAAACTTCGAAGATAACCTCTAGAGATTTCAACACATAGGATCAGCAGCGTAATATCTAGAGAACCAATAAAAAAAAGTTAGAAGTCGAGGGGAAAATGAGCAAGTGAAGAATTCTCGATACTTGAGAGTGGAAATTTCAATTACTTGCAACACCATAAAAAATACAGGAATGTCTGAAAGTCGTACAAATGAAAGATTACATATTTCTATTGACTGTAGCAAATAAAGTAGATATGAAAGATTACATATTTCTATTGACTGTAGCAAATAAAGTAGATATTTGAAGAATTATTGTTAGGCTAATCTGGAGTGACGGAGTACAAATATGAACCGATCCAAAAAAGATTAAGCTATTACATGAGTAGATAGAGAACACTCATTGCGATCACAAACAGAACAAGAAGGACAAAGATTAGACGTAAAGTAATAAGAGAATACTATAAAAAATAACAAGAATGATTATATTAAATTAAAGAATCAAACAGTAATGCCTTAAGAAATTACTCAAGAGTTAAGAGTAGAACATTTTTTGAAACAACCTAAAGATAAGATTCAGTAATTTGCTATTGAAAAAATGAGGTATGGGCATCACACGACGTTCTTATACATTTCGAATTTTTTATACAAAACTTGTTTCAAATTAAGTTTAATAAATGTGTTATTTCTAGTTTGGATTTTGAACAGTTTTACAAACATTATTTCAAATGCAGCTCCAAATAGTTTTGCACTTTAAATAAATCTGTACAGAATGCAGAATTTGCAACTTTGGAAAAAAACTGCAAATAGATACGTGTACAACTACTACTTCTCGTCCGAATGTTAATTCTTTTACACAAAAATTATTCTAAATGAAGCTTTAAATACTTTTATAATGCGTATATATTTGCTTAGAAGCCAGGACTTGCAAGATATCCGCCCAAAACAATTTATCGATAAGACTAAAATACCTACTTTCGGTAGGTATTTTAAAAAGTTAATTTTTTTTCTGAAATTCACTTTTGAACACTTTTGTATTACTTAAATATTTCTTTAACTTTAGTGGTTGACCAAATATTTTCCCTGAAGTAAACTACTACGATTTAACTGAAAATCTGAGCAGATCTCAAAAGAAAGACTATACACGTCAATATCGTTATTAATATTGCTAGTTTAACACTCAGGTATATAATAATAATTGTTTGACTAAACCCAATCACTTACGACATGCATACTTGCAAGTCTAATATTATGATAACATGTATATAATAATATGTATGTATGTAATCTAGGTTAACCCACATTGCATATTGTTCTACTTTAGTTATATATTATACTTTGTATTTGTACATACCTTCATTACATTACTAGATTTGATTATAGAGATATCCATTAATATGGTTTTATTCATTTTAACAAACCAATAACCAACAGAGTTATTACATGGCGGTGAAAAATTCTCGGCCTAATAATAAAAGACTGCGATTTTCAGTTAAAAAATGATTTTATTTTTCTGCATAATCTCCCTTGACTTCAACACACTTGGTCCAGCGTTTCTCCAAGATCAGTATTCCTTCCCGGAAGTGAGAGTCTAGTAGGCTATTAAAATATCCATTTACGGCCCTCTCAACTTCTTCATTGGACGCGAAGCGCTTCTCAGAAATATTTTTTTTTTCAAATTAGGGAACAGATGGAAGTCTAAGGGTGGCAAATCAGGAGATGGTCGAGCAAATTATACCTCAACTACTGCAGTTTTTCCATTGCCAACGCATTTTTGTGAACAGGTGTGTTGTCCTGGTGAAACATATTTTTCCTTCTTCAAACCAGGAGTTATGTAAATCAATTATTGCATTATTATATATATTTATACACTTATTAATTAACCACCTGTATATGGTAATTTTCCATTGTTACAATGTATGTGCTTGGACGTAAACAATTCTTGGAACATGATAAACAGATCATGGGAACCGCTGACAAAGCAGCTTCCCCGAGGCTTCCTTCTAGTAGATAGATAGACGTTAGGACATTCTTATTTGTAATGTAGTACAGTAAAGTTGTAACATTAAATAAGTCTCAAAATTATTAAGTATTATATTGTGAACATTGTATTTAAAAATAAAATCCTTTTTAAAAAGTGTTATCAACAATAAATATACTTAATTGGCGCAGTCAGTAGGATAGAAGTAAGGCAGCCTAGGAAAAAAGAAATCCCAGAAGCTACCGTTGATTTCAATCATTTAATCGACTATCCGATAACCGAGGTCCCACGGAGCAACATAATTACATCAAGGTAAGTGTTGAACAATCCTTTTGACCGTCCGCTTGCTTTATAGACTTTTAAGACGCAAATAATTTCTTCGCGCTTGTTAAACGTATGTAAAGAGAAATATTTGTTCAAGTTCTTAAATTAAGTCGTGCATATTAGTTAAGAAAAGAAACAAAGAAAGAATCATTGAATTTGAAAAAGAAATTTGAAACAAACTCGAAAGAATTTTAAATTTAAGAAATTAGAATTAAATTAGTATTAGAATTAAATTTAAATTTATGCCTAAAACGGAATCTTCACTTACAACACGAAGAATGTCCGAACCAAACGTTAATGTACCATACGTACCTATCAATTTAAATGCGACAACAGCTGTACCTCAATTACTACCACAAGTACAAACTCAGCAAGAAAGAACGCCCACAATAACGGCAGCGAAAGTTAACGCTGATTTCTTACCTACTTTTAACGGTAATTCTTTACATTTAGAGAGCTTTATTACTATTTGTGATAAATTTTATAATCAATATAATCGACAAGAAGACGATAGTTTAAAACAGTTTGTGTCAAATGTTTTAATTTGTAAACTTAAAGATCAAGTATTAGATTATATATTACAACGAAATATACAAGAGTGGCCTGATATAAAAATCGCCTTACGCGAACATTTCGGAGATAGATTAGACAGACGCACGCTAGCTCAGGAATTTAAACATACAATTATAAATAAGAACGAAAATATATTAGATTTTATGGATAGAATAAAATGCTTAAAAACGCGATTAGCAACAAAAATTTCTTGTGATGATACACTAAATAATGTCAGAAAAAATTATTTAATCGAACAATTAGAAAATGACGCGATAGATTAGTTAATGATAAATACAGACGGAATTTATACATATCTCTTACAATTAGAACAACCAGAACATTTTACTGCAGCTTGTCAAATTGTACATAGGCAATATTACGCTACACAGCGACTTAATAATTTACAAAACCAAGCCATTCAAATGCATAAACCTCAAATAAATAAATCATTTGTAAATAACCCAAGAACACAAATTATGAAAAACATGCCGTCAACATCATAATTATACTCCGAATCCGAATAAATACCACCCACAAAATTTCGCTAGACCAACCTCTTATCAACCAAATTACTATTCAAATTTTCCATCACAGACACAGAGACCAAACTTCTCTCAACAACAATCACATAGTAATGTATCCAAATTTCCCACAGGGCCCATCAATATACAAAATAGGCCTATAACACAAAAATTCCCTACGAATCAACAAGTGTTCGGAAAGCCCCAAAATGTATTCAAACCACAAGGAAAAATACCTTCTAACAAACCAGAACCGATGTCTATCACAAGTTCTCTACCCAGTAGACAAACAAAAGCTTTTTCACAACAATATAGACCATTTCAAAAATATGCTCCTCAACAACCTATGATCGTTGAAGAACTATTTAATCAAGAAATAAACCCCTACATCGATTACTATCCTAACTACGAGATCAATGACAACGCAGAATTCCAGGAAAATTACGAAATGGACGAATTCCCTAATTATATCGATGAAAATCAATCTTACCCAAATCCTTCAATTTATTATGATTCCACAGCCGAACAAATGGAATATTACGAAGGCAATGAACAAATGAAAACACCAGAAGAGGATATTGGAAATTTTCGCGTACCAGCCTCAACCAAAAGAAAGGAATAGATTTAAATAATATAATTCCCAACTCCTTGCCATATATACAAATTAAGAATCCACCTATTAAATTATTAATTGACACTGGATGTCACCCTTCTATTTTAAGACCCTCGATTGCAGAAAAATATTATCCCGACACAATATTCAAATCTATTACACCTATACAAACTTGTGCAGGATCCCGTAAAGCAGATGCTAAAGCTAAAATACCCTATTTCAATGAATTTTTCCCTCTAAAAGGACACATAGAATTCGTTTTATTCCCCTTTCATGAGTATTTTGATGGTATTATTGGCATAAGAGATCTAAGAAAACTAAAATTAAACCTAGACTTAGAAAATAAAAAATTGTTTAACGATAAAATAAAAATACCGCTATATTATCGAAGCGAATTTAATACACAAGTATTAGAAATACCACCTCAAAGTTCAATTTTAAAGAAAATAAATACTGAATTACCGGATTGCGAAATTATAATCCCCGAATTAGGAATTATGAACCATAATGTCACTATTTCACCAGGAATTTTAGAAATAAAAAATAATCAGACGATAGTTGAATTAACTAATAAATTATTAACTTCACAAACAATCTGTATCGGAGAAGATATGTTAACACCGTACGCTACTAATTTTATAGAAAACGAATTTGAATGTTTTAATATAGAACAATTGCAAACAGAAATAAACTGTAGTAATCAATTAGAAACATCAGAATTTTCCATAGACAATTTAAGAACGGCTCATTTGAATAATGAAGAGAAATGTCAATTAGCAAAAGTAATTTCCCAATTTTCCGAATTATTTCATGACAGTAAAAATAAATTAACGTTTACAAATAAAATTAAGCACGAAATTAAAACAACAGATGAAATTCCCGTGCACACTAAATCATATAGATACCCTTATATTCATAAAAATGAGATAAATAAACAGATACAAAAATTATTAGAAGATGGAATAATAGAACATTCACATTCCCCCTGGTCCAGTCCCGTATGGATTGTCCCAAAGAAACTCGATGCAAGTAATCAACAAAAATGGAGAATGGTTATTGACTACAGGAAAATAAACGAAAAAACAATCGACGATCGATATCCCTTGCCAAACATCACGGACATATTAGACAAATTAGGTCGTTGTAATTATTTCACCACCATAGATTTAGCTTCCGGTTTCCACCAAATCGAAATGCATCCAAATTCGATCGAAAAAACCGCATTTTCTGTAGAAAACGGGCACTATAATTATGTTAGAATGCCATTCGGCTTAAGAAACGCGCCTGCGACATTTCAGAGAGTAATGGACAATATTTTAAGAGAACTATTAAATAAAAATTGTTTAGTTTACATGGATGATATTATTATATTTTCCACATCCTTACAGGAACACATAAAAGACATAACATTAGTATTTAAAAAGCTTAAAGATGCAGGTCTAAAGATCCAAATTGATAAATCAGAATTTCTTTGTAAAACTGTCGAATTTTTAGGACATGTCATAACCCCGGATGGAATAAAACCGAACCCAAAAAAAATACAGGCAATAAAAAATTTCCCGATACCTAAAACAACTAAAGAAATTAAATCATTTTTAGGACTAGTAGGTTACTATCGTAAGTTTATAAAAAATTTTGCAAAAATTACTAAACCCCTAACTAATTGTTTAAAAAAGGGAGTACAAATAAAACACACCAACGAATTTATTAAAAGTTTCGAAACGTGTAGAGAAATTTTAATGAACGATCCTATTTTACAATACCCTGACTTTAATAAAACATTTAATGTAACAACAGACGCCTCTAATTTTGCAATAGGCGCTATCTTATCACAAGGTCCAATTGGTCAAGATTTACCAGTCGCATATGCGTCACGCACCTTAAATCCCGCCGAAATTCACTATAGCACTATAGAAAAGGAACTTTTAGCCGTAATTTGGGCTGTCAAAACATTCCGCCCCTATATTTTTGGAACAAAGTTCAATATCATTAGCGACCACAAACCCCTTCAATGGTTATTTTCACTAAAGGAACCAAATTCGAAACTCGTCAGATGGAGACTCAAATTGGAAGAATACGATTACAAAATTATATACAAAAAAGGTAAAAATAACACCAATGCCGACGCATTATCTCGAGTCGAAATTAATCCAATAGAAGAAAATTGCGATACAGTATCTCTAATAAATAATATCGACCCAACAGATCCAATTCCCGATAACGTTAAATTAGAATCATTATACGAACACAATGAAACCCCCGAAAATATAATAGACAAACCAAAGGTTAAAATCTTGCAAAATATTAAACTTAACTCACCTAATATAAACACGAACAATAACAATGAGAATCTCACAGATTCACAAACAGCGCATACTAGTGTAGAAGATCCCATATTAACTATTTCATTTACAGAAAAAGCATTAAATACATACAAAAATCAAATAATCATATCTACTACTAAATATCCACAACACCGTTGCATACGAGAATTAATATTCGACAAAAATCGACTTCTATGGCAATTATCAGAAGACAACATTCAAAATTCAATTGTACAATTGACAAAAGAGTATTTAAAACCTAAAATAACGTATTGTTTATATTTTAAAAACGATCAATTAAAAACTGTATTTTCTAATATTATGTCAGAACTATTTCACAGTAACGCTTTTAAATTAACTATTTCGAATAAATTATTAACAGATGTAACAGACGAAGAAGAAAAACAACTTCGACTGAAATATTATCATGAAACGAAAACTAATCACCGAGGTATAAACGAAAACTTGCTTGCTATAAAAAGACACCTGTATTGGCCTAATATTGACCAAGATGTAACAAATTATGTTAACTCGTGTGAAATTTGCCAAAAAGCCAAATACGAGAGACACCCTCATTCAATAATTTTCAAACCAACAGAAATAGGTTCCAGACCTTTAGAACATTTATATATCGATACTTATAAATTTGATTCACAAGCATTTCTAACTATAATAGATAGCTTCTCCAAATTCGGTCAAGCGTATCCTCTAAATTCCCTATGTGCTACAGAAATAGTAGATAAATTAATAATTTTTCTTAGTCACTACGGACTTCCTCGTAAAATAACCTGTGACAACGGCACAGAGTTTAAAAACAAAGTCCTACAAGATCTTTGTTCTTTACACAAAATAGAAATACATTATACTACACCATTTAATCCAAACAGCAACAGTCCCGTGGAGAGATTTCATTCCACTTTAAATGAAAGCCTACGTATATTAAAAAATCAAAAACCAAAAGTACCTATTTCAAATTTAATAAATTATACATTGTTATCCTATAATAACAGTATTCATTCTTCCACAAATTACACGCCCTTTCAAATATTAAAGGTCGATTTAAATTTAAAAACCCCATTTGAAATGAACGAGAACGAAATTGTAACTCACTATATAAATGATCATGCAGAAACTTTAAAAACCTTATCAAAAGAAATTCACAAAAATTTAATACAAAAACAAACAAAAACCTTAGAAAAACGTAACATAGGTAAAACAATTCCCACATTTGATCAAAGTAAACCAATCTACCAAAAAACGCAACTCGACGTGAGTAAAAAACCAAATAAATCCGCATTATTATATAAAAAATTAGACACATACGAAATATTACCTAAACAACAAAAAATAATTTTAGGAAATAAAAAATATCATATTAAAACGTTAAAACCGCAACATGTTGTTTCAGATAAAGAAAATGAAGATAATCATCCCAATAATTCTAACAATAACCCTTCTGAATAAATTGGAAAGTGTTATACAAATCAAAGAAGTACGAAATCCTATACTACCTGTACAAATAGGTAAAGTAAAATTAATCACCTCCAGGCATACATTTAAATATCACATAAATATGACACATCCCGTTGAATTAATAAATAACATAAATAAGGAATTAAATTCTCTTGAAAGCAGTTTAAAAGAAAAATTAAATCACTTTCATGTAATTGTTATAAATAAAATAAAATATGCTAAACAATTGAGTAAAGACATTGAAGCAAAACTAAATATATTCACATATTCAAATAAAAGAACTAAACGAGCGCTAATAAACGCTGTAGGAAAAGTAAGTAAATGGATCTTCGGAACCTTAGACGAAGACGATAAAGACGAAATTAATCATTATATCAAAAACATCATAAATGCAGAAAAATCGATACAAAACAAAATTAACGAACAAACAAATGTTCTTCAAGAAATTACTGTCAAATATAATGATGCATTTAAAGTATTGAAAGAAAATCAAGACACTCTTGCAAATCAATTGAATCGAATTCAAACAGATTATATTGAATCGACTAAAATATTTGAACAAACTCTATCTCTCATAACGATTATAGATGGTTTAATTATGCAATTAAATTTTATTAAAACTCTCCTAGAAGAAATAAGAACTGCTATATCGTTCGCTAAATTAAATACATTACATATATCAATTTTAAAACCACAAGAACTCGAACAAATGTTAAGTAAATTACATAAAATTTATAATCCGTATCAGATTCCAAATTTAAATAATTTTATTTACTATTATAACTTATTTGCGACTCAAGTAGTCTTACATGATGATACCATATTATTCAAAATTCATGTTCCTATTGTATCACATCCATATGACTATTTTCGATTATATCCAATACCAGTTGAAAACCAAATTATTATACCCGAACATCCTTTCCTTATGTTCAACACTTATAACTATTGGACATCGAACGAAATCTGCCCTGAGATAGAAAACTACTACTACTGTAAAAGCAAGATGGTTCACCAAAATCAAAAATGCCTAATGGATATCCTCCGTAATGGTACTAACACATGCCCAACAATGAAAGTCGAACTAAATAATACCAGTATTCAACAAATCAATGGACATCAAATACTGATAGTTCCAGTCGAACCAGTCACAGTTCAAACACAAGGCGATGATAATGGTTTATACAAGATACATCACCCCACAGTCATCTCCATGGATCAATATCCTGTAAGAATAAACGATCAATACTTCCAGAAAGAAGACAGCACCCACGAAGAACTCACATTTGAACTACCAAAATTAGAATTAGAAAAATTAAATAGCACCTTTGAACAAAATAACTTTGTGAAACTAAAGACATTAGATTTTAGTGAATTAAAGAATATTCAAACAATGTCTGAATCAATTAAGCCATTAGAATTAGGAAATATACCGTATTTTAATAATTCACATATTGTGTTAGTCATAGTTATCATTGTTATAATCATATGTATTCCAATGTATTATATCCTTAAGAAATATTTTATAAACTTAAAAACGAAGTCACAAAAAGAGAAATCGACTCCCCCATTGGAAAAGGACAAATCTCAAAATTTGACGTTCACGGAACCCAAATTTTTCGAACTTAAAGAGGGAGGAGTTATGTAAATCAATTATTGCATTATTATATATATTTATACACTTATTAATTAACCACCTGTATATGGTAATTTTCCATTGTTACAATGTATGTGCTTGGACGTAAACAATTCTTGGAACATGATAAACAGATCATGGGAACCGCTGACAAAGCAGCTTCCCCGAGGCTTCCTTCTAGTAGATAGATAGACGTTAGGACATTCTTATTTGTAATGTAGTACAGTAAAGTTGTAACATTAAATAAGTCTCAAAATTATTAAGTATTATATTGTGAACATTGTATTTAAAAATAAAATCCTTTTTAAAAAGTGTTATCAACAATAAATATACTTAATTCCAGGCCTCTTTTTGCAAATTTTGGCATCCAGCTACTCAAGAAGGTTGGAGTAATATTCGCCTGTCAATGTTATGCCGTTTTCAAGGTAATCAATTAATAGGATCTCTTTCGCATCCCAAGACACACTGGCCATGATCTTTCCGGATGATGAGATGAACCACCAGCTGCTTCCAGCCACTGCTTTGACTGCTGTTTCGTTTTTGGCGTGTAGTGTTGGACCCATGTCTCCTCCATGGTAATAAATCGACGCATAAAACCGGTCGGATCCCTATTGAATCTGTCCAAACATTGCTGCCAAAGTCATTTGCGCATTTGCTTTTGATTGGGATTCAGCAAACGCGGCAGCCACCTTGCGCAGAGCTTTCGCATCCCTAATTCTTCGTACAAGATGTTTCGCACCCTTTCTTCCGATATCCCCACGGTCTCAGTTAACTCACTCACATTCACACGCCTATCGTCCAAAACGATATCGCACACCTTTTCGATGTTCTCCGGTGTGGTTGCGGTTTTTCGTTATCGTTCACGTGAGTCATCTTCGAGGGACGTGCGATCACTTTGAAAATCAGCTGCTTAGTTTTTAACGTTTTGTTAATTGCGATATGTAGTTTTTTATCCTTATAAACAATACATGTTATGTATGTATGGATAAATGGTTATTTTTATTTCATTAACTTTCTTTGACATTCGCTTAGTATGACCTAATTACGATTTCCTTTCAATGTCATTATACGCGAATTCTAGTGTATATAGTGGGGTGTCCCAGCGTAGCGGTAAAGTCCATTATTGGTATCTAATAATGTAGATAGCTAATCACTTTTAACATAAAAATTGTAGACATTCATAAGCTCTAGAGTTTAAAAATATTTTTATTTATACAGAGTGTTCGATAACGACGAACCCACACAAACATTTGTTTTTTTAAATAGAACGCTATGCATTTTTTTACATTTTATGATACCCCTTGAAAAGCTGATTAAACTAACATGAACTTGTATTTGTCGATTTTTAATTATTTCTGAGATATGGCGATTTTTCGTTAAAAATTGTACAACATTTGAAAAGTTGATATGAAATAACAATTGATGATGAAATACCTATTATGGACTAAATTAGTAGAGATATCTTTTCGTTACGTGAAATTAATGTTTATTTCGACATATCTACGCATATTCTTTAGAATTACATACCATTCGCTAATATTAAGAATTCTAAAAAAAATTAAATAGAACATCCTGTATAAATCCTGTATATGTATATGTCATTGAAAAGTACTTAACATTTACTAATTCAAAATATATACTTTCTTCAACCTGCGGGCGATATTGCAAAAGTTATAGGATATTATATCTGAATAAACCCGTTTACGACTTAAGAATATGAGTTGCCATGACTTAATTACACTCAGCACAATTAAAATTAATCGAAAAGAGCTACTTATATTCTAATATAATATATCTAATATTTTCTTTTTACAAATAAGTAATTTTTATTAAAGTTTTAAAACTCATAATATGAAAAGTTTGGATGTTCATGAATTAACAATAGTTAAAATATCGCAGTCGATCTGTGTGATAGTGTGATAAAATTGTTTATCGTCATACTAAGACTAACTTTTAAACTACTTTAAAATTAAAGAAGTCCTACTTAGATCTACAACTTCACTTGAAAAACAAACCGTCAATACAAGTATTTAAATGTACGTTATTAAAAACTTCTATAACTTTCGCAATTTCATGAAGTGATAAGTATAAGTTACTATTTTCAAACATCGCAGTAATTATAGGTTTTCATATAACAAATTAAAAAATCTTCTTAAAGTCCTCTTAATAAATTTTTGCTAACATCAAGGACTCTAGAAAGTGTACGTACACTTGTATGAGGATTCTCTTGAACGCATAACAAAAGGACGTTTTGTGTATCTGCGTTTTTCTACGGCAACAGTAACACGGCTCCTTTTTCATATGGAATACTGCCAGTTTCTTCAAATCGTTAACAATTTTTGAAAAGCACTCGCCGATGGCAGTCCCATATTTGAATATTTTTGATTGTATATCTTTGTGCCAGCAAACAATCACTTTCCTCAAAACATAGATCATATCTATTAATTCCAATTTGAAATATTTCATTCCGCACTTAACGTAAATTTATGCACTTGCATCCCTTTAAACTGAAGCTATTAATCTAAGTTTAACGTTTAAACAATTTTTGACACCCAACGTGTGTGATATTTTTTTATATTATTGCTAATTCATGAACTTCCAAACTTCTCATGAGTTTTAAAATTTTAATAAAATTACTTGCTTGTAAAAGGAAATAGCAGTAACTCTTTTCGAATAATTTTAGTTATAGTTGTAGTGCAAGTCATGGCCACTCATATTTTTAAGTCGTATCGGTTTTATTCAGATATAATATCCCATAACTTTTGCAATATCACCCACAGGTGGAAGAAAGTATATATTTTTATTTAGTAAATTTTATGTACTTTTCTATGACAGAGTGTTCCATTTAATTTATTTTAGAATTTCTAACTTAAGCGAATCTCTACTAATTGAGCCCATAATAGGTATTTCATCATCAATCGTTATTTCATAGCAACTTTTCAAATGTTGTACAATTTTTAATGAAAAATCGCCATATCTCAGAAACAGTTGAAAGTGGATAAATACAAGTTGATGTCAGTTTGTCAGCCTTTCAAGGGCTAACATAAAATTTAAAAAAATACATAGCATTCCCTTTAAAAAAACATAAGTTTGTGTTGGTTCATAGTTTTTGAACACTCTGTATAAATGAAAATTGGTTTGTAGAGCTTATGATTGTCTACAATTTTTGTATTAAAAATTATTCGCTATCTACATTATTAGATACCAATAATGGATTTAACCGCTACGCTGGAACACCCGGTATATTTTTATTTAGGCTGGAATATTCTGATGTAAATTAGTACATTTAACGCTGTTCTTCAGATTGCCTAGTGAAAATGACAACGTGGTTGGCGAAATACGTGTATAATATATTTTAATCCTGTCGTGCTTAGGGATTTTTGTATCAAATTGTTTCAGTCCCAGCTTTTACTGTATTTGAGTGATATAAAGTTGTGAAGACATTAGTTATTAATATTGTTAATTGTTGTTATATTTAAATTATAAATTTAGAATGCTACTTGCTCATATAAACCATTTTCAAAGTCCTATTGCCTTTCAATGTTGAAAAGTAGAGCGTATCTAATGACAAGATGTAGGAATTAGAATAATCTAATTTCAGTTCCTTAACAATGTATAATTGAACATTTTCTTTCGTAGCGTAATTGCACGCAAATACACTGAAATGACTTCATTTGGAACATTTTGTTCCCCAATTAACCTTTCGTAATTTCAATTAAATCAAAATACATGGGGTAATAAGAAACGTGTCGTTCCCCCTACACGTTTTCCTTAAAGCATTCGCTTCCTTAAGTACAGGAACTACTGCTGTTACGACTACGTCTAGGGCGCACACACACATAGATACGCCAACACACACACTTGCGCGCGCTCGCATACTCTCGACTAAGAACATCAGCGCGTCATGTAACATTATATAACGTGTTGGAAATCTTGAAAAATCGCTTCCAGACCAGAAATTAATGATATCACATTACCTGGTAATTCCGCCTGAGCGTCCTGCTCTTCCGTTTCTGGTTCCAAGGTATTAAGTCCGCACCGACTGAGAAAGAGGATACTAATGAGACTGAGCGAACAGACGACCAGAAGAAGCCGAGTCATCAGACGCATTCCCAGCAGACGAATCATCGCTGACCGCCTTTTTCTGTAAATAGAAAGAGGAAACGCACATTCAGTAAGTATAAGAGGGGAAAAAAAAGGAATTGTGTGTAAGAGTCTTTCGTTTTCTTTCTATGTATGTACTCCCTTTTCGTGACTTTCTTTTTTATTCTTTTGATATTTTCTCGTTTACTTTACTTTGGAATTTTGTTTCGAACATGCGACACGACGCCAACGACACACTACGCCACAACAAAAAAAAAAGAAACGGCAAAAAGAGATTCTTTTGAAAGGACTCGGAGTTGTAATAGATTTTTCGATGAGGTGCGTATATATATGTACCTATACGTAGTGGTTGTCTGTCAACATATACATACTATATATGTTATGTTCGTACGTAAGAGAATATGATACATTTTCACCTGTGTAAGGCGTATGCGTTTAGAAGAGTGTGATGAGATAAGGGATTTATGAAATATATTTCTCGTATTGCTTTCATGATATTATCTTCTCTTTAGGATATATAGTGGGAAGGTTGGTTTATTTAAAGCTGTTGTAAATAAAGAAACGATATTGCATTACGTGTATTCGCGGGCTGAAAAGATACACGCAATTCATATGGCATCTTTAAAGAATATCTAAAGAAATATATTTAAAAAACATATACCTACGTACTCAGTCTGATCTGAAACCCCGTGTGCTCTTTTTGTCACGTTTTATATTCAATCTAATTTTCAAACATTCGCATTTCATTTTCTCTATTAAAAGGCGTCTGTGTAAAATTTTAATAGAGAAAATAAAATGCGAATATTTGAAAATTAGATTAAATATAAAATGTGACAAAAACAGCACGCGGGGTTTTAAATCAGACCAATACATACAAAAACGATTTAATTCACGACTTTTTCTACAACCGCGTCACTTCAATGTTGGTCATATACCTATATAATACTACCATATTGCATGTGTTGTATCTTGATAATGTGTAATTTCTCGTCCCAACTAAGAGAGATAGAATTGGCCGCATTGCGTGTTCTGCGCATGCGTCAACTCAAACTGTCCATTTTGAAATTTACGAAATGACAGATAAACAGAAAACATAATTATAACCTCTGATTTAAATTGACATCTATAACTATGATATTACTGAAAGGATACGCAAGGTTTTTTTTTTATTGAATTCAGTTTTGTGCAAGTTTAGTTCATCGGTGAATTTGTAGAATTACCCAGAAAATACGCGGTAGAATAAATAAACGATATGAAGCCTAATTCCAGTGAATTATTAACAGAAAAACTTGTGAAGTTATAACTTCTGCGTTGATTTATACGTGCTTACTGGAATATGTGAAATTATATTATTAAATGTAAATACCGATCGTTTCATTTCGATTAACAAAAAAGATTTTAAACAGAAACACTTGTGAACTTACAACTAATACATTGATTTGTACGTGTTTATTAGTATATGTGAAATTATATTATTAAATGTAAATACCGATCGTTTCATTTCGTCCTATTGAAAAGATTTTGAACAGAAAATTTTGTGTACATTGATTTGTACATATGCTTATTGGTGTATGTGAAATTATTGAATATAAATACTGCTTCTTTCATTTTGATTTACAGAAAACGCATAATAGTATATTAAAGGACAAGTTTCATTTTGACGTTTCAAAGTACGAATTCAGAGTTTAAGAAACGAGCGCCTTGACGATTTCACAATTTTTAAATTTAACCAATGAACATATTTCACAAAACTTCCTTACACAACATAGATTTTAAATCTGTTTGGATACCTTAAATACTCTCTAAAATTAAGTAAACTTATTATTTTAATTCTCTCCATGTTTTTAGTAAAGATTTCATATAATTAAGTGTAACAAAAATTATTTCTCTCAAACTTCTAATGAAATGTCACTGATCTGTCAGTTTCGTATTATGAATTTTAAGCGCGAACTTTTAATCAATTCATTCGATTCATTTTCCAAGATTGAGTTCTTATTTCCTTTTCACATCATTAACGTCAATTAAACAAGTTTTTATAAAATAATAATACACATCATAATATAACAATTAATATTTAAATTTCTACTTTTCAGATTATGGTGAAATTCAATGCAAAATGAAACTGATCGACAACTCCCTATACAGGCTGTTCACAATATAAATGTTTACTACTCAAATAAATAACAGTTCTTTGTATAGTAAGAAATTCTCAACTAGATCCCTAAATAAATTATTCCACATCAGAATTACTAGATATTCATTAAGCAAATTCATTTACATGAAAATAAAATATGATACTATATTGTGAGAGTACATAACCATACTATTACAATATATATAATATTTACGTCCACATAAGAAACAGAATCATACATATACATATTATATATGTTCTAATAATACCATTAATTTTATAAAAAAAATTGTAATCGACTGAAGGAATGGAATTTTTTTTTCATTTGTTAATTACAATTTGGCAATTCTGCAAAATAGTCAACCTAGTTAAATAAATTAATATAAATATAAATAAAATACAATTGTTGACGATTTAAGGATTAAAAGTTCGACAACAGAGTTGATTATTATGTATAAGCCAAACCGATATCCATGATATTTTTTGGAACTCCCATAATACCGCCCGATCATTTAAATTCTAAATTAGAGCAGGCTGTGAAATTTAAATTAAGTTGGTATATAAGTACTAATTTACAATTTGAATTGTCAAAGTGACGTTTCAAAATGTTAATTAATCAATAATTGACATTCTGGACAACCTAATAAAATAATCCCGCCTGCTTTAATTTAGAATTTAAATGATCGCGTGGTACATTCTATTCATGAATAAAATCTGGAAAATAATAAATGTAACTAACGTACGTTGAGTATAGACACAGTCTGTCAGAGATTTCACTTTTATTTGTACTAAAACTATTTTATCTTGTATTATTTACTGTTAATTATTTACGTCAAGAATAAACCAGAAAATAAAACTAGAAGAGCATAAATAATAAATTTTAAATATACCTGTATGCTACAAAATACATTTGTGGTAAGCAATAGTAAGTAATTAATTTGTGTTTTTAATTTGTTTTTAATTCTTTATAAGCGTTTTTCATCCCAAATGATTGGTGATTACAGATTTTTATAATTTGGGCTAGAATAATTTCTTTCATTGCAGTTTATGTAGTCTGTATTAGTACCAGGTCCACTCCTCTAGTATCTTATCAATGCCGCGGAGCTTTACCTCTAAGAAATCTTAATTTTCTACACAATATAAGACACTGCATAATGTATAAGAGTAATGTAAAAGTTAGGGTAAGTACGACTTTATTTATAAAACTTTTAGTTTTTTCAAGCCGAAAATACTTTTCACACACCAATTATGAAACACAAAAATCCTGGATACCTCTACAGACGCTCTCGAAAATATTACACAATAACGATGTAGAGATTAAACGTAGGCCTGGTATGATAATAACTTGCGTTTATATCTATTTTGTGTTTGCTATTACGTGGAATGTGTAGTTAATTAGAGATATTTTGCCATTCAAATACTCGACGGGGTGTCTGCAAATCAAGTGATCACACACCATGAACCCAAGAAACCTTACACTACATCCTGTGACAAGACTGTGAATCCCTAAACTGACCATAATTGAATCTTTTCTCTAATAAGGAGACTGGATCATATGAGTTTTTCCACAATCAATTGTAAACAATTTTGTTCGAACTACGTTCTTAAGGTTTGCAGTATTGATGATATATCAGTGTCAACTGACTTACTTAATGTGGTGGAATTTTGGTAGGTCATTTACATCTATTAAAAACAATACCGATCCTTCAAGAACTCCCTTTTGTGTTGTTATCCATTCAGATTAGTGCTTTTTATTGTTTATCCAATCCAGTTTTTTTTTCTGTTTGTCAAATACGATTTTATTAAACTCAACGCCTCATTTCTAATTCATATTTTGCCCAAGGAATAATTTGCTGTAGAATGTATTATAATTAAGGTCCTTATGTTTACAGTGCTCTTGATATATCAGTGCTAATTAACTTATTAGTTATTCTTACAACAACGAATGTGTTATCTGCGAAGAGAATTGTTTAGTGTAGTGGATTTTTGATAGGTCATTTGCATCTATTATAAACAATACCTATTCTTAAGGCACTTCCCTTGTGTTATTATCCATTCAGATTAATGTTTTTTATTGTTTATCTAACACATTTATTCTGCTTGTCAAATATGAATTAATTAAACTAAATGCCACAATTCTAATTCCTATTTGTTCAAGGAATAATTTTATGTACAATGTGTAATTAAGGTCCTTAAGGTTTGCAGTGTTGTTGATGTATAAGTGTTACTTGAATTATTGCATATTCTTACAACAACGTATGCATTATCTTCAAAGAGAATTGTTAAATGTAGTGGCTTTTTGGTAGGGCATTTACATCTATTAAAAACAATATCTATTTTTGAGGAACTTCCTTTTGTGTGATTATCCATTCAGATTAATATGTTTTTATTGTTTATCTATCACAGTTTATTCTGTTTATCAAATATGATTTAATTAAACTCAACGCCACACTCCTAATTTTTTGTACAGTGTAATTTCTTCAATTATTCCTTCCAAAGCTTGATATATATGAGGCTCTGGCAGTGTATCTTCCTGTTATATAATTATTTTGGTTATTATCTTGTAGACGATGCAATTTTATAAATTCAAATATTCTCGCCATATTTATGTAAAATTGCAAAGATATAGCATATTTTTTTAATTTTAAATATTTACTGGTTATACCTAAGAGCCCTAACATGACCGTCACGCCAACTTTTGGTACAAATTTTAAACAATGTATAGCCAGTGGTGCCAAGTTACGGAATTTTTCCCTAGATCTAGAGATTTCTTGATCAAATATAGAAAAAGGGAATTTTACTCAAAATTTAGGGAATTTTGGACAAATTCTAAAGAAAAACAAAAAGTATTGCTCAAGCTTTATTGAGTGATTTTTTCGATTTTTCAAACTTCCCTACTGTTTTGCTCAGTGCCATCATATGTATCATCGTGTTAGATTTGTATGGAGTATAAAAACTGAAGGTAGGTCACTAACTAACAAGTAAGCAAGAAGCGGGTAATTTTTTCAAATAGAAATAGGGTATTCACAGGAATGTTTGCACAATAGGACATCTCGTCCTCGTGTTTGTTACTTTTTCGCCAACGCGAGCGACTATCGACTAAATTGCCATGATTTACAGCCGCCCCCGCTCTCTATTAGATATCAATATCCTCCCATCGTCAAAATTTTGCACAATATATTCCTTAAATTCAGATATTGCGACATTCAGTTGGCCATGGTAAATTGAATTACATTCGCGCCCTCTCTTAGGGAATCTTCCAAGGTAGTGTCTATGTGTGTGTACAAATATGGCCGTTCTTTACCTATTATTTAAAATATGCAAATAATCCAAACGAATACATCATTGTCAAAATTTCTGATATATTTCTCTTCTACGAAACACGCGTCATAAATTTAGGGCGTTCTTTTGATAAAATTGCCATATAAATTTGATAAAAAGAATTTGTGTAAATTAAATTACATACAATAAAATAAACATTTAATGATTCTATAACTGCGTTTGTATAATTATAAAATTGTTACCGGCCGATAGGTATCTACTTTATCTTAACGCCCCCCCCCCCCCCCCCCCCCCGCTAAAGTTAACAGTGAACTTGGTGAATTATCAGAAAGTAAATGTCTAGGGAAATCTAGGGAATTCTTAGAATGGCTTCTGGGGATTTCCAACTCTATACTAACTACTGGCACTACTGTGTATGGCGCCGGTTGATCGTTTGTTTAGTTTTATGATCTTCTATAGCCAAGTGGATGTTGGGAGTCCGTGTTTTACAAAAATAACTGCCGTTATAGAGGTTTTCTTTTCCTTAAAAAAAGGTAAGTTTCAAGCAGCGTATTTTTCCTCTAGTAGCCATCGTTATCATCGCATTGGTCCAATATTTGAAACCACTGCTAATTTTATATTTCCTAACCTCAAATCTTTCTTTCTAGATGTAACATTTCTAACACTGTTTAACTACTGTTCAAACATTACCGTCACGTTCGCAAAACAGCCAATACGTAATGGGAATGATAATAAAGTGATTGTACAAATTTTGATTTACAAGTTAATAATTAGTTTCTAAACATCTAAAATATCACTACAAACAGTATAACAGTGTAATCGGTAAAAGTATATTTTTTGGAAGTAATATAGGTCACAAGTTAAAGGTTATTGAAAATTACTCACATATTGGATGCACTAGTAGGAAGTGTCTATTATGAGCTATATCTAAATTCAATTCTAATTTGGTGTAGACCAAACGGTCGATAGTTTCCATCGATAGTATTTTATAGCGTCCAACACTAATACTTTATTATTAATAAATGTTATTATTTTCTAGTTGTGTTATTTCTTGTTGGTCTAACACAGAGACAGTAATAGTGAATTCAAATACACAGGAAACAATTTTAAAATACATAATAATATAAACGGACACTGTTTCCGTTTCTGCTTCTTATATTTAAAACTATGTTACTGTAGACCACAGTAAATCTCATATCGAAGACCAAACCAAATTTTGTAGGCTCCTTTTAATTAATATTTTAAATATCCTTTAAGCATTTCCGAGTTCTTTAGCTTTAATCTTCATTCTCAATTCACAATTTTTAATTAATAAAATCCTCACCTACACAAATTTAAGGATAATAAGAGTTAATTTGAACGAAACCGTAAAGTAAAAGTTAAAAAGGTCAAATTATTAATTAGCAGTGATATTACGAGAAATCAAGTTAGGATGAGTTGCCGCGGTACCGTAGGGAAGCAGAATGAGTGAAATGAATCTCCAAAACAACAAATGTGTACATAAATATGAGAGGAAACAACAAGTAGCAACTTTAAATTAAATCAACTGTTAAGAGATATCCTTCATCCGTCTGCCGGGCGCTTCCTGCCAAGAATATCTCTCTACGTCACGGAAACTTAAGCGGGAGGTCGTAAAACTCGAAAACTTGAAATGAGAAATGTCAGGAAGTATGGAAGCTCACAGGTCTTTCTGTCCTCCCTTACTATAAGTACATTCACCCACACAAACACACACACACACATACACAAACTTACCTAAAACTGATAAAACTGTTATTACAATAACAATAATCAAAGTCAGTTTAATAATGCGGTTGGTGTTAGAAGGATACCTCTGTAATTACGTGGAATATTAAATTTTCTAAGTCGAGTATGTCGTCAACTATAGACCCTCCCTCAGCCTACGCCATGTCTCTCATATATACACATATATATATTTCACGCACACACGTAGAACCAATGCGTAAAGTTGGCCTAATTACGGAAAGTTTTCCCCAAAACATTAGTTTACATGGAACAGTACGTTTCATTAAATAGTGTCGGGTCGGAATAATATTTTAGGTTATAAATAATAATGGTTTGAAATGAACTTGTGTCGACAAATGGACAGAGTTATACTTTAAAACCGCATTTCACATAAAGTAATAAATTACAAATTATATTTGACGCAAACAAATATATTCACTGTAATAATAACTTGTTTTATAGAGGCAGAGAATAATTGTTTTTCTATATTACAAATAAATTTTGAAAAATTAATAGAAAATATAAATCGATCAATATTAATATGTATCAATAAATTTATAAATTATTATATAACGAAAAAATTAAATATGCCCGAGAATTAGTGGCTCAAGAGTGCACAATTCTATTCAACAAAGTCTTGAAAGAAGGAACCAGCCGGTGAGAATGGAAGGAAAGCACAACTATACCCATCATCAAAATAGGCGACAAGAGAAACCCTGCAAATTATCGGGGGATTACCCTCCTTGAAGCTACGAACCAGCATCGTCGCAGACTCAATAACCTCAAAGATATCAATAAATGAGGCACAACAGGGATTTTGGAAAAGCCGTTCAACAAAGGATGCTATATACATAATAAGGCAAGATATTTAGATGAATTATTTCCAAACTCGTGGATCGGCAGAAATGGTCCTGTTTTATAGCGTGCACGTTCCCCACATCTTTCACCATTAGATTTCTTCGTCTTTGGAGCAATAAAAGATCTCGTATATGTGCAACCCAAGAGAAGCTATTGGAAGCTGTTATCAGTAGTAGTAGTAGTAGTAGTAGTGTTTATTGGTCATCAAAAAAATCTTTACATGACATGTCATAAAATATTGCAAATAGCAAAAGATACAAAAGATAAACATTTAAAAAACATATTAATAAAACATACAGATGTAGATATAAAACAAATACACAGTTGTTATCTAGGAAACGCTTGTAAACATCCTAGATAAAAAAAACAAACAAAACAATCAAACATGTCACTTGGACATGTTACTACGCATATGCTTCCAAGTATTCGTCTATGCTGTAAAAACAGGCAGTGACCAATATTGTTTTACACTTCTTCTAAAATGATTTAGACTCATGTCCTTTATGCTTTGTGGCAGAGAATTATAAAGTTTTACACCCCAGTAGTCAACTCCACACTATTAATGTATTTGATAGGCTAAATGGAAGCAAAATTAGGAGAGCTATTAACAGAGTATTGAAAAGGTGCCGTATGTGCGTCGATAATTATGGTAGGCATTTCGAACACTTAATGTAAATTTAGGGTGTTACTTGTTGTTAATAATTAATTCGTTTAGCGTTTTTATTGTTTCTTGTATTACATTGTATATTATAAGTTTATTTTCGTTTCCATGGCTACGACCCTTACATCACTGCAAGCAGAAAAAAATGCACTATTAGAATATGTCATGGGCCAACTATGGTTTCCATTTAAAAAGATTAGACTTTGCTTGCTAACTCCAAAATGCTAAGCAAAATTAAAAATTCAAGATGATGTCGTTATTTGAAATTGAATTTCTTAAAAACAATATTCAACTTTTTTTTTTCTACCATTAAGTATAGAAGAGTTACAGCACTGAAAAGGTTTTGGCGAATATCTATTTTTTGCAAATATCTAGTAAACCATGTATTTTCTTAAATGGACAAAAACGTATCTGGATGAGGCTTATAAAAATGCAAATCTTTCTCCATTTAACCTAATGCGTCTTATGGTTTTCGAGATCCCCATTCAAATTATGGAAAAAAAACTCTCCCTGTATATAGCGATCCCTGGTAGAAGTCAACCGAAGCCAGAAACATTCGAAAGTATAAAGGAATAGTTCGAGTGAACTGAAACTATTGAATATGAAAAAAAGAGCGGTCATAATCAAGAATTGGCGAGGATAAGACATTTATGGTACTTGCGAGTGTAGTCGAACACCCCCATACTAGTACTATGCAAATTAGTCGTCAGTTAGATTTAGGTCAAATTTGAGAATCCAGAATAATTAGGAAACATGTAATTCATCCGTAGCATATTCATACAGAGGGTTAGATGACAGAAATTTTCAAAAAACGCTTACATAGCATACATACATTGACTTTCACAATTTTTTGTTGTTTACCAAGGAAGTGAATATATCTTATATATATTTTTTTGCGAAATTTAGTAAGCAATTCAAAAATGAACCGATATACAAAGTGTTCCAGTTGAAAAAATTCAGTTTTAGAGAAAAATATTTCCTGTAATTTTAATCCAGTCTTCTGCAAATTCAATTAGTAATTGCAAAAAAGTGAAATATGTTTGTATTAGGCCCTTTTATTATGAATATCCCTACAAAAAATCCCATCCAATACGTCGTTTTCGAGATGTATAATTTTATGAAAACAGTGATTTTTTCAGAAAAATGGTAATAAGTCGAAAACCTTAAATTTTAGTCCTCTACTATCTTATAACTTTATATATACAGGGTGTCCAGAAACTCTCCTGACAAACGAAGACCGGAGATTCCTCAGATAATTTTAAGACAATTTATCCCAATTCACCCTAGTCCGAAAATGCTTCCTAAGGTCATAGGCGTCCGTTTTGGGTAGGTAACGGCTATTTTAACGCATAACTTTTTTGTCTTTAACTTTTAAGCATTTGTGACACTAGATTATTAAATTTTCAGGTATTCTAGTACTAAAAGGTACTCTTACTTTAAGTCGGTAGGATACATCGTTTTCTAGAAAAATCGATTTGAAATTTTTTCGTTTTTTCGTCATTAAAATTCAATTTATTATTTTTTGCACTAGTTCGCTCTGAACTGCCAACAGAAATAAAACCTTTTTTAATTGTCAAATTGTTGTCAGTTCGCGAGGTTGAAATGACGAAAGATGAAATGACGAAAAAATGAAAAATTTTCAAATCGATTTTTCTAGAAAACGGCGTATCCTACCGACTTAAAGTAAGAGTACCTTTTAGTACTAGAATACCTGAAAATTTAATAATCTAGTGTCACAAATGCTTAAAAGTTAAAGACAAAAACATTATGCGTTAAAATAACCGTTTACCTACCCAAAACGGACGCCTATGACCGGTACTAGAAATTCACAATTGATGGAATCGATTCATCTCTGGAGGATAAATAAGCATACCAGTTTTTGTTTTTCTAAATAGAAGCGTTCGGGAGATATTAAAAAAAACTAATTACAAGGCGCCATCTTCAAAGAGCTCAAGCTCCCTTAGGAAGCATTTTCGGACTAGGGTGAATTGGGTTAAATTGTCTTAAAATTATATGAGGAATCTCCGGTCTGCGTTTGTCAGGAGAGTTTCTGGACAGCCTGTATATAGTATTGATTTTCTTTTATGTTTAATAACTATTATAATAAGAAAAAATAATTATCAGCATTAAAACTATCCGGTATTAAAACGCTGTTATTTAAAATGTTTCCTTTATGAGAAGCACACATATAAAGTTTCGTTGCTATTGTATGGTCAAGTAAAATTTATCTGTTAGTAATACCACATAAAATTTAAATTATTTACGAAACAACCCGAAACATAGTGAAATAAATAGTTCTGCAGCTCTGTAATGCTTCTAATTCAAAGCACATTTCTTTGCGGGATTATTCAATTCCCCACTGTTAGTAAACAATTTCGATTTAACAGAACTAGTAATTTTGGTAATGTACGATATCGTTTAGTTCTTAGTATACTTTCCCTACCAATAATCTGTGAACCCCTTTCTAAATGTGGCCACAAAAGTTAAGCGCTAGATGTTTGATCACCCTGACCATTTCTACGCTCCATAAGGCCGCATGTGCACCAGCCACTGCCACTTTGAACCTCACCCGTGTAACGATAAAGTTTCTTAACAAAGTTGTCTCGGTTGCGGCCTACCCATTACGTCGGGACTAAAAGGTCTTCTGCAATAGTTTTGATGAAAATTACAACGTTAAGCGTGTTTTCCAACAAAAAAAAAAAACCACGGACGATCTATGATAGATTAACTCGATTTATGTTATCGAAACTGAACAGTTTTTCATTCCGGTTTATGTTGTTTCCAAACTCGAGATACAAAACTCTAATGACAACAGTTGATATCTGATTGGATTGGAATGAATTACTTTCGTAAACTATTACACTTTCAGATGAATACCTTTTAATCGTACCTGCTCGTGTTTTCTTAACAAACGTAATAATCGTTTTATAAAGCTAATAAAACTAGTAATTTTCTAGTAATCAATTTACTGCTGTTAACAATTGTTTCCAAAAGTCATTGAGTATTGTAAATTTTAATTTCTAATAAAAACACACTTAAACAATAAAATGAAATTCCATCAAAATGTCAAAACATCAATACAGTAAACCTTACACATTAAAATTCATATATGCATGAATGAAATGGACGCATAATCTGCTCTAGAGGCGGCATTACTGTAACCAACGTACAGACACGTGCTTGCTGCAATGTTCAATGAGCTCCAGACCCCAGCATACCTTTTCTTTGCATAACGATGTCTATGAGAAGATCTCAGCCACCTCTGTCATGCAAAAGCAACGCACCAGGGGGGTGTGGTCTATCGATAACTAAATTATTATAATCAAGACCACTGCCGATATATGTGCATCCAGCATTTCGCTAACAGGTAGCGCACCAATATTAAAAATAATAATGAGTACTTGAAAAGAAGAAAAATCTCCAATAGATAACAGAGTCGTACACATACATATACAAATTAAAAATGAATATATGCATGCATGAAATGGATGCACAATCTGCTCTAGAGTCGGCATTAGAGTGACCAACGCATAGAGAAGTGTTTCAGTCTACTATGACATCGTGAATGTACGAGGTGCTTGCTGCAATGCTCAATAAGCTGCAGACACCACGCATATCGTCTCTTAGTATAACGATGTCTATGATCAATACAGTAGTATAGAATGATATATATTAGTTTACAATTATGCAGAATAGTATGGGATCGCATAAGATAGTATCGAATAAAATAGAATAATAAAGGTAGTATAGTATAGTGATGGAACAGATAGAGTAATAGAATTATCTTGTAATTTCGAATTATAAATAAATGTTTTCTATTAAGTTGAAAACTTATGAATCTTTTGCAAACGGCATAACTAATTATTATTCCGTGAATAATATAACTCTGTCTATAGGATATGTATTGATATGGGGTATAACAAGCGTATTTGCCTTAAAGCCCTTGCATACGCTACGGTAAGTACCGTTTAGAATTTCTTATAATTATTTTATAAATTGAATTTTATTTTAAATATTTAATTGCCTCCGGCTATATTGGTTGCCTACCTATAAGGGGTGCAAGGTTTTGTATTTGTTTTGCATGAGACTCTGGTTTTATTTTATCTATTTGAACGCTACTATAATTAAAAAAACAACGTACTGTTCTATTATTAATTGGCTGCTCCCGGTACATTAGAACTAATCTTTGAATTGTTTAAAGATTTGGCTAGATCGTGGAACGGTTGGTATTACTCTAATAACTTGCATGTATAGATGCTTACTAAGTTCGCGCGTTTTGTAAGTACACTTGGTTATATCACAAACGTAAACAATCTGACATGTTCACGTCGTTGTGATTCTTAAGTATGAATCGGCTTAATCTCATTAATGGGTCGTTAAAAAGGATTCGGATATTGAACCTGAGGAAAAATACACGACTTACTTCTGTATTACAGCTTACTAACACGTCGTAGAAAGGGGCCGATTCCTGACGGTCTTGTAGATAACCTAACAAACACATGTACGCTCGAGCATGCTTTTTTAAAACAGCTGTTCGGTCAAGGTTGATGGATACTATAACTGGGTCAAATGAAAACACAGGTATTTGTTGAATTATACTGTTTATTATTATTGAATTGAGTGTAACTTTACATTTACAGTTTAAAACATCTTTATCAAGAATGTCTTTAGGCATAATCTTTACTTGGAATATCAAGAACAGATAACCCTACGCAAGTCATATTAGGCATACACATAAGTAACAATATTTAATCGGTCTACTTTACTAATGGCAAACAATTTGATTCAACGTGGATTTCTAAATGGAAGTTAATGACTCTTCGTTTCTTAAAATAAACTAATGTAACACGTAAGTTTTAAACTTAGATCGTTGTCTAATTTAAAATGCATGAATGGTATTTGAATCATAGGTTAACTATTTAACTATCCGGCTATTATGTACTATTTAAAACGGGCTACGTTAGAAATGAACGTTTAGTCTTGGTAAAAAAACTCGGATTACACTTGAGTCTGACTTGAATATCAGTGATTTACAAGCTTATCTTGGTTCCTTCTAATGAACGTGAAATTATACAATTGTCACTTTACATACCGTTCTTGTTTGTTTAACTTTAAGTTCGCTGGATGGAAAGAATGCAGGTGCTGCTGTCGTTCTTGAAGGGGGCTCCACAGATGTTCGTAGTTGAAAGAACGTCTTGATCCTCAGGGTTGATTCTCTTGATAGACAGCTCTGGTTTATCTTCTTGGAAAGGTGCAGACCTTGTTCTGATGTGTTGACTCGTTGTAGATGGCCGGACACAGGTTCGTATTTTTTTCAAATATATTTGAATTGTTGTTTGGTTAACTCCCTGGTAGTTGAAGTTAATATCCTTGTTGATTATTTCTTTCTTTCCAGTACGTCATTTGCATCCTTGGTTTTTCCAATATCGAAAACACAGGTGGACTTCAATGTTTGTAGTCCCACTAGTTCGCACTTTGTATGAGGAATACCGCACGTTGATACACAGATGTGGGGTGTTCGCGAATATTTAGACCAACCTCACTGGTTGCTTTATTAAGAAGGAATCCTTAAACACAACCTTACTTGGTTGGTTTTTGCAGACGAATCCCTTTTAAATCAAGGTACTGTCCTTTTATACTTTCCCATGTTTGTATGGTGGTTGTCAAGGCAACCAACAAAATTCCATCAAGTCCACAATTATCCGTTCATTTCAAAAAGGCAAACCCTATTGTTTCGCGATTTTATTGCATTCATAAATTCTTTTGAAATTTATTTCTACTATATACAATCTTAGAATTCTAGTTTTGACAATTAAACGCGCATTACAAAAGTTTAATAGTAGCGCGTTTGATTTTCTTAGTACAGTTCTGATCATAAAAATATCATTTTTTATAATTTTTGATTTGCCTAACAACATACTCAATATGTGTATCTCTAATGCAACGGCGTTTACAATGGTTCTCTTAACATTTAATTACATCGTTTCTTTTTTTTCATTTCCGTTTCTTTTTACCAGACAAAAATTCATTTATAAACATTAAAATTATTTAAGGGTGACTTTTGACTACCTATATTCAAACATATGGTGAAATCTTAATAATGCTCATGCCCTGTTTGTACAGTACTTGAATATGTAAAGGGCTTTTGGTTCAATAGGTGTGTACCCAAAAGTTCGTTTCTTTACTGAATTAAAGTTATCTTTGACATAATAAATGACATTTACGTTTGACGTATATAAAAATCAAAAGATGCTATTGATCTTTTCACGGTCTTTACATTTCCATTTGCTTACAAAAACCTATGATACATCAAGTATTGATACTGAAGTATTCCTATTAATTTGCAAATTTAACAATTTTAGTCGATTTTTATTATAAATCATACTTTTGCAATGGCCATATTTGTCGACCCAAAGTAAACATTTTTATAAGTAAACCAATGAGCAGGATACAAATGTTTTATATCTTTGTTATGTGTGATGCGAGTCTGCGCACATTGTATGCGCATTTGACCTTAATTATATGAACAATTCAATAATAATTATTTTAACTACAATGTACAAGGGTTCGCCAAAAAGTGAATATTTTAAAACATGAACGAAAATCTAAATGTTCATATTTTACATATTTGACTGGTCGTGGCTAAGATACAAGACCAGTTCAGTATATATGAACTACATATTAGAACGAATTTGTAGAACAGTGGACACAAATGCGTTTTGCAAATTTCTTACCATCAGTTACAACTGAAATAGAAAATTTACAAGATGAACCAGAAAAGTCAACAAACTAAGAATACTGGTACTGAGAGAGAAAAGATTTCTGATCAAAATATTTACCCCCATTAGGAACTTCAAAAGACCATAATAACAGTTTTGGATTGGCAAGACCCAAGAATATCATAACAATCCTCTAATTAATCAAGCAAAAAAAAAATGTTGGAGTCAAAAAAGAAAGGTAAAATAGTAATTCTAACGTGATCATCGTACAGAAACGAATTGAAAAACCTCTGACAAATATGACTCAAAGAAGCATTTCGGTAAAGAGGAAAGCAGTAAAAAGATGAGTAGAAAATACTAAGGAACAGGGCCAAATAAAATGCACAAGAAGATCAGAATAAAATAATCAAAAGAAAGGGATAGTAGTGATACGGACAGAAACACTAGCGATATTGAGGGCCTCTGTTGCGGAGATTTAGTTCTACTTCTTGGGCAGGCTGGACTAGTTGCTCTAATAGAGGCAAATTGACCATATTGGCAGTGCAGGCATAGTATTTTTGTATAGTTTAACCGTACTACTCCATTTTTCCCTAAAGTATAGGTAAAATGGATGAAACTGCATGTTTTTTATTTTATGGCACGAATATTTTTATGACTTATGTAAAAATTGTGGTCATTAAATTATTACTATTACTTAGTGCGAAGTTTTAATACTGAGAGGTTTCAATTTTTTTGTCTATAGCCCCAAAACCTTAAGCACCACATTATTCGTCTTTTCCCTACCTGTTCATAGTTTTGGATGAAATTAGCATAGTACGCATGATTCTCAAATATTCTAACGAAGCCATTTATATGCTCAAAAGTACATTTACGAAGTTCTGGAATCATTTGCTTCACCTAGTATTCAAGAGTAAAGTAGTACTAAATTATTGCAAAAGAATGGCCGACCTCATGTTACAGCTATCACATAATGATTCCTACCAGAGGCTAAGATTAATACTATCAAATGATCTGCGTGGTCGCCAAACTAGTCGCTCATAGAATATGTCTCCATACTACGCGTTGGTCTGCTTCCTAATACTCCAATGAACGTACAACAGTAATATCATACCTTACAAGTTGCTTGGAATGATATTCCACAAAATTGCATAAATCCTTTTACTCGAAGAAGAATGTATTCGTTTACGTGATAAGGTAATTCATTATTAAATCTTTATAAGGTACGAAATTTTCAATCAAAATCTAAACAACACAATAAACATTTCCACATTTTTTCAAATACACTCTTTACTAGGTGCATCGTTATTTTCCACTCAGTATACAGTGCGTTCATGATGAATGGAAAAAAATCTTTTAAAATTCAGGTAATTATTTTGCAGAAAAACGCTGACATGTCGATTAGAATTTTTAGTTGTGAATTTTTTGACATAAGAGAATGATATACACAGGCTGTCTAAAGAAGAACATATGCAGCGATCATTGTTTTTTTAAATGGAACACCCTGTATATTATGCCATTTATGAATTATATGGTAAATTCTCAACACTTTTTGTATAACATACCATATCCCCAAAATCAGGAGTTTTTGGAATAATGACGTTTGAAATGTGATAAATTAAAATACACATAAGTAATGAAATAAAATGTTTAAATTGAACAAAGACACCTTGGATATTTTTTTAGAAGTCAACAAAAGCATCCTGGTATTGCAAATTTTATCTTCAACAAAAAAGTCTTCTTCAAATTAATCAATTTTCATTCCTTGACCAGTTTCATGTTTTTTTTTCTTTGTGGCAATAAAAATCAAACCATCACCGGCTTTTAGTTTGTCAGTGTCATTTTGTTAGTTTTACGTTTCATTTATCTGAGAAAGAACGTATTGAAGTACTTATTGTGATTTGTTTTGGAGATAGAGTGCGTACTCAACAAGAAGTATGTAATTTATTTAATACAATTCATCCTAATCGACCTCCAATTACTAGATCTACTGTCAGCAAAATTGAATTGAAATTTGCTGAGCACGGTCACGTTAGAGATTTACGTAAGAGAATACCAGCAAAAATATCAGAAATTTCTCAATTAGACGTTTTAGTAGAAACGGTGAATAATCTCCATGTAAGCGTTAGGACAATCTCCGGACATTGCAATATGTCAACGGAATCTGTGACACAAATCCAGCGAAAAAATAAATATCAGCCTTATAAGGTTCAATTAATACATGAATTAGTAGAAGACGATCTCGATCGAAGAACGCAGTTTTGTGAGCAGATAATTGAAATTAATAATCAAAACTTAGATTTCAGGAAAAAGATTATTTTTTCTGATGAGGTTAGTTTTACTTTAAATGGACACGTGAACAGACAAAACTGCAGATACTGGGCAACTGAAAATCCTCGTTGGACACACAGCATCGTCAAAAAATGAATGTCTAGGCAGATATTGTCGAAAATCAAATTCTTGGACCTTCTTTTTTTGAAGAAACTTTAAATGGGGAACGCTACTTACTGAGTGGCCACCAAGGTTAGCGGATTTAACCCCATTAGATTCTTTCTTATGAGGTTATTTGGAATGGACAACATATTGAACATTTATAAAGCAAATGTTATTATTTCTTTTGTATGTTTTATTATTTAGGGTTCATGTATTTTTTTTAATTTATCACATTTCAAATGTCATTTTTCCGAAAACCGCTGATTTCGGGGATACGATGCGTTACACAAAAAGTTTTGAGAATTTACCATACAATTCAAAAATGGCATAACAGAGCGCACCATTTAAAAAAAACAATGATTGCTGCATAATATGTTCTTCTTTAGACAGTCTGTATATGATTTTCTTATGTCAAAAAATTCATAACTAATCGACCTGTCCGAGCGTTTTTCTGCAAAATAATTACCTGAATTTTAAACGAATTTGTTCCTTTCATCATCAACGTAGTGTCTACACAAAAAAATTAGGTCTGGGCACCATACGACTTTCTTATTTGTATGTGTATTCAAAATTAAGTTTTAAATTCTGTATT
This sequence comes from Amphimallon solstitiale, assembly GCA_963170755.1. Classification (NCBI taxonomy): domain Eukaryota; kingdom Metazoa; phylum Arthropoda; class Insecta; order Coleoptera; family Scarabaeidae; genus Amphimallon; species Amphimallon solstitiale. Next base: position 105,662,302 of record OY720681.1, on the reverse strand, counting down.
TTCTTAATAAAATAAACCTCTGAGTAAAAGTGTACTTCCTATCCGAATTTTAAAAATTTTTTTTATAAAAAATTGTTTCAAATCTAGCTCTAAATACTTTTACACTTATAATAAATCTGCATAGAATGCATAATTTGCAAGATATTTGGAAAAAGCTACTAATCGATAAGAGTAAAAGTTTTATTTGTCCGAATTTTGAATTTTTTTTGTATTCAAAAATTGTTTCAACTCAAACTTTAAAGACTTCTGCATTCTGAATAAATCTGTATAGAAGGCATAATTCGCGAGATATTTGCAAAAAACTTTTTTCGATAAAACAAAAAGACTTTTTTATGAAATCTTTCTAAAATTCACTTATTTAGAAAATTTTGATGTTTTTACTAAAGTAACCTCTACTTTCGGTCTACCCATGTAATTAAAATCTATTCAGATCTCAAGCGGAAATTATACTCGTAAATATAAAGTTTGGTATTTATAGCTTTAACCGTTTGGCTGCTATCGTTGTCAGGGTGAGAATGAGAGAGAGAAAGAGATGGACATACACATAGAGAGAGATGTTTACAGAACACATCTGCATAAATCTCGAGGTTGGAAATTTTCATCACAATATACCCTTATATTATGTATAGAAAGTAAAAAGACACACCTACATCTTAAATCTGACTTATTAAATATTAATACATTGGGGTTCACACAATAGGTGAATGAAATCATATAGATAAAAAAATCCTGTGTAGGAACACGTAATTGTCTTTTAAATATTATGCATTATATTACAAAATATTTATATCAATGGGAGTGCTTCGGATTTGACGGCCATTGCAATAGGTATATACTACATACATCGCCATCGCCTGAGGTGACATATTTCGGCCTTCCTGCTTGAATTAATGGTTGTGATTTGACAATCGAAACGCATTAACTCCTACGTCAATAATGAATTAATTTCGACCCGTACAATAAAGATCGTTTCCGTTAGAGCGGTTGTTGTGTCAGCACAGCAATCCGTTGTTGCATACATTTCATATGCTTGTATTTTACTAAGCTATATCATCCTCTTTCAACGTAATTACGAGATAGGGATTTTATTTTTTAATGAAAATCTATATTTGGAAGAATTTTGAAATTGCATGTATAATAATAATAATAGATTATTATTCACTGCAATTAAAATATTACATGAAAGTCAAATATGTAAAACACAGTATATATGTAAATACAACTGTAGATATTGTTTTATATAGGTGAGTAATTAATTTATAAAATTTAAAAATTTCTCCAAGAAATAAAAACTATGGCTCAGTAAAAATTTTTACTAAGTCATTTTATTTATGCATATATATATATATAAACAAAAAATAGATTTCATTTTGTTGTAAATTTACGGGTCCTATATACGGCGACGGTAAGGAATCAGATTTTTATTTATTTTTCTTGTATTAAAGTGGTGGTGCACTCCATTTGTTAAAAATAACTGTGGGTTGTGGTGCAAGTATTTTATTCTCCTTAGAACGTAAAGGCACGTCAATGTAAGTATTCTTTCGCCGTCTACTATTTGATCATTTGTCGTTTAGCCCTTGCTCCGTGAGGTGTGGTATTCCGATAGATTTTCCATAATTTATATATATTTTCAAACCTAGTGCCCAATGTTAAGAAAATTTAAGAAGATTATGTTGTTAAAAGACATATTATGGATGATTTCCACGAAGAATTTATAATTAATATACAATGTGACAGTGATATAAATATTAATAATAAATATATAATAAAATATATATAAATAATAAAATATATATTATTTAATATAAAAAAATAAAATTTTATATAAGTCTACTTTTTTAATTTAATTTAATCTTTTTTTTTATTTTTAATTTATTTATCTAGTTTTGAGGTTTACTTTTTCATTTGCTTTTGCCATGTAGTGATTAATAATAAAACTAACAATTATTGTTGTACTTTCTATTCAAAAGAAGCGAGAATAAATAGTTACCATCGCTTTGGTGTCGATATTTTTAGCAAGCATAGTACAGAGTTTAAACCACGCCTTGCGCATACAATGTCTCATCAGGTTTTGACCGGACACTACAACTTTCTCTATATCCGAGATCACAAAGTAAACGTAGTGCCTTCTACTAGAGTAGGAAGGTTCTCTCTGCAGATGGAGATGCTCCCCAAATCGAAATTCCATACATGATCCTGCTGTGAAAGTTAGAAAAGTAAGCTGTTCTGGCTGCTTCATATGTAGAAATGCTTTTCAATGTTCTTATACAATATATTGCGGAGGTTTTCGCTAGGTTAGATGCATGGGAGCTCCAAATTGGTTTTCAATCACTTGTTAAGCCCAGGTACCCCACATTTTCCGAAGATTGCTCATTATTCGCAAAAAACTTTAGATTTTGCGTCTTTTCTCCTTTCAGTTTTAATTCGTTGCTTTAAAATCATGCATTTGCTTCTTGTAATATCTTTTAATTTAAATAATTTGTATTGTTAAAGTATTGGAGTCTACAACTCGGGCTTTGTGAACGCATGATGATTATTATTTTAGGTCTAATATATACGTTTGGGGTTTATGAATAATTCTATCATCCGCATATAAGCTAACATATTTTAAAGCATTGTTCAATGTTTCAAAAGTTCACCGTTGCACTTTCTCCATGACCTAAGCAATTTATCCTTATTGCTAATTTCTAATGTAATGAAGTTATGTAGCAATTTTTTACAGCCTGTGTTTATTAACTTTAATATTTGAAATAAATTCAGCTTGACTTCATTGTTATAATGTACGAGTCCTCTGTATTGTGGAATTTGGCAATATTTTCATGTTTTACCCTACCCTGTAATAAATTACCAAGTTTCACTCTGTTAGTTTTTTTTTTATTATGGTAACACTTAAACCCAGAATGGCATGATTACATTTTCAATTACGTGTGAAGCATAAAGATAAGTCTTTAAATGTCCGGAATATCGTAATATATAAACTAATTACAATGAACTCATATAACATTTTGAAAAGGAGTTCAAGGACCGTGGTTTAATTTTACAAATTTGTTTTATCTTACAATTTCGTATAGAATTTCCAATACCTCCTTTTTTGCTTTCTTCAATCTAATTAATTGCATGACAAAGAATCGAAAACACTGTAGGTGCTTATAGTTCGGAAAAATCAAACTACACGAGTTTATTGTAAAAGTTTTCCGTGAACTTTCACCGGCACCTCTATTCAATAGTTTCGGAATTTCCCCAATCGAGCCAGCACCTCTCCTCTCAACCTCTCGCCTTCTCAAAACCCCCCATCTCATTTCACTACCGCGCAACTTCCCCGTATTGGATCAGTCACTTCGATATATACGATTTATCAATTTCTTTTCAGCGGCAATCTCGGAAACTCGCCGAGAAATATCCTACTTTATAATAGATTGGCGCGTTGGTCTCAGTCGTTGGAGTTTTTAGCTTAAATAAATCTTAAAACATCGACGTGCAAAATCTCCCTTCTTTTCTGGTCGATGGGGAACCGACGAATTCAAGAGGAGTGAATACGAGGCGATTCGTTTGCAAACGCGCGAGAATTCGAATTGAAAACGGGAACGAGAAACGGTGAAACGGCGAGTGTAGACGGGTGGAAATAATTCTACAAGTTTGAAGAAATCCGTGAAAAATTGAAAAGTAAATTTAGTGCTGCGCCATTCCCGTTATGAATGATGATCATTAGACAAATTTTGTATTTTACTTCCACAACATTTTTCAAGTTTTCTTCGGGAACTAAGAATTACACAATTAATTATCATTGCCATTTTATGAACTCTTCCATGCGAAAGAGGGAACGGATACTTAAAATGACAAAAATAGTTTGGGGTGTAGACTAAATTTTTTTTTAAATATTTTTAATTTTAAATAATTTTAATACGATTCTATGAAATGTAGTATTCATAATGGTGAAAACTTAAAACAAAACATTCCTGTTTAATAAATTATTTTCTACTTATATTCGATACGAATAAACGTGATTTATGAATATTGTTAATGTGTTTCTAAAAGTATACTTTTAGAGAAACATTCATACTTTTATACTTGACCCGAAAAATTGGTTAGCTACGTTACTGTAAGTAAATATTCGTAATATATTTTACTAAAGTTTGCCATTTTAGTTATTATTAAATACTCCTTTTTCAGCCTAGTTTTAGTAGCTCGTCAAATTCTTTTGTATTATGATGTTATTGAATTAACTTTTAAATTCCAACCTAAATATTATGTTGGATCTCAGTCTCTTTATAGACATCAGCTAATTTGTATATAACAATAACAATTTCAATGGGTTTACTTGCCTATAAGACTATTTATATTTGTCCAACAGGGTTGTTATTGTGTTAATTTGATTTATTACTGATTTTTTACTTTTGTGCTTAATTAACCCCAACACCTTGTGAAAGAAAGAAGAACGTACGTCTTGCTCTACGGATAACTTCTGTCGGATAGAAAACCGGTAGGTCCAATAACATAACATAACATAACATCATCACATAATAAAGTAAAAAAAATACAGAAATTTTAATATGAATATCGGCAGTTGTTTACTATGAATAATTACTCTACTACAATACGAGAGATTATATAAATTCCTGACGACTTCGGTCGATGTGTGCATATATATGTAGTCTCGGTAAAATGACTACGCGAAAATATTCACTTCGAAAAAGATCCAATTTATTAAATGTAAGTAAAACAACAGTTGCTCAGTCCATGTGGAGTTCGGACCTTGAAGTCTTTACTATTCAACATTTCTTATATAGAGTAAGGTTGCTTAAGTCGTACCCCTTAAGAAAAAAAATGTATATCACTTAGGATTTATCAAATAAATAGAAATTAAATGTGTTATCCAAAACTTGTGTTAATATTGTTGTTATTTATTATAACGAAATTAGAAAATCTATATGCTTTTACGTAAAATAAACTAAATTTTTAAAAACTTACATCGGTACGAGTAAGGCTACCAGGTAAAAGATTCCATTCTTTTAATCGATATCCCAAAATTTTTGAGTTTTTTTGGTTAAACCCAAATCCCATATCAAATCATTCAGATCTGATTGAGTAACGGGAAGTGGTTCGTCAGAAGGAACATACGTCAGATCACTTAAAAATGACACATTCAAAACATCATTTATATCTTCCTAGTCCGTAAAATTTGCAGAAGAATATGAATGCATTGGAGTTGGAAGCTCACAATCACTTCTTTTCAACGGTTTGCTTACAGATGGAATCTGGATATATTACTTTGCGTTTATTTTTTTTAAAAACCCTGCAATTTTTACAAGGGAGAAGTAACAGTCCGTGGCGTGATCTTCTAGTTCACGCCAAATCATTAGCCTTTCTGACAGGACTTTAGAAGAATTCTTGAAATATTTTCCTTGTATTGTCCGATATTATATTGGGAAAAAAATGTATATATAAGAAAGATTGTTGATGCATCCTATCAAAAAGGAATGCTTATTACAGGGATAAATTATCGATGTTTTATATACAAAAAATTTTAAAATGTTGTGATGAAATGTAAAACATAATTCTAAACAAAAAATTTCATCGTCGAAACGTCAAATGTATTCTTTTTTGTTTACCTTTATCTAAAATAAATATCAGGCCGCTACCCCAAGAAAAAATTATTTTATAATTGAGTTTATAAGCAAATGAACACGCCCAAGAAAAAGCAACTGTAGTCAACACTTTAGAGCAATAATTATGTATATATGTATGTATCTCAATATTTGTATACTAAATATTCCTTTGCAATGGTTTAAAACTTGTATGGGGTTATTATTAATAAATTTACCGTAATATCAAAAGTGTAATACGTGATTTATCACTAACGAATCGAAAAAAATAAAAATATTGCATGACAAAACATACTATCTATAATTTATTATCAGTTTGTCCTAGCAAAATATGACCAACATTAGGTGACGGGTAGAATTTGAAACCTGGTTCGGGCATTCGCCATTCTCTTGGGAAATAAACGAACAACTGCTGGAAATATATCCCGTAAAGAAGGAGAAAATTTACTACCATTTTAGATCATATTCCAGGGAACGAACTAGACAATTGATCCCGCAATCATCTAGGCGATCCGTAAAAGGTAAATTGAATTGGTAAACCGATGTACTACAGAATATATCTGTACTTTTAGACATGACAATAAATGATGTACTCATTTTTTCTAGAGATAAAATTACATTGGTATTGCTATCACGAGAAATATCAGAATTTATAGCTAAATTTCATAAACAATAAGGAGTAAAGGCTGTTTATTATATATATTTTATAGATAAATTCAAAATAAATTCTTATTTGGATTATAAAGTGTATACGGTACTAAAATACAAACACTTTTTTATATTCCCTTGGAGACCATACTTTCCTTCCTTTAATTTGAGTTTAGGTAGTTGATGTTTTAACAATAGGCGATTTGCCATTATTAGAACAGTCAAAGCGCGCACTGCACATTCAAGCTTGAAATTACAAGGCTTGCCAAAGCACGAGCGCAAATATTCATTAAATAATAAAATGAATAAAAGACAAAGTTTACTTTTTAATAGATTATATAGGGTAGGGCAGGGAAATATCCCTAATTTTGAAATTGAATAAAACCGGAACTAGAAAAACAAAAAATTTGTTTTATTATTTTAAAAAAGGCGGTATTGGAAGTTTATTTATTTAACTTTTACACAAAATATCTTGTAAATGATGGCCTTCATTATCAATATATTGTTGTAGCCTCATATTGAAGTTTCGAATCACCCTCTGACGCATCTCTCCCGGTATGCGACCTATTTCCAGGCGTATTGCTTCTTTTAAGACCTGTATGCTTATTATGGCCATGTTTGTACATCTCAGCTTTGAGGTAGCCCCAGAGGAAATAGTTGCAGGGTGTTAAATCCAGCGAGCACGCGGGTCATGCAATGTCACCGAACTTGGAGATCAAACGACAATAACCGCGCTTGCTTTTATTCGCGGCTAATTCGCAGTAATTGCTTCTAATTAGCTAAACAACTAATTCAGGTAGCAAGCGAGTGCCAAAATTGTGCCAAAAGAAAACCAATTTCGGGTAGCTTACAGTGGTGAAACTGAGAATATATTACCTGGTGAGTATTGTTTCTTAGTAATTCATCGCTTCCTAATATTGCTTACTAACTTGGAAAATATAGACACACACGTGTCTTTTAATCAAATTTATTTAACATGTTTCGTGAAAGGGTAAAATATACACACACATATAATTAATATAGTTACATATATTGAACACACATTCGGTTTCAAATGAAATATATTTACATATTATGAGATTGTTCTGGAAAGAAAAAAAAATAGTACAAAAAATGGCATGTAAAATTTGAACATAACCTCTCTTGACAGGTCTAAATGATAATTTCAATAACAAGTTTTGATTATTAAAATTGATTCGACAGTACATTGAATAAATATTATTTTAAAAACAACATTTTAAATGAGTAAGAAAATTTAATATTAAATTTTAAGAAATACTTTTCAACTCACGTATATTAGTGTTAGACTTTCATTTGATTTGCTAATTGATTTATTGCGGAGAAATCTTACTAGTGACTGACTAACTCTTGCCTTGCAATTTTAAATAACGCGAAAAAAACATTTAACATACTCCAATGCCAAGATTGGTGATTTTGTTAAATACGGATATCTTCACCTCTCGTGCCAAGACTAGCGGACGAAAATTAGAAGGACAGGGCTCCAAGTATCTGAACTTGGTACTCTGTTACGGGAAAGAATCTTCTACTGGGAGACGGTTCTTTTAAGACAGGAAGGATACCAGTCTTCCACCACGGGATGACTATATGCATATATGCATATACGTTTTACGTATAAATGTATATATGTAAGTCACAGTATTGATTTACTGCTTGATGTTAGTTTTAACATCCATGTGTTTACACTTTTCATTTTCGTAAGTATTTGCAGATTGTGTGAATAAAAAGTATAACGGCTTTCTAATAACAGAAGCTTAAGTAAATCAAAATGGTCTTTATTTCTTGTACAATAAGAACGAATAGAAGCTGAAGTTCTGTATGTGTTCATATTTTTATTTAATTAGGAGACACTTTCTAATATAAGTAAGTATGGCAGTGTTAAGATTTTGTGCAACTTGAAATGTTGTTTACACGAATCCAAGGGATAGTTCCAGCCACGTCTCTAATCAGGAATATTTGCAAGGGCTGTCTAAAATGAAATATCCTGTAATATGTTTTATCAAAGTTTAGACATAATTTATTCGCATTAAACTACTTAACGCGTTATTCAGTTTTGGGATAATAGAACAAGTGGTAATTAGTGTCTGCAAGTGTTTACTTGATATGTCGCTCGCATATATAATCGATGCAGCTTCTGCAAGGAAATATGCCGACGCGTCAACAAAAAAAAACTATAGGCCTTAATATGGATGTCTGGGAACACAAGTATTCAAAGGCAACAGCAAGATAAGTCTTAAATATTTCTGATTTTGGAAGACTGCGGATCGTTTAATTAAACAAGTTGCCTTTTAGCTTACATATATGAAAGGTCCACTTAGCTGTTCTTCCTCTAATAGTACGTTTGTTTTCAATGTCCCCAAATATAAACTTCAAAAGTCATATAGAACTATTGCGCTACACTTATTCTTTCGGAAACTATGCAATATCTCCCATAATATGGCATAGTTTTCTTTCCTATTTAGGTATATATTTTTGATGATTTGAAACCCCATGTGGCATTCATCGATATATAAATGATGTCTTTAATATTAATTTTTTTTATGATTTCTATTTATCAATAGACAACTTAATAGCATTTAAATCTATATCTAAAAAATATAAATATTACGATTTACTGGTCTGACGTATTGAATAATTCAATTTTTCAAAAACGTCTCCAAAGGTATATTTTATTTGAAAAGAATCAGAAACAGCAAACCGACACTTTAATTTATCATTTTATCCCCTCTCCATTTGACTATTTTAGTAAGAACATCAAGAAAAACCAAATAAAATATTGACTTATAGCTTCCTCCTCTATATTTATTTTCTAATTTACTAATTACCTAAGATATTTGGTAAAATAGAACAACTTCTCTTACATCCATAGTGTATTCTCTTTTTGTATACTAAGTAGACTAAGTCTCATCACTTAGTATAATTTTCGATCTTACAAATAACTAAAATTAATTGTTAACATTAGAAGTACCGGTAAGAACAGTTTAAAGAATTCAGTTTCATGTTTTCATATTTGTTAGCTACTTTATCTGTATTTCTATAATGAAACAAAATGTGTGTTTTGAGCATGTTCGTAATATCATGTTCAAAAAAAAAAAACCTGAAGCAAGTTTATATACAAGGCGAGTCATCCCCTCTGGCAAGGCGGTTTTTTTCTTGTGATAGCTGATCACAAGGAGCACGTTTTAAAAATATTTTGTATTATACAGAGTGTTCCATAACATTTTTGTATTTCCCGTATAATTTTCAGGCAAAAAGTTGTAAGATAGTATAGGCCTAAAATTTAAGGTTTTCGATTTACTACCATTTTTCTGAAAAATTCAGCGTTTACATAAAATTATATTTTTCGAAAACGATGGATTTATTAGATGGACACAATTTTTGGTAGTGTTGTCCATAATAAAAAGGCCTATTACAAGCAAATTTTATTTGTTTGCAATTACTAATTGAATTTGCAGAAAACTGGATTAAAATTACATGACATATTTTTGTCTAAAACTGATTTTTTTCAAATAGAACACCCTGTATATCGATTCATTTTTGGATTGCTTTCTAAATTTCGCACCAAAAACATGTAAAAACGTTATTTTAAAAGTGACAATTACTGAGCTATTGTCGTTTTCTGATGAAATTTTGCCAACTTTAAGTTTGAATGGATAACATTTAGTAAGTTGGTTTTCAGTTGTCGATCCTAATTTTATAATGCAGTTTTCTAAAAACGAGCTCAGAGATATTATTTTGTATGTATTGGGGTAATGACAAAAAAAATGGATATCTATTATTTACAATACAATAACATGATTCAAAATATATGTAAGATATGGCACAATAAACAAATTTTAATGCCAAAAAAATAATTAATTACTTGATTTTAGTCGGTGTAGAAACAGGAACTGTTACGTGAATGGATGAGTAATTAGAGGAATAGAAATTATAAAATAACAATAAATATGAACATTAAAATAGCTAAAAATTAAAAGTGTTCAAATTCACTTGTAGAAGTTTCTGAACACGCTTCCGAAATGATAAATCGACATTAATAAGGCGTGGAGTACTTATATTTCTAAATATTTGTCAAATATGTTCCCTTATAATTTCTTTTGTGATTACAGGAATACTGTATATTTGCTCTTTTACGGGTCCATATTAAAGAAACCAATTTTGTGATGCGCGAAGATCCAGCAGGCTAGTAAATAGGACATCCACGGACTGGCCATTGCACTAAAAACATTTCATTAAAGTATTTCGTGTCTGTAGCATAGAATGTAGGGATTCGCTGTCTTGTTGCATCTACATCTCTTCGTAAATTTAGCGAAACATCTTCCAATAATTCCACTAAATGTGCTTGATAGAAATTACTCATAAGCTTCTGCCTGCAAATAAATGCGGACTTATCATCCAATCACGAAGAATGCTTCCCCCTTTCTGATGATCTATTTAATAGTGAGAAAGAGTTTTCATTTGAATAGTAATGAAAATTGGTTTTGTTAGCAGTTCCGCTTCTATGGAAATCAACTTCATCTGCAAACTCACGAAAAGAATTGCCCGGGCATTATCTTAATTACTGCCCGCCCATTGGCAGAGCACTTTTCTAGCAATAAAATAATGGACGCGTAACTCAATATTTAAATGTATTTATTACGAATGAGATTTATTTCATTTTAAGGTCATTGCAACGATAGATTGGCTAATATCCAGCAAACGACTACTTTCATAGGTACTGATGTGTGAAATCTCTGCTGCTGCTATAAGAATTTTTAGCTGATTTTCATCATTAACTACATATTTAGGTTTTGTTTTTGAATTAGCAGTACTACTACTAGTAATGAAAGCATCCATTACTTTTCTAAAGGCATCTGTTTTGTGATATCTTCTTTCAGAGTAACACTGCTGGTAAAGTATTTGGGCTGATAAATATTTTTTTTGACATTCCTTCAGTACAAAAAGACCGTTTTAAAATAAAAGATAGAGATTTGCCAAAATTATATAAAGAAGACAATAGCTCAGTAATGATCACTTTTAAAATAATACCGTCTATATGTTTTTGGTGCGAAATTTAGTAAGCAATTCCAAAATGAACCGATATACAGGATTTTCTATTTGAAAAAAAAAACACACTTTTAGAGAAAAATATGTCATGTAACTTTATCCAGTTTTCTGCAAATTAATTTAGTAATTGCAAAAAAATAAAATTTGTTTGTAATAGGCATTTTTATTATGAACAACTCTACCAAAAATTAAGTCCATTTTATACGTCGTTTTCGAGAAGTATAAGAACATTAAATTTTTCAGAAAAATGGTAATAATTCGAAAACATTAAATTTTAGGCCTATAGTACCTTACAATTTTTTTTGATTAAGAATTATACGGGGAATAGAAAAATGTAATAATATATAAAATGCTCCGTTAAGAAAACTATAACTATGGTCAGCCACCAAATTATGGAACATTAACACAATATATTTTCAAAATGTGCTCCTAATGAACAGCTATCACAAGACAGAAACTTCTTCGAAATATCTTTACTCGTAAAGGCACAATCGGCCTTAACCGCAGAATTGACTCGCCTGTATATGTATAGGTGTAATCGTGTTTTTACTATTCAAATTTTCCGATTTGAAAATTAATAACTAGCCGCCGAGAACTCAAATATACCTACAGATATGAATATCAAAATACATAATAAACGTTATTACCTACTAGGTGTCCCGGTATTCCTGTCATTCATTGTAGGAAACCTCAATCCACCAGAGCTTCTCCTGAAAAGAAAAAAGGAAGTTGTTAAAGTATTCCACATGCTATTTTAAAATTTGCATGCATCTTTGGAAAAGAATTGGATAATTATGGAGTTAAAAAGACCATTTATAATTTTTTTTCACTCTTTCAAATAATTATATGATGCTATCAATACTTAAAAAACAGATCACTATATTTTATTGTAAAAATTAACAGTTCCTTTAAAAACAAATTCGTTTGTATATAATTGTAAAATTATAGATAATAGAAGGTAAAATGGCATATAATAGATAGATTCTATGTCATTTATAGTATTGATCACTCTATTGATCATTGTCAAATTATCAACGATAAAAATAGAGAGCTTTGTGTAATAAAAAATATTTTTTTCAAAATGATTATATTTTCTATAAATTAATCATATTGTGGGGAACCATACATTTCTATCATGTGTAAGGTATCTCATTTAAAAGAAATATTGATGATGCCATGAAGTCCTGTAGAGTGAAATGAAATTAAAAATTAAGCGATTAAATCTAGGTGGCCATAACGAGGGTCCGTCCATTGCGGCCAATCCACCTATCCTCAAAGATATTTGTTAACTCCCGATATACCTCATGTGAAGAGTGAGCGGGTGCTCCATCCATTTGAAACCAACATTGCCGTATGAGATTGTGTGGTAGGTTATTCAAAAATTGCAGTACTACTTCTCTCAACAACTATAGATACCGGACGCTCGTTAAATTCTCATTATAAATTTCGTATTCAACGCGGTTATTTACAATCATTGCAAAAACGTTGAAGCTAAAAGTGTCTTGAAAATTTGCTTCTCTAATGGCATGTGGATTTTGTTGTGCCCAATATGACAATTTCTTCTATTAACTATTCCTTCACGATTAAATTTCGATTCATCTGTCCAGATAATTTTTGTTAAAAAATCAGGATCTTCTTGTGTTTAGTTAGTTAGTACTCGCAAAACTGAATTCTTCTATCTTGGTCTCCCGGACGAAAAGCCTGAACAGTTTAAAATGAATAAGGGTGCATCTTATTTTTCTTTAAAATCCTATGTATAGATGTACATGAAATTCCTATATCTGCAGATGCCGCCGGTATAGAACTGCTTGGATGTGCATGAAATTATCCCAAAACAAGGATTTCATTACCATCATCGCCCGTAATCGGTTTTGTAACTGTCTTCTTGACTTGAATACCAAAACGAATGAAACTTGACGCTATTCGTTTAAATTTAGTTTTATTCATTGCTGGTAAATGTGGGTTTCTTTCAATAAAAAGTCGACATGTTCTATAAATTATTTGAAGAGATTCACCATGAATATAGAATAAATTTAAAATATCTCTATTAGAATAATTATTGAATTCGTCTTGCATATTTGTGAACAACTTAAAACCAGTTAGAAACGAAATAAACTACCTTTCAATTTTGACAGATCAAATTTACTTTTCAAGGCTTACTACTACGATTTTTCTTGAAAATGCTCAATTTAGAAAATAATCATTAATATCTCTAAAACTGTGAGAGGTAGGCATAGGGGAACCTATATCTGTATGATGCAAGATATTCATCTACTTACTAGGGTGTGCTCATCTACAGGCTATTCCATTAAAAAAAAACGATTTTTCTTAAATTTAAGATTACATAAATAATCGATAAATTTCGAACATCCTGTATGAGATTTATTAAATATTTAGACATTACTCATAATCTTATACCTTTCCCTGTTTGCAGTAGAAATATGACGTAATTCTATTCAAATACGCCTATAATATGTGGTTTTAAAAAGTGCATTGAAAAAAAAAATTTGACAAAAATCAAAATAATTTGAAAACGGTTAATTATTCACAAAATAAAACCTAATTAAATGTGTTACAACACTCTACAAGGAATCTAAAAAAGCAATAAAAAATATAACATTCCATTTAAAAAATCAAAGTTAGCTATGACTTCCTGTATAACCAAGTGGTTAATGAGTGTAAATATTTTATATTAACAGACCAAGTATCAACATTACGTGCTACAAATTTTCAAAACTGTCCTAAGGCGTTAACATAGAAAAGTTCTAACGAACGGGTTAGGTGAAAAACTCTGTATATTCCATTACTATTACTGTTTATGTCATATATAGGTAGATATAGAACACAATGAATGTGTATATAATTGATGTATTAAATGAATTTAGCAAACATAACGACAACAATTTAATTTTACATTTGTCATTGTTCGTATTTTAGAGCGTCGAATATCTTTCATTTCACAAATAAATTATATATCAAATGTCAAAATCATCCACTTTGTTTTGAAACAAACAATTGAAATTTTGTATTTCGATACTCCCTTCATCAAATCGAAGTTGTTTTTTCATTTCAGGAACAAGAGGAAATGCGCCTATGTTTTGACACGTCGCTACAGTAAATAAAAACGTGTATGAATTTCAAATTATTTATACCTATCCTATTACCATATCGAGATTCATAATTCATGGGTTTCGAAATATTTTACATAAAAATGGTACCGATCCGGATATTGTTGTATTCATGAACTAGTCGATATACATATTTTTTCGCCACTTTACGTATAATAGTGTGTAGAACACATGTTCAGGATTTCAAGCTTTTGATGTGAATAAATGCAAAATAAAAATATGACACCTAAGTCAGAAGTTATATTAAATAATATCATTTTGCAAATATAACACAAAAAATGTAATGTAATGTAATTTACGAAATTGCATTTATATTTAAAATTTAAGATTTCGGTTCATAATCACCACTGTATTATGCCTGTGTTTTAATTGAAGTGCAAGGAAATATGTTATCCATACCTTTTCGCTTATATTTCTTAAGTAAGTAAACATTTATATATTTATTTATACAACATCTACGCATTTATATATTTATATAGAAATTTTCGATCGCAAAACCGTGACTTTATTCATGTTCTCCCAAGGACTGTATCGCCTTTTCTGTTTGTCTCTCTTGCTTCTTATCGTTTTGGTTTATATCCCTAGTATCATCTTACTAACTGACTTAACTAATGAACATAGTTTTTTTTTATTGTTCAGTTAGCTACTTTTTACAGGTCGTATTGAAAAATCGTGTATTCGAAAATGTACTATTTCAAAGCTGTCTATTACATTGGAGACAATCAACAAGTATATCAAATTACAAGTGAGGGTCATTTTTAAGCTTCACCACGTGGGCAGTCATTCAAAATACAAATTGTACATAGAACATGACCTCCTGCAACCAGGTCATCTAATCTTTCCTAATAGCCTGTCCTTAATATGGCAATCCTTGACTTATCTGCATTTTTAACAAATCGTAAAATTCTTATATACAAGGACCACGTTTTAAGGTTTTGCAGAAACAAGACATTTTTCTTTGTTTAATGCTTTTCCTAATATTCACCTTTAAGATACACTTTCACATGTTTCACAACAATTTTTTATTCAATTTTTCCAGTCTGCCATTTTTTATTTCAAAATTCTTGAGGTGATGAAAATTCCTGTCCAGATATTTTCTGAAATTCAGGAAAATGAAGAAGTCATAATTTTTTTTATTTTAACGAAGATCGCTGGTATAGAAATTGTTGTATGTCCTTCAGCATTCACTCTTATTTGAATATCTAAAGGACTTGTTACAACTTGTGTAGTATAATTTGAGAGACAAGATATCACGTTCTTTGCAATGTATCGTAAGCTGAACTGTGTTCAAAACTTCTCGCTATCGTCAGGATTTTGATTATAGTCTCTGAAAGAATTTTTCGTACAAATATGTTAAATTTTAATATATTTTAAGTTATATTTCATTTGAGTTAAATGATAAACTTTAAAAATGCCTCATGTCTTTGCAACGTTATATTTATTTGACTACTCACCTATTTACTGCTTCAATCACCATTACACATTAAATTATCTTTAACAATGTTCTTTGTAAATCCAATGAAAAAGAAAGGCAGTAGATTTTAAGAGGACATTTTGTAGGACTCCCAAAATTAACCTGTTTAAACAAGACAAAGTATTTATGATTTAATTATCTAGCAAGGTGTTGCTTGATATGCTTTTATAAATGCATCAAAAAACATTCCATGAAACAAAATCTGAAGATTTTTCAGAAATTATAAATCAACTTATTAAAATGCATTGAAATGTAATATGAGCATCAAAATGTCATCTTATCTAGACTATGTAATAATAATAATAAATGTAGTTATTACGTATAAAGAAATGTGCAAAGTACAAATAACAAAAATAACAAAAAATACAATGATAGGTAGAAACATAATCGGAAGGCGAACCCCAGTAGAAACTGTTTACTTGACCTTGGTAAAAAATAAAAGCAATATGCAACAAAACAAAAAGATCCTGCTTAAAACTAACTTAGCCTAAAATTCGATAAAGAGCACCATAAACTAAAATGAATAATATAATAATAAATAATAAAACATATAAAGTCACTTGCAGTGAACGTCCATATCGATAACCAGCAAGCAGCATGCGTCAACCCATTACCGCGATAAACTTAAAATTTAATCCAGAATTTTTTTTATTTAATGTTTTGTCGAAAAATAAAATCACTTTTCACACGAATATAACTGTATATTTAATATTTTATATTTTGAGTAGTTCGAGAACAGACATAATAATATAATAATAATAATAATAATAATATATCTTTATTCCCCAACAGATTTTTAACATCTAATTACAGGACAAGAAAAAAAAATGCAATGAATCGATAACTACACAATATAAAATCAAATAAGAAAAAAAGAAATATATACACATATACATACATACTCATACATAACTCAATAAATAATATGCACTACAAGAATTAAGACAGTGAAAAAAAATGAAAAGAAAAAAAAACAAGCCAATGCAACGTATAAGTAACCCTACTAATTAATTAATTGCGATAATGATGAAAAATTAATATCGAGATCATCCCCACAAGTGGCATTGCAACGACTACAACCTCTATAGAGAGGCGATGCAAATAAAATATTTGTTCTGGCCGTTGAAAAATAAAATACATTCCTCGTGCGACATGGGTACTGAGGTACAGCAAACATGATCTTTGCCAAAAAAGATGGAACATCTATATTATTGTGCAATACATCATAAATGAACTTAATGTCTGCTTTATGCCTTCGTATCTCCAAAGATTCAAAATTAAATTCTTCAAGAAGGAAATCATAGCATATCCCCTGAACGGGGTACAAACCATGCCTCTTGAAGTACAGATATTTCAAAAAGCGCCTCTGCACCCTCTCGAGTGCTTCAGAATAAGTTTTATATGTTGGCGACCAAACGAATGAAGCATATTCGAGGCGAGAGCGAACAAAGGAAAAATAAAGGGTAGTAATGGCCTCCATGGATGCAAACTGCCTGGTATTTCTAATAACAAACCCTAATGTTTTCAGTGCCGATGAAATAGTGATGTGGTCTGAAAACGTTAATTTAGCGTCAAAAAGAACGTCTAAATCCCTAACCACTGAACAACGATGAATAGGAATCCCGTCAACGGCGTAATTAAAACATAAAGGTTCTTGCTTCCGACTAATCGTCAAAACATTACATTTAGAAATATTCAGGGGCAAATTATTCACCGTACACCATGCTCCCAAAACATCCACTTGACTCTGCAGAAACAAGCAATCCGTAATGGTGCGTATTCTCTGGAAGAGCTTGACATCATCTGCAAATAAAAGTCTATGGCAGCCCAATTCAGAGCAGATGTCATTAATAAATATTGCAAATAATAGGGGACCTAGATTGCTACCCTGTGGAACTCCTGAGGTGGCAGTGAAGTAAGATGATTTGTGACCAGCTTAACTGACGTACTGAACTCTATTCATCAGGTAAGTGTTAAATAATGATTTCAATTGAGGTGAAAAACCAATAGCATCTATTTTACGTAGCAATATGGCGTGATCGATACGATCAAAAGCCTTGGAGAAGTCAGTATAGATGATGTCAACTTGCTCGTTGTCATCCAGGCATTCCGAGACAAACTGGGTCAACACTGCAAGATTGGAAGTTGTAGATCGCTTACTCATAAAACCATGCTGGTCGTCCGAGAGTCTGCACCGAATTTGTGAGTAAACATTGGTGTAAAGGCACATTTCGAACACTAGCAAAATTATTAAGAATAGCTATCGGTCGGTAATTCTCGATCAAGGCTGTGTTACCTTTCTTGTGAATTGGAAATAGTTTGGTCACTTTCCAGCACTCAGGGAAGACAGACGTTTTAACTGCTATAATAATAAACATATCTCAATATAAAGAAAGTCTAGAAGTAATTCTTTAATTATACACCATAGTGATATACCGGTTGTGTCAATTACCATTAGCCATAGCGAATAAGTACATACATATATACGTATACACAGATCCGCTATGGCTAATGTTTCTTGACACAGGCGGTATAGTTAAAACACAATTGAAGAACATGCAGCAACAAGGAGGTGTCTGTTAATTTTTAAAATTTTTCGGGTGATGAAAAAATGTAAAAAACTTTTTTATTATGAAAAGGCAGTGTGTAGTTCTTTGGGAAATTGTTCAACCATGTAATGAAAGACTAATGAACAGTCAAAACTCAATTCAAATTTACGTACTAATGTCTATATTATAAAAAAAATTGCAGATACCTCCATTTTCCCCAATGATCTGAACAACACACAAATTTTCTTTTTACATTTATTTTTATCAAAACTAAATAAATGTATTAACGAAATTTGTTACAGAATACACATAAAATCACTCAGCATCGGAAATTCGCAGTCATCAGTAACGTCCACCTGTTTTCTGACAATCCTGATCCGATACCAGTGAAATATAGTAAGCAATATCTGCTTTGGTCACGTATTTATCGGCAAGGTGCATCACATTATCATATTTTGCCTTTTTAAATGCTGGAGGATGATCATATAATCTTCCCTTCTTAATACCAGGGCAGAATTTTTTGCCCCCCCATCACACATAACTCGTTTTAGGCAAAAACACAGATACCTCCTTGTTGCTGCAAACTCTTCAATTATGTCTTTAATGTTTATTAAATATTTTGTTATAATAATATTAGTTACTAAATCTGATGTGCTAGAAGAAATTTATTATTAGACCTATAAGACAAAGTAGAAATCTACGCACATAGCGGATGCAAAATTACAATTGTTTAGTAATATACTTTACCCTAAACTTAGAAAAACACGTGCCCTAATTTACAATCTCATAAATTAATTGAAAAAAATTTTAAAACATTCTACTTAAAAAAAAACAAGTGCTGCAAATTACTTAATTATCAATAAGTGATAAAAATTGAAACTTATTTCTCAAATGGCAAAGTGTAATTTTACTGTACCTACTTGAAAATTTTAATAACTTAAAATTAATAAAAAAAAAAGGAAAGCCTGTATTCAAATCACAACATATCAAAGTCGAAGAAATCGGAAGAGTTATTAACATTATATGTTTGTTGTGTTGCGTCAATATAAATGTCTTCGACCTATCATTTGCAAATAGTAATGCTATAATAGAAGTATTTATATACGTACGTCAAGGTCAGCACTTTGTTAAACATTACTTTTTCAGTTTACGTAAGAGGAACTTCTAAATCTATATTTGGAAAGTAATTAATAATATATGTAAATAAAATTCTTATAATTAAAGTCACAAGAAAATTGTTAATTATTTCTACAATTATATTATTATTACTGTTAGACAATATTAGTACGTCTTTGAGATTTTAAATTAAAGATTTTTGTATAATCTACATTAATACTAAAAATCGGAACTGTATTAACTTAAAAATCAGACCCATTTCATATAGGATAAATATATTTTTGATATTGATAAATGTGTATTTTGGATGATAGTGGTCTTCATACTAACAACAATATTTATAAATAAACAGAATTTCTTATCAGAAAACCTTCGGCAAGATTACCCTTATTTCATGTAGAAGCATTTTTGAGACATACTCTTTTTTGTAGTGGCAACTTGGGTTTAATATTAGTAATTTATTATTTACTAATTGGATCTACCTACACACATTTCGTTTAATTAATTATCAGGTACCTAATATAATATAAATAATATTAAAAATATTAACTTGAAGTATATAGTTCGTACATGACTGGTAAATAATTAAATATGGAATACTGATTTTGTGCAGAATCAATAGAACCTAGCGGCTATTCTAAGGCAAATATGATGGTATGAAATAAATCTATTTAAAATTTCTCGGCAAACAGTAAAATATGTCTACAGAATGCCTCGAAAAGGTAGAACATGTGTGTATTTTTTCATTAATAATAAGCAAACTTCGTTTACGTATGCGACTTCGAATTTTTTAAATAAAAATTGTTCCAATCTGCGCGTAATGCATTATTTGCGAGATATTTTCGAAAAACTGCTTATCAGTATATTACTACATAATGATTCTAGTATTACTATAATGATCGCCCTGACCCTCTACTACTAGCAGCAATGCTCTTTGACAAGTATTGCGTGAAATAATATTTGTATTTCATCACCTCTCTCTATTATACATTTTTAACTGTATGATTGATAATTATGACATTTTTGTTGAATATTTTTTATACTACTTGTGACTCATTAGTATATGTAACCTCGACTATTTAATAACTATTTTATAATTAGTAGTAGCGATTCGGCAAAGGAATCGTCAGTCAGGCAACCGCCGGTTTTGTCTTCGCCACATGACCGTGAATGCGAACACGTTTGCTGCTGTAATATTCTGTATACTTCCTGTTTAAGCCACTAACTTTAAAATGAGTTTAATATTACCAACATACCAGCAATATTTGTTTTAAAAATAAGTATAACAAAATGGACACAAAAGATATATGTTGCAATGACAATGTTTTGTTCATAACAATTATATTTTATATTGAACTAAAATAGAAGATTTCTAATATATCATGACAAACTTTATAAAATAATCGAACTCTATAACAACGGAATTTGGTAATTCGAAAATTTAACACCAAAACACAAACAAACATACCTAGTTAATAGGCAAAGTTTCAATATAAATGTCATTTAAATACAAAATCTATATGTACTAAAGATAAATAATGTATAAATATGAACTTCTTGGTTGTTGGGAAAATGACAGTTTTTTCAGTTGTAGACTATACAATAAAAATTTCAGCCCGGCCCGGCCCGACATGCGAGCCGAAGCGGCCTTTGTCAGCCCGATCCCAGCTCTACTACTATATAAGGCTAATTTACACGATGCCAGTAACTCGGCCGAGTTACTAAAACCGAGTACTGGATTTTAGTACTCTCCTCGTGTAAACAGGCGTTTTAGTGATTCATTCCAGTACTCGCTCCAGTGTTCATTCCAGTCGAGTGATTAGAAAACAATTCTATTTACTGGAGCGAGTGGCTACCCCCACTATGCCCTTACTCGACTGTCTAGACCAGGGTTTCTCAACCGGTGGGTCGCGACCCCCGGGGGGGGGGGGGGGGGTCGCGGAACATGTCTGGGGGGGTCGCAGATTTGGATGGAAAAAATGAAAACGAATATTACATAGTTTTTGCACTACTTTTTACAACTCTTTTAGATAAATCAATGAGAAACTTGTGCTTGTTTGCATTCTACTAAATTTTTAATGTCTGGATTTATTTGAGTAATACACAATACAATGTCTTTTTCCAAAGTCTTGATTTCGTTTTCAAATTTACCATAGTGGAAAATCCTTGTTCACAATTGTAAGATGTTGCAAATGGCATCAACACTTTCAACGCTGCTATTGACAGGTCTGGATATTCCTTTTTTATACTCATCCAAAATCTATCGGCACAAGCATTATTGAAACTTAATTGAATCGCCTGATCAGTCGAAACCTCTATAAGTTGTTCATGAAGACGGACACTTAGCTCGGCATTTTGTACTGCTTGTTCGTTGAAAGGATTTACTACCCACAAGTCACCGCCCATATCTTTGTTTGGAATGTAATCCGTCAGTTGTTGAATTAAGGCCGCGAGGTGTGAGGATATGAGCTGAGAAAGAGAGAAGAAATATCAAGGGATGTGTCGCCTGCACTCAAAATATACTCTCTGAATTCTTCAGTAAGTGGAAAGTTCTCATAATTGTCTCTCTCAACTCGTGTGTTCCATGCACTAAGTTTATTTACAAATGCATTCACTTTGGTTTGTGCAAACAACACTGTTTTGTCTGGTCCTTGTAGGGATGCGTTCAAACTGTTAAGATGAGAGAAGATCTCAGCTAAATAAGCAAGCTTTATTAACCACTTCTCATCACTGAAATAACTCGAAAATTCAGGTTTATTATCAACCAAAAACAACAACATTTCAGACTTCAGTTCAAACAACCTGCTTAGCACATTGCCACGAGATAGCCATCTTACTTCGGTGTGAAACAGCAAGTGTTTATGTAAGGCTCCCATATCATCACACAAATTTTCTAGTAACCGACTCTGCAAGGGGCGACTCTTAATAAAGTTGACAACCTTTACTGCCTCAGCCAAAACTTGACGGAATTCATCAGGTATTTTCTTAGCTGCCAAAGCTTGCCTATGTAAAAAGTAGTGGAGCCATTTTGCGAGTGGAATTAATGATTTCAGCCTAGTTATCAAACCACTATTCTTTCCCCTTAGTGCCTTTGCCCCGTCACTGCAAATTGAAACACATTTGTTCCATTCAATTTCAAAAGGTTCAGTCGCTTCTACAAAAATCTTAAAAAGCCTTTCACCGGTTGTGTTATTTGGCAGGAGCTTACAGAATAATATATTTTCATGAATGCAATCATTGTAATCATACCTAACGTAGCACAAAAATTGGGCACAGTTGGCAACGTCAGTTGACTCATCAAACTGGATGGACAAAAAACTACTTTCTTTTAATTGTTTTTTTAGCTGGTTCTGGACATCTTCAAACATGTCAGAAATGCGTCTTGATATAGTGTCATTTGATAAAGGGACCTTCTTTAATTTTTCGGATTCTTGAGGGCCGATCATATTAGTAACCAAATCAATTGCGGCAGGAAGAATCAATTCCTCAGCGATTGTGTGTGGTTTTCCTTTCTTAGCTATCTTCAGCGCCACCTCGTACGATGCCGTGAGTTCATTTTTACTAACATCGCAAAAGTGTTTAATATTTACCTGTTGACTTCTGAAAGAAACCAATTTTCTCTGGAAAAACTCCACTGGTTTGTCTTTCAAAGCGAAATGTTTAGTTTCAAGATGGCGTTTCATTTTCGAGGGCTTCATGCTTTCCGCTTATAGCGTTTCACTACAAATAACGCACTGAGGTCTGTTGCCTAATTCAGTAAAGCCGAACTGTATGTACGTTTCGTTGTACTTACGAACCTTTGTTTTCACATTTTCACGACTCTCACTACTTGTAGATGCTCTTTTCAAAAACTTATCCATGGTATCAATAAAAAACTGCACAACAAGAAAACTGATCACCTCAATATGACGCCCTCGGGCAGACTGGCGCTGTGTGGCTGTGATGTGAATGTGAGTGATCAGCTGACAGGCAGCTACATGTAGTGCTCAGGCCTGCCACTGGGTGCGCGCGCACACATGCACCCGCGACCATCGACCTTGTGAATTGCCGGTTCTTTTTTGAAGACTTCTTACTTTCAGCTGACGTCGCTTAAAGTGTTTTATACATCCAGTTAATAGCAATAATCGTCTTAAATAGTTACGCGTTAAATTTATTGTAATTATAAATCAATAAAAGTAACTCACTTTTTCAGTAAATATAAACATTTATCTATTGTAGATATAATTAGCATGGTAATTTAACTTTGCAATTCATAGGGGTCGCCTAAATATTTGACCTAAAAAGGGGGTCGTAGGACCTAAAAGGATGAGAACTGCTGGTCTAGACCATGGTACAAGAAAAGAAGGTATGCTCTTCCCAAAACCAAAACTCGTCCACGCCGCGCAGGTCGAATGCGCGTCATAGTTGATAGAGGCGCCATTTATGTTTGTGTTTGTGTTTACTTAGTGCGTATTATTATTTAATACAGACATTATTATTATATTTATAGTCGAAGGTTTTATTTTAGTGTAGGACATTGTTTTAGTTCGTATTTATTAAATTTTTTAGTGTATTTCGCGTAATTTTAGCTTTTGTTCGAACCCTAACGAATATTAGGATGAAAACTATAAATGAAAAATTAAGTTTAACACGTTTGAAAATGAAAACAAGAAAAATAACACATATTTTAAGTTACTAAAAAACTGTATTTTAGTCCTTTTGAATTCACCTTATTTTCCAAATAATTTTATTGTTTGTTTATTACACCCTACAGATAAAATATTTCAAACCTAAGTATAAGCATAAGGAAACATTTTCACATATTATTATTATATTGTAAATGATATGAAGAACTTATAAAAATAAAATGTATTGAAAATTAAAAATAATTAAGTCCTCTAGTTAAAGATTAATAATTAAAGTATTTAATATTTTTTGGCTACTATAAAATGTAACGCATTTATTTTTAAATAAATTTATTTTTCTAAAGCATAATTAAAAAGAAGGTAAGTTTTATTTAAAAAATTATTATACAAATTTATATAATTTTTAATCAATTTTATTACTATCCCTACACCCTAGCAGCTTTCAATTTATTTGTCAACAAACTAACATTATGCTCTCTATATATTTCTTACTTTTAAGATTATTCCTATCATTATTTTTTACATTACAAAATTTCCATTTCAGTTAAAAAGGACTTTATTGAAATATTGTCCTATGAATTTACAACTTTATTGAACTGGTAGTACTAGAGGTCGAATGCGCGTCATCCAGAGATGCGCAAGAGTATACCTTGTTTCCTTGTACCATGGTCTAGACCACTAAAGTCATGTAGACAGGGTTTTTTAGTAATGATTCCAGTCAAGTGCAGTACCGGCCGGTGTCAGATGCAATTTACATCTGACACATCATGTAAATAATTACAAATTGAGTTATAACAGGTTATTACGAGACAATGGCTAAGTGGAATGAAGACACTATAATTAAGTTTGTAGGAGTTGTATAGAGAACAGCAATGTCTCTAGGATGCGAAGTTGCAATTATATAAACATAAACAAGCGAGAGAATCTGCCATAAAGAAATTGGGGAAGCAATGAATATCGCAGATTTAAAAGCCACAGCTGTAAAAACTAAAATTAAAAATTTAAGATCGACGTACAAGAACTGACAAAGATTAAAAGATTTTGTAGAAGTATGTCTTAATTTTTACTAGAATGTGTGTGGACGCTACTATCTTGCAAAATACTCTCTTCCAGTACTCGGTTTTAGTAACTCGGCCGAGTTACTAGCACCGTGTAAATTAGCCTATAGGCATAGCGGAAAGAGAACATCCCTCGTATTAGTTTAATATTATTATTTTTATGAGGTCGTGTGGAATCACCTGCTGATATTCCTTATTGGTTATTACATTAACTTGAGGAATGTATATAGTAACATCTAACTTACCGATCTTTTCAACT
Source organism: Amphimallon solstitiale (assembly GCA_963170755.1). Lineage (NCBI taxonomy): Eukaryota > Metazoa > Arthropoda > Insecta > Coleoptera > Scarabaeidae > Amphimallon > Amphimallon solstitiale. Next base: position 105,636,778 of record OY720681.1, on the reverse strand, counting down.
ATAGACGATTGCAGTACGCATTTATTTAACTAACACTAAAACTATAATGTATTTCTTTTCAGTTGATAAAGAACACACTCACAAATTATTTCCACACTTATGAACTGCGAACACTGATTGTAAGTAGTCATCGATACACATACAGTATTGCTAATTAGAATTCAATTATCATGACTCGAACGTATTTAAACAATTTAATATTTAGAGTGTAAATTTAAAATTACGCCCATCAGCATTAAAACGCAACTGATTACAGTGATTACCTAGTGAAGCAGTTTTGCGATATTTTCTATATATTGTTATGGATTTCATAAAAATACGGAGTAGTGTGCTATCTCTATAAAGTTGATAGTGAAATAAAGAGATACCACTCCATATTTTTATGAAATCCATAACAATCTAGTGAAAATAACGCAAAACAGCTTTAGTACTTTTTAATGCTCATGCCTGTACCTTTGTAGCTCATATAAGTTTATCAAATATGATGTAATCTGCTTGTACTTTTATAATCTTAATCTTAATAAACAAAAGGAATAACTACCTTGAAGAGGTATTGTTTGATACTGAAACATTTAGAATTGCTTACGAGAAACATTCAATATAGTTTCGCAATACCATTTTTAAAGATGATTGTTATATTATTACGTGTATTTTCAAAAGTATCAGAAACTTATACAAATCATTATATAAATTTGCCTTTGAACCTTTATCTCGCATAAATTACCTTCTAAGCAATACCGCCGTAAAGGATTCACCTCTGAACACTAACGTACACATATCCGAATAAGTAAATACTGGGAATGAAAAAATAATATTTTCACTTTTAAATTTAAACACATAACTCTCACATACACTGCTAATAACACTTGCGTTTATTTCACATACAAACAGGTAAGTTTGTACAATCAAACGCGAATGTCGTACTTATATTTTCTGTAACTCTTTTACCAGTCACAATACTCGTACTCACGTGTTTACATGCATGAGGTTTAAAATAGTAAACGTTTCGTTTCGTCTCATGTTAGTATAAATTTTGTTTGGTCAAATTAAAGACTTTTTAATAGCAATTTATTTAAAGACCGTTTCAAACCGTTTTAGAATAAATATTTGTGAACGTTTTGTTAGTAGGTCAGGATAAAAAGGTTGAAGTACCTTATGACGTGAATGCTGGAGATTAGTTAGAATCGAATGGTTTAAATCAGTCAAAAAGGCCGAAATGTGTTCTTCTATAACTGACATTTTTTGAATACTTATATCGGGTGTCCAGAAAAATTCGAAATCAAGGAATAAAGTAAATTCCGAAGTTCAAAGCACTCGAAACCGCAACTACTTGACAAATAAAATGGGAAAATTAAGTAAATAGTCCGATAAATATATCGCAATGTAAGTGTGCAATGCAATACTGCATTATTCAATTATATTGCAAGAGATCTAAATATATTTCTTTAAAAGAAAAAAATAATTTTTAAGAGATAACGAACTACTGGTGCTCTGGCATCGTACTTGATTGGGTTTTATTATATTTTTATTAAATATATATCTAAATATTTATGCTTTATGATTTTATTTTTATGTAGTTTATATAGAATAAGTACGAGCAAAATAAGAAATATTACCCGTTAAGCTAGAATAGAAAGAATTGTTTCAATCCACTACGTAAACCTAAAGTAATTTCATAAATTATTGAAGTCGCGAATTAGTTTTTTGGGTACTAAATAAGTCATTCTAACTGATTGCTTCGAGTGAGAGGCGATACTTACAAACTACTATTATACATAACCAAATGTCAAATTGCAATTCGCTCTAAGTGGAAAATGGTGTAATAAAATGATAAAGGCATGTACAAAGAATTATTCGTGAACTTCATTTTGCACACATTGGGCCTACTCTCAGTGTATTTAGATTGGAATAATATTTATACAGTGAGGACGCGCGGGTTGGAAAAAATTCATTTAAAATTTTTGGTTTTGTTTTATGGAAAAACGCTCGGATAGGTCGATTTTTATTTTTAGCTGCGGTTTTTCTGATGGTAAATTGATGTACAAAGGCTGGTCCAAAAATAAGTTACGACCATCATTTTTTTTCTTCAAACGGAAACATATGTTTTTTATTTAATTTTTTAATTTTACATCGAATTCTAAGTATGTTTTATGTACCATGTCCTATACCCAAACTCAACAGTTATCGAGAAATTTACAATTGGACATGCAGTTATTGATATGTTCAACTGTAAATTTCTCGATAACTGTTGAGTTTGGGTATAGGACATGGCACATGAAACATACTTAGAATTCGATGCAAAATTAACAAATTAAATAACAAATATATGTTTCCATTTGAAAAAAAAATTGATGGTCGTAACTTATTTTTGTTGTTTTTGTTGTTTTTTATTTAATTTGTTAATTCTGCATCGAATTCTAAGTATGTTTCATGTACCATGTCGTATACCCAAACTCAACAGTTATCGAGAAATTTACAATTGAACATGAAGTTATTGATATGTTCAATTGTAAATTTCTCGATAACTGTATATGGGTATATGACATGGTACATGAAACATACTTAGAATTCGATGTAGAATTAACGAATTAAATAAAAAACATATGTTTATATTTGAAAAATAAAATTGATGGTCGTAACTTATTTTCGGACCAACCTTTGTACATCAATTTACCATAAAAGAAACCGCAGCTAAAAATAAAAATAGAGCTATCCGAGCGTTTTTCCATAAAACCAAACCAAAAATTTTAAATGAATTTATTCCAACCCGCGCGTCCTCACTGTATAAAGGCTATGTCCAGTATTGGGACCGCTTGTTTTTTGTGAGAAAAGTATATTCTTTATATAGATAAAGAATATACTTTTCTCCCACAAATTTCGATATAAAGAAAAAACATCTTGTTTAAACATAAAAATTGTAACTATGTCAATTATTATTAAGGAAGATCTACATTTTTGAAGATACTATTGCACCTGATTCTAAATCTTTTCCGGAAAACATTTCAAAAGTGGCTGTCCACTATATTATTACCATATCTTCTTATTTACAGGTATACCTAGTCCTGCCATAAGTTCTGTCCCTTGTGCAAACGTATGTAAATTAAAGAAAAATAAAACAAAGAGAAATAAATTTATTGCTAGTTATTACCTACTTTACAGAGAACTCAAAAATATTAAACTTATTCACAATTTCCACCCTTTGCTTTCACACTCAGCTTCAAACTGTCCGGCTACATGCTCCACTTCTAGATCTGTTTTTAGTGCCTCGACATTCTGGTGAAGTTTAAACAGGCCTTTTTTTCTAAAATATTCCACAGACGATAGTTCAACGGATTGAAATACGGGTTTCACGCGGGCCAAGCTTCAGCAGCTATGAATTCAGACAAATTCACCTCTAATCTACCCAGTGTGGACCTTGCCTTGTGGGTCGGTGCGGAATCTTGCTAGAAGAACCAGTGTTTTCCTGCAAATAAAGTGTCTTTTACTGGTTCTACTACGTTTATAAATAAATATCAGTTTGGTAGCTCGCTGCACGTGTCTTGACACAGAAATGTAGTTGAGTGACACAGTCCTAAGCTACTCCTCACCAAGCCATCACCAAAACAGGATAATAATCTCTTTCAACTTTTCCAATTTTTTTTGCTGCATCCCGGGAACTGCAAGCATACACTCTATCATTTTGCCGATTATATTTCTGTTCAATAGCGAAAATCTTTTCATCAGTGAACAGGTTTTGCGTATGCATTCCGTTTGCGTATCGCTGAATTAATACTTTTGATCTTGCATCCCTGATGTTATGAATAGTTGCTGTCAAGTCTGTAAAATTACTGAAACATCGAATATATGCAAACGGCTTAGTTCAGATATGATTGACAACATCTGTACTTAAATGTTAAAGTTCCAATACACTTTTTATCAGGTGGTTGCTTTAGTACACGATAAAAATTTCCGAGTCTACATTTCTTTATAATTTGGGTTTGCAAACAATAAGTAACTGGTCATAAATCACCTTACTTTACTGCCACCGCAGGAGTTCCACAGGGTAACAATTTAGGTCCCCTATTATTTGCAATATTTATCAATGACATCTGTTCTGAATTGGACTGCAACAGACTTTTATTTGCAGATGAGGTGAAGCCGTTCCAGAAAACACGTACAATTACGGATTGCTTGTTTCTGCAGAGGCAGGTGGATGTCTTGGTGTACTGTGAACAATTTGCCTCTGATTCACTCTAAATGCAACGTATTGACTATCAGTCGGAAACAGGAACCTATCTGCCTTCAATTACGCCTTTGACGGGATCCCTATTTGTCGTTGTACGGTGGTAAGAAATTTAGGCGTCCTTCTTTACTGTAAATTAAAGTTTACTGATCACATCAGTAGCACTATTTCATCGTCATCGAAAACATTACATAGAGGTCATCATTACCCTTTATTTTTCCTTTGTTTGCTTCGCCTCGAGTATGCTTCATTTGTTTGGTCACCAATCTAGGTATAAAACTTATTCAGAAGTGCTCGAGAGCGTTCAGAGGCGTTTCTTGAAATATCTGTATTTCAACAGACATGGTTCGTACCCCGTTCAGGGGACATGCTACGATGTCCTTCTTCAAGAATTCAAATTTGATTTTTGGAGATGCAAAGGCATAAAACAGATATCAAGTGCATTTACGATATATTGCACAATAATATAGATGTTCCAACTTCTTTGGAAATGATGTACCTCAGCACCTATGTCGCACAAAGAATATGTGTTATTCATCAACGGCCACTACCAGGGATGATCTAGATATGCATTTTTCTCTACTATATTGCATTGACTTGTTTTTCTTGCGGTGTACAATATTAAGCTATATGTATATACATTGCTTGCTATTGTGTCGAGTTATCAATTTATTTCATTTTCTGTCCTGTAATTAGATCTATGTCTGTTGGGCAATAAAAATATATTATAAAGTAATAGATTAAATTGTTCTACATATTTGTTCCGGCTAGAGAATTTCCTGTAAATTCTTTTTTAAAGTAAAATCTATAACAAGATTAAAAAGGTGAAGTGAAATAAGATTTCCTTTTCTCTCTTAATTCACTTTCTGACTCAAACGTATCAATCTTCCGTCTACCCACGCGTACACTCGATTCGAAATTCGGCGTACATGCCTTTGGCATGTTAATTAATTTTCCAGAGAGAAAAGGCTCACACCCTATAATAGCATAGATAAAATATAACAATTATCTGGGCATAATAAATATAAAAAGCACCACAAAAGTCAATCATAAACTGAATTAGTAAAACCAATAGTATTAGATTTAGACATTCCTGTATAAATTTATCATATAACATTTTTGAACATTTTGGGGATATACGCTTTATAGTTTGAACAGCAGGTATCTTTCTAAATGAAACTAGATGATTTATATAAAGCAGGGAAGCTTTATAAACTCCTACGGATGTTGAAAAAGGTCGGTAAACGGCAAATTCCATGTTTACAAAGTAAATGAACCATTCAAATTTTGATTTTCGTAATATGAGACAGTTATTATAAAGACGTGCTTTTTGTATTAATTACAAGTGTATTTCCAAATTTTGTATACTTATCAAACAATTTATTTTTCTTGATCACAATATTACTTCCGGTAATATCGTAAGCATAATAGTATATTATATACCGAGGTGGAAAGTCTTTCATGACTGTAGAGAGATTAAGTAGTTAACAGAGACGCGAAGCGTCGAGGTTAACTTTATCTCGAGACAGGAATGAAACTTTTCACCGAGGTTTGTATATTATTTTATTTACAACCATAATTATATTATTTATTTGTTTTAAAAATTCCGGCAAAAGTTTTGACATATTGAGTTATCAGATTTGTAATGTTCTAGCGTAAACGTCAAATAATTATAAGTCAGTTTTTTTCGGTGAATAGATTTAAAAGAAATGTTGAGTAGTAAAGCCTTCAAGGACTGCACTCCACTTGAACTGAGGGAAATGTCCTACCATAGCATTTCAGATATCTTTGCTCGAATGAAGAAGGACAAGAAATCACTATTTCATAATATCAGCAATAGCAGGGCGGCCTATCTACATGGTTTCAAGCTTCCAGTAATTCTAATGTAACAATTAATTTTATTCAATTTTGACATTATAAAGTGACATTATTAACTCCATACTAACCCTTATAAGTAGCCTATTATCTACGAGTGGATTAAAAGCGTTTTAATTCACTAGTGAATTAAAACGCTTTTAACCCACTATTGTTTTAAAACTTGTTTTACCAATACAATAGGAAAACATTTAATGAAGAACAACAAAAAACTATTTTTATTTATTAAAATAAATGTTACAATTATTGAGACCATTAAATTGCACACCATATGTACCATTAATAGGCAAATTTATCTTTTGATTTGACACTGATTTTGATGCGGAAATACATGCTTCCGAACTTGAAATCAATGCCTCCTGAATGTTTGTTGAAGAATGGTTTATGATTTTCCTTGAAATATCAATTTTATTATTAAGAGAATATTCTATGTATCTCTCTACAACACAATTTGAACGCCAACCACCGTGTCTCTTTACAACTGCTAAATCTACCCGAGTCTGCCAGTAAAGTTGCACTCGAACGTCTAAAACTGTGACGCGTATATTCTTCAGGATTTCGGAGACCAATAAATCATGCAATTTTTTCCGGAAATTTTAAAATAGTATTTATTCCTACAGGTTGTACCTACTGTACATTTATTGTTTCGGTAATTAATGAACAACCGTTTGTGTAAAATACTGTCAGGTCGTAATTTTCCGAGGGGGAAACCGCTGACTCCGAAGTGTACACCATAATCCCATCATATGTAAATAATCCCACATAATCCATTATAATTCCACATAATTCCAGATAATTCCAAATAATTCCAAATAATTCCAAATAATTCCAAATAATTCCAAATAATTCCAAATAATCCCATGTAATCCCACATAATCCCATATAATCCCGATAATCCCAAATAATCCCTAATTATTTCTTTATATGTTGCACGAGTTCTGAGGATTTTGTTTACGTAAACACAGCAAAAGTAACATTTATAAACTTAAATATTCGTGAAAAATAAAAATAAAACGAGTTAAACAATAATAATTAGTCTTTAACACAGGATTTAATGTCAGATTTAATGTTATCATGTTTCTTAGAAATCTTGACGTATGCGATTTTATCTAAATGAAAAGGTTCCATTTCGGTGGCAAAATTTAACAGGGCCATGAAAACTATATTTGCGATCAACCGTAGCAACGTCTTGTTTAATTTTTGGCCAGGTAAACATTTTATTTTGCTACCTTCCACGTGTTAAAAAATTAATTTTATAAATTGTATCACTGATAATTTCAATAATTTGGCCTATATACCACCGTTCATCATAAAATACAGCGTAAAATTTATTACACTCAATTACACTTAATAATTCCCACTGAGTGATGGGTCTGTGATAAGATTTATTTTCCCTGTCCCGATTTTCTCCACCATCAGAAGATGTATCTGCATCTGAAGTATCAGTATATAATACACTGTAATCATTCCGATCATCCTCCTCACTTTCTTTCGAGCTCTCTCCAGTAATATATTTCAAACCTCTCTTGCTTATTGAATTACATCTCGATTTAAACATTGTCTTTCCTCGCGACTTGCCTTTACATGATTGCGAAAATGACGGCAATATCATTTCTGCTGCTTTACTGTTATTTACGTATATAAATCGACCAGAAGCCAACATAAGGACGACTTCTTTATGACTACAGGTTTTCCATTGGCCTATACTGTAATAAAGAGCCCAGTTTTATAAATTTTCTTTGAAGATTTCCCACCTTCTTTTTCGATTCTTGAAGAAAAATCTTTGAAATTGAGGTCATTGTGAAATTCAAGTGTAGTATTTCCATCCTTATGTAGTACTCTGTTCCTGGTCGTGTCCAGGTCGGAAACTAATTGAAAATCATTATTTTACTCTTCTGTGCAGGTAACTATATTTTCATCAATTGCCATCTCACAATCATCTGGAATGTTCTCGGGAATATTAGTTTCCATCTCGGACTTCTCCATAACAACTGACATTGACAGAAAATTTTTCAACATGTTCTATCGAAGTATTCACTTCAGAGCTAGAAATCTGATTAAAAAACCACATAATATCTTAATTCTCACTTTCTTTTCTTTGGATCACATATCAAAGATGGATTTAACGCTGATTTTAGTGTTGGTGGTTTTAGATACGGAACAAGGTGCAGAATAAGCAGTTATATGTTAAGATAAATGCTTGTAAATATTTCCAAAAATCCATTTCTTAGAATGGCCTGGCTATTGCGCATATTTTTGAATTTTATAAGAACTTTTATAGTAGCATTTCATAACGCAATATAACTCGTATTCCATATTTGGTTTCGAAAAAGATTTCAGAAAATTTTGTTTTAAAAAAGTACCATTGATCCTGGCTGATGCACTTATGTTTAATCCAGTTTCTTATAGTACATGAAACATGAGAAGATTCTTCTGGAAGATTTCTAGCGATCTCGTCGGTAACTACCGGTTGTGATGCTGATGCACCCACTAATGTAGTACCTCCCTGTCGACTTGTCCCTAAAAGTAAAGCAAAACTTTATTCTGAAATCCGTTCTTAATACTTCTTCATCTTCAAGAACGACAAGTAGAGTAGCACTTCTATTATCCGAGTTAATGCGGACCGAATCGTGCTCCGATAATCAAAATTGGTATACCGTGGTCGTCAAGTTTTAATTTCGGTTTACACTTCTATCGCATGCATAAGATGGCCTTATAATATGCAGCGATGTCTGCTTGCTAACAGTGGTGGGAGAGCAACGTAGTGTCGATGTCGGGGGACTCTCACGCGAGTGTACTCTCGGCAGCCTCGCTTATGTTTATATTTAGTTTAATTCGTCGCGCTCTTTTCCTCCTACTTTCGTATCAGAAATTAAAATATGTCGACCCCGGTATACAAGGCGTCTCGAAAAGGTCTTTAAACAACTCTACCACGTATTTTTCGGACCAAAATAAACCGATTTAGCAAAACTTGGTTTAGTCAAAGTTGCTTAGTTTGTGCGCAATACGGTCCTGAAGTTGCAGTTGGAAAATTGTTTTTTTGTTATAAATTTGAAACGGCTGGAGCGATTGCGCTAAGAAAGCTGTAATTCTGTATCAAAATTGTGATAGTAATCAATCCATAGGCGGAGAACCTGCGTTTATAAATATTAAAACATTTCCATTTTCTACGCCAATGGATAAAAAAGAGTTTGTCTATAAAATTTAGATTAAGTGTCTTAAGTACAAGAAAAAAGGTACTCTTGGTAAGACTCGAAAAATTGCATCGTTTTCTCAAAAATCGTATTTTAAGGTTTGAGAACATTAACTAGAGGACGGCAGCGCATACTGTATCTTTAAGCCGTGTACACGTGTCTTAGGCCGTTTAGGCGTCTCTTTAAACTATGTACACGTCTTTTGACGTGACAAAATTTAGCGCAATCGCTCCAGCCGTTTCAAATTTATAACAAAAATACAATTTTCCAACTGCAACTTCAGGACCGTATTGCGCACAAACTAAGCAACTTTGACTAAGCTAAGTTTTGCTAAATCGGTTTATTTTGGTCCGAAAAATACGTGGTAGAGTTATTTAAAGACCTTTTAGAAACACCCTGTATATATAAAATCATAAGTGAATGTTAGAGAAAGGTTTGGTCTCTTTTTCTAAATAATAATTATTCTACCGTTTTTTAAAATTTGGCATTTTTACTAACCTCGTAGCCAATCACGTAACTGACTTATGAATGTGTAATACTCTCGATGCACTAGATGGAAATGGAGTAATAGAGAAATGAATCGACTAATTGAAAAGAAAAATAAGTTTCCACAATATTCACACCGATTTGTTACAAAATATGCATAAAATTATGAATCAGGGTCGCATAATATGGAGTACGATTAATATATAAGAAAATTGTTTGGATAATCTGGGTTCTACTGTCCATATACTATAGTATAGATTAACTGAGGTTCCGGCCGACATATTCGCTTACCTAAAGTTCCAGTCTCGGTTCCAATGCACCAGTTTGTTGCAAGGGATTTATCTTGCGTTTTCGATTGTTGTAGAACGTTTCTTTTGAAATGGGTAGAAATTTTGGAAATTAATTTTCTATGACCTTGTATAAGTTTGAAATTTGCCAGTTTTTTCGAAAATATTCCAAAATACGATTCGTATTCCTCCTTGGGAATTAATGTTGGCACTGTTTCAGCCATAAATTTCTCCACCTCCAAGATGTCATCATTTGTGATTTGAGCAAGTAATTGTGCGTTAGTAAATCCATTGATCCTTAAAAGATTTTTTATGCAGATAAACACGGAAATATTTAGCTTATTTTCAACTTCGGTGAAGCACTCAGCCCCGGTTTGTGAAACTTCCTAAAGAAAAACAACTGGCTGTTACAAATTACAATTACTCTCTTGAAAAAGACTCGGTAATAGATTTCAAGTGAGAATCATACCTTGATTTCACCTGTAAAAATTATCCTCAAGGTTATTTGTGCAATAATTCAGTGGCAGCAAAAATAAACAGCACAACATCCTAGAATATCACATCATATCGCATTACACTGACCTGTATAAATAATATGCCGAGTGGAACGCGCATGCGTTCAAATCTCGGTTCAAATCAGTTCAAACTAGTGTACGATCAGCAATTTACCGCAAAATATCGTATGAATAAGTAATGAGTCGTAAGTGTCATTCGTGGAAGTGAAAAACTACCAAAGGCACTTTCTGTTAAAATTCAATTTGATCTTTACTACTGTGACTGAACTATGGACATGACGTTTAATTTGAAGGGATGATTCGATTACATAAAGTATTGTTGATTATACAGGACAATAGATACAAAAACATTCTTTCTGATGACCGTGGAATCCTTCATAATTCTACCAAATAATCCCGCATAATTCCACATAATTCCAAATAATCCCATATAATCCGATGTAATTCCAAATAATCCGATATAATCCCAAATAATTCCATATAATTCCAATAATCCCAAATAATTCCTGGAATTCCTACGGGGTGTACACCATAATCCCTCAGCGGTTTCCCCCTCGTAATTTTCTATACTTCCGAAAAACATCAATAACATAAACATATGGTGGAAACGCGTTACATTCAGTTGCACGTCATACTAGATCCATGACGACTCGCCTTGTGTATGTTGCCGGATCTATTTTTATTTCTCTCAATGACATTTGATATAACCAAAGAAAAAAATTATTCACAATACAATAACTATAACGTAATATATTTATTAATTGAAATGCTCAAAGATTTCAGTCTTTCTCAACTTATTTATTATATTGATTTAGATTGTCGAAAAACCTTAAATGTTTCATTACGTATCCATAATATAATCTAAAATAAGCAATACTTACGCTATTCACATTAAATTTAACACATGATTATAGAAGAGTTTGTAAAAAGCCTCGATTGTTTACAGAAACCTTTCGGCATTATTTTCAATGGACGCAAATAAATAATAAATACACTTCTAAGAAGTTTTTAAACAATTTATATCAAACCAAAAATAAACATGAAAAATTTGACAGGAAGAATATGCACAACGCACGTCTTTTTGACAGATATGATTTATCTGTCAACAACGAATTGAACTATTAGTCTATTAAAAATATGTAATAAAGAAATTTAATATTGAAACGGATAGTATGTGTTTATTTGCCATGAATGCGTATATTACGATCAATTTATAAATCTTCTTTTTAAGCTAATGAAATAAATGCCCTCAAGTATAATTTAACAAAGTAACTTTTTTAGTTTCTCTAATACAGTTATGACAACATGTAAACGTCATCGATGACGTGCAACTGAACATAACGCGTCTCCAGTATAGTTACTTTCGTTAATGATAGGAAATGTTCTGGGCTTATAAGTCTTCGTGTCAGGAATATTGACCACAATTACGTTGCCTCTGTCATCAACTGACATGGCAACCAATTCACTAACTCTACAACCTCCAAACACTCCCACAATTAGAACCACTTTATGAAGCAAATATTCATCATCTAAAGCAGTATCCAAGAAGAATGTAAGAAAATTTTCAAGGGTTGGTAAAAGACTGAAAGTATTCTTATCTATTTCACTGATAATTAGTTCGAGTTTTTTTACTGTTGCAGTTATTTTATAATTAACTATAAAAAAATTGATGTGCGGTCCTTGTAAGCCTAAATTTAAATCGTTCAACCTTCCAAAAATATCAGCTAAATATGATAAACGGGCCAACCACATTTCATCTAAAAAACACTTTCCCAATTCAAATTTCGAAGTCAATAAAAAAGCTTGCACTTCTAATCGAAGTTCAAAAAGACGAGTTAAAACCTTGCCTCTGGACAGCCATCTAACTTCAGAATGTAATAATAAGGTTTCATAATCACTTCCCATGTCTTGGCACAAAACTGCAAACATTCTGGTGTTTAAAGCTCGACTCTTAATGAAATTTACAACCTTAACAGATTGATCCAAAACAGTCTTCAATCTTTCTGGAATTTCTTTTGCTACTAAAGCTTCACGATGAATACTGCAATGAGTAAATTTAGCTTCAAGGGCAACTGCTTTTATTTGAGATAAAACACCAGAATGTTTGCCAATTAAAACTCGAGCTCCATCAGTACAAACACCAATACATTTTTTCCAAGAAATATTATTTTCTGACATAAAGTTATCAATTAGTCTGAATATTTCTTTCGCAGTAGTTCTCCTAGGAAGAGGTTCGCAAAATAAAATATTGTCTTTCATTTTTTCTTCCGCCTCGAATCGAATATACACTAACAATTGAGCAAAGTTTGCTGTACTTTCATCTAATTGTAGTGCAAAATAGGGACTTTGGTTTATTTTACAAATAAGAATCTGTTTTATATTATCTGCCATTTCCTCAATACGTCTTCTTACAGAATCATTTGATACAGGAATATTATCAAGTTTGCTAGCTGTCTTTTCATCAAATAATGTTAAAACAATATATTTACCAGCTGGTAGTATTAAATTTTCTCCAATAGTATGAGCACTACCTGTTTTGGCAATTCTTAAACTTACAAGATAACTTGCATGCAAGCACTTGTCATTGACACTAACAAAACTTTTCATTACCTGTTTACTAGATTTTAGTCCAATTAATTTCGCCTTAAAATAGTCGACAGATTTATTTTTCAAATGTAGATGCTTGGATTCAAAATGTCTCTTAAGTAAAGATGGTTTCATACTTTGATTCGAGAACAATTCGCAACAAATAACACACTGAGGTTGAGGGTCCATTTCATCTTCATTCCAAGTGAAGCCAAATGCTAAATATCTTGAATCATACCTTCTGGTAACTTTTCGTTTCTGTTCAGAATTATTACTACTGGTAGTAGTTTGTTTCTGTGAATCTATTTCCTGTGCATTATCAGGTTTCCGCTTACTCTGTCCTAGCCACTTATCCATTTTCTAAATTTAAAATTTTCTTATAATATGTAAACTTATATTATACATTCGCTTTTTAAACTTACATTACTCCGTTAAATTTAGACCAGCGTCGTAAAAGTAACATGCAAACATATGCGTTCGTTTATAACTTATGACTACAGACTACAGACGCAGATTACAATGCTTTGTTCATCCGCGCATGGTCAATAAATCTCACACGTGAATCCACGTTCGCATGAAAATCAGGTTTCGGAGCGGCGAGATGTTTTTTCTCGGGCGCCGCGTCGAGGTGAGTAGGAAATAATATTAAAGTTATGGAAAAGGCCTTATATTTTGTTATATTTTGCGTACCACCTGGTGTTCTTTAATGTACCACCAGTGGTACATGTACCACAGGTTGAGAACCGATGGTCTAAACCGATCAATGTAATTTGAATTACTTTTTTTTGGGTTTTTTTGATAAATTTTGTCAAAATTGAATAAAAAAATGTATAAAACACGTGAATTAAACCTATTATTTGCTCGAAGAATTAATTAACATTCTTCGCGCAAATAAACAGTGGTTTAATTCACTTGTTGTATAATATTTATTATTTACAACCATACAATTAATAATTATTTGTGATAAAAATTCCGATAAGGTTTTGACATATCGAGTTGACAGTATTGTGATTGACATTGAGGTTGGGAAGTGAGGGCAGTAATAGAGGGCGGGAAGTAAACGTGAACTACGTCACACTTCCAAACTTTTAAAAAGTCAGGAATGCCAACATTACGCTTATGGTTGTAAGAAAAGTATTTTTTGTTCTTATCGCCTATAAAGACATTTCGTGCATGTATCACTCGACCAGCAACGATGCTTCCCGGTCGATTCGACTGTAAAAATTGCAAAAAACGCTGGTTCTATGAAACATTTAAAAAAAAATCACACTTTATAGTAATAAAATTTAGTCTACAAAATACGACTTCTCTGGACTTTACTAAAACTTAGGGTAATAAGAGTATTCTATAGTATTCTCCGCGACTTTTCTTCATTTAATTTTGGTATCATGCCGTTAAACGTAGTCTTCCCGCAATTAAACGAGCGACCTTATTTCGTTTTTAAAGTTGCATTGCGTTTATTATAGTATATAGTTATACTGTCTGACATTATATCTACTGAAAGGTTGTTAACGTAAATAACAAACAAAATCGGACCCATTACCGATCCTTGTGGTACACCACATGTTATTCCTTAGAATAATCGTCATTGCAATACATTGCTTCTGTCAACTGTCCCGAAAACTTCACTTAAATCCGACATTATTATTTCAGTGTATTTCAGTTCATCAGAAGGTGCTAATATGCTCTCGATAATGTCAAACATTGCTGTTATTGTTGATTTCTTTTGCCGATGACATAGTTGGTTATCGTTGAAATTTTTTAATTTCGAAGTATTTCACTAGGTGTTGTTTCATGGCAATTTCTAAAACATTCGACAACGCGGATAAAATCGATTTGGGTCTATAATTTACATACTCAACTCTTCTTGAATATCGGAAAAACTTTGGACAGATTCAAGTCATCCGGAAAAAAAATTCATGAAGATTTGTGATATATACCACTTCGTCACTATGTCTATTGCAACCTTCCTCAATAGAGCTGTAGAAAACCCATATATACCTCGTATGTTTTTATGTTTTGGGATCGCATTATTGTTAATATCTCCCTCTAATATCAATGGATTCAAATAAAATGAGTTGGCGTTATTTATTTTTATTTTTCTTGAAATACACATCTGGATCTCTCTCAGATCTATATAAGTAGTATCAAGTATTTGCTACCCAACGGAGTTGAAATATTTCTAAGAAGACTTACAATCTAGTACTTTTTCAATAATCTCAGAGTCGTCTGACTTTTATACCTCTTTATTAACCCAAATATGCCCGAAATTTTTTTTTTTAATTTTTTAAAATCTGCTTTTATTTTTAATACTTTAAAGGCTTCAGTAGACGTAGAAAAATGTTCAAAAAAAATCAGCGTGACCTAGGGGTCCTCTAGGGTATGTCCTTTTAAAAGGACGATGGGACAATAAATGATAAAATAATAAATAAGTTTTATGTAAGAACACTTTTTAAAGAAACAACTTACAAGTTATATAATTATTATAATTCAAATTTATTGTGTGTGATAAGGGACGAAGCATTCAATATGCAATGCCACATCACACTTGATGCACTTGTAAGACACTTTTTTGTGGCACAGACGGCATCGGGTTTGTTTACCTTGAGAAGCAATATAATGGGCTATCTGGTCATACCGCGTTCCAAGATTTTCTAGTTGTGAAGGGCGGCTCCTTTGTTTGGGTGTTTGTTTTGCATTTTTCTGTAAAATGGAAATCACAATGTGTCTCCTGAAGGTGAGGTGATCTAATTTCCCACCTTCTTTTCGGTGCAACTGCCAACTGTTGTGAACACTCATGTCAATTACTTGGCAAATAAGACACCAATACCACTTTTTTCCTCTTATCCCGATACGATAAAGACTAATGTTTTGATCGCCTCTGTCCACCCCACCCATATGGGAATTGTATGTAGAAAATAAAGCTGGTTGATCAATTAAAACTTTCTTTTTTTCTTTTTGGGAGTAACGTGTGACTTTCTTTATTGGTAAAGCATTTTCTGCGTTCGAAGCGATACCGACAATATTGTTGTCGTTCCAGTTCACAACAACTATTTGATTATCAGATGTGCATCGATATTCGTAATAGCCACGATCCTTCTTTTTCAAGAGTTTTCTGGGAGTCATCCCAGTTGTGCCCATCCGGTTTTCGCGAATTGTTCCTGTCCCCCGAATACCAATTTTGGCCAGTTCGTCCAATAATTGGACGCTGGTAAAAAAGTTGTCAAAAACTAGATGAAAAGAAAACTTGTCTTTCCTGAGGAGGATGTTTGCGTATTGTAACACAACTGAAGCACCTAAACCTAATTCTTTATAATCTTCATTTATTTTACTCCCAATGCCTTGGTATGGTTCAAACCAAACAGTATACCCTTGGTCCGTAGCGCCAACCCAAAATTTAAATCCATATCTTATCGGTTTGCCCTTTATAAATTGTTTGCACGAGTGCTTCCCAAAATATGGCACCATCGCTTCGTCAACACTGTGAAATTCTGAATGAGGAGCATTTTCCAAAAATTTTGTATTGATAAGATCAAAAAGTGGTCTCAGCTTTGCGAATTTGTCTTTCTGATCAAGATCTTCATTATTGCAGCAATGGAAATTTGCCATCACATACTCGAAGCGATTCCGGGATATTGCGTTTGATACTAAGGGGTTATAGGTGTCTGGACTATTTTCCCAATACATACGCCTACGAGGCAACGAGTTGTACCCACTAAGTATCAACACACCAATAACAATTTCTATTTCTTCCGGAGTCACGTTGCCTTGTCGGTTATGTTGAGTGGCATATAAGTTAGTGTAAGTTGATATCATTCCTATTATCTCTTCGTCTAAGAAGATTTTGAATAAATCGTATGGTGTGCGTTGTTGTAACACACTTTGCATATTTGGCCACTCAAAATTATCAACGATTCGATCTTCCTTTTTCCAGCTGTATTTCTTTTTTTGGAACTTTTTTCTCTTTTTTTGAAGCAAGGATAAAGGAATGTTGAACTCAGGATCACTATCCTCGCTTTCACTTTTCTCCTTTTCAGTCTCATTGTTTACTAGTAGAGTAGTTTCTTCAGTCTTCTCGTCTTCATCGTCGCTACGTCGATTCTTTATGAAAAGTTCGGCTGTAGACAAGAGTTGAGAAGCCGGAAAATTATCCATGCAGAAATCATCCTCTTCTCCGGAGTCTTCGTCGGTGAAGTCAGCACACGCATTTTTGGGGGGGAAGAGTGTAACTTCAACCTCGCTATCGTTCGGCAGAGTATCATCTTCTTCAAGAGCTTGTAAGATTTCATTTAACGTTAGCCCCCTGTAACATTTTAAAAACTTTATTCAAATACCCATCGTCCTTCTAAAAGGACACTTAAAAAGTAAGTTATGCAAAGTGCGACAGTTAAAAACAAATTCCGTTTTTAACATTGCAATGTTTTCATTGAACATTTTAGAAGTAAATTTTAACCTAACCATAAATAAATAATTGTCTTGACTAAGAAAAAACTCACCCCACAGGTTTCAAGTCGATAGGACACGCCATTTTAAATTCCACGCTGCACTTTGAAAATTCACTGGAAGTTTATTTCCACAGAACCGGTAAAAGTAACTAACTAATATGACAAACCGAGATTTCACAAATAATGTAGTGTGGCTACATCTATCGATACTACGTGGAACCACTATTACAGCTCTCTTGAAAAACGAACTTACAAATGTACTTAAAAAAGGACGATGGGCACATCTGGGTTAAGAACCCTCCATATTCCTTCCTACTTATTGGCTGATAGCATGACATGGTTGGTGTTTTCCTTCCTCTTGCATATTTATATAGTTCTTCTATACTTTTTCTTGAGTATATTGTATACATATTTTGCATCTCTACCGCCCCGTTTCGTCATCATCTTTTTCAAAGCGTCCATTGCATTATTTACTAACTGCAATATTTACCCTAACATTTGTTGTCTCCCAAGTCTTTACTTTAACATTCCTCATGGGAACAGTTTCGTCTAAATGATACATTAGTGTCATGCAAAATTGAAACGATAAATGAATCGAAATAATTAACTGTAATTTTCTTCTGACAATATGCTACCCAATGGGTTCCTGGTCCGGTTATCGAATCCAGCACACTCGTTGTTCCTGGGTTTATTAGGCAAGCAGTCTCTCATAAAGACACCTCGAAATTTGGTATATTTCTTCCAAACTTCAAAATATCTTTTTCTGTGAGAGCTCTTTGTGGAGTCGACTTAGTAGTTTTTTGAGTGTTCAGTAGGTGATAAATATAGTCCCATTCCTCTCCTGTACGGTTTCTAGTAAAGACCATGGCCTTTTTTGCCCAATGCAACTGCCTCTATTGCTTTGTTATTTCGTTGTGTTTCAGCTGGTAATTTTTGGGATGCCTTAAATTTATTCACCGCCTATGTAATTCCAGCAGCTCCTCCAGCAAAAGTACCCAAAGCTCTCAAACCGGCAAATAGTGGATTTAGAGGTATGAAACCACCTGATTTCTGTATCGGTATAATTCTAGGTGTTCTAGTATTCATATGAAAATGATTATAATATCGATTCTTTACTAACGGTTTATCAGTAATTACGATATTTTAAACTATAATTAGTCTATTAAAGCATTGTTTAAGAACTTTCTTATTACCTAAAATTTTCAATATTAAATAATGCATTTTTTAACAAACTTATAATGTTTTCTTCATGTGAATCTTGCATTAATCTGAATATTTTATTATTTTTAATTAACGGTCAACATTATTTATAAAAACAATTTATTAAAGGAAAATTATATATTTTTTTAAAATTTCTTGCATCATATAGGTACCGAAATATTTCAATAATTTAAATATCTGCGATCACAAGAAAACATTTTAAAATCAAAAGCCATAACTTTACAAGAAATCGAACAAAATATATTTTGTAATTCAGAAGCTTAACTCCAAGGTGAAGCCGTGCCTTCTCATAAATATATATTACCCATTTGTTTATTCAGTATTCTCTTACAGAGCTTTAGTATACGATAGGAACATTAGAACTTAATCGCATCTTAATTGCTTATAGCAAAGAATACTAGGGCTTACGTCTAAATTGTAAATGTATGTAAACATCTACACCGTATTTTGTTAAATACCAAATATTCCTATCATCAGTATACACAAACGAATTTTAACTTCGAATAATAGCGTCTTCCTAAGAAAAATTTTGTTACTCTTGATGAAGAATTTCTCATGAATGGCTTGTAGTAATTGTACCACCTGCAATGGTTACCAGACAAAGAATTTTTCTGTGAGTCTAGTAAACTGTTCAATGTGATTTAATACAAATATAGTAAATTTAATAACTACCAAATCCTTCTACTTACTACTGCCGTGTTATATATATTTCACTGATACACAAAACATTCGAAATGTAATTTTCAAAATGAAAACATTAATAATTTACACAACAAATTGTTATTTATATAACTCTTGGTTTAGCCGAGAAATATATTTTAGGCAGCTACTAGATTAGTAACATAATAAAAGTTCAATGTCCTGTGGTTTTTGTTTGTTCTACAAAGGGTTTGGAAAATGTTTTTTTATATGTCTCTGAGTTTTTTTTTTAGTAAAAAAGAAGCATCCATAACTTGTCAAGAATCTTGTTAGAAGTACATTTACCACCGCCGTAGTGTTACAAGAAAATTATCGATGAATTATAATTCATAAAAAAAATAATTTAAATTGATTCTAAATAAATACCACCGTAATATTAGATTGTTGAATATTTCATATTTTCAAAGCTAAAAATATTCTCTGAATCATATTATTGAAATTCCTAAAATGTTGACCTACTTCACAGGTTGACTATACACAAATTTCAGGACAAAAATCGTTTTCTGTTAAGCTAAAATATCCGGTTTCAAAGACAAAATAAACCACTGACGCTCTGTTACACATTTAGTCATAGTCGAGTCTTGGAATTCAATTTTTAAAAAAGATAACTTTGTACGGAAACATGTTTTCGGTCCCTATAATGGGTATTACTTTTCCTACTTGTTGCACGTATGCACAATTTTATTAATTATTTTATTAATGTTCATTCTTTAGTCTTGATATTTTACAGTCCTTACAATGATTGTATTGGCATGTACAGTTTCCTGTTAACAGTTGCATGAAGATGAATCAACTATTTCCTAAATACGAAGACGGTGGTGTATTTGACTGGTACAGTTAAATTTTGCACTAGGTGTTATCGAGTAAAACAACAACTTTAAATAATAGTGAAGCCACTGCTTTGTATTAGTAAGTGTTGAACGCATGCTATGTGTTCTTACTTTATTTTTTACTTTCTTATTCGTAGTATAAGGAAGTATTGTGATGATGAAAATGTTCGCCCTCGAGATTTTTGCAGATGTCCACGTTTTGAGGCCCCCTGATACCGAAAAAGTGGTTTTTAAAAAATATCTGTCTGTCTGTCTGTCTGTCTGTCTGTGACCACGATAGCGATCAAACCGCTGGAGATATCAATTCCAAATTTTGTATTTACGTGTATAATCTCCCTTTTGAGATGTGATTAGTTTTTAAGTAAAATCGGTAGACCGGAAGTAGCAGTTTACTTCGGTGAAAAAATCGAATTTTGCCAATATTTCGTCAACTACTAAGTTTAAACAAATTTATAAAGAATTCATATGTACTTAAAATTAAAATTGAGAATAATTTTGTTTATAAAGTTTTTCGAAATTCCTACCGAAAGTAGGTCTTTTGCTCTTATCGAAAATCAGTTTTTTGCGAATATTTCGCAAGTCATGCTTTTTAGACAAGTACGTTACGAGTATAAAAGTATTTAAAACGTAATTTTAAATATCTTTTGTATGAAAAAAATTTCAAAATTCAGACCGGAAGTACCACTTTTACTCTTATCGAATAGCGATTTTTTGCAAATATGTCGTAAGTTATGTATTCTATATATATTTATCAATAGTAGAAAAGTATTTAGAACTAGATTTGCAATATTTTTTGTATATATGAAATTTCAAAATTCGGACCGGAAGTAGCACATTTACTCTTAGCGAGTAGCACTTTTTTGATAATATCTTGCAAAGTATGCATTCTACAGAGGTTTACTAAGAGAATAGAAGTACTTAGAATAAGAATTTGAATAATTTTTGTATAAAAAAATTCTTAAAATTCTATAATTTGAAACGCTCATACCTATAAGAAAGTCGTGTGGTGGCCACACCTAATTTTTTTTATTACCTTGACTGACTCAAATTAAAAAATAATTTAAAAATGCTCTGTTGAATATTAACACACATTCCTATAGGTTCTTGACAGTAGTGTGCGGTCATATTTTAAATTTAAATCATTTAATAGTGTCGATTGCTTTTAGTGTAAACTAAGCCAAACCCTTTTAATTCATGAAGGAATGCACATTCTTCCAATAATTTAGATAAATTTAAAAGCATCTCTGTTGATAGTTGTCTAGTTATAAATATTTTTCAATGAAATTGTACAAATTTTGTATCATGAATTACAGACAAACATTACTCACGACTTTCATTTTGAATTCTAGAATACTACGTTTTATGATTTATGCAGACAAAATGTATCCTCTTGTAATGTGGTCCTGTGTTGCGTTGCGGTGGATGATACGTCCGTTAACGTTTTTAATTAGAGATAAACGTGAAAGTGGGGACAAAAATTATACCCCTTCTTTGCGGATATACTCAGCGAAGACGGTAGGTTCTATATTTGTTTTATTTCTCACTTGGTCTAATCAAGACACCAATAAAATAAAAATCCAAGGGATCGTACTCGTCCGAAATCTATAGACAAACTTAAAACATAAGTAAGAAATTTTACTCAGATCCTAATCTGTATATCACATCAATTGTAAACATATTTCTTGAATTAAAATCATTGTTCTGTCGAATGTCGTGACTAATTTTAATACAACACAAGTAAAAAAAAAGTTATTCGGAGTTTATTTACAGTTTAGTCTCTAAAGGAACTACTAACACTAAAAACGTTTGATTTGCACATCAAAGCTTATTTTGCGGTCTTTAAATAATTGACGTTTGGTATAATATCAATGCTGCTGTAAACGTCGATGGCTCTACAAATTTGCTAGTAATATACAGAGTGGTGGGATTTTCATTGTACACTCAATATTTTCATTGAGAGTATAATATTTAAAAAAAAAACAGAATGTGTCTGATACTATTTTTTGCCCTCTTTCTAATCCTGTGAAATAGGATAATGTCGTTTGAAAAACAAAAGATAATCTTTTTTTTTTTAAATTGAACACCCTGTATATTATTGGATATTTTGATAGCTTATTCAATTCTGAATATAATATCATTTATTTTTTTCCCGTTGGGCAATGAATAACGCCATAATAACAAAAAATAAAAAAACACATTATGTATTGGTTAAAAAAAACAATCGAAAAAAAATAACACAAAAAAGCAAATATCCTATTGAAGAAATTGTTCAAAATGGCCACCATTTTGGTTGATACATATCTGAGCTCGGTGCAATAAATAATTTTTGGATTTTCTTAACAAATCCAGGGTAATTTCCTGTGCTGCCAATTGTATTTTATTTTTCAGTTCTTCTAGGGTGTTCAACAGAGTGCAATATACCTTATTTTTTTTAAATCCCCAGACAAAAAAATCTAATATTGAGAGGTCAGGTGATCTCGGAGGCCATGAATGTGGCCCTTTATTCCCAATCCACCTATTTTCAAATTCTAATTGTAGAAAATTCGTCACTGATTGTGCATTATGCGGTGGTGCGCCGTCATGTTGGAACCACATTTGTGTCCGGATAGCTAAAGGCAGATTGTCTAAATATTCTTGAAATTCAGTTTCAAGAAAGTTTAAATATCGATTTTGAGTAAGTGTGCCGTTATAAAAATAGGGGCCTAATAACTGATCCTCTATCACACCTATCCAGACATTTGTCGAAAAACGTATTTGGCATCGAGTTTGCTGAATCCTATGAGGATTCACGTCATCCCAAAAATGACAATTGTGTTTATTAAACACACCATTCCTATGGAAATTTGCCTCGTCCGTCCATAAAATGTGTGACAAGTACTGCCTTCCAGCATCTAATACCCAATTACAAAAATTTATCCGTTTTTGCAGATCAAGCGGTTGCAAATTTTGCACTAAACGAATTTTATAGGGTTTCATTTTGTGTTTTTTAAGGACTTTCATGATTTTATACCTGTTGATGCCAAGTTCTTGTACAGCAATTCTAGTTGAAGAAGTGGGGTATGCTCTAAAATACGCCAAAATATTTACTTCATCATCTCCTTCTACATCGTTTTGATTTATATTTCTATTTCTCACATTTCTTATTTTTTTAAAACTTCCGTACCTCACTAATGAAGTGTGTAAATTTAGAAATGTATTCCAATGCGGTTGCCTTCGATCAGGGTATTGATTAACATACATACTTGCAGCTTGACGGCAGTTATCATTTGATAAATAAAAGCATCGTAACATATCTGCTTTCTCTGCATTAGTAAATTCCATTTTTAATAAATAATCTAGAGAAACTATCACTAATGATTCACTGATCACTAAACTGTGTCACCTCATCAACTGGTATGCTAACTGACATTTAAATAATATTTTGTTTTTTACCCGGCCATATTTTGAAAGCATACTTTTTCTTTTTTATTTTTTGTTATTATGGCGTTATTCATTGCTCAACGAAAAAAAAAATAAATGATATTATATTCAGAATTGAATAAGCTATCAAAATATCCAATAATATACAGAATGTTCAATTAAAAAAAAAATTACATTATCTTTTGTTTTTCAAACGACATTATCCTATTTCACAGGATTAGAATGAGGGCAAAAAATAGTATCAGGCACGTTTTGATTTTTTTTAAATATGATACTCTCAATGAAAATATTGAGTGTACAATGAAAATCCAACCACTCTGTATAGGCTTTTCTTTGTGGTACCTATTTTGTATTATATACAGGTGGGTTAATAAGATTGAAGAGGTCGGGAGGATTTCGTAATCAAAAGGACAATTAAACGTTGAAGCGGGCAAGACAGCAGCAGTCGGTGTTCCTGGTGAACCAAGAAGCAGGCCAGAAGGCAGCATTTCTAGTTAAAAAATTAAATTCGTCACTATGTATTCCTGTGGAGGGTGTTATGCATAAGAACAAATCGTGACCACGAACATGTTTTGATCACGTGAACAACGTGCATTATCGGACATTGAGATTATATTTTTCACGTGAACATGTCATTCCTTGGTCTCTTAATATAACTAAATATTTCGACAAAATACATAAAACGAGTCTCATACTTTACTTTTTCCAAGGCAGAATCAGAATAATACACAATTATTTGACTGTTGTCGCGCCACGTCGGGATAATTTAACAGATCGATAAAAATCTTCAACGATCTTGTTTGACATTTAAAAAGGCTAGGGCTATCTTCAGCCCGCGGCTGAAGGGCCGTTGCTAAGTCCACCCCGTGACTAAAGCGCAAGAAGCCACAGCTTTTCAACGTGTATTTAAAAGATCACTTAGCATCATGGAAATATATGCGATAAATGGTAGGGGAGTAGATAAACATATTATAAATTACTTTTAAAATCACTTAATTACAGAGAGTAGTATAGAAATGCTAAATTTATTAAGGCAAATTAACATGTGTGTTTCATAACTAGCACTTCGCCATTTCTATACAACTACAAACAAAAGTGTGTTATTCTCTCACTATTCACCTGTAGATATGATAATGTAATGTTATTGATATTTAAAATATTCGAATTTTCAATAATAAATCATTGTTAACGAAGATTTTCATTTGCTTATAACTTTTAAAATTTAATTATTTGTCTTATTAAAATATATACAAAATAATTTTACTGTTGTAACTTGCAAATACCTAGACTAATACTGCACAACCCCATCGATTTGTTTATTTCTCACGTGCGCCCTAGTTATATGTACTCACGTATGTACAAGTATTAATTTATCCTCGTTTGTAGATCGAAGTTTGTGAAAATTAGAATATTAAATCGAATCGTCAAGAGCACGCACTCAATTAATTAACTTCCCGTATTAAACAAACAAGCGTGTAAATCATCTTTCAGACAACCCTAATAACATACGCCATCTTCTATTTAATGGTTTCATTAAGTATGAGCATGAGATATTATTTATTACTTAATTAATTATAGTAATACCCAACGACTAGTATAGTACCGTATTCCTTAAACAAAAACAATTGCGGATATAAGATTTTTGGAACTTTTTATTCTTATGTGTTCAGATGTTCAAAACATGTAAAATTTACAGTGGTATAATACTAATAAAAGTGTAATATATTTAGTTGTGCTTTTCCATATTTGTTTGTGGACTCCACAGAAATATCGACAACTTTAGTATGTATGTACTAGGACGTTGCATCATGTGACCGAGACGAGGAGTTGAAGTCTATTTCAAGAGAAATAAGCGTATTTTCAGAGTGATCTTGAAGTAAGGCAAGGATGTTTCCTCCTGTATTGCCCGTTGTTTTATCCTACTAAAGTTATTGGCTGTGTATATCCAAATTTCGTTCACGACAAAAGTTTCTTATATTAGCTAAGATGGTTTAGTAATGCAATATCTGATGTCATGTGCAGATACAGGACACATAATAGACATTAAGCAGTATGCGCACAAAGTCAAAGAAACGAGTGTTTTGCCTATTGATGTAAACCTTAAGGTCATTTTCTTCTGAAAACGTCAAGAGTGTATTAATGATTAATTTTGCTTATAATTACAAGAAAACTCAACAAAAGTGCATAAATTAGTGTTTAATTACAATTAAAAAATTCATAAACAAATGTTATGAATTAAATATATTTTAATTGTCATTGGGAATGTGTATAGTAGAATTCTAATTGATGTGTTGATTAGGGTAGAGTAATTATGTAGATCTGCTTGAACTTGAGAATTGTCTGTGATTTTTATATAAATTAAACATTTCTATAGAAATTGTTAAAATACTCAATTGCTTAAACAATGGTTTTCAGGTTTCCCTGAGATTGCACCAACATAACTCTAACACATTTCTTGTGTATCTCGAAGATTTTGCTGAAATGTGCAGTATCTCCACACAATAGAATTTTGTATTTATTACTGCCTAAAAGTTGGATGTATATATTAATTTGGTTATGTCTAGGTTGGTGCAGGGAAAGTTTTTCCTAATGTGATAAACACAGTCACAATCAATTTGGTACACAATTTTATAAAATGTTGATTCAGTTTAAAGCGGAACAGATATATGGAGGGATTATTGCCTAAATCATTAACATAAATAAGAAAGACCCCTATGGCACGCCGCTGCTTTTTAATAGGCTCTTTGGTACCACTTTATCTCCCAATTGAAATATTTCTTGGCTGTTAGTTAAATACGAGTCAAATAAATAGAGTATTTCGCTTGATTTAATAATATTTTAATTTTCCAATTATGGCTTACGCTTAAGAGGGGCATTTACCCTGAATCTGGGCAAATAGAAACTTATGCAACTTGTATTACTAGCGGGGGACGGTAGACGCAAGGGGGTAGAGTAGGTGGAACTAAACGATATTGCGGTTTCGATAAGAGCGCTTCGGTTTTATCCACAGATTCTGTCGCTATGTAGATCGGGAAAAGACGCTGCGTTCTGAATGAAAAAATTTGGCGGTTCCAAACCGGTAATTTGATAGCAATAATACCTTCAAGTAGGCTAACAGACAATTTTTATTTTTAAACGTTTTCAAAACAATTATTAAAAATAATTACGCGAAACAGCTACCGTGGGTTAAAAATTATAATATATAGGTAGGTACATAAAATGAATCGTCAAATATTTAAATTCTGAAATCTACTCGCATATTGGTATTATGTACTTAGGTAAACTAAATCGAATTAACAAATATCAAAATAAAATAAAATTGTAGACTAAAAATTACTTATTTCGTATTTTGATTTTTCATTCGACTTGCATCTTCTTGAAAGAGCAAATAATTAAAACGATTTTTTTATCAGAATTTTGCAAATGTAGTAATATTTATTGTAAACGGACATATAATTAACACCCACAGATGATATAGAATATTGGCTTAAAAGTACGAACCTCTCCTTGTTTTAATTCCGGTAAGTCCCCGTTTTAACTGATACCTGCCAGTAAAAGAAATAAAACTGTAGGTAAGTACTTTGTATTTTACTGTATGGTTTTCTCTATGATCTATATTTTAGTTTAATTTCATATTGATTGATTTCAAATACATTGATTCTTAATGTTGTACAAGGAAGGTTTGATCATGTCTCAAAATATGTATTGGTTACAAATATAAAATAAGGAAAAACTTTAAAAGTCGATTTTGTAATATTACAAGTAAACAACTGCAGAGAATCAGTAAGTTCGAAACACGTGTCTGCAGTAGCATTTTCAACGGAATTACCCCATAAAATTATTTACTCGTATATATTAAGATTTTAATTACATATTCACAAATCGCCGCTTTAAATGGTTAACCTTGTATTTAATGCACGCCAAGATACAATGTAATAGCGACTGTTTTTGCTCTTGCCTTGGAGCAATTCGGTTATATACACACAAATCTACTGATTTATTAAGCGTTCTTTAATTTTAAATCCATAATAATTTGGAACGGTTTCTAAACTAATTAATCCTATGAAATGTGTGTATAGTTTTGTACAGTGTTTAAGTATGGACTTGAGTGCTGTGTTGATTTTCTTGTAAAAACAGACGTAGATTTGAAATTAATTTTAAGATAATTTGAATTATAAACGATAAATATATGGGAGATAATGTTTAAGGTGTAGTATAATTCGTTTATGTATTTAAATAACGATATTGAAATATGAATATCATTACGTTCTTGGCCTTTAATATCTATCTATAGTGGTTTATTTTCTTGGTATGAGGCGCTCTCCAAAACAATACGTAAGAAATACCCAACTTTTAACGTTTGACATTTGTTTAATATAATGTCTTCATCCTAAATTTATTTATAATTATTCTATGTATTCTTTGTAAATACTTACGTTGTCTCCTGAAAATATATTTCGATTATGTATATATTAAAATGTATCTATGCATTTGTTTTAAATTAAAAGACACGTAATTACGCACTAAAAAAATGTAATTCACTTAATATACTGGGTGTCTGTTTATGCTCGGCCACCGGTCATATCTCGGCAACCGTTTATCGTAAAACCTGGTGGAAAAAATCTTGATAGTAAAACGGACCATGAGAATTTCAACAAAAATATTTTTAAGTTTCCAAAATGATCTTAAATGTGCGTGAATTTTTATTCGTCTTGAAAGATTTTCTTGATTTTTTTAAGGGGCAGAATAAAAAATATAGTTTAGCACAAAACGCCGACTACAACAATCGCTGCCTCCGAAATTGAAGTAACTCTGCTCTCTACTAATCGACAAGTAAACATGTGTATTGAAAATAATGGTGAGCTCTTTGAACACTTGTTAAGTTGAAGTTTTTCTTGTTTTATTTTTTGTGCTTTCTGATTTAAATATGTTTGTTTGGTTTACATTCCTTGGTCAATATATTTTCTTATTTATGGGTAGGTATAATAATAGGCTCTTTTACTTTTACTTTCATGTTATAGGCGGGGATGAATTAAATATCAATTTTTATACCCTTTCGTTACTAATGAGTAAATGATTTGGTTATAACTTCTTGTTATTGTATACTTTGTTCATGAGTTATGGAAATTATTTTTGCTGTTTTCCTATAATTAGATGTATAGCTGTTGGGTAATACAGATATATTATTATTATTATTATTATTATTATTATTATTATTATTATTATTATTTTATTTTAATGCCGGAAAAGACAAGACATGATATTTAGAAACAGCTAGAGAATTTGAAAACATTAAAAGCAGAATCTAACGTAACATAAGCAATGAATTAAAAAATCGGTGAGAAGATTGAAATAAATACATTTATGGAAGAGTATGATGAAAATTCAAGTGAAAACGAACTATACAGTATCTAGTGACGCTCTTAAAATTAAAATAAAATTATGTCTGGCAATAAATAAATAAATTCATATTTAGAACTGTTTCTTTTTCTGGATTGTCTTCGTATGACTATATCTTCGTCAAGAAAAAATATAGCAACTTCCGGTATTCATCATTCTCTTCAGTTTTTTAAACATTAGAATTCGTTCAGACAAACTGAAATTATACCTATTTTGGTACGCAGACATACCCCCCTCCACTCTCCCCTTCGTATGGGACTTAGATTAAAAAGTTTCAAATGAAAATTGTATAAAAACGTCTGAAAATGTGGCTATTGAAAATTTTAATCTATCTTAATCTGGAATTGATGTAAAACTATCGAATTTTTAATTAATCTTGAAAATTGCGCCTCCTTGCGATCATTTTGGAAGCTTAAACATATTTTTGTCGAAATTCCCGTAGTCCATTTTACTAAGAGTAAGAAATTTAATAATCTAGCTGCCCCTAACGCAGTTCGCTTTACTTCTACAATAATATAAAAATACGTATATTTTTCTCAGCTATATATGTAGTTCAGCCAGCAGTGTCATGATGATTAATTACCTGAAGTCTCGCATACGATGATTAAGCGATATAATATTCTGCACAATATAAAAAAATGAAACAATTTCAAACATGCGTATGCAATTTACATGAACGTTGTGTAATTTCGTTGAATATTAAACATCTTCCACCGTGATGAACACATCTAAAATTGTCTATGCGACCGGTCGACGAATTTCCGGAAATATGCCTCGCTTGTTAACATGTTTCCAGTAATTAGAAAATTCTGCAATATTGACAGATCAAAACTCGGCGGTCGTATTTTTCAATGTTCAACATGTAACAAACAGCTGGCTTTTTCATTTATGTTTTATCCAAATAAACATAGCGACAATGATTCTTTGGGAAAAAACGCATTTGAATATAAACCAAGAAATTGCAGATGATGTCAGTGAGAATTATATATTGCTAGCAATTAATAAACTACGTATATAAATGTATATTATACAATTATAACCAAGTTAGTGAAGTGCTTCGACATTTGAGTTTGAATCATGTGTGTTAATCTCACTAATAATGATAATAAATGTCATTGCCCAACATATTACACAGTTATTTAAATTACAGAGCATAATATAGAAAACACAAAAAGATTAATAAACTAATCTAGAGGTAAACATTTATCTGAAAATTAGATACAAAGTATGTATTTATAAATCATATTTCAAGTTCAAGTGACATAAAAAAATCGACCTGTCTAATAACGTCAAGAAAATAAACAATTTTTTGTTTACAAAGCCATTTTGGTATTTTAACGTTACAACCTATTTTTAGACCCCTAAATTTTGTGCGAAAACAATTGGCATACGTTAGTACATTAACATGAGATATTCAAGAGGTCGAATTGAAGTTCTATACTCTGAGAGATATCCAAAATTTTGTTAAATATTTTTAATCATCTGCAAAAAGAAAGTTGTATATAGGATACGACATTGGTAATGCTACTAACGTAGATTAAGAAAATAAAAGTACCCATAGGCACGAATAATGTTTTTCTCGTTGTAAAGAATAATGCCGTGAGTCTATGAGGAAACGGTTAGAGGCATGCATATTAGTTTCCAAACGGTGGTAATTTTGAGGAAATGAGGATATTATCCTCAACTTTGGAACAACTTAGGTAATACCTAGTATAAGAAATTAAAAGTGAATTTAGAATAAAAGCATTCTTAATTTTTCAATTTATCACGTACAATAACTTAAAAATGAAATTTAATGAAAGACAAAACAACGCAATTCAAATTTTCCGTGTTTGTAATATGCATTGAAAATAAATATTACAATTATGGAATAGAAGTTGCAATATAATCATTACCAATAAAAAAGCTCTACAACTTTCATTTAAAAAAAAGCTGAATAAACCAATAATGTAAACTTTATATGTCAGCTATAGTATTTATTTAGAAAAATCCTTTGATCATACGCTAATTAAAATTTACTGATTGCAAAAAAGGAATATTATATCTGTTTTAGAATTGGTAACATTCAAAGTTTATGCAAAACCGATAAGGGAAAATAAAATTCAAAATCCCTCTCTAATTAATTTAGGAAGCGTATAGAAAACAAGAAAATTCGCAACAACTGTAGTAAGAATAAATATTTTATATATGTTTTTTAGCACCAATCGATGGTTTTTTATATTAATTTCTCTATTTATGATTACTATATGTAATGGAATATTTTATTGATTCGGAATGTATATTAACGTAGTGAATTAATTAAAAAAATACATATATAGAGCTAAAACAAACAAGAAGTGTAAAATATAACATTTGAAAGACTAATAACAGTAGGACTTGAATACAAAATGCATACATACGTCTTAATAAAAACTATACAATCAATACTGAGAAAATCAAAATATAACAATACATATTTCTACAATCCATAAATTAATAAATAATTTTAGAAGAGAACAAAAATTTGTAATATTCCTAAAACAAAACGAGCAGCAAATTATGGAAATTTTACATTATCACATAGTAAATTATTATATAAAAATGAAGTAATAAAAATCTAAACAAATTTGTCAGCAATTATTGAAACTGATAATAATACTACGCACACAAATACTAGATCTAAATCCCAAACCTTATATATTAGAATATAGTTAAAGATCGACTAACAAAAGCTATAGAATTATATATAATTAATTATTGTATTAAAGCTGAATCTGAAGGCTTTTGCTTAGCAAGTGTTTTGCTTTGACGGTGAAATTATTTAGCATGACGTATTAATCTTTGGTAGATATAATAGAGGTGATCTGTCTATTATTTCAGTAAATAATTATTATATATTCGATATTGACGTACACGCTTTTAACGCGTTTTAATTGCGTACAAAGTTTTTTTGGATTTATCACTTCTCTATTCAAATGTAATTCTTTATCGTTAGATAATAAGACGGATAAAAAACAAATTTGTAAATATTCGTATCAGCATTCAATTACGTGTTCAACGCAGGTTACTCTACCAAAGTTTTTTAAAAGTTTTAAAAGTGTTGTATATTTGACTGTGATGATTACAGATCTACCTGGAAACAAATTTTTCTTTTCCACTCTTATAATTGAAAATGACGATAATAATAATAATTTTATGGACCACATCAATTCAAATTACAAACACTATACATTTAATATTAGACAATTAAAAGAAACTTCTGCTATACAATACTAAAGTAGTTTTTAAGACTATTAAAGATAAAAATAAAGATATGTATTTATTCAATTGCCAGTGATATGCAATATATGCAATGGTGTTATTACAATTACAGTTATTTCCATTTTTGGAACATATTTAAAACTGATTTTTATCGGCTTAAGTGAATCAATCGTTAACGCTGTTTGTGTGATGAATCTAGCGATTTGCTTGGGTCTGGCTGAACACAAATATTCGTAACGTACTTAAAAGCACATGTAGTATTTAATAACACAGTAAAACATAATAAACCAAAGCAAAAGAAAATTTTCGCAGGTCATAGCTTTCCATATTAAACTTTCCTGCGAACGAACAAATAAAATCATTTATATACAAGTATTTGTATCACTCCTTTTTATTCTGAGGCTAGGTATAGGAATAGTAGTTTATAATCAGTAACGTAAATAGATATTCATTACATTTTACAAATGAGATACACTGTAAAAAATGACAACAGTTGGAGCTGTTAGAATTTCATATTCTTCAAAAATCATTATTCATCAAAAAATCGCCTGTAAGATCAATATTGATATAGTAACACGCTTTTTTCCAAAAAAAAGATGACTTCTAATACTTGCTACCAATACTAGAAAATATAATTAATGAACATATGCTAACGGATAATACAAGTTGACCAAATAATTTTTTGTTAAACATGATTTACTTTCAATAGAGCATTGAAAACTTTATTTAGGTTTTAAGCACGTCATCGAATAAATAATAATAATAATAATAAATTTACTAATTCTGTGTACTGCATAAAATGCGTAGAACACGTCAAAAAAAATATATAAAAAAGTGTATAAACAATACAATAAAAGTATGTTAAAACATATTAAAATTTCAAATTATAAAAGTCGTTGATTGTATAAATCACATTCTCCGATAATATACGATGGAACTGCTGCTTAAAAAGTTTCGGAGTTAAATTTCTAAGAGATAAAGGCAGATGATTGTACACTTTAATCATTTGTGAAGTGGCACCTTTTAACACTGAAGTCCTAGTAGTCTGAGGCAACACTAGCTGACAGTTTTTGCGACCGCGCGTGTTGTAACTATGTTCGATTTTATAATTCATTAGAAGTTCATAGTTCTCCTTAGCGAAACAGGCGCACTCATATATACCTATATACAGGGCAATCCAAATTAAGTGTTCACCATTGGTAACTTTGTTATTATTAAAGATACAAGATCATTTAAATTAGCAAACTTGTAGTACTTTTAACGCTCTTTAAGATGGAAGAATAAAAAGAAACAAATGAGCAACGCGTTTTCGAGTTTTGCCGAAAAATATTTTTTTTCAAATGGAAACCCGTGTATATTATATCATTTTCTGCTAGAACTTTAATTTTTAAACAAAATATCTTATAAGAAATTTTTTACTGGGATTAAAAATACTTGAGTTATAATGAATACACAAAAACAGCTAAGTCAAGTGCATTTCTATGTATCTATGAAAACGACGATAAGTCTTTCTACCAAACGTCAAATATTAGTACAGTTTTATTAGTTTTTCACTCATAAGTTTCATTGTGCTAGTTATTAATTTGACAAAAAAATGATTTTTACCCATTCAGAAAAGTGGACCATGATATGTTAGAATCTTATTTAGTGTGCAGAAAATCCTCTAGGAGGGCAAAAGAACACTACGCTGAATAATATCCACTCCGAACACAACCACATGAGCAATATTTTCTGAGACTTTACCGAAAATTTAGAGGCAATGAGAGTGTTTTTGTCCAAACAAGGACAAAAAGGACTTTTATAAAAAGCGAGGCCACGGAAATTGCAGTTATCGCATATTTTGAGGCCAACCGTGAGAATTCCATACTAGATATTGTCAATGAATCTGATTTGAGTCACGGTACTGTGCATAGGATTCTGAAGAAACACAAATTCATTCCTTATAAGTACAAACCAGTTCAGGTTTTTTTGCCAGAGGATCCAGAGAGAAGAATGTTTTTTTGCCACTGGTATCTTAACTTTTGTCGCCAAAATGTAAGCAACTTTCGTTATATTTTATGGACCGATGAATCGAATTTCTCAAATTCTGGAATGTACAATAAAAAAAATCATCATTACTGGTCAAAGGAAAATCTTCTTTTAGTAAATCCAAGACGTCCACAAGTCCGTTTCAGTTTTAATGTTTGGTGCGGTTTAATCGGTTCATGGATTGTTGGTCCTTTCTTTTATGAGGGCACTCTAACTGGTGAAAGGTACATAGAATTTTTGACTGAAATTTTGAATAATTTCTGAGACGATCTGGATCTCATAAGTAGACAGAATCTGCATTTTCAGCAGGATGGCGCACCTGCGCACAACTACAGAGGTACTCATCAACTTCTAAATACTATTTTTAACACTTTTAACACTTCATGGATAGGAACAAAATGGTCCTATTCAGTGGCCTCCCCGATCGCCAGATTTAACGCCGCTTGATTTTTTTTTATGGGGTTATTTAAAGAACCAGATTTATAAGCAAAGGTACGAAAACGTAAACGCCCTAAAGATTGCAGTTAGTGAAAAGATAAACCAAATAGATGGTAGGACCATACTGAAGGTAGTTCGAGAAGTTCGGAAACGTGTACAAAAATGTATTGAACTACAAGGTGGTATTTTTGAACATCTGCTATGAAAAAATCAGTGATTTTTATTTTCTTTTAATGATAAGTTTATGTATAAAATAAAGTTTATAAAACTAATTTAGCTGTTTTCGTTTATTCATTATAACTCAAGTATTTTTAATCCCAGTAAAAAATTTCTTATAAGATTTTTTGTTTAAAAATTAAAGTTCTAGCAGAAAATGATATAATATACAGGGGTTTCCATTTGAAAAAAAAATATTGTATACCCGGCAGGGTAAGTATAGAAAAGTTCCTAAATGTATCTCTACATAAAGCGTTCCTTTTCAGGCGGAAAATACTCCGTATGCAAGATTTTTGAAGGACAAAAATTCGTGATGCATCCACCGATTTCCCCCAGAAGATGATGCCATATCGGAATTGTACCCAGTATAGTTGGAATTTCAGTCCAGCCATATGCCCAAAAGCTTGATTTGTTCACAGATATTTAGTTTTAAGTAACGACGATAAAGCAGTCACAGATATTGAAAACTCGATAGTAGATGTATTTTCTTCACTAATTACTATATAGATTGTAACCCAGTCGACCTCAGTTATTTCAAATAATGTATCATGATCTGATGCTGAGGCTAGTATCGAGATATTGCCAGAAAATAAATTTATTTAACGAAACTGTACAAACTGTGATAGATTATTTATAGAAGCACAAAGGACAGTGGACCTAGTACTAACCCCTGCGGAATACCAAATGGCACGTCACGTTGCTATGACAAGTTTCCCCTATGTCTTCACCTCGATTTATCTATATTCTACTAGGGATTTTATCAAGGACAGCATGTCCTCATGAATTTCCAGACCAAGAAATTAATATGCTTGATATTATCCAGTGCATATATTTGTGCCAAAAATGCATGATAAATATAAATAAATTTTATTCTCAAATGCTTGAATATATACTAAGAACAAAAAATGAGGTGTGGCCACCACACGACTTTCTTATACGTATGAGCGTTTCAAATTATACACAAGAAGTTCTGAATTGTTTTAAATACTTTAATCTTAGAAAAATAAACCGAAAAATAAACCTGTAAGCGTGTTACTTCAAGTCCAAATTTTAAGAATTTTTTTATACAAAAAATATTCAAAATTGTATTCTATCTAAATACTTCCATTCACTTAATAAATTTCTATCGAATGCATACTTTGCGAGATATTTGAAAAAAAGTGCTACTCGCTAAGAGTAGAAGTGTTACTTCCGGTCCGACTTTTGAAAATTTTTTTATACAAAAGGTACTGAAAATTATGTTTTAAATACTTTTATACTCGTAATATACCTGCCTAGAAAGTATGACTGGAGAGATATTTGCAGAAAACTAATTTTCCGGTAGGAATTTCGAAAAACTTTTTTGATAAAATTTTTTCAAATTTAATTTTGAGTACATATGAATTCTTCATAAAATTGTTTAAACTTAGTAGTTGAGGAAATATTGGCTAAATTCTATATTTTTTACTGAAGTAAACTACTACTTTCGGTCTGCCGATTTTTCTGAAAATCTAATCAGATCTCAAGAGGGAGATTATACTCGTAAATACAAAATTTGGAATTGATAGCTATAGCCGTTTGACCGCTATCGTGGTCACATACACTCAGAGACATCTGCAAAAATCTCGAAAATCGAAAATGATCACAATACTTCCTTATAAAACGTATGAGAAAGTAAAAAGCCCAACAACAACAACAAGATGATCAACACTTTTGTTGAACAAGAATATCTGTTGTAATGATGTGTAGCAAGGCTTATCTATTTTACGTTCAAACAAATCGCTAGAAATATTTGTATTTGTCATTAACGTCCCTGAACCAAAATACTCTGGTTGGTTGCTTTTTAGTGGTATTCATACAAAAAGAATTACAACAATTACCAACATTAAGCCCTCCGGACAATGTAAATTATAGTTAGTAATAAAAGAGAGCAGAAATTCATTTAAAATAATTATAAAACTATTATTTACACGAAAAATCAAAGGAACCTATACCACTAATTTCAATATAACTCTCAACTGAAATTTTTTGCAATCCAAAATCAAATTCTTTTTAGAAACTGAAATATAATTTACTAATATTAAGCATCCAGCATCAACAATGTTTTAACAGTTTTATAGTTTAATATATTTATATAACAAATACTAGCTGACCCGACAAACATTTTCCTTTCCAAATTTCAATAAATCAGTGATCGTTTTGTGAGTTTGTGATAAGCTTTTGGAAATGTATAAACAAAAGAAAAATAAGAAAAAAACGTATTTCTGAGTAGATCATTGTATCTTTTAGCGACTATGGCTATGGATATTCGATTTGACGAGGATTGCATTCAGAAGTATGCCAATTGGAAATTGATAGATAAATACATTTGTTGGACAAATCGCGAAACAACACAAAAGTAAAAACAAATGAAATTTTATTTTAATTTAAACTGAAATGCGTTTTCCTAGATTTTTCTGTAGATCTTCCAATTTTTTTTTTAAATTGAAAACATTCAATTGAGTTATTTCCATCCCGGGGGCATCCCAAATATGTTGTTCCTATAGTCAGTTATGGTCGAGAGTGCATAAAAAAATTATGATTTTTGTAGTTTGCCCGAATTTTGCGACTTTTCCTGACAACTTTTTCAGGATCATGACGAGGAAAACAAAAAAAGAATTATTCGAATATTGAGTTATGGAGTTCCTACAAAAATCCTATAAAAAAAAGCACTTTCAGTTTTCCCGAAGTTTTCAATTTTCCGGGCAACTATTCCAATTTTTATTCGGTATGATATTCGATTATTTCAACATTGTTAGGAATATAAAATATAGATTTACTTTAGCCTAAACTTTTATGACATTGAATATTCTTCAAAGTGACATGTACCAAGAAAAATGTGAAATTTTCGGATAATAAATTTCTTTTTCATATTTTTTTTTTTTTGGCTAAAGTGTGTATTTTTTATTTCGATGTAATAACTTAAGTTCCTTTATCTTCTCGGTAAAAAATGCAAAATCTTCCCCTTTTTGAACTTGTTGTCAATGTTATTTCTCACGTTTTCGTTATATTCCGCGTTCCATTACGCAGAACGATAAAACTTATTACTAAGCTTGCAGACATCGTTTGCCGCAAAATTTCCTTCACATCCCCGCACATTTAAATTGAAATATTCAGTGTACGACTTTCCGGGTACACTTATTTATGTCGATTTAAATTTCTAACGAGCAAAGGTCCGCATAAAATCTATCTCGTTATATTTAAGATGCAAAACCGGGGTATTAAAAAAGAAAAACACACGGCGAGTAAAGGAAATTTATTTCGTCCTCTAATGATCTGATTTCCGTAGGCCATAACGAGTATATACGTATATTTCAATCGTTAAGAAACTGTTCAAAATAGTAGACTTCTTGTATAATCTTAATATATGTATGTACGTATAGGATGGATCATGAGTAATACATGCCATGCATAAATCTTAAATTAAAGAGTACTAGCTTCACAAATTTGCTTGCCAGTTATTGATCCCACTTAGACAGTCATACCAGAGAATAACGATCAACGAAAAGCGACATTATAGTCGGAACCTATGTTGTTTCGTGTCCTACTTTCGCGCCCAAGTACTCTATAACCATTGGACAGAAGGCTACAGTATAGTACAGGACATTAAATCCGCTCTCTCAAAAATCGTTTTCTATACCACCCTTAAAATATATATCCTCGCATAATGCCATGTTACGCAAATCTTTGTTTACTCTTGCAAATTCACTTCCGCTCTCCCCACAACTCAATGCACAGTCATTGTAAAAAAATAAAACCGGTACACGAATATCAAATAGTGACCTCCCAGGAGTTACTGTATTGTGCAGTTACTGTAATGCGGTATGGAAAAAGGGGCCGCGTGGCATTGGTCGTAATGACGATTAATCATCGACGCTGGGCTTGCCCACCTAAGAAGCACGGACACACTTTCAACGTATCAACGCTTCTTACTGATCATGACTCTCTAGTCATAATAATAATAGTAATTGTAACAAAATCATCAAATTATTGTTAATATTGTTAAATAAACTGAATAATTTCACCTGCTAGCTCATGTTTTTATCCCAGGACGATCCATTAGAGAGATATCAAAAAATAATTGTAGGGCATTAATTAGTAAAATTAAATAAAGTTATTTTACTTTAAAAAACATCTGTATTAGAAACCAACATTTTTGCATATATCAAGATCAACGCTGTTGGTCAGTTTCGTTAGGAGTGCAGGTTTAGTTGCATCAATTGTTCTTCTTAAAAGTTTATTACCTACTCGAAGTTTTGCACTCTGATTGCTGTGAGTGTCGTGGTTTGCAGTATTTTTATCTACTAACACCCAAATATATTTATAGTTTATGTCGTCGGCAATTGAAGTTCTAATTTAATCGTAAATTGGGGACAAATAATATTTTCTTAAGGTAGATTCCATGGGCACAAGCGAGTCGTTATATGTACTACCAGCACTTTAAGTAAATCCGAATTATTGCTTTCTGCCGTTCATAAGCAATTGCGGAGCCAGCAATACGTGCTTTATGTGTATCCGACGACACATGTTTTGCTGCGCAAAACTCGAAGTTTTGCACTCTGATTGCTGTGAGTGTCGTGGTTTGCAGTATTTTTATCTACTAACACCCAAATATATTTATAGTTTATGTCGTCGGCAATTGAAGTTCTAATTTAATCGTAAATTGGGGACAAATAATATTTTCTTAAGGTAGATTCCATGGGCACAAGCGAGTCGTTATATGTACTACCAGCACTTTAAGTAAATCCGAATTATTGCTTTCTGCCGTTCATAAGCAATTGCGGAGCCAGCAATACGTGCTTTATGTGTATCCGACGACACATGTTTTGCTGCGCGGATTTTCACTAGCCACATGTCCTTCTTTTTCTTGTAGAATTTATTCTGGTCTTGATGACATTAATACAACATCAATAATTATGTGCAATTTATTTATAAAATAGAATATTGCAAATTTCTTACCGTTAAGCTACGATTAGTTGAGAGTAATTGTCATTCAAATAAAATGGAGTTAAACAATTAAATATATGGATTCAAAGATGAGAAAAAATTATTGGTATAGTAGCAAATACGAAAACCATAACCCTGTTTTGCCTTTTATGAAGCACAATTTTTTTAAAACGACTAAATTAAAAATTTTACCGTTATAATAGTAGAAAATATTATGCCAATTAATTAAACGTATAATTAGCTGATATGCTAGGATCAATAATAACAGAGATAGTATAGGTACTTACGTAATTTGCCGCAATTGCTACAATGGCTAGAATATGTGTTTATCTTTTATCTTTTATTTACGTACACTTTTCCACGCTAATGTAAATATGTAAAAAGATATATTGCTAACGAATTGCTTAATCAATAAGTACTTGTCACGTCATTAATAATTTACTGTAGCAAACTATAATATGTAAGCTGAGTGGTTATACAATTATAAACGCCAGTAAGAATATTAAATAGATAAAATATTGCTTTCAAATAACAGGTAGACTATTTTTAAACGAATTTCAAGTAGAACATTCACCTTTCTGAATACACGGAAGCTAAATCTCTTTAAGAGAAACCTTTCGATCGAAAATAATCTTCTTAAACAATTTGAATACCATAAAGTTTCGCAGACGGCTTAAGAAAATACGTTGAGAATGAAATAACTAGTTCATTGAAACCTTTCTTACGTAAACTAAGTTGAATATAAAGTATGTAAATATTTATTTTATTATCTGATAAGGCATAATAATGAAATTGGAATAAAATTGTAATATACGACATAGTAATACAAACTGAAGGAGAATAATTATAAATGCTACACTGAAAAATATTTGAAAGACTATTTCCAGTCACTAGCCTGTTATAACTTGCCTCCACGCTTTACAGTGGTTTAAAATCGCATATTTGCAGTAAAATCTCTGCGCATGACAAAATAAATTGCAGAAATTTTATATACTCATGCAGAAGATGTATATTACGAAGTTCTTCAGATGTCATTTGCTCAAAAAGTAACAAAAAGTAGCAGTTGAAATTTGTAAGGTTAATTTTATAGATTTCACTTTTTCTCAAAATTAACTTTTTGCAGTCCCTGAAATATACGGTGAACTTTTTGCTTATATAAATATATAAACTTTCGTATGCTTTTGGTATCTATCAGCAAGTAGCAAGAAGATAATATGATGCATATATGATTGTTATAATTTTTATTTTTAACTCTATAAATTTCAAAAAATAACATTTACAAAGTTTGTAATATACGTCATTTTCATGCTTATATGTATATAGTTTCTACAATCCATTTTACGTGATGGGCAATTAACTATATAATCAACCCTTTATATTAATCGTTGTTTATTTGTGTTTGCAAATATATATTTTACATACCAATAATTAAAATATTGTTTTAAAAGGCAGGTTAAGTTCAGCAAACTAATTTTTTTAAATACGTAGCAGTAGATTTTGACAAGATATTTTGTTTCTCAATTACTAATTGCATTTTCAGATAACTGGATTAAAGTTATATGACACATTGTTATCTAAAGGTGAATTTTTCTAATGGAACAGCCTGTATGTCTGTCCATTTTTGAGTTGGTTCCCAAGTGTCGCACCAATATATTAATGGATTACATTTATTAAGTTGCTTCTCAGATGAAAAACATGATTTTATAATGCATTTTTCTAAAAATTTCTTGAAAATCTGATTTTTGTATGCATTGGGAAAGTGTTACACAAAAATTGGATATATGTTATATACATATACATTTTATACCATCAAAATATTTTATAAAATATGTAGAATATGGCCCAATAAACAAATTTTTAAACCAACTATATTAATATAATGATTTTAATAAAAATAAAAC
Source organism: Amphimallon solstitiale (assembly GCA_963170755.1). Lineage (NCBI taxonomy): Eukaryota > Metazoa > Arthropoda > Insecta > Coleoptera > Scarabaeidae > Amphimallon > Amphimallon solstitiale. The sequence continues at coordinate 105,594,810 of OY720681.1, read as the reverse complement.
GTGGAACTGAATGTAAATGGATGAGGAATTAATGTAAAATAAATTATAAAATAACAATAAATATAAACATAGGTAGACATTATTTCAACAATGTTCAAATGAATATTCATTTGCTTTTAAACATTTTTGAACCTCTTCCGAAATGATAAATCAACATTAATAAGGAGTTGAGTACTTATATTTCTAAATACTTATCGAATATGTTCTCACATAGCTTCTTTTGTGATTACAGATATACTGTATACTTGCTCTTTTACGTAACCCTAGAAAAAGAAACTAATTTTATGATATCAGGGCCAGCCACTTCACTGAAAACATTTCATTTAAAATATTTTGTGTCTGTAGCATAAAATGTGGCGGTTTGCCGTCTTGTTGCATGCACATCTCTTTGGACATTTTCCGTAACAGCTTCCAATAATTAATTAATACTACATTCAAAGAAATGCGGGCATATCAACCGTTCACCAAGAATACCTCCCCATTCATTTATGCTCCATATATGCTGATGATCTATTTATTAGTGAAGTAAGCGTTTTCATTTGAATTATAATGAAAATTTCTTTCGTTAACTTTTCTATTACTGTGGAAAGCAGCTTCATCCGTAATTAATACTCTATCAACAAGAAGTACCTGGTCAGTAATTTTAGTTGTTGCGAATTGGCAGAACACTTCTAGATTTAAAATGATGGGTGCGTAATTCAATGTTTAAATGTATTCCTTACATATGATATTTATTTTATTTTAAGGTCCTTGGAAAGGTGGTTTGGCTAATATTCAGCAAACGACTTATTTCATGGGTACAGACGTTTGGATTTTGTGTTGTGTCATAAGAATTCTTAATGGATTTTCATCATTTACCATGTACCTAAATTTCCGTGATTTTGAATAAGCTACCAATAGTAATGAAAGTATTCAATACTCTTCTAAAGGCATCTGTTCTGGGAGAGTTTCGTCTAGGGTAGCGCTGCTAGTAAACTCTCTTGGCTTATAAATAATTTCTTTGACATTTCCCCATTACAAAAATACCATATTCTAATAAAAAAAATGTTGGCATATCATATCAAAAAATGATAATAGCTCAGCACTTTTAAGGTAATAAAGTGTTACATGATCTTGGTGCAAAGTTTACTATGTAATTCAAAATTGAACCGATATATAGATTGGTCCATTTGAAAAAAAAATACTTTTGGACAAAAAGTGCTATGTAATTTTAATCCAGTATTTGCAATGAAAAAAATATATGCTTGTACAGTAAAACCTGTCAATAACGGCCACCAAAAAACGAAACAATATTGGCCGTTAAATAAAGGTGGCCGTAATTGTCAGGTTTTTGTCTTACAAATAAAATACATAATTGGTTTTTAAGATTTTTTTTTCTGTTTGATCAATCATAAACATGCACGTATGGCGCCGGCAATTTGCTGTCGTGGCGTGTTTGGTACTGAGATCTTATTTATTACACAAATATGAAATAATACTGGGTTTTTCCACCAATAAATATACATTCTAAATAGTCTGGCCGATAAAGGCAGGTAAATTTCTATGAAGATCAACAGTAAAAATTTGGATTTATTTGGCCGAGGCCGCTTTATAGTCGTTTCGGGGAACTCTTCGTTACCTCAGGTGGCCGTTAACACAGGTTTTATTGTATTAGAAATTTTTATTATAAACAACATTATCAACAATTAAGAAATATAATTTTGTAACATTAAATTTATAAGAAAAATGGATAATTAGTCGAAAACTTTAAATTTTAAGTCTATACTTCTTACTACCTTTTGACTAATAATTAACAAAGAACACAATAATGTAATAAAATACAACGGGTTTAAATAACTATACCTATGGTCATCTACCTAGTTATGGTGCACTCTGCATAATAGAAATGAAATTTAGAAGGAACTCCTAATGAGTGGCTATCATAGTAATAAAACCGCTTCGAAATATCTTCTCTCATAAAGTCACAATCTGCCTTCCCCATGGAAATGATTCACCTCACAGTACATACTTCGCAATGTTTTTGATTTAGAGTGGATAATTGTATAATAAATAAAATTAATTGCAGTACCTTTTATTCAGGCGTCTAAATATGCATGCACAATAAATGATGTCTCTATACCGATTAATGCAAAACACAAGTCACATTCGATATATAATCGCGTAAAGCACTGTCTGCCATTGAAACAAAACATACACAATGACCAAATATTTAGTTTACTCTAACGATAGTTTTATGTAATCTCTGTCGTAAATCCGTTTATAATCTAGAAAATTATAAGTAAAAATTAGTTTATCATTAAACACGTTCAATTATATTTTTATAATTTTTAATAAGAGGAAAGGTACTACACTTTGTTTTGATGTTAGCCAGTGAATCAGCTAATTCATCCTACTTGACTTTTAGGTACTTTAAAAGACGATGTAGGAAATTTCGATCACTTTTAAAATACAAGATTGCTTTTATAAAGATTATTTTATTCAATTTTTCACTCACTAACAATGACTGTAGTACAAGAAATATTTATATTAGAATAAATATTTTTTATGAAACTTCCATATTAGAGCGCGGGCACGCACGGTTGATGACTCATCGCCCATGGGCGCACTATTGAAATGTTGTATTTTTAAAAAGGTTTTAATTTTATTTATATAGTTAGATAACAAGTGGCTGGTGATCTATAAAATATAAAATACCTTATTATTTGTCCATTTTTTCTTCTGTAAGACTTGTTCTTTTTGAATTAAGTACATCCTTGTAGATAGAAAACGTCCTTTCTACATCGCAACTGGTTATAGGTGCGTACTGGAAATATTTTTTTATTTTAGCGTATTTAGCATACGCAATTGCCGCAATGTTATTAAATCTGGATTTCTATTAAAAACTGCGTCTAACTTTTGCCGAAGCACTGTCTTGTGTTTCCTCATGGCCCTTAAAGCAATTTAAAATATACCGCAAAACTTAATGCAGTCTATTAACTTTCCAAGAATAAGTCTGTTTTTACTGACGTTTTCATTGTGCTGAATTATATTTAATCTATATGCAGTGTTCAGCTGGCACATTATATTTACCTTCACCAAAACTGAATATTCTTTCATGTTACTAAGATGTTTTTCACTTACTTTATGTATTTTTACTTTTTCACCAAAGTGTTTTAAATCCTTAATACCTGTAGAAGTCTAGGCAGTGCCGCTTTGTGAAGAATTCCTAATTAAGCACACATAAAACAAAAAGCATTTTGCACATTTCACTCACACAACCAGTCTGATAAACTGTAAGAGCTTCTGTTGAATTTTTTCGTCACGGTTTTATTAGTTTTCGAATTGTGATTTTCTAGTTTAGTCAATAAATCTGGTCTAGATAGACATAGATTTTTTAATTATATATTAATGTGATAGCTCAGTATGTTATTTTCTATCATTTCGATTATGTTACTAACGCAATTCATAGTTGTATTTGCACCGATAAAAATTACAACAAACACTCACTGCTGTATATTACATACTGGACTTGTTTCACCGGCACCGCAGAGAATAGCCCTTTCGCTGACATATACCCGCTCTCTACTCACGCCACTTTCATCGCTCGATTCCTAATACAGACAGTTGAGCGAGATGCCTCGGATCCTACGTCAGAGTGCGATTTTTAAACTCAGCGTTGAGGAGACGGACTGTTACTTCCGAAAATATATTATTTATTATCAAACAAATCAGAAAAATTACATACAAGTTAGGTATTTATAATTAATTTATCTCTTAAAAGAAATTTGTCACGGTGGGTCTGCAGGAGCCGCCACTGTTCCAATTCCATATTACCGTTTGCGAACAACCCAACGTTATATAAAGTGGGGTATATATAGTTTTCATTGAGTAGATAATTTACTAAAATATGACTTTAAACTTTAAAGAATTTTCTTTTTATAATTCTTAGAAATTTACAATTTACATTATATATATATAAGACAATGTAACAGTAATTCTTGGAGAGTAAGCGCTCTCACACTATTAAATCACGCAAGTATACATATACGAAAAAAAAATTTTTTTTTTTCGTATAGGAATAAATGTATGAATGCACATCTACCCTAAGCCGGTATTGCGAACAAACAACGTGCAGACAGCTGTTTCGACCTTACATTGGTCTCATCAGTGCACGAACGTGTTTGATCACAATCCCTCAAAAGCTTAGAAAACCTAATATTGTCAACTTACGTACCAAACGCCATGAGAGATTCTCAGCGGCATCTGTTACCCAACTGCGACATCGCAAGGTAATGTTGCCATCCGTAGTACAACTACTAATCAAGCAACTGTAGATATACGTGCAGTCAATGAACACGCCATAGGTGGCGTACCTATTATAATACAATGTATACTTGGGTGATTATATAGATATTATTGTTCTTCTTCTTATTGTTGTTGTTTGTTTTATTGTCATATACAACTAATTCTATATTTTTAATTAATTTATCGACTTACTTGTGATAGTAATTACGACTGAACTATTATTCTTTTCTATTGAATATTTTATTTGGTGAACACAAGTTGGAGCTTTTTTGGGCATTAACTGAATTCGCATTTTGTGTTTAACATATATATGGAATATCTCAAAATTGTTTTGAGCATAAATATATACTTATAAGGTTCCTAAAATAATTTTTCTAGTTTCACATATACTATCAATCATGATGACAGGCAACTTAACGTTACCAATATGACAAAATAGTATTAATAATCTCTAATTTTACATTTATATCTTGTTAAAGTTGATTAGTGCAAGTTGATTATTTTCAAAATCATTTAAATTGCCAAGCTTTTAATATCAAATTTAACAACACAAAAATATTAAATTTATTCAAAAAAAAATGCATAACTACATTTGTGATATTCCTGCCGAGAAGATTAAGAGTTAACTTTTGTTGCAATTAGCTACTCCTACTAAATATCTAAAAATATTAGCAAATAATTATTTTTCCAAGACAATTGAAGAAGAGGAAGAAGCAAAGAAAAAAAATGTACTGAACAAACACACCCATTTAAGAAATATTTCCAATTTTAAAATGAGATTTTTATAAAAGGTATTCCTAGTATCCTTTCGTTAGAACAAAGTGAACAAATTGAAAGGAAATGTAAATGACATGAATTGAAACATGTACGTACAATATTCCGCTAATATAGGTACATTTACAACAAAAATTTACTACTTTAATTAGAGCTAATGCAGTGTTCTTGAAAATAAAAACGGACATTAAGAAGTACTGCATTGTAAATGTGAACATGCATGAAAACTCGACACAAAGCCACACAAAAATGCTAGATATATAAACTGAAATGTTCGAATCGAATAAGCCGTAACGGCGAGTATGTTAAGAGTTCTTTTGTACGTAGTATCTGATGCAACGGCAAGTGCGACAAAATGCATATACATGCCATAGAATACACGCTTGCATACACAGATATATAAAAGCACACGGTTCCTGAAAGAGATGTTCTCTCTCGAAATTGCATCGTTTTTCCGTGATGCCATCGCCATTGCCGGATGTTTAACTTGAAAATATTTATTCTGGACGCGTATTCAGTAACTCCCCGAATATCTAGAAGTTCCGGGGAAGAGGACGTGCGTTTCGGGCAAGAGTTCCACTCGTAAATCACACACTAACCATATTTCATTCGATCTTCAATAATAAATCATCATATTTGATAATTCCGGATGGGAAACGTTGCGGCGTCGACAAATTGTTTTTGTTTTTCTTCACCGGCATCGGACGTGATTTGGCATGTAGTAAAGTACATACACATAAATCTATTTTACCATTACATAGATTTTAAAAGAGAAGTGACGATTACAAAGTATGCATTGTAACTGCAGTATTAAGAGTAGGAAGGCGCAAAATTAAAATTGATCCTCTACCATAGTTTCCAGTGATCATGCTTTTGTACTATTAATTTTTACTTGTCCATCAATCTCTTAGAACTTGATTCCACCTCTTCGCATCCGGTTACCACTTTTCTTCCAATTTCCTGTAAAACGCGAGCACTGCCATGATGGTTTTTCTAGTGTCCGTTATCATAAACTTTTGGGAACCCCTATATATACATATATGTATGCGTTATACGGATTTTTGTCTGTCAATTGTGACGTTTCCTATAATATTTAAGTCAACCTAATGTGGGTGTTCAGTTGTCATTGTCAGCTATGCCGACCTACTTAGTATTCAATACGGACATTTTGCGTAGGCCCTAGTTAAATTTATCGGTGTTAGAAACGGTAATAAAAAATGAACTTGGTGATATAGATGTGCCCGACAACTATTCTTATTTTCGCAGTCGCTCTTTAACTATAACTCCATTTTAATTTTATTTTAACAATACGTGTACTACGTTCATTAATTCTGATCAGCACATATAAAAATCAGCTGGGTAGTAATGCTTACTTTATTTTTTCTAAAGAAGTGATGTTGTTGTGTAGTAAGTACTTTGCGATCTTAAAGTAACTGAGTGATAATTATTAAATTACCATATATGATAAATTTCTGTATCGTATTGTCTTTATATGTATATAATAGTTCCATTACTAAAATAGTAATTGCCTATATTACTCTTTAAATCCTTAAATTAAATGTATGATATGTATTTATTAAAAGTAAAGTGTTACAATAGGCAATAGAAATAAATTTATATGAAGTTCATTCAAAATAGACAATATCATCACTATATAAGAATCAGTGTTATTGGGTTTGTAAATGTTGAAGTTTACCGGCAAGCGAAATTGTGATTTAAAATTGATTGACCTCTTTAATGGTTAACTTTAAATTTCTTCGCTAGCTGTCACTGCGTCAGAAATTAATTGATGTTTATAAGTTCCTATAAACTTTAAATCTGCGAGACCTAATTGTCAAATTAAATGTCATTGTTGAGATATGTAAATGTGGCAATTGGATTTAATATTTTTTGCATTAAGACGGGCGTTTACCAACAAATAGAAACTTATGCAACTTATATTACTCGCGGGACGGGTAGACGCAAGAGGGTGTGAGGTGGAGGTAGACGATATTCGGTTCTGTCACAGCGCTTGGGTTTTATTCACAGATTCTGTCATAGATAAAGGAATACTATAGATGGGAAAAATAATGTATAAAGAATAGTACTTACGGAACTGTTGATGTTGTTGATGTTTTATGATAAGCCAATTTTCGCTTGCCCATAACTGTTATATTATTATACACTCGAATATTATAGGTATATGATATTTAAATGCGAATGACAGTTTGTAATTAAACTGTCACTCGCATTTAAGTCTGCAATAGCCGACCGATTCCGATAGATTTTCGTCTTCGCTAGGACCAGTAGAGATACTGTAAAGTGTTTACTGTTTAATGTTTTTTATCTTTAAAAATAATTACATAAATTTGATTTTTTCTTTATATCGTACATCAAATGTGCAGCTGGTGCGTAGAGGTCGTTTTTTTTCTTTTGCATTTTTGTTGTTATTTCTAAAACACATAACTTTCTTAAGAAAATTAATTAGTACAAAAACTGACCTTGACATTATAAATTTATGCCTTTTGCATCAATAACCCAAATTTGAGATTCTAAAATTACAAAATGAGTTTAAAAACGCGAAACGGCAATGCCTTAATTTTCGATAGGTAAACACCTCTCTTAAGGGTCCTATATAGTGGATCGGAAATGTAATATTGGTTGCATAGCACATAATTTAGTAAGCCAAGGATGTCCGAGTACTATTACACATAGGGAATATATAATAAATATTTGAATTAATAACTCAATATCTAAGCGAATAAAAATTCATTTATGACCAAATATTTACACATTTGTAACCGCGGGAAAGATTTTTACTAGAGTAACAATTCATTGTAATGTGGGTTGCCTAATTTTAATTTATTTTATATTTATTTAAAACAAAGTAAAGAATAGTTGAACGAAAAATAAGTGCACAGCGGGGTAGCTTTTTATTAAATTTATAACGTGAACCCAAGCAAACAAATCTCCTCCGAAGAATTTTTGAGAAAATTTGTTTTTAATATTTTGACATATTAATTAATTTTCTTTAATCCGATATTTTTTTCCTATATTTGATTCTTCAGCGGGGTAAATTACTAAATTCTTCATAAGTTGACGTTGAAAGGTTTTCTCCAAATTTAAAATCAACAAAAATATCTTGCATCTAAAGTCTGCTATTTTTCCATTGTTGACAGATCCACTAATCCGCAAGCATTTAAAATTAAATTAAAAAAAATGTTGCAAGTACAGATACCAAATCTAAGTTTAATTATAATGTGTACTGTAGTATGGTTCAACCAAATTCAAAATTACTTGCAAAAAACATATAGTTTTTATTTTATTGATTCACAAAGTTCTTGGAAGAGGTAAAAATAATCTTTAAAAATTACACTTCAATAAAAAAAATAGCTAAAAGCCATCCTGATCTTCTAAGGCTTTTAAAAACTTCTCTTGTGTATTCCCTTTCGAATGGTATGCAGTGTGCCATAAGAACCTTAATTACTATTTCACTAATTCACTAAAATTTTGTTTCGAGACACATCAGGCTGCTATTCGATATTCGAGATGAAAACTTATTTTTAGGTAAATAATACTTGCGAAACACAGAGAATCTGTTATTTCTATCAAATAAACTTAAATCTGAAGGCTATAATTTTTTTTTTAATTTAAGTTTAAAAGTTTTGGCGAAAAATCCGTGCGACTAATATTGATTTATTGGGCTCTAAGAGGCAGCAAATAACCTCTTATATCGGCCAATTTAATTTGGCATATGATGCACCAAACACTCTGTATATCACGATCTTAAATTCAACCAAACTTCAAAACAATAATAATAGTGATACCAAATGGAATGGTTTCTACAACGGTTTTGTGTGTTGGAAATCATTTTCAAATTATTTGTTCACTTCAAGTTTAATTACGTATTTATATTGTCATTCATTATTCGGCAGTATTGGAACGTTGTTGATTTAATAATAACCAAAACATTTTAACTGGCTGTAGACCTAAAATTCACTCATTCCACTCTCCTCACGGGAATCGATTGATTTAAAAGATAATCATAAATTTGTAGTATGCACAATGTACAGCACGAATATTATTGATGAATGGTAATAATCGTATAAAAGCCTGTTTTTAACCTCACATATTCCATTTCTTACGGTTTATAAAACCAGATTTTTTCCCTTCGGGTAGGGATCTTTTGTTCTCATAAAATATAAAAAATTTACGATGACGTCGTATTATCATAACATTCAAAGCCATAAAAATGGAAACACCTCTTTTACAAAGAAGAATTACTGGCATATTTATACCTAGTAAGCGATAAATTTTGCCATAAACCTTATTTTTCTAGATAATTAACTCTAATGGATATATTATGTGAAAATAAGAGACATAAATTTCGACCTGGTTTTCGCAGTCGTTTTAAAATTGATTTGAACATGTTCATTATCGAGAGGGCGAGAATTATAAAGGGCGTAGACAACATTTTTTGCTTTGTAGTACAAAATTAAAAAAAAATATCTGCACTTGGTCCGAAGGACTCAGAACTGAAATTGCTATTGCTACTTCAATCGTTTCTGCCAGGTCTCTAAATATACATTCAACGATATTCCAAGTTAATCATAGTTTAAAAGTGGGAAGCTTTCAGGGGAGAAAAAGGAATTAATTGTAATACCTGTGCATAAGGGTGGTAGTAAAGAGGACCCATCCTGCTACAGACCAAAATCTCTGATAAGCACCCTATGAAAGATATATGAAAAAGTACTGGAGAAAAGACTCTTGGATTTCATACAATGCAAATTGATAAACATCTATTTGGATTTCAGCCAAACAGCAATACGGAAGCAGTAGCTTTGATAATAAAAACTACGTCAAAGCGCTGTTCCTTGATTTAAAGAAAGCTTTTGACACAGTTGATCATAGTATATTAGATGATAATCTGGAGGAACTTGGGATTTGGGGCATTGCTGGCAGGAAGATTGGAACATATTTGGAAAAAACTTAACTAACTAAAATAGGGCGGATTACAAGTAGTCAACCTGCAGAATTAACAACAGGTGTTCCGCAGGTTTCGGTATTAGCACCAACACTATATCTATTGTACATTCCATCGTTCTGTAGCATTGGCCTACAAGGAAAATATGTAATATATGGAGATGATACGGCAATAATTTATAGAAAGAAAAGTAGGTAAGAAATAGAAGAAAAAAAAAACAAAATAAATACAGATCTAAAACACTGGACCAAAGGCTAGTTGGACAGAAATTAACATTAAACACACAAAAAAGACAGTTTATGTCACCTTTCAATAAAAAAATAAACTGCCAATACAACTGAGGTTGAATATATCCAAAGAAAAACTTAAAGAAGTAGACAAGATAAAGTGCTTGATAGATAGATAACAAATTATCATGGGCGCTTCATGTAGCCATCATTCAGAAAAGTGTGACACCAATAATAGGGGCAATAGAAAGAAGTGGGCCATGTAAAAGGATAAAATTGATGATATACCATAGCCATGTGATCTCGAAAATACGTTATTTAATAGTGCCATGGGGAAAATGTGCAAAAAAATTAATGAAATCTATGCAGGTAATTCAAAACAGGGCCCTGACGGTAATCCTGGATTGGACTGGTATACCCATCTGAGAATATATACAAAGATGCGAGACTACTCAGTATAAAACAAATACACTGGAGGAATACATAACAGCTTACAAGGAAGCACATAGCATTCAGAAGAACATCTTCACTCTGCAGATGTTAAGTGATATGCATAACTACAGTACACACTACAACTATGTATATTATATCCCTGTAGTGGATAGCGTCTTGGGGAAAAGGAATTTTTAGTTTGGAGTCACATTTATTCATATTCATATATATTTTCATTATTTAATAAACTTCCGTCGGAAAAAAAGAACTGCCTGTTTCAGGGTATTCAAAATCCAAGTAAAAAGATACACGAATATAAGAATATAAGTTAAATAATTCACATATAACTTGCAATGTTCTTTCAATACCAGCAGCAAGCTGAATGGGAGCAGTAATTGAATATAATTTAATACTGTTTTATTAGGAAACTAGAAATATGTTTACAATAATTATTTGTTATATGTATTAATAAATAAATTACTTCATCTTGTTCATGTGATATTTCGACTTTAAATATAAAAATTGATTTCACTACTTGAAGTGCACCATATTCTTTTTTAGTATTATGTATTTTATGAGCATTCTAGAAAGTTTTTATTATCAAATAAACTTAAAAACGCGAACACTTGCATACGCGATGTATTCGAAACGATAAAAGGAAAAGCAACATAAAAATAAGACTAAGCTTCCAGAAACATAATAGTATATACTGTCAGATGCTGTACCAAAATATTCCTAATATCTTTCTTGATGATCGTTGAATTGATATTGTGAATAGATTTGCGAATAATAAAAGAAAACAATACGTTCTTTTCTCGTGGTATTGTGTACAAGCTATAAAAGCCGAAGTTGTTTGGCGAAATGATATAAAGTAACATTTCGATTTTACTGAAATTTCTATTTTAAACCTTATTCAACAACCGGAACGTTTAAGTTATGCGTTTCTTAAATTTTCAATTATGGAAAACGTTTCTCATATGTTCGTTTCCTAATAACGGCAGTTAAAATGTATTTACTTTTATTTTATATTAACTCACATTGCAAAAATTATACTCGTAAATATAAAGCCTGGTGTTGATAGCTTCAGCCGTTTGAGCGCTATCGTGGCCACAAACACACACACATACCGATATTTTTTAAACAATTTGTCGATATCCCGGGCATCAAAACTTGGAAATCTGCAAAAATCTCAAGGTCGAACATTTTCATCGTAACAATACTTCCTTATACTACGAATGTACGAGGGAAGATCTGAGTGTTTCTAGAACGAATCAGAAGATGGCGTTATGTGCGCATACCGGTCATGTCAATTAAGTGTTTCATCTTATATATATATATATAACTACTGTCAAATTTTTAGACAAATCGTGCATATAGTAAAGCCGGTATAGACGATCAAAGTAAACAGTGCGCACATTCTCTTAATCTTGAATAAAATCGAATTCCGTGCAGTCATTAAACATTTTTTTCGAAAGGTTTAAATGCTGAAGCTATAAAAACGGAATCAGACGAAGTTCATGGTTAGTCTTCGCTGTTGTATGCCACTGTTGCGAACCGGATTGGTAAATTTAAACGTTGTTAAACAAGCATAGCAGATGCACCGCGTTCTGGGAGACCAAAAACTTCTACCAATGAAGACTCCATTAGAAAAATTCATGAAATCGTGTTGAATATTCCCCGATTAAAGTTAAGAGATAGCAGATACAGAAAGCATAACATTTGATCGCGCACATTACACTTTACATCAACATTTGGACTTGAAAAATCTCAGTGCAACATGGGTGCCGCGTTTGCTGTCAGTCAATCTAAAGCAAGCTCGTGTGACCATTTCTCAGCGATCTCTAGACATATTCAAGTGTAATCCTGTAGATTTTTTTTAGACTTTTTGCATACACCACTTCACTTCAGAGACGAAAACATAATCGAAACAGTGGACAGTACGCGGTGAACCAACTTCAAAGAAGGCCAAGACGATGCCGTCAGTTGGAAAGGTGACGGCTACCGTATTTTGGGATTCCCAAGGAATAGTTTTTATTGACTACTTGCAACTCTGGAGGATAATAACAAGTGTACAGTACTCGCTTGTTATTATCCTCCAGGGTCATTACTAGACAGATTGAACAAATAAATCAAAGACAAAAGGCCTCATTTGGCAAATAAAAAAGTCTTGTTCCACCAAGACAATGCCCCATCTCACAAGTCGGCAATTGGGATGACGAGACTCCACGAATCACGATTCCAATTAATTGAATATACACCGTACTAGCCAGATTTTGCTCCTTCGGACTTTTTTCTATTTCAGAACCTCAAGAAATAATTCGCTAGAAAGAAATTCCCATCGAATAATGAAATTATCGGAGCTGTAAATGAACATTTGGAAGGTGAAAGTTTGATAGCTCTTACCTTTCTGAAGTAATGTGAATGGTCTAGAAAAACGCTAGATTAAATGTATTGAGTTAAAAGGAGACTATGTAGAAAAAGAAATATGATTTTACCCCGAAAAGTGGTGTTGAAATGACTTCAATAACAATGCAAATAAAAATAGGTAAAAGTAGTGGCCCTAGAACAAAGATCTGAGGCATTCCAGATTCAAATTAGATTTTTTTTTCTTCTTTAGATTTTGTTGAATGGATATCTTGAAGTAACATTTTTGTAGAAAGAAATAAAATTACGTTATTTGAAACATTTATACAGTATTCTTAATGTAATTTATACCACATATATGGAATTTGATTATTGCTTCATCATAATCAGTACGAACACGATGGAAGCTAGAAAATACAGACAGTATAATTTGAATATGTAAAAAAAAACGCATCATATAATTGCTTGTTTCCTGAAGTAGCGCAATGAAACGAAATTTCGCAAAGCACACAGTTATTAATAATTACACAAGTATATGTCAAGGTCGTTGTAAAATTGTACGTACATACGTATGTACGTATTTACGGCATGTTTCGATAGGTTCGTCGGTGAGCGTGAGAAATTAGTATTCACAACACTCTGTTCTGTTATGAACTCATTTACAAACATTTGTACGTTAATGTCGCCTCGACAAAGCCAGGCAATAAGTTGACAATTTATGAAGTGAAATTAAACATTCGTTATGGAAAATTATCTCCGCGTGTTGTGAACGTTTTGAATTTCCTAGAACAAAAATATTGCTTTTGGTATCCCCATGGTATATTCTCCTAAAATTAGTGTGTGAATATTACAAATTTTGTTACACACCTCACCGTGTCATAAACTTTCTATGTAAAAAAACAGTTTCTTGACAAATCTAAGGGCCTAAGTGACTCGGACATTCAATCCCTTCAGTAAGATGGTTATATTGTCTTACCACTTTTTGCCTAAAAATTATACGGGGAATACAAAAATGTAATAATATATACGCTGTTCCATTTAAGAAAGTGTAACTATGGTCAGCCTATGGAATACTCTGTATAATATAAAATATTTTTAAAATCTGCTCCTAATGAGCAACTATCACAAGAAAAAACCGATTCGAAATATTTTTACTCGTAAAGGCACAATTGGCCTTACCCGCGGAGATGACCCACCCTATTTAAGGACAATATCTATAGTAGTTGGAACGATTTGATTTTTAAGGAAGTGAATGGAATAATAATAATTCTTTGTATTATTCAAACTAAAAAATAACTTACCTAGTCAACTGGGAAGCCACAGTGAGGTGTATATTTTTACCCAGTTCTAATTATTCCATCTTCTTTTTCATCTGAAAAAAATAAACAAAAATCAAGATTTAATGACTTTTGGAGAAAGTATTTGACGATGTTTTGGTTATACTGCTGCTTTATGTCAAACATATAAAATGAATACAGAGGGAACGTTCAGAATGTATCAAAATTAAGAACAACTAATATACCTTACATACCCCTTTTCTTGAAAATTATAATTTTGGCGATTGCTCTAGGTTGCTGTAGGTTTGTTCTCAATTGTTCCAAAGTATTTCATAGAAAAAATCAAAATCAGACGAGAATATTGGGAGAAACAAAAGTCAAAAGTTTGAAGTCGGTCCCAGTTTTTGCAAAAATTAAAATTTTGACGGTTGTTTTAGGCTGTTCTAGGTTTGTTCTAAACATTGTGCGAATACATCAGAACTGTATCTCTTATATATCAAAAGATATTGCAAAAAAGAACAATCCAAAAGTGTGAAGTTAGTTCCCCTTTTTTTCGAAAATCTAAATTCTGACGATTTTTCCAGGTTCTCCTAGGTTTATTCTCAATTGTTCCAAAATATTTCAAAAGATAAATCATAATTGGCCGAAAAAACGGCAAGAAACAATTTTTCGCCGGCGCCCCTTTTTTTCGAAAATCGATATTTTGACGGTTGTTCTAGGTTGTTCTAACTTTGTTTTAAATTGTTCCAGAATATTTCAAAGCAAAAATCATAATTGGCCGAGATAATAGAAAAAAAAACATTTGCTCACGGTTCCCCCTTTTTACGAAAATTGAAATTGTGAGGGTTATTCCCGGTTGTTCTAGATTTGTTCTAAACATTATTCTAATACATCAGAACCGTATCTCTATCAAAATATATTGCAAAAAGAAACCAAATCCAAAAGTGTGAAATTAGCCCCCCTTTTTTCGAAAATCTAAATTCTGACTGTTGTTCCAGGATGCTCTGAGTTTGTTTTCAATTGTTCCAAAGTATTTCAAAAAGTAAATCATAATTGGCCAAAAAAATGGCAAAAAACAATTTTTTGCCGGCGTTTTTAGCTGATGCCCATCTATAACTTTTTTATTAAAACTCTTCTATACCTACATTATTTAATACCAATAATGGAGATTCAGTATATTCAATATATGTACCTGTATCTTATTACATTAGTATTCCAAGAAGCACTAATTAAATGGTAGCAGTAAAGCATTCATTGGAAACTTGAGCAATCTGATAATATTATGAAACATACTTTGTGTCATACCTATTTCGTTAAAACAGATAACTACATAGTTATTTATACAGTATCTATAAAATTTTCATCTGCGGTTGCATAACTTTATTTGCAAATCTTTGAATAAAACGGAATTTCCTTACGAATGTCTTCAAAACGTAAGGATGTAACAATTGAATACAAAGAACTCCTTTTGCGGTAATTTAAGGGCGCGTCATTACCATAACAATGGAATATCGAGAGCGGTGCAATTGCGATCTAGAACTCGCTTTAAAATCTGATAGGGCCACTTTCCGAAATACCCTAATGAAATGCACGACCGATCGCAGTATGACGTTCTGAAATTCTAAATTCCTAAATAGATTTTTCAATTACATAACGACGTCGAACAAATACAAGACACGAAGTGAAGGAATAAAGTTTTATATAAACCGTGGCCCTTAAAATTTATGGGGGGCTATTCGTGTTTCAGACGACCAAAATTCGGATAGATATCTTTATTTTCAGGCATATATCTGGATTCGAAAACAATTTTATATACCTCTTTTATATGTTTATAATGTGTATATGTGAAACTTTTTACTACATTAGATGTTAACATCGAATAAAAAAGATATTTTTTTTAGATAATTATGTAATATTAATTTAACTAAATTTAATATTGAAGGAAAAAACTGTGCTCTAAAATGTCATATAACCCTTAATAGAAAAAAAACGAGTATAATTTTAATGTAAACAAATCAAAGTACCTACATTAAAACATCCTATGTTTTTGATGTACTGTTTAGGGTATTGAAGACTTGTATAAAATATACATATTAACTATATCATAGAAGGCATTAATCTAATAAGAAGCTTTCACATTGAAAACACTATTTCTTTGAAGTGCATGTCTGTGATTTCATGAAACTCAGATGCAGTTAAGAGAATACATTTAGCTGATCCGAAAACGATATACTGCTATGAACTTAACAGTTTTAAAAAATTGTTAAACCCAAAGCAAAATGCTTCAACACAACTTTATAATTATCAAGATAATAAAAGAAAAGTACATTGAAAATATATAAGTACATAGTATTGAAAAATTGAAAATCTTCTTGGTAGTAGTGGCATACAATGAAATAAAAGTAATAACAATATGACAACTGGTTGTCAATTAGAAAACAATGACAAATATAAAATGTAAATCAAATTGCATAAATGAAAATGTAATCAAATAAGCATAGGACAGTCGGGATTACTTAAATAGTCACATCAAAAGGCCTGGGGTCCACCACAAACTGTTCAGTCAATGCAATTATACAAATAATAATGACGCAACTATGTAATGAAAAATTAAGAGTAGAACTGTTGATATTATAACATATAGAATATAAAATCATTCATGTATAAATGTAAATGAAAGGAAATAAGCATAGGACAATCGGTATTACCTATGTAATCCTATCAAAATGGCTTAGGTTTACCTAAACATGTACAATTTGATTGAAATACATAAACAATCAACGATGCAACTATGTATGTGTTAAGATGTATTTGTAGCTACAGACATATATGTTTCTACATAGTTTGGTTTCGTCAGTGCAGCATAACAAAGAAGGTGTATGTTAAAGCATTATTATGGCAAAGAATTGTAATATATTTTATATACATAGTGTTATACATAGTACAAATATATAAGGAATGCTACAACTTTGACTCAAATTCCTCTATTCTCGGGCCGCACACAGATACGTCATCAATGTTGCGTCATCCATCATATGTTTGTAGTTTGCTTTAGATTTCGAAGAAGTTACCTATATAGTATTTTTTGATAAGGTAGCAATACATTTGCCTAGGTTTAGCTCATCTAATACGGTAAGCTGAAAAAAATCACTTTTAGAGAAAGATATGTCATGTAACTTTAATCTAGTTTTCTGTAAATTCAATTAGTAACTGAAAGAAAAGAAAATATGTTTGTCTTAGGCCCTTTTATTATGAACAACTCTACCAAAAATTGTATCCATCTATTAAGTAAAACATTGAATTTTTAATAAAAATGGTAATAAATCGATAACCGTAGATTTTAGGCCTATACTATTTTATAACTAAAGAATTATACGGGAAACACAAAAATGTAATAATATATAAGGTGTTTCATTTAAAAAACTATAAATATGGTCAGTCACCAAGTTATGGAACACTCTATATAATACAAACTATGTTTAAAATGTGTTCCTAATAAGCAGTTATCACAAGAAAAAAACTGCTTCGAAATATATTTACTAGTAAAGACACATTGGCATTATACGCGGAGATGACTCACTGTATATAATAAAGAGTGTACATATTTTATAATTACTATGATTAAAGAAAGAATGATACATCTGCCCAATGCGACAAAGAGGATACGTTGGTTTGAAACTCTGGAATCACTGAACGAAGAAGGTGTAAAAGTTATTCCAACATGACTGATTAAGGGGATATTAAAGTCGATTTGTATTTGGGAATTGACTATAATTGCTTTTGGAGGTGTTGGCCCGTAGGAGGATTTGAAATGACTGTGTTGTTTTCAGTCACCCGAATACAGAGTAAAGTACAGCTGAAGACGCTGCTAAAATACAAATAAGTCAGTACCGCACCATTCCGGAATTTCTTAATTTAATTATTCAAATTAAACTTTTTTCCGCAATTCAAAAAGCTATATCTCACAAGAACACATTGGTCTACACGGGAATTACATCCGTTTTGATCAATTTAATTTAATTATTTCAGATTTTGACCGAGAAACACACGTACATTTTACTCTAATTTGGAATAAAAAAAATAGATGGTTGTGACGAAAAATTACGTAATCTGACAACCTTTCCGTGTAATCATATCTATATTGGAGTTGTACAAAAAATTTCACATTTATATCTTGAACAATAGTAAAACGAAATTGATAAATTCGATATCTTGCTTTCTCGACCGCTTTAATATCCCCTTAAGGAAATTGGAGAAAGAAATATGTGCATCTCAGTGTTAATGTGTACTCAATCTTTCCTATGGAAGGGAAGAAAAGAAAAATAAGAAGTAAATTACCTAATGAAAAAAGAAGATATATAACGAATTACAAAATAGTAATACACAAATTTACCAAAACAGCTTAGAAAATTACTAATACAAAATCAAATAAATAATTATTAAATACTACTGTAATTATTTTTAGACTCTGAATAGAATTAAAATGAAATCAGTATACGAAAAAGAATATTAAATATTTAAATATGGATTGCTATAGTAACCTATAATTTGCATATTAAATAGATGTGCATTTAAAGCACGTGATAAATAAAGATGAGAATGTAACTGTAAAATACATTTTTGACACAAGACGTCATTATGTAGGTACAATTACTTAACATAGCCAACAATATTGATGATCGTGCAATATTTTTAGATTTAGATTAGATAAGGTTGATAAAGTTAATTAATTTGTCTTGAACTAAATATTTGCGTCATTGGATATAAAATACCGATAAAACAAAAGCCATGACAATCGCTGAAGAACCAATCCGATGCAAACTTGTGGTGGAAGATAAACCCATCGAGCAAGTCAACCAGTTCAGGTACCTCGGACTTGACATCTCCAGTGGTCATGACCCAGCCAAAGACCTAAGGAACCAGATTAATAAAGCGACATCGCTATCAGGATGTTTAAGAGAGATAGTTTGGTCGAATCAATACATGCGAATAGATAGAAAGATAAGAATCTACAGAACCTGTATAAGGCTCGTCATGACTTCACCTATAGAAACTTTCGAAGAAACAAGCAAAACCAAAGAATATGCTAAGAGTTGCGTAAATGAAAACACTACGAACTATCCTTGGTAAAACCAGAAAGGGCCATATAAGAAACAGATATCAGAGAACACTGCGGGGTAGTGGACGTGGCGAGATAAGGGAGACAAAGAAGAAGAGGATGGTACGACCACGTTAGAATGGACGAGAGCAGATTGCCACGCGTAGCACTAGAGGGAAAGCCAGCAGGTGATTGAGCACCGGGAAGGCCACATAAGCGATGGAAGGACAGCTGGAAATCAATATCACTGGAAAACCCATAGCTACGAATTCAGAAATCAACAGACCAGTAGATCTAAAACAAGAAGAAGAAGAACAAGAAGATATAAAAAGTGTTTGAAATGATAATTGGACATGGCCATATAACATATCTACATTTTGTCTCATTTTGTATGTCAGACAACACCTTTCCAATAACCCCAATTTTGTTTAGTAATAAAAATGCACCTAATGGAAATATAATGAAACATAAATCTGACTCGGAGTTATAATTAAAAATTTAGATGTATGTTACTTCAACGAGGATGTTATTTTTCTGTTCCCGTCTCTCATTTACTCGACAAATACCTCCACCACACAGATGTACGGGGATTTTGAATATTAAAGTGTGAGTGAATCGAACCGACAAAAATATCGTATACCAGTACCCCGAAACGGTAAAACTAACCGTATATTTAAATTAAATTCGACTGGAAAATCAATTTCCGGAAATTTCGGGAACGGGTCCTACGGTTAGGGTAGAAGAAAGAAGGCCCAAATTGAAATCATAAATCATTATTATATTCCGAAAGCGACTGAACTGGCGATGAACGAATGATATGTGAACACACACACACACACATATATATAGGGAGATGAAACTTGGAGAGGAGAACGATCAGGAATGTGCCAAGGAACGTGCGTGCTTGCTAATACGAAGATTATGGGATAACCTCTCCACAGTCTGAATTGTTAGAGAAAGGCTATATTTTTTTTGTGCACACCGGCTAAACTAGATATTGAAATGAAAGTGATTTAAATATATATGTATTTCTAAAGTTCTAAGAATATTTTGTGTATGGGTGTATGTATAATTAATTAAATTAATTTTGCTTGACTTGAGTTTCATTTACCTGAGAAATTCGTATCACCACTGATAAGGCAATTTAGCATATACCAACTATTGCTTAATATTATCGTTTCTTAGTTAAACGTTATAGTTATGTGTTTGACGTATAATGTATATTATTAACCTTTATCGTCTTATCTTTAGCAAATACTGAATATTTCAATAAAAAGTTGCAGTAATATAGGAATTCATAACACTATTTGAGGATATTGTATAAAATCGTGTTGTAAGATGATTCCATAAAATAAAATAAGCCATTGAACATCGATCTATTTTATTCTTATTCTTAATTATTAGAAGAAAATACATAAACACATTTTTTATTATGGACATTTTACATTCGTTTTACTTTCTTATACGCAGTATAAGGAAGTATTGTGATGACGAAAATTTTCGACCTCGAGATCTTTGCAGATGTCCACGTTTTGAAGTCCCCTGATACCGAAAAAGTGGTTTTTCAAAAATGTCTGTCTGTCTCTCTGTGTGTGTGTCTCTGTGTGTGTGACCACGATAACGGTCAAACCGCTGTAGATGTCAATTCCATATTTTGTATTTACGTGTATAATCTGCCTCTTGAGATCTGTTTAGTTTTTCGGTAAAATCGGTAGACCGGAAGTACTACTTTACTTCAGTGAAAAAATCGAATTTTGCAAATATTTCGTCAACTACTAAGTTTAAACAAATTTATAAAGAATTCATGAGTACTTAAAATTAAAATTGAGAACCATTTTATTTAAAAAGTTTTTCGAAATTACTACCGGAAGTAGGTCTTTTACTCTTATCGAAAATCAGTTTTTTGCAAATATTTTGCGAGTCATGCTTTTTAGACAGGTACGCTACGAATATAAAAGTATTTAGAACTTAATTTCCAATGTCTTTTGTATAAAAAAATTTCAAAATTCGGACCGGAAATATCACTTTTACTCTTACCCAATAACGATTCTTTGCAAATATGTCGTAAATTATGCATTCTATATATATTTATTAAAAGTACAAAAGTATTTAGAGTTGGATTTGCAATATTTTTTGTATACATGAAATTTAAAAATTCGGACCGGAAGTAGCACTTTTATTCGTAGCTAATAGCACCTTTTTTCAAATACTTAGAATAGGATTTTGAATAAGTTTTGTATAAAAAAAATTCTTAAAATTGTAAAGTTTGAAACGCTCATACGTATAAGAAAGTCGTGTGGTGGCCACACCTCATTTTTTAACTTATTATCATCTCTTTGTTTTCCTGATGCAAATGTTCTCTCCCATTTATGGTGCCCGTATTTTTCTAGTGCTGCTGGTTAACAGCTTTGTTCTTATCTTATCATCGTGTGCAAAATGTATCAGTTAGTATTCAATATAAATAAAAATTAAATGGTGTTTGTTGCTAAGCGCCTTTTTAGGGAGAGAAAAATTGGATAAATTAACCGGAAAATTGGAAAATTCGGGAAAAACTACTTAAAGTCCTTATCTTCTATTTTTTATAGGACTTTCGTATGAATTCAAGACCATAACTAGTGATTTGAAAGATGGATATGCGTAATTTTTTTTTTTGGTTTGTTCGTTATGGTCCTGAAAAAGTTTTCATGAAAGAAATTCAGAACAATTACAAAGGAAAGTCGGGAAATAAATGGAAAAATATATTACTTTTAATAATCTTGGAGAAGTGCTTAAAAAACAGTTTTGAATTGCGGACGAAAATGTCAGGCTATGCGAATAACTATAGTTTTTGATACTTATAAATCCCTTTCAATAAAAACAACAGAGAGAGTCAGTCGTAGTAAAAGCAATGCAGCAAGCTAAGATCGTTTAAAAACAAACAGTCTTGATAGAGATCTCTCAGGGAGGATAGTATGATCTTTGAACTGGCCAAAAAATATTACCGTACGCTTTTTTCGGAAATCATTTAGAAAAACAAACTATAGTAGGCAAAGAAACAAGTTTTCACAGCATACAAAAAATAATCGACACTGAAAGAATAACCTCGAGAACGAGAGCAAAAATTTTAAATTATAATATACAGGGTTTAACAAAGAAAATTGATGCTTTACTATCAAAAATATTTATAAAGGATATTGACGTAGTCTGCTTAACTGAACATTTTTTTACTACAGACAAGTTAAAATATCTAGTAATACAAGGATACAAGATCATTAGTTCTTTTTGTAGAACAAGCGCTGCTCACGGAGGTAGCCTGATTGCGATAAAATCAGACGAAGTGGCCATTGAGAGAAGTGATATAACTGAATTATCCATGGAAAAAGAAATTGAAATTGCGGCCATTGAATTAACAAAAACCAAAGTAGTAGTTATTTCAATCTATAGACCCCCTTCAGGGAATATCGAGATATTTTTAAACAAATTAAATGAGATTGTATTCCTATTAAATAAAGAAGAAACTTGCAGAGAGGTTTTTATAGCAGGAGATTTTAATGTGAATTTCATGCTCGAGACAAAACTTACACAAAGAATAACAATTTAAGCCAAGTATTCGATGAATACTCAAGAATAACAGACACTACAAGCACATTAATTGATAACATCTTCACAAATATTGAACCTTCTGATCTAACGAAAGAGACTGTTAATATGCATTTATCAGACCACATGGCACAGATCTTGACATACGATTATCGGGAAACAAAGACTGCAAATAAAATTAAAACTATTAAAAGGATTGACAATAAAAGTATTAACACTTTCAAAAATTTACTAGAGACAACACTTGAATTGCCTCACACATCATCTGACGCTGACAGTCTATTCAAAAATTTTCACGATAGTTTCATGACATTGTTCAACAGCTGTTTCTCTGAGACAAAAGTAAAAATTAGAAATAAATCAAATGGCAAATATGAGGAAAATGGTGAAATTATTGAGTTAAGAAATGTTTTAGACGCCTGGGCAACTGTAGCGAAAATGTCCAAAAACGAGGAGTCTTATAGTATGAAATGAAGAAAAGTACTTGTTGAAAATAAAAGAACTGAAACAAAAGTCTAATGCAACTTATATTGAAAGATCAAGTAACACAGTCAAAGCAATATGGACGGTGATTAACGGCGAAACAAGAGACATTGGCCCAGGCAAACAAGTAGCTGAATCCAGTTTGTTAGTTGATGAATTAAATGATTATTTTTGCGAAATAGGCGAATATACAGCAAATACTATACAATCATCGTATTCTTCTGAAGATTTCCTACGAAACCTTAACTTGGATAACACACAATCGCTCTTCTTTTCTCCTGTTACTGCTATGGAAGTTCAGAAAATTATAAGTCAACTTAAGGACAAACACACAACAGATATATACGAAATCTCAACTAACTTGTTGAGACAATTAAGTTAGGAATTAAGCACACCCTAGGCAGATATCTTTAACAAATGCTTAGATGAAGGAGTTTTCCAAAGGATACTTAAAGTAGGAAAAGTTTTACCGATATTTAAAAAAGACGACATAAATAAATGTGAAAATTATCGCATCTTACCGACGATGTCGAAAGTATTTGAGCGGGCTATTTTCACAAGGTTAATTAATTATTTAGAAAGTAATAAATATCTGTCACCTGAACAACATGGCTACAGAAAAGAACGCTCAACGTGTAGTGGAATCGCACATATGGTCAAGCACATATACCAAGCTTTTGATTCTGGTATGTGGGCGGAAATGAATATACTAGACTTAACAAAAGCCTTTGACTCAGTGAATCATGACATTCTACTGAGTAAACTAAACTACTACGGAATAAGAGGCGAACCGTTCAACTTATTAAAGTCCTTCCTCAGTGACAGAATCCACTTAACTGAATGGAACAAATCACAATCAAAATTTAGGAAAACAACATGTGGAGTTCCCCCAGGGTTCAATTCTTGGCCCACTATTGTTTATATTATACATTAACGACCTACCATCAAACGTTGACAGAGCTGAAATTTGCCTATATGCAGATGATACATCTCTACTTACAAAAGCGAATAGTTCCAAGACTCTTAAGCAGATATCAGAAAATGTTATAAGAGAAGCCAGTAACTGGTTCGCAGCAAACATGCTAAAAGTCAACCTCAATAAGACGCAAATTTTGACATTCACAACAACTGGTATACCATCTGAAGCCAAATTCTTGGGGATCACTATGGACACTAATATGAAATGGCAACAGCATATTGATAGCTTAGCAACCAAGTTATCATCAGCACTATATACTATAAAGAGGGTAAAACACGTGGCAGCCTACGAAGCTGCCAAAACTGCATATTTCTCCTACTTTCACGCTCTTATGAGTTATGGAGTGCTCTTCTGGGGAATAGCGACGGAGGCAAGTAGAATATTTGTCCTGCAAAAACGCGCTATTAGGTTCCTTCTTGACCTACAAATTAATCAAAGTTGCAGGACACATTTTTCATCAGCAAAAATTCTTACACTGCCGTCAGTTTACATCTTGCCCGTCGTTACATACGTGCACAGCAAGAAAGATATTTTCCCAAATAATGGCCATCTCCACGAACATCAAACACGCAGCAGGGATGATATTCGAATAGCATAGCACAGATTAACATGCACGCAAAAATCAATGGATTATTGGGCAGCTAAATTATATAACCGTATCCCGAGCGACATAAGAAAATTACCACGCAGAAGATTTAAAAAAGAAGTAAAAAAAGTTACTGTTCGAGCGAGAGTGTTATACCATAGGGGAATTTTAAATACACTAGTCTAATCCATATATGTATATAGGTGTTGTTTGTCTAATATTAGTAGTAGTGTCTTATACATTTTCATATACACACATATATTTTATCTATTATATTAACTATATATAGTCTTTGTGACTTGTAAAAGAGCACTGTGACAATTTCTGTAATGGTTAAATTACAAAATAAAGTATACATACATACATACATATATTATCCAGAACTGTACCGAATTTCTTAGAGATAATGAAATACTGATTATCGCAGGAGGTTTTAAAACATCTAAGAGGGTGGCCTTAATGGGTACAAACGATTCAGTTCAAGTATTAAATAGTTTATGCAGTAACCAAGAAGAAACAGATACTCGCATAATTTAGATACAGTATATGAATCTATATTCAGTAAACAAATATTGATTAAATCTATAGACACACATCTTGGTCTTACTAATTCATTTCTATGCGACACACGAGTGCTTTTTATAAAATTGGGCAAAGGAACAGCATTTGAAGTTCTGAAGAGGAGCACTGATTGCCTTGAAAAATTGTTGAAATTACCCTTAATGCCTAAGCAGGAGGCATTATGAATAGCTACGCGATATGTTCTTTTATTGTACAAAAATAAGGATATCAATATTCAAACACAGAATGATTTGCGTTTAGAAATGACTACCAAAACAAATAAACAATCTTCCGAGCTTCCTCCAACTTATGATGCTTTTTATCAACATTTAATCGTCTATTTCGCTCCAGGTGAGAAAACAGTTATTATCAACCCCATCTGACTATCTCCCACCCATACGCACTGATATTGATGGCAGACAATTGCGTATATATGGGAATCAATAGCTTGTTATACTATATTTAACATTGCAAAAATGACTGCCATACACCGAAGCACATCGGATTTTTCAAATAAAAGTGGTATACAAATACATATACAGTGAAACTTCCCATAGGCGGACACTGTTCGTTCCGACAAAACTGCCCGGTTAAGAGAAGTGCCCGTTTATCAGAAGATAGAAAAAATTGGGTAGAAACGCAAATCTAAACTTTCATTTGAACGCACAAGTGTAAAATTATATAGCTCATTAAGCATAGCAAACGCTTGTATATCATCTTTTTCAAAACAGAATTGTTTTAGTTTTTTTTTTATTTACAGTAGACCAGCTTTATATGATACTATTCTTTTCTCATAATCTTCAGTTCTAGGAATTTCTATTTCATGTTCTTCATCATCACTGTTTTGACTTTAGTTTTCTAAATTATCGGACAAAATATAATCTGGATTACCGTCTTCTGTATACAAATTGGCGTCAATATTTATAAAGTCCTGTACGTCAATACTTCCTATTTTTCCCATTAGCGTACACATTTGAGCCACTTTAGATAAACAAATTTCATCTTCAGGATGAAATTGATAACTTTCAAACTCTTCATTTACTTTTTGAAATCCTGTTTTCTTGAAACAATTTTTAATTGTTGAGAGACATCATTCCATGCTTTTTTAATAAAATAAGTCGCACCTAATACGCTACTAGAGTTTTTTAAATTATATTCAGAATCAGAACTCTCAAACTGCGATAAAATGTGTTTTAGTATTAAATGTCGGTACCAAGTTTTGAACAAATTTATATGCCTTGATCTAGCGGTTGATAGTAAGTTGTCGTATTTGGCGGTAAGAAAACGAGTTTGACATTTTGCATCTGTACGTCTTTAGGATGGGCAGTTGCATTGTCCAAAAGTAATAAAACTTTTCTGTTTTGATCGATAATTTTCTGATCAAATTCACGTAACCACTCTGTCACAATAGAATCAGTTATCCAAGCCTTGTTATTTGAATACCATTAGACTGGACGAGCATTGCCAAGATTTTTAAATGCGCGATGATTTTCGGATAACCAACAGTTTTTCTTTCTCCCGTCATATTCACACAGTGCATTTATATGTAGTTAATCTTTCTTTCGATAACTTGCCACCCACACAATTTCGTCTCTTAATGCCATCGTCTTTGTTGGTAGTATCCCAAAAAAAAATAACCCTGCTGTGTCCAAATTATAAATATCGCTGGGTTTGTACCCTTTAATTATTAACGGCAACCTGTTTATGAAAGCTCCAACATCTTCTTGATTTGCGGCTTCACCAGATATCATGCGATAATGAATATTATGTTGCTTTTTGAATTTATCTAGCCATCCAGTACAAGCGGAAAAATTACAATTGCATAATTTCTCAGCAATTTCCTTGGCTTTATACTTAATTAGTACCCCTGATACAGGCATATTCGTATTTCTAGCTTGCACAAAGTATTAATATTCTGAGGCCTGCAGTTTTAGAAAATCGCCTTTTAATTCCACTATTGTCAGTAGTTTGCCACCCCTTTAGATATTCATCTTCTTTGGTTATTATTTGCGTGGCTTGTGTTTTGCCAATATTAAATATGCAGGTTAATTTACGTGAACTGATGCTTGTTTTTATTATAATATTCCATGATCGAAATCTTTTCTTTCAGCGTTAAAGTAATCCTTTTTTATAGTGTTTTCTACAAGAATTAAAATACGGACATAGTTCATATGAATTCATATGAATGAACAATTTTAAACTTCTACAAAGAACATAACAAATACGTATTCAGATACATATTCCATACAAAACATTCAGACGAAGTTGACTTGCGAACTAAACAAATATCTATACTGTTCAAATGAAATCATTGACGAATGCAGAGGATTTACCGGGCAGAATTACTACTTCTCGATTCTCGCGTCCGTTTAATGGAAACTTTGCGGTCAAAAAGCAGATAAATAGCTGTCCACGCCCGTTCAAGAGAGTGCCCGCATAAGAGAAAACAATTTATTAGGAATTGCCTACTTATAAATTCGGGACCGGATAAAATGTCCGTTTAAGGAAAGTGTCCGGCTAATAGAAGTGCCCGTTAAGGGAAGTTTCACTGTATATATACCGATAGGTCCAGCCCGCGACGGGCCATACATAGGCAACAATATACGTATGGAACGTAATGCTATGTGGCAACGTGTGTACGATACCACTCCGCGTGCGCAACCTAATTCCGATAGTCGAGCGCAACAGATGTCCCGTCATTCGTATTTAGCTGTGCATACGTAAAGGTAGTTATCATGTCAGTGTATACAACCGCAGAGAAGGTACAAATAGTTTCGTGGTATCTTGCAGGCAATTCCTGTCGAAGAACCGCTGATTTATTTGCTGTAGAGTACGTAAATCGGCTTATTCCTTCGATTCGACGATTGAAGTGACTTTCTTAAAATTTGAATTTATTTTGCAGAATTATTGATTTTTTTACTTTTATCTTTTAGAAAACGTTATTGTTTTTTTATTACTTAAAATTACTTTTCCGTAGCAGCTAAGAATACAATAATAATAATAAATTGGGTCTTATTATGTCTGAAACAAATGGGCAAATTACGTATACAGAACGAATATGCAAACGACTATATCCTTGCGCGGTTTAAGTCTTACTAAATTCTTAACTGCAATGTGCTGCAATTGAAGCTGCTGCGGGTAGAGGGGTTTCGGTGGGGGTTTCGGTGTTGCCACTCATTGCTGACTATGGCCCGTTCCGAGCTGGACCTATCGGTATACAGATGCGGAATATTGTCATTGTCTGGTTTGACATTCTAGCCATTTCCTTTTTTTTTATTAGTGTACCTATATTTGCAATTTTTGAGATAGTAATGAACATAATACATTAAGGCTGGCGTATCGTACGATACACCGGACAATATTCACGTTGAAAACACGCTCACATTTTTTTGATAAGAAATGGAAACTATTAATTTAATTGTTATAAAAAGTACACAGTTATGTTAAGGAAACTTGATTCGAGGTCGTAGGGGGGTTTTAAATGTCTAATTGGGCTGTTTTGAACCTGTGTACTGTGAATAAAATACCCCTTTTAGAGGTAAAAATAAATATTTTTTATCTGCAATTTTCAAATAAAGTATAGCATTCTTGTACCCCCCAGGACCTCAAAAAATTAGTTTGCATTGTTACAAAAAATAGTGCAACGAAAATAATATCTTCGTTTGTAAATGGTATCAAAAATAAAAATGCGTGGATATTATGTGAAAATGGGGTTACAATTCAACTATAGTGTGGAGAAAAACCGTCAAGATGTAGAATTATCACGTCAGGAACTTAAATATTAGTGTAGCTTCTGGACATTAGGTGGCACTGCAAATTAGGGCGTATATGTATTATTAATTAAAAATTTCTAAAGGATAGCTACTTTTATTTATGCAAAAGTACAATTGCTCATTTGCTATTTGTCAAATAATAATAACAGTTATATATTATTATTATTTATTCAACCGTTTAACACTTTGCGGAATGTAATATAAAATATATATCTACCTATAAAAAACAAAAACGATGATAAATTTGCAATATAATAATCTTACACATTGTTTACTTTCGAGTGATGTATATTTATAGTAATTTTTGAATTTTTGACATTATTTGAAATATGTATGTTGTGATAACTGGTGAAAAAGTGAAAACCTTTCTTGATTTAATATATGATATAATTAACTTCTTATAATGTTATCTAATTATGAATACATGTGTATTTATAATTGTACTGAAATAAGTAAAATCTGCAGAGGTACCTAGCTTATATCTTGATAATCTCGAAGACTTAAACAATACTTCTGCTCATACTATTATCAGAAATTATGTTAAATTTTTAGAATATAATATCCAAATAAACTTTACTTAAACACATAAACATGGATAAACTAGAAGATGGTATACCAACTATAGGTATATTTAATTTAGTCTACTTCAGAAAATTAAATAATTCTTGATGCACATATTTATTGAAGTCTGCGACGAGACTGAGATAGATATCTTAAAATTTAGAGATTTTTTCTTAAAAATGTAAAAATCACAGATTTTAGTTGGTTTTTGCTCGATCGTAAGTATATAGTGAATCCAAAGCTCCAAATGTGGCTTGTCGTCCAGGCACATAGGTATTGTCTGTATATAACAAAATATCACCATTTGCTTCTTATTTATCAGTTTGGTTGATGAAACTTATGTAGTATATAATTTATTTATAATTATTTATCAATTATTTATTTACTTACAAATTTATGATATATTATTCACAGACCTAGTGAATATATGTGATGTACAAACTTAGCAATAAATGAACCTTTTTGTTTTTAATAAATAATTTCATTAATTTTCTAAGTATTAAGTTATTTCGTGTTTTCCTAAAAATCTACAAAAATATTCAAAAGATTGTATCATAGTCGAAACGAGCTAGAAGAATCAGTTTGGTCTTAAACTTTAGCTACTTACCTCTACTATAAATGCGATGTCAGATTTTGGCGTAGAAAACACCATTTACTTACTATCGAGCAAAAACCGATTTAAAAAAAAATTTCAAATTTCGAAGAGGTCTATCTCCGGAAGTATTGGAGCTAAATATCCCGTTTTTGTATTAAATTGTTGAAAATTTTCTCTAGTTTAATAAAAGCTTAAACGGTTTTTTTGCTCAAACTAATACTTTAGGAGATATTTTGTAAAAACAGGCCAAAACATTTAGCCGTTTTTTCAAGATGGCGGCGTTCGCGGTGGTGGCGGAAATAAGAAAACTTGGGACTTTGTAACAATCTGCCAATCCATACACCATATCAACAAATCAAAACTACCCTAATTAGTGTAACCATGCGAGCCTTTTTGGTATAGTTTGACTGGAATATATATGTATATTTAGGCTTGCCAGATTTCTGAAATGTTCAACCGGGACACCGGAATGCCCCCCATCGTCGTGGGTATTCAATGGTACACACCCTTGGCGGTTTTTTGGGGTGTTTTAGAGGGTAGTTTATTCTTAATGCTGTGAGGCAAACAATAAATGACAAGCATATACATTTAAATATTTTATTTCTTACATGTTAATATTTATTTACTTATTTACTTAATGTTTTGGTTCTAATCTTGTAAAAATATTCACAAGCTAATCCGATATTAATTTTACATGTCATTAAGCCTTTAACCGTAGATTCCTTCATCAAACCCCTATCATCAGTCTATGCGTTGTTCATCAAGACTATTGTCTTTAATGAACAACTGCATGGTGCCGATGTCCCAGGTAAGCAGAAGGCATACTCAACCATCTTGATCAGATTGGGGGCTGCTATGTGATTCTCCTTGAAGTGACCAAACAGCCTGAGCCATTTTTCGTCACTTGAAATAATCACATCTCTGGTAATCTCTTCTTGCTTCCACTGTTCCCAATTTGACTGCAAATACTCCCTAGCAAGCACAACTTCGTCAAACAGCTGATCATTGTTTATTTTTATATTGGGTACATCAAGAAGACTGCTATTAATAATTTCAGCAGAAATTTCGGCGTTTTCCCAATCAACAGCATTTGTTTTGGTCAGATGACCCCTGAAAACTGTTCAGCGTTTCCAAAACCATCCTCCCAGAAGTCCAAGCATGCAATGCATCTTTCATAAATGCCATCAAATTCTTCTTTCACACTGGTACGAACTTGCTCATCTAGATTCCTATAGAAGTTCTTTGCGCCCATAACGATAAAGTTTGAAGCCTTTCTTTCTGTCACGTTTCTTTTGAGAGCTTTATGAGCTTCACCAACCTCAAAAGCTGTAGTGTTATATTTTTCCATTACCAGGATGGTCTTGTTAAACAATACAAGCTATCCGTGGACAAACCACAAGTAGAGCTCGCCCGTTAAATCGGTAAACAAGTTTTTTATTGTTGATGGGCACATTTCTTGGACTAAAAAAAACGCTTTCAGACATTCAAAAATCTGTAAAATTCTAATAATCCTTTACAGTTAATTATTTTTATACTTTTTTGGTCATCTATAAAATCGAATTTTAATTTTTACCGGGACGTGAAGTAAACCGGCCGGGACACCGGGATTTTGCCTGAAAACCGGGACTGTCCCGGTTAAACCGGGATGTCTGGCAAGCCTATGTATATTCTATGTATATGTACATCGGTGATGTTTCTATCACAGAAAGTTAATATTCTACGTTTTAGATATTTCTTGAATTTACTAGATTTGGTAGACCATATAAATATATGGCACACTAGGCTTAAATTATGTGTTCTGCATGTTCAACCATTTCGTCAGGTAGATAGGTTCTTTTTCGGTGGTTTATACCGAAAATTCTTTATGTTGTTATTAATAGTGCAATATTAGGTAAGTCTATTAAACGAATATAAGAGTATATATGTCATCTTTGGATAATATGAAAAATCTAAACCTTATTTTTACAAACTTACTTCAATTCGGTAAAATATATTCAGGTACGTTTAACAACTAAAATAATTACTTTCTCTTCTGAATGTTGCCCATCTCCAATATTATTTAAGAAGATAATAAAATATGACTAATGTTAAGTAAAGGAGTGCAGCTGATTTTTGCCAAAAACACTAGTGTCACCTATAGACAACCTATAATTGAAAATATTTACTATAAAAATTAATTGTGGACTAAAATACAACCGTAAGTAATTAATACCTATTGATTTTTTCTGGTTACATTCTGAATCATATCCCCTACACACACACAGTTAGAGTTTCGAAAATCACAATATATGCTGTCAGTTTTAGTTCATATGTTCAGAGACCGGACATGAGCGGCCGATGGCTCATCACCCACGCGCGCACTATTGAAATTTTATATTTTTAAAAAGTTTTCAGTTTTATTTATATAATTGGATAACAAGTGGGTGGTGATCTATAAAATACAAAATACGTTATTATTTGTTTATATTGTAGTTAAAATCGCGTAAATTCCCCGTATTTTATTAATCTTACGAAATATAAGGTAAATAGAATAAATTTTAAAAACACCTCACGCTTCTACCTACGTCCATGAAGAAAGGAATTTAACATTAAAATCGACTTTTTTGCTGTCCGTTTTCTCGAGGAAAACAGATGTTGTAGTTCACCATATGAATAGTGCTATTCAGTAACTGTGTGATGTTATACTTTATTTCTTTTGTTCGTCATAATTTCGGCCTCATATGTCCGAATTATTACACATTGTTTAGAATAAAACTGCAGTCTATGGTCAACTGTTCTCCTCTTTCTACTCTTTGCAACACATCACACAAAATGTCACTTATAAGTATTTTATTTTCATTGGTTTTTACCAGTTTTTGTGCGACAATAGAAGGTTGATGGCATTGTCCAACATTCTTGTTACAATGACCCATCCAAAATTCATTCAAATTAAGCGAGAAAGAAAACTTCAAACAGCTAGTGAAAATGATGACACATGGATTAGAAACGTCATGAGAATAGTTTTTTAATAATGAGTGGTGTCAGTCGACGAACAAGCTGTAGAGATGCATTCATACGGAAGCACGTAATGATTGCCCTGCAATTACTTATTTCAATTATTATTATATGCAAAGAAAAATGCAAACAAGTATACTAAATTGACCAGCTTTCATACATACAGTACACGGAATAATTTATTATTAGAAATACCACGGCCAAATGCTCTTTCAGTGACAAAAGTCCAATGTACGTGTCTATAAGAGTCTACAATAAATTACCAAACAAATTTAAAGTGTAGCCATACAGAAAATTTAGAAATGATATTAAAAAACTTCTGCCTTTAAAAGATTACTACTCTTAGGATGAGTACCTCAATGACTCCTCCATGTAATCAAACTGTAGTTCTAGTTTTTTTATATGTATCTACAACTCTTATGCTGTCTTTTAATGTTTAAATGATATAAGGACGTATCCCATTCCGAAAGGTGACCGGCATGAAATGTTTCTATTACTTAATTTTTATACTTATTCACTTGTTCTATACCATGTTTATGGTCACATGAACTAATAAATATTATTATTATTATTAATATTACTTCAGAAAATGTGTTTTTCCAAACTTGAATCGTTTTATTCCTATTTATTTTATAAGGCGTTATTTGAAATTTTATTGAAATTTTATAAAATGCTATAAATGAATGCTTGTATTTATTGATGCTTAACTGTTGACATTATTTCTATATATATATTACTCCTATGCTTTAGTTGGTCAGGTTCCTAATAAATACTCGCATAAATTTAAAATACTATGTAAACAAAAACGTGTTCATGGTGTTTCTTTAATAATTTTTTGTGCGTGTTTGTTTTTTTTGTTTCTGTCTATGTTCGAGTTCATTTAAAAGCCCAAGATATAAATTTGTTGCTGTAAAAGGAATCTACATTTCTGTAGCTGTCTACAATAAGTTCGACTATTTGCCAACATGAACCCGCCACATTACGGCACCTCATCTTACCCCCCACATTTATTTTCCTCAGGACCACCAAACTGAAAACTAAACGCCAGCCTTAACACAAGTTTGTAACATTTGAATTTTGATGAAATGTTCCAATATAGTAACAGTACATATACCTATTCAATTTGTAATATTGTATATTTAAATAATACTTTTCTATCTTAAATACCAATATTCCTGACTTTAATTAAATATGTGTATATGT
Organism: Amphimallon solstitiale; assembly: GCA_963170755.1. Classification (NCBI taxonomy): domain Eukaryota; kingdom Metazoa; phylum Arthropoda; class Insecta; order Coleoptera; family Scarabaeidae; genus Amphimallon; species Amphimallon solstitiale. Next base: position 105,560,077 of record OY720681.1, on the reverse strand, counting down.
AAATTTTACTAATATTAGTACCTATCTACGAATGTAAGGAAGCAGAACTTTCTAATACTTAACAAACAAAAAGGATTAAAGCAAACGTACTACAGCCAATTTTAACTGTTCATATTTGTACTCGTTGGCTAAGTGCCTCGTTATTCGACTGGAAGCATTTCAAAATGTTATCCTCTGTAGATGACATATTGCTATGCATGCAATTCTTGCACGCCAGCGTTATTAGTTAACTCTGAGATATTGTCAGAGAGAGAAGTTTCCAGCCACGTTTGTGTGCTCAAGGAGGACGTTTCATGGCAAGTTATTAAAATCCATAGTCATAAACCTGTACGTATGTGTGTTATTCTCTCCTGAGTGTAGATAGAGAAAAATTTGTGCAGTTTCTCGACGCTAACGGTATAAAATAAGTTTAAGGAAACGTTTCGCAATAACTGCAAGTAGAGAGTTGAAAACGCACACGGTGCCTGGTAAACAACGTGCTGATAAAATAGGAAGAGAAAATTAGACTTTATTTTGTCATGATTATCTTAAAATACTTTGAAGAAATCTTAGGAAATTATGAAAGGAATATAACACAAATTGCCAATATAATTTAATATGTACACAAACATTTAATTAAATTAAATTGCTTCTTAACTTTACAGTAGCATTTAGAATATTTGTGAGATGCAAAGTGTTCTACCTTATTAAAAATGGTTATTAAGAGTATTACGCTTCGCCCAAAACTACCTATGACAAGAAAACTCGTGAATATGTCTCATTTTTCTATTTATGATATTAGTTTGATACTTGTTTTTAGTGAAACCAAGACAACGTTTTGTATCAGGTTTTTACGTTTCTTTAACATATCAGCAGTGAATGATTTAATATTTTTACTAATATGCCTGGCTGGAAATATGACATTTACACATTACATAATACATTAGTAGCTATTGCATGTGCACGCTGTAGACATTGATAAGATTATGAAGTATTGGGATAATTAGAGGTGAAACCTTATATTACATATATTATCAAATCAGCACGCCCTTTTGTTTAACTATACCTTACTGATGTACACTAACATGTTTGAAACACGTGTCTGTTGCACGGCACTTCCCGATAATTTATTTTAACGTACACATTTTCGCTTTCTTTCGCCTTTGTATGCTTTTTCACTCATGAGTCAATTGGCATTGTCTCACATTTGGTGAAATTGATGATTGTTGCTCCCAAAAAATTGAAGATTTTCTAACTGAAGTTGCAATTTATATGGCTGTCTTTCTGTTCTTATTTTTGTTATAGTTTAATATATTTGTCAGTGAAACCTTCCTGAAAAATACATGGAAGTGCTTCCGAAGTGTTTGAAATGAATCTATGCCAAATTTCTAGGGTATGAAATTAGATTTTGGCAGATATAAATACTCAGACGCAATAAAGGTCAACATGAACACTATAAATGAGGTGTTGCCACCACACGACTTTCTTATACGTATGAGCGTTTCAAATTATAGAGTTTTAAAATTTTTGTATATAAAAATTATTTAAAATCCTATTATGAGTACTTCTATTCTCTTAATAAATCTCTATAGAATGCATACTTTGCGAGATATTCGATAGAAAGTGCTATTCGCTAAGAGTAAAAGTGTTACTTACGGTCTGAATTTTGAAATTTCATTTATACAAAAAATATTTCAAAACCAACTCTAAATACTTTTGTACTGTTGACAAATATTTATAGATTGCCTATTTACGACATGGCAAAAAATCGCAATTCGATAAGAGTAAAAGTGATACTTCCGGTCCGAATTTTGAAATTTTTTTTATACGAAAGGTATTAAAAACTACGTTCTAAATACTTTTATATTTGTAGCTGTCTAAAAAGCATGACTTGAGAAATATTTGCAAAAAACTGATTTTTGGTAAGAGTAAAAGACCTACTTCCGGTATCAATTTCGAAAAACTTTCATAATAAAATTCTTCTCAAATTCAATTTTAAGCACATACGAATTCTTTATAAATTTGCTTAAACTTAGTAGTTGACGAAATATTGGCAAAATTCGATTTTTTCACTGAAGTAAACTACTACTTCCGGTGTGCCGATTTTGCTGAAAATCTCATCAGATCTCAAGAGGGAGATTATACTTGTTTCTGAAGTAGTGTAGAAAATAAAATGTCAACTACTACACAGAAAACGTTTTGTTGGTATATGTTATACCAACAGCAATTAGAATATTGAACAGCTCCCATACTACGAATCAGTCACATAGTGCTAGTACTACTGAAAATAAAGACGAAGCAACTACCACTACTACTATCGACACTAACACTGAAATGGACAAAAGTGACTTCAGTTACATCATTTTTCTATTAATCAGTGTACTTCTAATATTATTATAAATAAATAACAATTTAAACAAAGTACTTTGACTGCTGTTTGACAGATACATAATTCTACTTTTAAGCAATTATAATTTCTGAATAATTTATTTTTCCTGTGAAAGGCTATAAAGAGGCCTTTCCTTAACTATTGGCTTGGAAACTTTTTAGAGTAACCGAAGAAGTGAGACTGATCTCTAATTGTTTTCTAAATTAATTATTTCTGTAATTAAGAACTAATTTAACTGCTTTTAATATCCGAATATATTATAAATTCATGGACGTCTATATATAACAAAAGCTTCCTTTGTTAGATTTATTCATGTGTAGGCACAGATTCGTTTTATTTAATTATTTTACAACGTAGAGGCGTTTTATGTAACATTTAATATTATAAAATACAAACTTTATCTGTCCCGGTAAACAAGACTACGAAATTGTACACGTGCACTTTTGAAATACGCTTCATAAGCTTGCTACAAAATGAGGTAACTTTTTTGTAATACGGGCACATTTGGCTAGGACGTGCTTCATCATACAGAAGAAGAGGATATGCAAATCTACAATATTTTTTCTAGTTCGGCATGAATACGAAATCGTCAAGTCTGCCTCCGCAACATGTTAAATGTAAAATACCGTGAGCTTTCATAAAAACAACTTTGTGTCGTATACGTAACAAAAATCCTAAAATATTGCGGAATGAAAGTTTTAGAAATGTCTTAATATCAAAGGAAAAATGTATGTATGCACATAACAGAAGTAAAACAAAATTCTTTATGCTAGGTCTTTTATATTGTTGCTCACAATCGAGTTTCTTATTTATTAATTCATAATGTAGCTGTTTTCTTTCCTTTTAGGTATTTTGTTTGTGATTTAGTTTCAGAATAGAGCAAATATTATTCTTTTAAGAGTTCCCGTATTACTTTTTGGAATTCTTTTGTTTTTCTTCAGATACAAAGCGGGGCCGTACTTATAGAGCAACCCCGAGTTATTGTACTGTTGGTTATAATAATTAATATTTCAAATATATATTGATATGGTTCCCCTGACATTTATTGTAAGAGTGAATTTAATTAAACAATGCCCCACGCTGGGCGCCAAAATGTTATATTCTCCAGACATATTATTATATTGAAAGGGCCAATTTAATTAAACAATGTATCACGATTGGACGACCAAAATGTTATTGTATAAAATATAAAACGTTTTTATCATTGATAAATCAATCAAAATACCATTCACTTTTTACATGAGACTCTTTTTAAATGAATAGCTTTGTATCAAATACTAATTAAAATGCTTATTGCAAATATTTTCTCAGTGCTCAAATTATAGTTGAAATAAATTAAATACAGTCCTGAGCATAAAATATTTATGTCACTAGGTGTATATTTTACTTATACAATTTCACTAACTCAAAATATATCTATCCCTTAAATTAATATCCTATCGTGGTTGGTAATAATACAGTTACTTTAAAATGTAGTTATAACTGATACTGACATATCAAATTACTTATTTACTGATATTCTCCTTTTCTCAGGCATTGTAGATGATGAAACTAGCGATAGAGAGATTCTATAGCATCGAGTTTGACAAGAAGAAAACCCCAACCACAAATACAAATAACGAAACTAAAAACAAAGATAGAGCAAGATTATGTCTTTTTTCATGTTGAGGAAATTAATTTTCATACATTCATAAATTTGTGGTTGACCATTTGATTTCAACTTAATCAATAATTTTATCCCTGAAGAAATTAAACGTCACATTTTTTATCTGGCTGTATTAGTACCTGTGCTTCACTCATTTCAAAAACACAAACACATAATGTTCTATTCAATATAAAACATACGTATTTGTCAATATTGTATTTTCTCGTACTATTGTATTTATTTTTGCTGTATTCCAGCTGAAAATAAATAAACAGACTAAAATGCAAAACGACTTTTTTTAGAACGGCCTCCAGTTCCTATTACTACCTCGTAATGTTGCAGTGAAATTTCAATAGGTAATATTTCCATGCTAATCTATCTGCACGAATGACATTATTACCGTAGGTCATATCCATGTGGCAGAGATGCCGCATCAGCACACCCGTCCACCGTATATTCGCTCTCAATAATTCTCGCTTGCTATCCAATCCTGCTATTGATCGAAACCGCACACCTGTAATTTTCTCTCTCTCAATACCGCCTTTTTGAAAAGTGGACAAATCTCACTTTCCAAAAGCTTACATTTACAGTAACATGTTCGAAATTGAAATAATAGAGAAACATTGGGGAACATTTCCATCTATCTCATTTATATTTCAAATAATTTAAAGTATTATACTACTTATATAATAAGTAGAAGTTTTAATGAATAGTATATTCATTAAAATGGAAGTTTAGTAAGCTGACATTGAGACACAAGTTCAGTTTTAGGGAACCAGGAGATTTATATGCTAACAAAATAACAACACTAACCACACCACGAAAGTGATTAGAAATGCTGTCAACACTAACCTATTAAAAATATTTACGTCTTCTAAATTAAGTAATTATTGTGATTGCATGTGTTAAATTATTTTAAACCCACTTGAATAGAGAAAGGATAAAAGTACTGTATTTAATTATAGAGAAAGGCGTTGGATTTATCTTTAAAATGTATGTAATTTAATAAGTTGGCATTTGCATTACTTGCTCTTTTTTGGATAAATACAATTGCTTTTGAGCTCCAGAATTATAATTCTCAAAGTATATGAATATGGTATTGCTTCGATTTTGAGAAAAACCAAATTTCAATAGGTAAATAATTACCTACATTCCGTATATCAGTCTAATAACATCCAGAAAAAGAGATTTGAAACGTCGTCAAAAAGGAAACAGACACATCTAACAACTTACAACATCAAACACCATCTGTTAGCGAATTAAATAATACCTCTCTAATATGACTAATGAGTTTTCGGCATTGCAAAAAGACAGCAATGAATAAACAAATTTCACAAGGAATACTCTGTATAATGATCGTTCATGTTTTCTAGAACCAGTGACATCTTGGAAGTACAGACGATCATGCAAAAAATTAAGCGAAAAATGCTTTAGACGTATGTATATGGCATAAAATTTTCAGAATTTTTTTCTAATAAAAATTATTAAAAATCTTGTTCTAAGTACTTCAATTCTCGTAATACATTTCTATAGAATGCATACTTTGCAAGATATTCGAAAAAATTGCTACTCGCTAAGAGTAAAAGTAATACTTCCGGTCCGAATTTTTAAACTTCATGTATACAAAAACATTGCAATTCCAGCTATAAATACTTTTGTACTCTTGACAAACATATATAAAATGCATAATTGCAAAAAAATCGTTATTCGATAAGAATAAAAGTGTTACTTCCGGTCCGAATTTTGAATTTTTTTTTTATACAAAATGTATTGAAAGTTAAGTTCTAAATACTTTTATACTCGTAACGTACCTATCTAAAAAGCATAACTTGCGAAATATTCGCAAAAAATTCATTTTTGATAAGAGTAAAAGATCGGTAGGAATTTCGAAAAACTTTTTTAATAAAATTCTTCTCAGATTTAATTTTGAGTATACTTGAATTCTTTATAAATTTGTTTAAACTTAGTAATTGACGAAATATTGGCAAAATTCAATTTTTTCACTGAAGTAAACTACTTCCGGTCTAACGATTTTACTGAAAAACTAATCAGATCTCAATAGGGAGATTATACACGTAAATACAAAATTTGGAATTGATATCTACAGCGGTTTGACCGCTATCGTGGTCACACACAGGCACACACGGAGAGAGACACAGGCATTTTTTAAAAACCACTTTTTCGTATCAGGGGACTTCAAAACGTGGACATCTGCAAAAATCTCAAGGTCGAAAATTTTCGTCATTACAATACTTCCTTATACTACGTATAAACACAACATGAAAATTGCAAAAGTGAGCCCTAATTACAAATCCTGTGACCCCAATAATCCAAAAAACTATAGATTACTGAAATAATTTGTCTAATTTGTCACAGCGTAAAATAACAATCGAATTTATGCATCATCTGAGAAAAATTTATTTAGATAAGAGATGGCCATGGTTAAAAAAATCACTGTCTTGGTAGGTTTAGCTTGTTGTTGGTTCTACATGTTAATTAAATGTCAGTTTCGATATGAAGTTTTATTCGATATGGTTTTCTCGCAATTACATAAATGATTCATCATTGAATGTTATTTTCGTAATAAAAATCTTGATAAAGGGGAATGGATATACAGTATTCTAGCTTACCTGGTTGAAATTCGACAGCAGTTTCCTGATCTTGTATTCTTGAAAGCTAACATTTTCAATGTGGCCAGGAATTGTGTGCAATTGTTCAGAGAAACAGGAAGCGTAACACATATGGACGATGGTGGCAGGTCAATGCTCCATACAGAGGAGAGTAATGAACATGTTCGAGAGATTATCAATAAAGCACCCACAGCATCTTTGCGAAGACTCACACAGCAAGTTCTAGTATCTTATGGTTCATGCAGAACAATTTTATGGAGCGACATTGGTTTATTTCCTTACAAGATGCGGGCTTATCAGGAATTGTTACCACCTGATCATAACAGGCGCGTGTTATATTGCTAATGGTTTACCCAACATTTATTGCACAACAATAACCTCTTGAATTTGACCTCCTTAACGATGAGGGAAGCGTTGTTTCATTTGTCATGGTATATCAATTCACAAACCATGAGGTTGTGGAGTGCTGAAAAGCCTCACATTTCGTGAGTCTCCGTTGCATCCCCAGAAAGTTGTGGTATGGGTTGGTGTTTCTCGCAAACGATTGATACCTGTATTCTTTGAAGAACCAGTCAACATCTTAGAACCCTTTATTAAACAACTTCACGAAGAGTAACTACAACAGGGATGTTTGCAAAATGATGATGAGTTGCAAAACCGAATAGTTGAAGAATGTGCTAATATCACACCCGAAATGCTCCGAACCGCATTTGAAGGCATCAAAAGGCGTGTAAATATTTTTTGCATGAGAATGGTGTCCATTTTCAACATCTAATGTAATAATTTGAAAATAAGCCCATACTTCAATAACTAAATTTTATTTGGTCAGCTGATTAGCTTACATAACCTATACAATTTACACTACTGACGATGAATTAAATGAATGGAAGCTACGTTCAGAATTCCAAAGCAACTCTTTATTTATATAATTATGGTATATGGTATACAGTTTGTCGCCGGATCGACTTTAAAAGAGGGAAAAAAATATTTTTGATTTCACAGAAAATTTCACTCTTGATGATTTACTTTGCTTGTTTCCAAACCCCCAAAACACAAATTACTTTTTATTTAACTCGAGTGGTTCTCGAGATATTATCATTTTTAGAAAATATACAAATTGGGCTCAAGTTTTATTTAATAAATTTAACAAATAACGGTAACATAAAATAAAATTCTCCAAAAACTAAACTATTAATTTTCTATTCAAACAATGCTCTTCCTTTTTCTGGACAGATTTCAATGCGAGCTCTAAATTCATTGAAACTTCGTCTTATTCTAAGATTGATAAGGACTGGACTGCATTTTTTATCCTATTTCTTTATTTGCTCTACATCATTGTATAGTGGCTCACTGTACACAATTTCTTTTAAACGACCCCAGAGATAAAATTTCATTATTGTAAGATCAAGCCTTCTCCGTGGTCATAAATTGGGACCGTCTCTTCCTATCGAGTTATCATGGAACTCTGGATTGAGCCACTGGCGAACAATGCCGGTATAATGAGCAAAGCATTTCCATTCGGTAGTTTAACGGCAATTCATACAGTTCATTAGTTAAAAAATTTTGCAACATTTCCAAATATGAATTACGGTTTAAATGTTGATCAAAAAAATATGGGCCAGTAATGCCATGGAACGAAACCGCACACCACACTTTAACTTTTTTTAAATATTGTCTGCGACAAGTAATTCTAAGTTTGGATTCGTCTCACTCTAGTACCAGCAATGGTGAGACGAAACGACTTCGTTAGTTGAAAAGGTTGATTCATCGGAGAACATAAATCGCTTATGAAAAACTCTGTGGCCCATTTCTAAACAAAAACCCATACGTTTGGCTTCATCACCATTTTCTAAAGTTTGCCCAAATTGCGGTTTAAATAGTAAAATTTTGTTCTCCTTAAATATTCTTTGTAAATGAGATTTACTTATCCCTGTTATTATTGCCCTCCTTCTTAAAGACAACCTTGGAGCTTCTCTTGCGGAATGAACGGCGAGAACTGAAGCAGCATCGTCTTTATCGAACAATTTCTTTGACTTCTTAATGTTTAAAACCCAGCCTGTTTTAAGGAATTTGGTCACCGGAATTTGAAATGGTAACTTCCGGGTATTTTTGGTTGAATTTTCTAATAACAACTCTGCAGCACTCTTTCCCATTTCCGTAATATTGAATTAGATAAATTCTTTGTTGTAAAGTCAACATTATAGCATAAATACTGTTCAAATTATTTAATTTATTAAATTTGCAGTTATACTAACTTATTAGATTTGTCAACTGTTGCCAGTTGTATTTTCAATGAAATCCGCCTAATAGAGTTACTTCTAAAAATTACGAATAAAAACTTATAAGTTCAAATTTGTAAGAAAAATAATATTATCTCGATAACCGTTCGAGTTAAATAAAAAGTTATTTGTGTTTTGGGGGTTTGAAAACAGGCAGAGTCAATCATCAAGAGTGAAATTTTCTGCGAGATCAAAAATAAAAAAAATTTTTCTCTTTTAAAGTTGATCCGAGGACATACTGCATAAATATAGAAGACCCAAAATACGACAACAGATGGTGCCTTAAGATTACAATACCTAGAGTGCCTTTATAACGAGAGTGATGACACGAAATATTAAATCAATGCAAAATAATTCGGCCATTATGTGGGTACCCTGTGGGTATCTGTCAAAAGGTATATAAGAATGTATCTGTAAAATACATTCTTGCAAAAAGACGCCATTTTGGAGGTAAAATTTACGTCAACTTGTCAGAATAAATCTTATCGTGTCACAACTCTGATTATACAGGGTTATGATAAAGTAACGCACAAAATTCATAAAACGTACAATGTTCATTTTTGAAAAAAATGCAAGAACACGTCAAACAGTTTATTTTATTCCGCGTCTTTTAACATAAGTCAAAAAAATAAAACGTCAAATTTGTCAAAGTTATGACGTCATCAATATTTTTTTTAAATATGAAGCTTGGTTTTTTTTTACTTTATTTGATAAAGCTTGTCTTTCTGCATTATAAAGAAATAATTGAAGTAGGGGTCACATAAGAAAAAACTGAGAGAATTAATATGAAACAAAATAAACTAGTTTTTGAATTTATGAAAAGAAACTAAATATTAAGAATTAAAACTTAAAGTTACCTAGTAATAAAACAACTGTTTGTCAGTGTCAGTCTTACAATTAGTGTCATACCAATTTTATTATTATGGCTCCTTTAACGGAAAGAGAAAGGATAGAAATTCTAATGATGGTAGGTAACGGCGATAGACTTCGAAGTCATGAAGAAGCATGTGTTTTATTTAACGAAACACATTTTGAAAGACCTCCAATTGCTAGAAGCATAGTAAGCAGAATTGTTGCAAAATTTAATGAAATCTGGAAGACCGGGAATAAGCGACGATGCAAAGTTAGATATTTTGCTGTCATTAGAAGACAACCCTCACGCAACTACAGCAGAAATTGCCTTACAACAAGATGTTAGTCAGTCGTTTGTAGTAAAGTTTTTAAAAAAAGAAAAACTGCACCCATACAAAGTTCAACTTGTTCACGAACTCTCAGAAGATGATCCGGACAGACGTTTGGAATTTTGTGAAATCTTCATGAGGCATTGTGACGAAAATCCAAATTTGCTTAATAGTGTAGTATTTTCAGACGAGGCGACGTTTTATTTAAGTGGTACAGTAAATCGACACAATTGTCGCTACTAGGCTCGGGAAAATCCCAACTGGATTCAGTCAAAACACACCCAGCGCCCCCAAAAAATTAATGTATGGGTAGGAATCGTCAGGGGAAAATTTATTGGTCCTTATTTCTTTCGTGGGAATTTAACAGCTGAGCGATATTTGGAACATCTTCGTATGGCAGTGCTTCCGGATCTAATTGCGGCATTTCCGGATCCAAATAATAGGGAAAACTTGGATCCCAGTATTTGGTTCCAACAAGATGGTGCACCACCACATTATGGTCTTAATGTTCGAAGGTTTCTGGATAACCAGTTTGAAGGAGGCTGGATTGGAAGACGTGGACCAATGGAGTGGCCACCTAGATCACCTGATCTCACCCCCCTTGATTTCTTTCTGTGGGGACATTTAAAAAGTCGGGTCTACGTTAACCGACCAGACAATTTAGAAGACTTAATGGAACGAATTAGACATGAAATGACTCGTATAACTCCGCAGATGATCGAAGACTCTGTAAATCAGGTCTACCATCGTCTTGGCCTATGTCAGATAGTGAACGTGACACAGTTTGAACAATTCCTGTAAGAAATCGTTTTGGTTTAATGGACTGTTTAGTTAATTTAAATGTTATTACTATAATAAAGTTTATTTTGTTTTTTATTAATTCTCTCCGTTTTCTCTTATGTGACCCCTACTTCAATTATTTCTTTATAATGCAGAAAAACAAGCTTTATCAAATAAAGTAAAAAAAAAACAAACTTCATATTAAAAAAAATATTGATGACGTCATAACTTTGACAAATTTGACGTTATATTTTTTTGACTTATGTTAAAACACGCGGAATAAAATAAACTGTTTGATGTGTTTTTGCATTTTTTTCAAAAATGAACATTGTACGTTTTATGAATTTTGTGCGTTACTTTATCATAACCCTGTATAATATCTCTAACAGTACCCGTATAATAAAAGACTATCCAATATTATTGAAACAAAATTAAAGTTCTTCATTAAGAATTCAAATACAATATAACACAATCTAATATACAGGGTTAACCATAGATAGGGAACAGTCAAAACAGCTGAATAGAAGCAAACAATCATACGGATGTCAAAATACTGAAATGAATTAAAACACCAAATAAATGTTGAATATAACAACTTGCATTGGTAAAATTCTATTTTTTCATTGTGTACACTTTTTTTCAGTATGCACACATTGATATATATTCAGTGTAATATTTTTTACACTTCTATTTTATTCAGTTCACAATAGAGTTGCACGACGCTAGATTAAACTTGCGGGTGATAGTGTAGACACCAATTTGAATGGTCCATGGGATTGCGACCTATTTATCCGATCCGTTTCCTTTTCCACTGGTATTTCTCTATCCCCTTCGTTCACATCGGAACGTTAATTGCAACGTAATAACCGTATTCAAGTTGGCTTCTCGGTCGTGCTTTACTCGTATTCGGAATCCTAACAAGTTCTAGTGTATACTATTGGCGGTGATTATTCAAATATTGAAGGGATTTGTTTCCTTCGTCGAGATAAAGGGCATAAACGATTTATACTATTGCCAGGACGGGTTATGCGGTACACTGTTACGATTTCCATTTCTCCGTTTGCCTCGTTTCGTATCTCATAAATTTAAACAGTGAGGATAAGCTATTATTCTTATGGCATAAATGAAGTAGTTTCGCTCGCCATTTCTTTTCATAAGGATTTCAATGGAAAAAATATTATTTAGATGGTCGTTAACTTCTACGCTCAGCTGCTTTCATCTTTTTCTTCACATAATAATTAAAATCCCATTTCATAATTTTAGGTTTTATGGCTTTTTTTTATAGCAGCTTTCTCATGTTACTCTACCGCACTTGCAATCATCATTATTCTCTAACAATTTTAAATTGAGAAATTAGTGAGTTAGAAAAAGGTTTAGTCAAATTCTAAATGCCAAAAACCTCTGCATGAAATGATCCTTTTAAAGAAAGTTATATTTTCTTAAATTTAATTTTTTTTTAATATCATTAGGTACTTATAGACCGGATGTAGGAGGCCGAAATTACGATAGGCAAAAGAAATAATGTGTAACATCAAGCAGTTACTGAATAGCACTATCCATATGGTGAACTGCAATATCTGTTGTTGTCGCGAAAACGGCCAGCAAAGAAGGCGATTTTGCTGTTAAATTCCTTTCGTCGTGGGCGTAGGTAGAAGCCTGAGGAGTATTTATTTTTTTTTCTATTTACCTTATATTTCGTAAGACAAATAAAGTGCGGAGAGTTAGTTTCGTTTTTCAATGTTTTGACGTTAATTACATACTTCGTAATTTTTGTAATAGTTCCTGTTTAATACTCTTTCATTGAATCTGCTTTTCCCAATTATCTTGACGTAAGTGTGCATTGGATTTCGTTAAGTTTCAATACCATACGCATACACCTTAGTTATCACTTATTTAGATCTAGAATATTGTTTATGTTCCTTTTTCAGGTATGATATGGAAGAACGTCGAGAATGGCATCGTGAAACAATGGCAAGTTGGATTAAGGGTAATACTGATTGTATGTCCATTGTCAGTGATTCCGAAATTTATTGCAAAGTCAGTAAAATATCGTTACAGAATGCCCAAAAATCCTCACAACATGTCACTTAGCATCGCTAAAACACACAAAAATTGGACCCGTTGGAAGCTGACAATTTTAACGAAGAACTCTGTAAAACTTTAATGGCGACTAATATCTCATTAAATAAACTTGATAATCCCACTTTGAAAACATTTCTCCAAAAATATACTGGTCGAAATACTCCTGATGAATCCACCTTACGCAAATATTATGTTCCTAAGTGCTACCCGAAAACATTAGAATGCATTATAAGACATCTTTCAAATTAGTATATGCCTATGGATAAGTGCCGACGAAACTGTCGATATATTAGGACGCTGTGTGGTAAATGCTGTAGCTGGTGTACTACATCCAACTATTCCATATAACGCATATGTAATAGCATCTAAAGTTATAAATACAGTTGATGCGGAAACAGTTGCTAAAACCATTGACTAGAATGTGCACAAAATGCTTTATTCGGACGAGAGGTAAAAGGAAAAAATACTTTTTTGTACCAGTAGTAAAAAAATCATAGCATTTTTACACATAACAAAGCGCCACGAAAAGTCATTTCTCGACCTGGAACTAATAACTTATTTGTCAACATCAAAAGCCTACTTATTTGTTTATATGAAGCTTTATTACAAGGGCATTCTTACATGTATCAGTAAATTTATTCATAATTATTAAGGTTTCAAGATCCAATTAGACTACTGGTACAAAAAATAGTATACATACTACGGTTGAGAAGACTATTATTGCCCTTGTGGCTTAATCTCGCCTATCGGGCAATAATAGTCATGTTCTCAACCTTTGTATGTAATATACTATTATTTGTTAGTGACAGTGCCGCATATATCTTAAAAACAGGCAGACTATTAAAGTAAACATATCCTTATATGCTGTATATTACTTGTATAGCACATGCTCTCCACAGAATCTGTGAATATATCAGAGACACCTATCTGGGCGTTAATAGACTTGTATCCGCTTTTAGAAAAGTTTTCAGAAATACACCATCGAGAGTGGGTCTTTACAAGGAAAAACTACCATGTTTGTCACTGCCTCCATCGCCAGTAATAACTAACTGGGGAACATGGTTGGAAGCTACTAGTTTTTATACAAAGAATTTCAATAGTTTTCAAAATGTCGTTACATTTTTAAATGACGATGTTCGAAGTATTTCTAAGTGCAAGAAACTAACACAAATCCCAAATTTAAAAAAACCAGTTGTTATTCCTTCAGGAACACTTTGGAAATTTGCCTAAACTAATCACATATTTTGAAAATCGAAATCTCAAATTAAAAGATGGGTTAACCACATTATATGTGGCTATTAATAATTTCAAGAGTATTCTAAGTGACTTCGGATGTGGCCTTCGGCAAAAGGTAGATGCAGTTTTTAATAAAAATCCAGATTTAAAAACAATGCTGAAATTGTGTATGGGGACAATGACACAAAATCTAACTGCTAAATACGCTGAAATAAAAGAATATTTCCAGTATGCACCTATAACAACCAGTTGCGATATAGAAAGGACGTTTTTTCTCTACAACGATGTACTTCATTCAAAGAGAACAAATCTTATAGAAAAGAACTTTGAGAAAGTATTGCTTGTAAATATTAATACCCCTTCACTCAACTTGAACTACAAAATGAACAAATAATAACGTATTTTGTATTTTATAGATCACCACCCACTTGTTATCCAATTATATACATAAAATACTCTTTAAACTCTTTAAAAATACAAAATTGCAATAGTACGCCCATGGGCGATGACTCATCGGCTGCTCTTGTCCGATCTATAATCATTACTTAACAAAAATAGAATGCTATTTTATTAAAAATTTATTATATCAACATTCACTTTGAGCCAAATTGACATTTTATTTATAACCAATTTAGAAAAATTTTTCCAATTTATATATTATCCACCAGCGGAAAATATACAGCAGATAAGTTTCCTGTGCAAAAACTGAGCCCTCAAAAAAAAATTAATAATATGAATAATAGAAAATATAACGTCTTGAACAAGTATTCTGTGATCACGTGTAGGTAGTACTGATAGCACTTCACCGAAAGACAGGTTTCTTTCCTTATTTGGATGAATACGTAGGTGTAAATAGTGCACAAATATAAATAATTATTATTCTGTATGTATTTACAAAATCAGCATTGTGCAGATATTAATCAGTGGGTTGAAAGAACTGGTGATACATCCCTTAAAAGGACCAATCCTTCTAAGGTGTATAAAAACCATCGGACTTGTGAAATAGGTACTAAAATAACTAAGTAAAAACAATTTATTTTGATATTTAAGTAAAATAATGATTATATATATAAAAGTCTAACAGCAACAGATAAGCAACATTTAATTATAAAAATAAAGAAATGACGCTACTATTACCTACTATTAACAAAAGGTACACCTGTATAATATTTTGTACACAATATGTTTATTTTTATTTTATTTAATGTATGTTATGTAATGTGTAATATACAATAATTAATAATTTTTTGGATTTTCATTTTTCCATTCCCTATGTGTATATTTTTCATATTATATATGTATTTATTGGTATTTACGAAGTTCATTCAATGATGAACATGTTGCAATTTGAATATGAATTGTTCATGTTAATCACTGTATAACATTTGTAATGTAAGGCTGAACGCCCGCTTCAAGCTGAGTTCGATTTGAAATAGGCGTACCACTGCTTTTCGGGCAAATGTAAGAAAAGACAAATGTTTATGGGTCCGTGTGCTCTGTCTTATGCTGAGGAAAAAGATAGAGAAAAGAACTTGTCACCTAATCTAATCTGCCTGTAATTTATGGCTGCGATATGGTCTCAGATAATCGCCGGTTGGCCCACATGTTTGGCAGTCGGGAAGCAACCCCCCCTAAATTAAACAATCTATATTTTCTCAAAAACACAAAAAAAGTGAAGCTGAATATGTAAAATCACCTGCCGGATTCAAATTTTGAGTTGGAAAATAAAATCGAAATCGCGAAAAGGTCGAAAAATCGTTTTTTTGTGTAAATTTTAAAATTTTCATTTTCTTGAATTTTTAATACTTATCTCGTGATATCTCAGCAATGCAAAGAGCTAGGGCTCTGTTTTTTTTAAGGTTATACCCTAAAGTATTTGGATGATACTAGTGTTTTCGATTTTTCTTTATGGTGTGTAAATTTTATAAAAAAAAAAGTTTTAGTAGACGACCAATTTGTGTAAGGTATTTTTCAGCTATCGAGTAACTAATCTTATTTTTCAGATTTACCCATATATATGTGAAACAAAATAAAGCCAACATTCCAAAATTATTTTTTGTGCAATAAATAAATTTCTAGATCGTTTCAGAAGCAAATTATTGCGAGTCAAATATAATAATTATACTCCCTGCCCGCAAGCCGTGTGAGTCCTAGCATGCGCTTCTAGCAGGTGTACCATTAGGGACGGGAAGAGATATTGCTTTTACTTTCTGATACGTAGTATAAGGAAGTATTGTGACACTGACACTGTATATGTACACTATATTGTAAAGAAAATATCAACGGTTTCGATAAAATAATGTCCGAGTAACGATTACTTTCTTAACATACACCGATCTCAGAAGTATTTTACAAACTGCGTAGAAACTGCCCGAAATGGTAGGCGGAGCTACCTCTCGACACAATGTGCGAGCGTACCACATACTCTATTTGATTTCAGTGAATTTCGCCCAAATTTCAAAATTTTGTTTGCCGTTTCGTGACCTTATTTTTAAAAATTAAGAAAAAATAAAATTTATGTATTGCTGTTGAGTGTTACATAATTTTAAATAAAAGCTTGTTTTTTGAAATTTCTTACATTTTTATTTTTATTTAGGGCCCTTTAGACAATTTCGAAGAAATTACGATTTATCCATTGAAAGGCATTTTTTTTCTTAAATTAGCGTGTAAATTCGGTAAGGTTTTCATGAAAAATACGATTATGAAATGGGAAAAACGATTTCGAGGCCGGGCGTATAGCCTTAAGAAGGGTATTTATATGCATATATTTCATATTTTTATATGATCATAATATTGTAAAAATTCTAATAAAAACTAATTTATTTTATCATAGAAAAAATTCTAACAGAGTTGTATGTGTGTATATCTATACAGGGTGTCATTTTGAAAACGTACCACCCTCTATATTTCGGCCCCTATAGAAATTCCAAAAATATGCAAAAACACGTCAAACTTATTTTTAAGGGGGACATTTTGTAGGCTGGTTTTCAATTAAATTACATCAACCCTCTAGCGGGGGTGGACATAACCTCTAAAAATTTAAATGGAAATGGGGGTTGAGTGATACCTCATTTTAAAGGTCGTTTAACCCGCTTTTCAAAAATGCTAATTTCTTGTCCTTTATTTTTAATACTTTTGAAGAAATCAAGTCAAACCATGAACATACAAGTATCAAGTGTTTTGCAATAAAACATTAAAAAACTAATAAAAAGTAACTTATTTTATAAAATTTTAAATGCTAAATTCTTGTTTAGAAAATAATGGACAACATTTCGAAAATTTTATAAAATAAGTTACTTTTTATTAGTTTTTTAATGTTTTATTGCAAAACACTTGATACTTGTATGTTCATGGTTTGACTTGATTTCTTCAAAAGTATTAAAAATAAAGGACAAGAAATTAGCATTTTTGAAAAGCGGGTTAAACGACCTTTAAAATGAGGTATCACTCAACCCCCATTTCCATTTAAATTTTTAGAGGTTATGTCCACCCCCGCTAGAGGGTTGATGTAATTTAATTGAAAACCAGCCTACAAAATGTCCCCCTTAAAAATAAGTTTGACGTGTTTTTGCATATTTTTGGAATTTCTATAGGGGCCGAAATATAGAGGGTGGTACGTTTTCAAAATGACACCCTGTACATATACCTATATATTTGTTTGTATCCATAGATAGTAAATTAAGCTTGTATAACCTCATTCCACTTGTACGTAGTATGTATATCATTCATATGCATGTGATTTTTAATGCATGTATGAAGTGGTTTAGAATTGCCGCCGTTAAAACGGAACCTCTACTTATTGTTATCAAAATGCATCGTGGTGTGGGACACGCGATCGCCGACGAACGTTAATTATGAATTTTTAATTAACGCAAGCCGATCGATGGGAAAATTAGAGAGACGTTTGCCGTCTTGTCGACTTGGCGGCGGTGATTTTCTGAAATGGATTAATGAAACCATTAAGAGGGACATTTCGGAGCACTTTCATGGAGCGCTAATTACGCTGGTAAACACGAAGTCTGTGATTTTTTTTCCACTGGATAAGAAGAATTAAAAATCGCAATAGAGGGTTGGGACAGGGGGAGCACTTCTTGTAATTAGATGGCTTTCAAATTGTGGATTTTCGAAAGAGTCTTTAGTGATTTTCTGTTCGAGACGTTAGAGCACAACAAACATTTGTGATGACAGGCGTACCTACTTATAATTATACTTAAAAGTACAACACGGTCACGTAAACCCTTAATCAATATGGTTTGATATTTTTGAGAAACTTTATAAGATGACATCAGATCCATTTATATGTAATACTACTTACAAGTGTTCTGTTTAAAACTGATTTTGCAAAAATTTTCCTGAAAAAGTTGTTCACATTCTGTAGAAGCTTAAAACAATAATTTAACAGTTGGCCTCAAAATTTAAAAAACCCAAATGGCGAGAATGTAAACCAACATCAAAACTTTGACAGAGATTATGGAACATATTATTAATCTTTCTTTAAAGTGATTTTGAAATACATAAAATTCATACCTTGAGAACTGGTATGGAAGAAAATTTGTAGAATAAATTTTATTTACGCAAATGTAACACAGTCCCCCATACGCAGGGCTATTATTTTGCACTTCATCTATAATATATTCGCTTCATTAGAAGAATCTTTATCATCTGATTTGAATAAATCTCGTACATGCGATTGAGTTACTTTCGTTTTATTTGATTCAGTCTTCGAAGCCTCTTTATTCACCTCAGTGTTTTCATTTGCCACAGTCTTTTTATTAGTCACAGTTTTTTTTTTATCCGTCACAGTCTTCTTATTACTCTTATTTACTAATTTGCGTTTCTGCTTTTTCTCAATTTCAAATTCCTTTTCTTCAAAAATCTGTCTAAACCACGAAAACCTTATGAAATAAGGGACATAAGGGTTACTGTCTTTATTTTCCTTTATCTCGGGAGTTTCTGGCCAGAGTAGTTAATCCGATAGGTTCATATTTCAGTTTGCTGTTTCTTCAGTAGAGTCACCTTCAACTGCCAAAGGTATCAAAGATCCACTTAGATCAATCCTTATAGACATGTTAGTCGTTGGTCTTTCGGAACTACTTGACGTCTTAGCTGGAGTAATCACTTCCAGGCAATGTTTGTATTGTAAGGTGGCGGACTTAAGTGTTATTCATTTAAATTTATTGTGGCGTTTGGATTAGAATAACATATCATTATGTTGCCTTTGGTACATTATATTTCTTGTACGTGCCTTTAATGGATGCTCCATTTTTAATTTTATTCAGAGCCGATATAACCTGCTCTTCATTGTAGTTTTTATCTTCAGCATCTGTTGAAAAGACGAAATTAGGAAATTACTTAATAGATACCAACCAATAAACATTTTGTAAATCAGGGAAAACCTTAAACAAGAAGAGGTTGAATTAAAATTTTGGTTGCATCAGCAATGATATAAAGTAAACGAGAGAGTAAGAATTTGCAACCTTACATTTTATTGAATAACCACATTCAAGATTAAGTAGGTACCTAGGTACCTCCCCATTGGGTAGGTAACACAGGTACTTTTAATTAAAATTTTCCCAGCATATTTGTTCAGTAAGTAATGCCGATTGGTGCGAATATTTAAATCTGTGTGTACTTTTGGTTCCAACGATCCCAGCATAAATCGGAATACTCCATTCATTGCCACCCATCCAATTATTGGTAAAACGCAATTTTGCAAACCAATAGTTAACACCCTAAGAAAATGAGGAAATTTGGAAATTATAGCATTTGTTTTAACAGAATTATGGCAAACAAAGTTAATACTCCAAAACAAGAAATAAAGGCCACGACCTCCAAGTAAGACTAGCAGTTATTAACTCATTTTAGAAATTGAATCCTTAAGCAAATCATAAGAAACTCACCTAAAGTCACAACGCTCAAGATGGACACTTGTCACAAACAGAACTATCAAAACATCTGCGTCGTATGTGCAACAAGTGATGCAGAGTTGCTACATTATGGGAAAAAATACTTCATGTAGAAAACGAGTGCATTTTTGCTTATTACAGCCATAAACAAAAGAACGTGCCAATTATTGAGGGCCTACCAGCAATGCCCCCGTTACCCTATATGTTTACTACATAATCAAATAACACCCAATTTAATGTATTTTTGTATACAAATTTACATACTAATTTTTATCGAATTATTTTTTTACTAATCTTACAGATTGGGTGAAGCAAATGTACCTAATTTTATTATATTTCTCTCTAGGTTTTAAGTAAGTGGTCAATATATTTAAGAAAACAATATTTTTTGTACGAACTTTAAGGGTCTCTATCAGTACCGAAAATGTATACGCGAAAGCACCAATTCTTTTCGCGTAAATAACATCTTCAACGTTCAATTCTACAGGGAGATCCATATTTCGATAGGCTAACAAAGTTGTTTTCAAGGTCTGACTAAATTAATTATTTCTAATTTTTTATCCTAACACTTTTTATGGTTGAATGTTCTTCAGACTTACACCAAAATGACGAGCATGCTGCGAGCTGGGGCGAACCACATTTATTATTTTAATAAATGTTTTAATAAAAGTCTAATTCTCTGTTTTAAAAAAAAATAATATGCAACCAACATAACTTTGATGAGAGGTCGGACTCGCTAATCCATCAAGCAGGTATCGACAACCCAATTCGTCTGTCGATTTTACCTATAGGTACCTACTTAGGCAACGTATTATTAAATTTAAGTAAATGATATTTAATAAACCCGATTGAATCTGATGTCATTTGTTGCTTGTAATTTACTTTTATTATTTTCAGCTTCTATATTTAAAAAGGGTACAATTTAATATATTATTATTAAGCACTTTATAAATATTTGTTATTATAAATTTATGTAATGTAAAAAAACTGCATTCCAGGCCTACCATGTACGTGCTGAATTTACTAGTTGTTCAGTCAAATTTAAACGTAATTGTCACAATTTCCCAAAATAACCTGCTCCCTGTGTTTTTTGCTAAACTAAAGTATTCATGATTAGACATAACAATTAGAGATACAATAGAAATATGGTTTGTTTGCTTTTATTTCAACTTAGTTTGTGTGCGTCCATAGTGATTATAAGTTGAGTTGAAGTAACTTTCTAAAAATAGGTATCCATGGCAAGAATAAGATTTCTGGAATTAATCGCCGGAAAAGCATAAACAGAAGAATGAAAATATTGCATAATAAGAGGTAAATATAAGGATTATATTTTTTCTATCTAACTGACAATATTTGCCTTACTTTTGTAACTAGTATAAAATGATGTATGGTAGAAAGCACCAAACAATCCACCTTCGTCATCCAAATCCATGATGTAATAGTTGTAGTATGTCAATGTTGGTATTGTGATCGACGTATAAAATTTACGAATTTTTGGCTGCCTCTCCAGATGGTCTTATCGATCAAGATGCTATTTTGGAAATAAAATGTCCATATGCTGCTCGAAGCATGGACGTAGAAAATGCAGTAAAAAACAACATAAATGACTACTGTTACATCGAAAATAATAAAGTTACGCTAAAAGAAAATCATTGTTATATGTAGCAAATTCAAGGTCTCTTGCAAATAACAAATCCAAAATGTTGCTATTTTTTATTTATACTTTTAAGGACTGTCATTGCGAAGTTATTGTAAGAAATAAGCTATTTTGGGAAGATCAAATGGTCAGTAAATTGAAAAAGTTTTATTTTTCTGTACATTTACCTGATTTGATAGATTCAAGATCCAATAGAAAAACATGGCTTTAAGAGACATTAAATGTAAAGATTTATAACTGATAATAGTCGTTTATAATAATTAGAGGTGAATATGCAATTTTATTTTATTGTCAATGATAAATTGTATCCCTATAAAATGCAGAATATTGTACCTCTACCTTGTTTATTTTATTTGTACCTAATAAGAAGCATATTTTTACTATTAATATTGTATGTATAGTGTATATTTTAGCTATATTTTTTTATAATGTGTTTTAATGAAATTGTTTGTATCTAATAATAATTATTATATTGTGTCTTTCTTTAATTTTGATGTAATTTTTTTATTATGTATCTTATTAAAACTGTATTGAATAAAGAAAATGCAAGTTCATATTTCTTGTAACTTTTTTCTCGCTCTACCTGTCCATCAAACAAATTTTATCTAAGTACAATTTATCATTTACTAAAATATTAAACACAGGCTTCAGAGGGCGTTCTGTAAAATGTCTAGTAATAATCGTAGATTTATGGGTCAAGTAAAATCCAAGCGGGTGGTACACTAATCTCTTGATTGACAGTTGTTAATTTTACCTGAGTACGTTTTGTATGGTTGGTTGTATAGTTACGAAAAGATATTTTAGTTGACTGATTGACACCCTTAAGGCTCCTCTGTACCTGGCTAGAATTTCTGTTTTCTACAGGCATGTGGGTTGCATACTCCCTGTTTCTAACACCGGCGACAGCTGTCAATCATCTCAAATATTCGACCGCACAAGGTCATAAAAGCCGTTTAGGGGTAAACCTTTCTTGCCGTCCTTACTGATGAAAAATGAAATTCATTTTATAGTGTATTTAGTGAAAATAGATGTGAGAGCAAACAAACACTGTGATACTTTCCAGTTTATACAATATGTATATTTTAAGATGTTAACACATTTTGTTATACCAATAATAGAGTTTCTTTTAGCAATTGAATATTTAGCATCATAATATGAAAACAAACTTTACATTTATATTATTACCTGAATATCCTCGTTCTTATATTGTAATGTTCTCCGATTGAAAATAAAACACTTTTTCTTTGCTATTACTTAGTATCTAATTTTGCATATTATTTTGCATTTCTAACTCACTTGTAGTTGTATTGATGATTGTTAGTCGTATTGTTAATTCTTTTTCCTGCGTAACATTAGTTGTTTATTAGTCGTTATTAATTAATGGTAATAGCATATCAAAAAGTACATATCATAAATAGAAGCTTAAGAAGTTGCAAGAACGATTTTGTTACAAACTTAGAGAAATATCAGAAATGTCAGGAGGGAATATGTACATATGTGAAAAAATTCATACGTAGCAACGTTTGAAATTTAGAACAGCCATTGTTAGTGCAATAAAGCACCGTAAAGTAGAATCCTCACCAGATCACGTCAAAATTGAAAATTTAAAAAACGATCTTTCGAACGGTCCTCGACATATTTTCGGCGATCATTCTAATTGCGCTACATATTTTTGCGATAAACAAAATCAAGCAACTGTAAATGAAATGCTCAATGAATTTCTAAACAGTTCCACTTACACAAGTTTTTTCAAATGTTTAAATAGAGTTGCAAACTTATTGTCCAGTTTGTTATATGATATTGATAACAATGCTGCTGAGGCATTTAATTCAGTTGTAAACAAAGTTATTAGGGGTAAACGAATAATTTTTTCTTTGAAGGGTTCTTACGAGGGTAGATGTTACGCAGCTGTAATAAGTTACAATAACAAGGGGTTATTTATTTTAAAGATTATTGCAAATATTAATAATGGTAAAGTAGGTAAGTATACAAACAGTTTTTCTAAAACACGCGTTAAAGTAATTGGAAAAAAAGTAAAACCATTGAAGCGAAAACGCATTCAAAGCGCAGATTCCGATTATGGACTTAGTAATCTAGATAATGAAGACATTCCAGATATGAATGAAGCACAATATAAGATCGCAAAACATACATTTTTAGATAACATTGATAAAGCCGATGTTGATATAATTCAAGAAATAACATTAGGATAAAGCTCAAATCCTGTCTGGTTTAAGGAAAACTCAATTAGGCTAACTGCGAGCAACTTTGGAAAAATATGCAATATGAGACCTTCGACCTATACAAGATGCAATGTAAATCAGAAATTGTATTCATGGCAAAATTTGCAAACATATAGGTTGCCAAATTCATTACAACTCGGTATAAATAGCGATAATAAGGCTATTGAAAAATATCAAAATCAGTTTAAAATTGAAATAAAGAAAACTGGTTTATTTATTGATATTGAAAAAAAGTTTTTAGCCGCATCCTCTGACGGATTGATTGGGGCTAATGCTGTTGTGGAAATAAAAGCCCCATATTCTGCGAGAGAACTAACAGTTCAGGAAGCCATTCGAAATAAGATAATTGATTATTGTACAATTAATGATGCTGATGAAATTAAGTTAAAACCGGATCATAATTACATGTACCAAATACAGGGTCAGTTACATATAACGCGAAGGGATGAATGTTACTTTATAGTATACACAGAAAAAAATATAGCTTGCTAAATTATTGAAAAGGATGATAATTTTTGGAATACGAAAATGGTAAATGTTTTGGAACAATTTTATATGAACGCTTTATTACCAGAAATAATTGATTCCCGTATAAATAGGAAAAAACCTATCAGAAGTATTTTACGTAGAGACTTGCAGATATAGAGTACATATTGTAGTAACCCTGAGTGTAATAAAATACCCAAGTAAAATCTAACAATGAAATTATCATTCACTCATAATATTTCTTTATTACATCCTGGGTTAGACATTTTTTTGTAAATAAGTATGACAAAAGTTCTTGATCATATATGGCAATCCAGAGGAATTGTCACACGTTGGGTTAGCCGATAAAATAAAGTAATATGTTTTCAATATTATGCCTGACTTTATTATAATATGTAATATTTATTTGCCCGTAACTAACTCAGTCGTTATAAAAATCTTGATTGTACTTCAAATATTATAAATCATATATTTATGACAATTAAGTTTACTTCTTTGTAATTTATTTTCTTATAGTTTCTTTTTTTCTAATATAAAATTTAATCCGGTCCTGTCTCTTTAGTTTTTCCTATAGCGTATAAAACCCTAGTACTATTCATCATATAAGTTGGTAATCCGTAACTAAACTGATCTTACCGCTTGAAGTGAGAACTAACCTGATTAGTTTGCTAAATATTTATTTTAATCGATAAAAATATCTTTACTATAAGTTCAATTTGAATTCTACTCCACTTATTATCTTATAGTATGGTAAGTTCTTTTTATACAAATACTATAACTCTCTTATACCTTAAACTATTTATATATTTCTATTTTTTAGGAGATTCCACACCCATATACGAGATAATGTTTACTTGTCAGAATGCTTCAACATAAATTAAAACACAGATGGATGTATAACCATAAATATAATCTACTAATCAAAGATATTTAACAACGTTGATGTACCTGATGAACATGCCTATAATATTTACAATTTCCTTTATAAAACCTGTCCAATATTTATTATAATATGGTTATGATAAGAATGAAATACATAACTACCGAACGAGAGGACACACACACATAAGAGCAAAAAAACACAGAATAGTACGATGCGTACAAATACCAACAGCAGATGCGATAAAGGACTACAACAAATTAACAACAAAAATAAAAAACCTGGACCACCGTAACTTTCACAAGCAAATCAAGAAGAGGATATTGAAAATATAAATAAAATCGAGAAAAAACCTGAGAGACATCCAGAAAAAAATAAAAGAAGAGAAACAACACACAGGAGCCCTCAATACCGCTCGTGTGAGAAACTGGAGAAAACCAGGATCTTGCAATGAGGCTGAGGACCGAAGGGGACATGTTATGTACATGTGTATATGTATATATGTATTTATCTATGTGTATGTACATGTTTTTTTGGAATAAAACGTTTATATCTTAAAAAAAAAAAAAAAAAAATTGTATAAAATTTTCAAATTACTGAAGGTAGGTTTGTTTATTTTAAGTGTATAACTTTTTATAAATGAATATTATTACTTTTAAATACAAATAGTACTATAATGCCGTTATTTATGGCTGTAATTTATAACAGAAATATTTTGAAGATAAATTATTCGATCGATAAAAATTCAAATCATGGAAAAATAGAGATATTCAAATAAAATATTAACAAATAACTAATACAACCTTGTTTTACAATAGGGTTACTTCTTGATAAGGAAATTTATTAATTCTTGTCTCCTTGTAGACTCGGATAGACTTGAATCCCTCAATCGAACAGCTGTTTGTGCTTCGTGAAATTTATTTCAAGTGATCGAAATGAATTTTGTACTAGATATACAAGTACTTGGTTCCTCGGACTGGATATTATACTGGTTCAAATCTCCTACCTCGGACTCGGACTGGATATTAGACTGGATCAAATCTCCTTTATCAAACTGGATATGCACGTTCTTTCTTCGTCCCAGGAAAACTTTACTACCTATGGTCCCTCGTTGGTTTCGGAATTTTTCAATAAATCAATCCTTTTATAGTAAGTAATTTTTATTTATTTAAATCCTTTATGCACCTAAATCTTCTTATATAATCTCTTTATCCTTGTATACTGCTTATTTTACAGTAATGATACACTAATATTTTGTTAATATGTCAATTAACTTTACACAGTATAAGAATATTAATTTCCTACACTAAAAATACCTTTTAATCACTTTTAAATATAAAAATTCGGCGTTATTTCTTAGAACCGAATTTTTATGAACTCTCTTCTCATAAAATTTATTAGAAGTTTTTTTTTTTGCCCTCATTTCCCTAGTGATAATATTCCTTTTTGAATTGACCAATCTCTATTTAACACCTCTTAATTATATTCAAAATACCTTCTATTAATTTACTATTTTCTCGAATCCCTTTCTGTACAACTGTACTTATATTTTCACAATTTTAACCATGAATTTACCAATAAATTTAAGCATCTAGAACAATTTAAAAACACAATCTATTAAAATTTCCAGTAAGTGTCAAAATCTGTCATCCACTGACATTTCCTCTAAATTAAATTTTATGGGGGAGTTTTTGATCTATTTTGACGTTACATTTAAACAATATTATCCTCCTTTAACATCAATTCTCATCATTAAAGACTATTGAACAAGTTTTTACAATTTTATATTACATAACAAACACTCAATTAATTTCAAAATCTCTACTTTCCAGGTCTTGGTCTTATTTGAAAAACTATGGACCTTATCCACACAACTTTACTACAAACAGTAAATATACGATTGTAATTATAAAAATTAGTACTAAAAATATTTTTCCTCATAACTTCATTTTTATTTATAAGTTTTTCAATCTTTTAACATTTAAAATTAAATTCAAATCATATCCATATATAAATATTGATGGTAGGTATCTAGCACTACCTCAATATATTCAATATGGAATCATTGGGTGGGGAGGTGTTTCGGAATGTTACTTGAGAAACTTAGATATAGTTCAGAAGTGGATATTAAAGATTATTTTCAATAAACAAAGGCGATTACCCGAGTGGAGGAGAATTATTTGAAACGGGTGTTTTTGATGTGCGACAAGTGTACGCTTATGCTATGCTTATACATCTTAAAAAAACAAAGAAATTATTAAAATAGGTGAACACAATTATAATACTCGGAATAAAGATAATATCATACGTAAAACTTTAGCTTTGAAGGCAATTGGACAAAAAAAATTACATATCTCGCCCTGAAATTTTATGATTATTTGTTTCGGGAGGTAAGATTTGAGAAGTCCTACAGATCATATAAAAAAATAAAATATTGGATAGCGAAACCGCGACAGTTCTTTCATGATTTGATATCTGGGGGTATGTGTATGCGGTGAATTAATTTGCATGCGGCGGCTTATACGGGGTTGGGAATAATAATATGAACCCTCAACACAAAATACGTTTGTATTTTAATAGGTTTTCTCATGCTTCATAGTGTCCACGACCTAAAGAAAAATATTCATTGCGGCCTTGTAATGGTCGTAACGATTAGCCGACCCCCCGCTGGTTAAGTACCTAGCTATTATAAATCAAATAATATGGATTTGTTAAATGTATAAGGGGCTGCCTAGATTAAAATTTCTGGCAGAAAATTATAGAGCTTACAATTAAATTATCAAAAGAATGAAAGAATTTTATTTAAAAAAAAATGAGAGCGCACTTGATAGGTGAATTCTCTACACATCGATATAAATTTCAACTAAAAATCATTATAAATAGCCACAAAAACCGGTTTTTTATAAAAAACATTTATCGCAATATCTACAAAAATAAGGCTTATTTCACAAATTTGATATTGCAGCGCACTTAAGCAGCATATTTGATACCCACACAAACACCGATCTTTCCTTCAAATATAAAAATGGAGCTTAAAAATCTGCTACCATTTTGTATTGTTCTCTGGGGTGGTACAGAGGAGCCTTAACACATGTGCTATACCAATGGGGTATTTTCTCTCAATGTCTTTCTAGTGCACTCGGGAAACAGCCTCCTGTACTCCATTAGGCATTGTAAAATAAATGGTTTTAGTTCTTCATTTTCAGTAAGTAGTCCATTATACCCTTCCATCAATATAACTGTTCTCTCAGCAGTGTCGTTAACACAAACCAATGTTTCCACGATCTTTTTGGCCTTGATGAGCTCTTCATTTTCATCTCATTTTGAAATATCTATTAGAAGAAACCCTGTATCAATTTCGAAAAGCTGCAATAAATTAATACCTTCTGGACCAACGAAATCGTGTATTGTTTTATCTACAAGAAGAGTAAAAGACAAAGAAATTTTTACCATGTGCAGCCAAATGAATGCAAGAAAAAAATGGTCAATATCATATCTGTTCCAGCTAAGCACCTAACATGACCTGCTTTTCTTTGATTATTTAAAAATGTCTTATATTCTCGGTCTTGATCATTTTCATTGGGTCTGCATGCGCCATGTCAAAAAACATATCAATTTTGCTTCAAAGTGCCCTCTCCCGCTTCCGATACTTTCTCCGTCCTTTGTCGAAATTCTTTTAGTTCTCTCCATTCTGTATGGAAGTCAATTAATTTCTTTACGCAATAAGGAACAGCTCCAGGGGAAACTCGAGCTTTCTCCCAAAAAATTAAGCTTTCCCGAATTCTTAAATTGACGCTTTCACTAATTTTCAACTTAACTTGACGCGAATTATAAAATAACACTTAAGACTTCTCCATATGCTGGCAATCTTGCAGAATTTGATGAGTAATCATTCCTACAACAAAAATATTCACATCACTTCTCAATTTTCGAAATATTTTTCAGCAAAATATAAAGCACTTACCTGTAAGCGTACTATAAAATTATTGCGGAAATGAATTTCGATTCAATTCGAACGTAATCTTATCGTCGACTGAAAAGGTATATCGGTGGTTATTGTGAAGATCTGACATGTTTAAACGTGTTACAAGCAAGCGAAGTTCTCGTGGCAAAGTTAACATCCTACTTTATGCAAAGATGCACCACAGGTTAAACATTTTTAGAATAATTATATTCACTCAGCATTGTTTTAAATGCAAAACTGCTGAAACACGTGAAATTTAATGTTGGGAATGGTAAATGTTTAAGTCCACATCGGCATGGGTTAATATCCTCGAATTTGGCTGAAATTTTTTAAGTGAAAACTTCTATGGGCGCGTTGATGCATTGATTGTTGGGCAGTGAACGAGACAGAGCCTTCACGCTCGGAATGAAACGCTAGTTCGGGTAAAGTCGGCTCAACGTTCGGCTTTGTATTGTAATACTAACTAGCGGTATTTAATTTCAATTAAATTGAAATTTAGAATAAATACGCGAAATATTGTATTTTTATTTTCTGAAAAATTCTTGTCCGCGTGCAGATTCGATCCCGAGCCGCCCGGGTACTCGTATGAGAATTATAATATTGTATATATACATGCGTATAAAACAAGAAACAGAGAATATTGGGTAAAATCCGCTGTAGTGCAACCGTAGACACGTGTTTCTGACTAATTGGTCGTCATCAGTACGGTGTAGCCAAGAAATAAGGTGGGATATCCTCGGAGATAGAAGCATATACGGTTGCACTACAGCGGATTTTACCCAATATTCTCTTTTTCTTGTTTTATTTTATGTATCCGCGATAATTCCTTTATTGATTACATGCGTATATATAGAACGAAAAAAAAAAGTTGTATTTCGTATTATTAACCTCGCCTTGATGAAGTTTTCACTTCTGCGGTGTAGTCTAAAGCACACCCAAAATTTTTTTTATAAAATGTTTTTAGGTCCTAATGAAAACGTTTAGGGGATATGCGTTCCAAATTTCAAAGTTTTTCAAAATTTTGGGTCACCGTATTATACATATCTCTTTTTTTTTAACAAAGTATTACTGTTCTTATAGCGAACAAATCAAATTATATTATTTTATTCAGTATGCATCCTACATATTTTATGAGTACAATGTACGCGTTTCGTTTAAATTTTTCCTTTGCATGTCCACCGACGGTCAGATTAAAGCCACAATTACATATTCATACGAATTTATTTCTTTTTTCATACTTGAATAATTCATTTGATGTGATACTGCGTGTATCAACGTATACATTACACGGACTGGATAAAGGAGAATTAAGTGTAGTTATGTGCTGTAACAATAAAGAGAACCCAATCATTTTATCGAGTAAAAAAATCGTCCTAGATTGGGTGAAGAAATAACGAATCGAGCACGTTTCGTGACAGCACTCGATTTAGAAATAATTGATGAGTCGAAGTGTATATACAATTGTAAGTATATACTTTCAGAGCACGTCCGAATAAACTTTTCAGCAAAAAAATCAACAGAATTTATCAATTATTTTCCGCTTCTCATCGCCTGAATACTGAACCGACTAAATTCGAAAAATAAATAATTGGAACGAAACCAACCCCTTCACTTTTAAGTAAAATTGAATGGATGATAATTTGGTGGTCTAATTAAATTGAAAATACGAATGGAAATTAATAATGATTTTCGTTGATTTACATTGTTCCTTTATTTTTTAATTAGTACTGTTAGGATATTTCCAATACTGCCTGCAATAAAATAAATATCCCAGCTTTTTAATTTTAATTTTTGACTCGTGTATATGAATAAAATAGTTGACAACATCCCTTATGTTTCATTAAAAATCAATTGATATATATTACATTACAGGGGGTGTCAGTACCTTTACTAAGAGTGGCTTAGATGTAAGTCTGTCGAAATGCAGTCTTACTGTTTTGACAAACACAAAGAAATATGTGCAATAAAATATTGCACTGACGGGCGTTCAATCATAATTTTAAATTGTTACATGTCACCATCTGGTGATAAAAACGTATTTTTTGAAAATATTTTAAATCTGTTAAATATGTTGTATAGGCCAAGTATAAGTTTGATATTGTTTGGAGACTAATTTTGATTGTGATACAAAGGATATTGATTATTTTTGTAATATTTTGTTGTGCTTTAATTTGGGCTATATCGTTATTTCTCCGAGAAGGGCTGTGGGCATGGCTCGATCAATCTTAGATCTGGTTTTTGTAAATGAGCAGATATTGAATAACGTAAAGTATGAAGTTCTGGATAACGTGATTTCCTATCGCAGAACTGCCTTATTTCAATCGAACTTAAGAGGGATCTCTACTGGACGGAACAGTCCACTGTTAGAAAAACGCTAGAAGGGGTGCATGCAAAATTTAGTATCTGAGGGCAGGGCTAAGCAGTGACGTATCGTCATAAATCATAACAGATGCTGGCGCCTAAAATGAACTAACAGTTTTATCAAATAAGCATAGCCAGGATTCTTAAGCAAAGAGTGCGATAGCTTTACTGGCAGAACTAGTGGAACGCCGAACGATATATTCTGGTTACATGAGTATTTGTAAAAACGGCGAGGTTACCGGTTTATATGCATAAAATATGAGTTTAAGTAAAAAAAAGATTCATAACTAAGAAAATATATGTATAATGTGTATTGAAGAATATGAGGCCCTATAAAATGGAACAATGTAATTAAAAGACAAAATAAATTATATTTATATATTTTTTATTAATATTGTATAACATCTTGAGGATTAATTATGCACGTTTAGAAAACATAAACACAAACTTGCCTTTTAGATGATAAATTTAAGTGTTTTTTGTGGTCTATTTTCGTGCTAGCATTATGAATGAAAACAGATATCTCAAACTACAATAAGGTCACTGTGTAGACTTGCTACAAAGACTGTACTAGAGAGCATCGTCGTTTCCAGGGGGCGGAGTCTCGAGTAGTACCAAACTGCGATGTTAGGTGGCAGCATTTCACAATGTACAAAAATCATGAACATTATCACTGCAGGGGTTACGATTTCCCCTTAAAATTAAGGTCAAATTTTAACCAATGCTATAAATAATTACACCAATTTGTAGAGAAGACTCAAATTTACATACGCTTAGCAGTACAATTTTTAATTTCTTTTTATTTACTTCAAACTAAATTCGACAAAATGTCTAATATTGACCTAAGTCTGCTGCTAGTTATGACAATTTCTAAAATATTTTTAGAAAAAATATTACTAGGCGTATGTAGATATTCGAATTCTCTTTCATTTTGGTATAAAAAAATTAAACATTGATCAATATTTACGGTTAATTTTATGGGGAAATCAAACTGTCTACAGTGGCCTCAGCGGCTAGGAGTAGAGATCCCTCTGAAGTAATATTACTCAAAATCGATATTTTTATTCGGCGTTTTATTGTGGTTTGATGATGGAAGACTGGAATGACGTGTATGGGGAGACTGGTTTCGATGACGGTTTTCAATGTTTCGACAGGGTCTTTATGTACTATTTCGATTTAGAATTCCCAAAGATCACCTTAGTTAATGATAAACAGGAACAGTCCAAGGAATGGGTTAACAATGTTGTTAGAGATTCGAGTACCAGAGTCAGGTATTTGCATAAGCTTCAAAGTACGTACCTACCCGGAGTTAAGTAACCTTTATAGACAAACAAGAAGGGAACATAAGATACGTGTAGCTAATGCCAAGAAAGAATTTTATCAAAATAAGATTGCAAGTTCTGGAAACCCATCTAAAATAGCTTGGCGTATGATATCTTCTTTTTCTAATGAATCCTGTAGTTCGGGTGTTGCTTTGAAGTGTGATGAGGAAGTGATTCCTGATCCTAAAACTGTTGCGCATTTTTTCAACAATTACTTTGTTGACAGTCCATTAAATGATGTAGAATCAGTTGCCAGTGGTACAAATAAAGTTTATAATGCCTGTGCGGTTGATGAACCTGGTTCATTGTTTTTGAGGCCACTGACGATGGGTGAGGTTCTGAGTATTCTGACTGAAAACATTAAAAACAAATGATTATCAGGTCCGGATGATGTTCCTTCGGCACTAATAGGAAGAATCGCTCCAGCTATTGCCAAGCCTTTGGAATATTTGGTGAATTTCTCTTTCGAAAAAGGTTCTTTTCCAGAGAAACTAAAAACCAGTAAAGTGATTCCTCTATACAAGAAGGGTAGTACCGAGGATATTAATAAGTACAGACCTATAACGGTCATTTTTGTCTTTGAATACGCATATTTATCCAGATTATTAAGTTTCCTTAATTCTCGGAGTGTTTTGCATAGTATCCAACATGGTTTTATTAAAGGTAAATCAACATCTACCGCAATGCATGAATCTTACGGGACAAATATCGTTATTTTCTAAATTAGGTGTTAAATATTTACTGTCGCCTAGCTTTTTTGCCCCAACTTGAGCAGTTTTGGTAAAGATTGGATTGTATGCCATCCTTCTAGTCAGCTTGCCATCGTTATACTTTTCTTCTTTAAAATAAACGATCATACAGTTGGTTGCTTCACCTCCTCTCCAAGCTAATTGAAATGCTGCAATGTGATAAAACTTTTTTTGTAGCCATTTTGGTTCTTCCTCGTTCCAAAACCTAGCCATGGAAAAGATTTCCTCCTTAGTAACAGCTGTACAACTAATTTTTCTTTTCTCCGGTTGTGCTTGAAAAATTCTTCTTTTGGCGTTTCTTGCATCATGGGCTTTCTTAAATCGAATATCCGAGAAGGGATCAATTGTTATTTGAAATTCGTTATAATACTTTTCTTGAACCACTTTTGCAGTGGTATTTCATATGGTTTTGATGACTGACTCCTTGTAGTCGTCTCCATTAATTTTTTTCATATTAAATCTCCAGTCTTCAAGGATATTAATCAACTCTTCGACAGGTGTGTTTTGCAACAACTGATATTTTTTTTCGTCGCAGAATGCAAGAAACTATCTCCATATTGAACACTTGGAGTTTGTTGTATTTTTCGGAATACATTTTTCAACGGTTAGTGCTATTAGATTGTTCGAAACATTACCGAAACGCCTAGCGGAACTCAGTTTTTCACAATTTAATAAAGTCTATTCACAATTTTTGAAAAAAACAATGAGTTTATTCATAATACGCAGTATTTACGGTTGTGTCAACTTTGACATTTCATTTTGACAATGAATTCCTTGATTTTTGACATAACACAATTCGTTGTCAGGTCAACCAAAGGTAAACAACTTTTTTGCCGATATAAAAGATAAAGTAAACTTTTATCGCTGTCAATGTGACAAAACAATTCCGACTTATGGTTTTTTTACACATGCATTAAATTATCAATAAAAAATTACAAAACCTGTTTCAAATCTGTCAAATTAAAATAGCCGATGATAACCTAGAAGAGGTTAAACACCCTTTTTTCAATTTTTTTAAGGTATTAACACAAAAGACTTGCTATTGGTCATTTAAATTACTAACTTTACCTGTGATAATAAACCTATTACAATTTCGGTGCAGTTTGTATAGAGAATATGCTACACAATTCCACTGAATAATTTCACACAATTGCTTTATATACATTTATTCTTTCGGGCCATACACACGGAAATATCGAAAGTGAATAAGTATGATTGCACAAATGAACATAACATCAAAGACACAGAAGCTAAATGAAGCATTCTAGCCCAGCTGTGTATAAATTCCGATATAAATCATTTAAAAAACATGAACAATCAAACGTTGAATAAATGACGGAATGTTTGGGAATGGCGAAAGGGTTAAACGTTCATTTTTCATGCTTATATTAAAAATCGATACGTCAAATTATCCCGCTAGTAGTATTTTGTGCCCCTATTTGAATTACAGATAGGCTCGCAAACAAACAAACAGGCAAGCAAGCAAACAAACAGATAAAAATCATTTCGTACACAAGCAATAAAAAGCGAATGACGGAAGCTAACGTAACGAACGCCGTTATTTGGCTCGCGAAATTGGGGAAACCTTTTTACACTTCCGCTTTAAGCGGATTTTCGAATATATTATAGCATAAAAAGGTTATTCATAAAAAGCGTAATATAATATCATTTGTCGGGAAGAAAATACAAGCTGTTTCCTTAAATTCGAAGGCTAATCCGGGACGAAAAATATTTTTACAGGAAAGCGGGAACAAAATTTTTCCTTTTCAAGGACATCCTTATGTTTAATTTATGAAATTATTCTTTTAATTTACATAAGTATATTAAAATTTTCTCTTTTGCATGAATTAAAAGGAAAAAAAATTGTAAGGAAATATATTAAATATACATTTTTTTAGCTCTCTTAATTTAGGTTACACAACCTTATATTCATCCTTATAGCGCTATAATAATTTTAAAAATTTTCGTTTCTAAATTTTCTTTTGTGTATTTTCAAAGTTAAGAGCATAGGCAATATTACTATCATAAACACATGTTGCGTCATGAATGAAACTTGTTTGTATAGTCACTAAAGTCACTATATCTAACAAAGTACCGCAATTGGTAAGGACCATGAGTAAGAGAGAGAAAGATATATTTTGGAATCAAAATGGCCGTTTGACTGCTGTCATATTATTACTGTAAAAACACGAAATCACGAAATCGCTCGTTGGTCGCTTATTTATATGTAATGTGTTATAATTGGTGTTATACATAGTAAGAAACGTTTGTATTTGTTGTGGCAATAACTGGCTGCTGTGTTGCACGATTGAAAAGCAGAAGCGAAAATGGATATCGTCTGTTCCGATTGCCAAGTGGTATGTAATTATAAATGCAATGTATTTAATATATATGTACATACTTTGTCTAATTGTTATTATATTATCTTATTTGTTTTGACAATAAGGCAAACGTAACACACAACGGAAAGAAGTATGGATGAAATGTATTGGACAAGGTGACTTAAGCCCAATGTCTATGATCTGTGAGGTAAGTGCTCAGTGCTCAGTAACCTAATATATCGTTTAATTTGATTAGAAAACATTTAGATTCATTTTTCGGAAAAACAATTCGAACAAAAACGGATGGATAATCGAAAACTGCTACGTCCAGATGCAGTTCCAGATTTATTAACAGAAAATGAAAGTTCATCTAATTCCATACATTACAACACCGATGAGACAATAATAACGGAAGCAAGTTGATTTGGTGAAACTTCAGGCCGGAAAAGGAAACGTATAAATGAAGAACTTGCAGAGATGACCCTAGCAATATTACATTAGATGATTTATGTCATGGTATGAATTTGAAATACTTTATTTACCTGTTGTAGTTATATTGCATATTGTAAAACTAATGTTTATCGGTCAGTTTATTAAGTTATTACATTATACATTGTGGATTGCTAGATGAGAAAAATCGGGCAGATGAAGATGAGGCGATGGTATTAGTTGATCCAGATCCAGAAATGATCGTACTGCTTTCTGATGGTGACATGCAAGAAACTCAAACACTGTTGATCGAAAAGTTGAGGAAGGTACTAAGGAAGAGTATAAAACAATGTAGTGTGTATAAGAGACAGTGTATCAACAGCTTGTGATAAAAATAGTAGAAGCATTACTATGAGATCCATTGTCAAAAAATAAATATAAGCTTGACATAATACATATTTCGTTTTATTTACAAAAAATGCATGTATAGTTACTAAAACAAATTTGAACAATAAATAATATTGAAAATCGTCATAATATCTGTCAATTCCATAAAGTCACTAAAACTGGACATTTAAAAATCGCGCTACTCACTACATTTCAGTTGGTATTGGAATCAATATGGCGTCCTAATTGCGGTACTTTGTTAGATATAGTGACTTTAATAGTCACTAGTATATGTTGACATCTATGAGTAAAGAATAGAACAGGAGAGAGTCTCCTTAATAATAATATTTGTCCAAATTTGGTAACACAATATGGCCGCCGCAATGCCTAGGCGTGCATAAATATTTTGTATAGGGTATATGTACACTTCATGTGATCTCGATAATCATTTAAAATAGGTTGTTAGTTCAAAAATAATTAAAGAAATATCGTTAGTGTATTATGTTTTCAATTCTTTTCTTCTTTTCAATATGTTATAAACCGGTTTAAGTGAAATCTGCGTCAAAAATATGACAAATATTAAATGACTTGGATATATACTACATGACATGGAAACTGCAACACCAAGAAGGGGTGCGGATTTTTTGACCAAACTTGGTAGAAACGTATAACTAGT
The DNA here is from genome assembly GCA_963170755.1 of Amphimallon solstitiale. Taxonomy (NCBI): domain Eukaryota; kingdom Metazoa; phylum Arthropoda; class Insecta; order Coleoptera; family Scarabaeidae; genus Amphimallon; species Amphimallon solstitiale. The sequence goes on along the minus strand of OY720681.1, from coordinate 105,522,495 downwards.
CAAAGGCAATAATTGATTAAAATTTCAAAGAAAAAAAACAAAAGACTAACACAATTTAACATAATTTTTATTAATAATGTGTTGAACCGCCCCTATTAGTGTCACACTCCCTCACTCTTCGTGACAGTGATTCGACTAGGTGGTCGATATCCTCTTGGGGTATGGTGTCCCAAGCAACCTGTAATTCATGCCGGAGAGCTATTAGTGTCTGCGGGGGATTGGCTAAATTCATAAGTTTTCGTCCCATAATGTCCCACACATGTTCTATTGGCGAGAGGTCGGGGGATTTGGGTGGCCATGGCAAGATATTGACATGAGCCTCTTCCAAGCGATTTATAGAAATTCTCGCTACGTGGGGAGGGGCATTATCCTGCTGGAAAAGTGGGTCTTCGAGCGTTTGAAGATATGGTAGAATATGGGGTTCTACCACCTCATCAATGTAACGCTGGGCGTTCATGGTGGTTTGGATGAACACCAATTGAGACCTACTCCCATATGCTATAGCACCCCATACCATAACACCCACTGCTCGATGCACATGCCTTTCAACGGAAAACTGAATATCACGACGTTCCCCACGTCTTCGTCTGACCCTCATACGGCCATCATGCATCCCTAGACAAACTCGAGATTCATCACTGAATACCACCCTGTGCCACTCCACGTTCCAGTGCAGTCGCAATCTACACCACTCCAAACGTTGCTGTCGGTGTTGAGCCGTAAGTGGTAACACAAGATGTGGACGATAAGATTGTAAGCCGAAACCCCTAATTCGACGATAAACGGTTCGAAGGGTTACAGGACGACCAATATTACCTAACCACACGTCAGCAATTGATCTGGTACTGGAAAACCTGTCTCTTAGTGCCATTAAGCGAAGGCGGCGGTCCTGTATCTCATTAGTTCTTCTTCGGCCTCCGGTTCCTCTTTGGCGTCTTTCCTGACCTTCCCTAGTCCATGATTGATAACAGCGCATAATGGTGGATTGGTTCCGGTTAAGGCGATTTGCAATTTCCCTGTATGAAAAACCACCTTCTCGCAAACCAACAATTCGACCTTTGTCGAATTCGCTTAATTGGCGATAATTTCCACGTTGCCGCACTCTAGGCATAATAAAACTCTTTAAACACGTTAAACAAAGGTATAATAAGACAAAACCGTTGAAATTAATTTCAAACAAACAAATAATACACCACACATTAATGTCAGCGAAAACTGAATGAAGTGTCAGATGTGTCATGACCACTTGATCTATCGCAACAAAATTTTAATCAATTATTGCTTTTGACTAGTTATACGTTTCTACCAAGTTTGGTCAAAAAATTCGCACCCATTCTTGGTGTTGCACTTTCCATGTCATGCAGCATATATGTTACGACACTGAACACATAATCAGACATGTCAGATATATGACAATTTATTTAAAATACCTCTTTTTAAATTATTATTGCCTATGTTGAATGCCAATGAAATAACTTACCGATGAAGAGAAAAATTAATATTCTTTGTTCTTGCCGTTTTAGAACGACCACAAGCCACACAATTGACCATTATAGAAATACTAAACTGTCATTTTTGACATAACCGGACATAACTGACCTATCGAAACTGGTAACTCCGTCTAAAAAATACCTATTTCCCCACAACGTTATACTCTCTCCTGTTCTATTCTTTACTCGTAGGTTGACATATAAATACAGTCTTTTTTTCAATATATTGTATGTAAGATACACACATACAGGGTCATCCAAAATATATGCAACAAATTTTATGGACTGATTCCTAGAGTTATTATGATCAAAAAAGTTCATATGAATGTATGTCTTAAACGGCATAGTTTGAAAGTTATAGGATGTTTAATTGTAACAACTAACAAGATTTAATGTCACAGTTGCTTCTACGAAAACATTCGTTTTGAAGGGAAAATATTTATTTGTCATTTCAATATTATTATGTCAAAGTTTTGTCAAGGCATCGTCAAAGTTTTCTAATATGAATTACACAAATGCCGAGTTGTGCGATATGCAACTTTGTTTACGGCCTTGCCAATAGTAATTAACGTGCAGCTTGACGTCTTTATGAAGAACGATAGCCGAACCGTGTCGTCCCGCATCATTCTATATTTGCCCGTCTTCACCAACGTCTTAGTGAATTGGGCAAATTTAAAAACATACGCAGCACCCACGTACAGTTAAAACTCCACAAGTGGATGAAATGGTGCTAAATTTAATTGAGGAACATCCTACTATAAGCACCAGAAAAAATACCTCTACCTTAAAATTAAGTCAGCCCACAGTTTGGAGGATATTGAACAATGAATTGTTGTATCCATATCACATACAACTGGTACAGGCGCTTTTGCTAGCAGATTTCTTTCAAAGATTGGCTTTTTGTCGATGAATACAACAGAAAACCACTCTAAATCCTCAGTTTTGGCTCAAGTATTCTACACCGACAAGACTAAAATCTCCAGACATGCTATTATTAATTTTCATAAAAATCACACATGCACTGTTAAAAATGCCTATAATATTTCATTATATATTCGTTAATATTTACCTAATTTGTAATGGGATTAAAGAAAATCACATAATATACTATGCGATAGGCAAATACATAGTAAATAACAAGTACTAATTGTGTATTATGAATTTTACAACGAAATGTTCTTTAAAATATAGTAAAAGTACGTAACATGTTTTGCGTCTTTTAAGTTAGAGCATGCCCATCAAAATTAGTCGCCATTAGTCTTGTTCATTACTACATAACTGTGGTGACAAAGAAATGGTGTCTGTGTTTTTTGTTGTTGTAGCTGTTGAAATATACTACAACAATGCGGAATATGCAAATTTAACTGTGCTACACAAAGAAAATACGATTTAAATCAATATTTACATAGAAATTGGAATTTTTTTCTTTATATTGCACACGTGAGAATTGTAATGTCATATTTATAACATAGGTATATGAGATTTGAGCAACATTTATCTAATAAAACAGTTTTTTAAAACATGTGAAAAAATTAAAAAGCTCTTGAATAATAAATCAAAACGAATATTGGATGAAAATGGAAGCGATTCTACAAAAGAAATTTTACAAGCCATTACAAAATATTATCAGGAAGACTTTGGTTTTATTTACAGATTTACAGAGGTAAAATAGTTATTAGGTTTACATGATTTTATAAAAATAATATAAAATTTATTTGTAGAATCTGGCAGATGAGAGAGGCTGGTTGGCCTCATTGACATCATCTGACTGCACCATATATTATAATACAAAAAGGTAAATTTGTAGATATAGTTTTGCACGTAAAATGTCCTTAATTCGCTATTGTCAAAGTAATTACTATAGAATTATAGTTTGACTATAACCTTTTTCTCGGTTTAGATTTTTCTAAATATGGTTTTATATTTTATGCAGAACAAGAAGATATCCCGCCTATATACGGATTATCAACTAACTTGGATGCTTACGAAAATTTTGAAGATGCGTTCATGGTCTGTTTTTCGTTATATTTTATATTTATACCGTAGTCGACATATTTTAATTTCTGATACGAAAGTAGAAAGAGGAAACGAGCGCGACGATATAAACTAAAGATAAACATAAGCGAGGCTGCCAAGACAGTACACTCGACAAACGTTTCCTATGAAATGTAAGGCGTGAGGGTCCCCCGACACTGCGTTGCTCTCCCCCACTGTTAGCAAGCAGGCATCGCTGCATATTATAAGGTCATCTTCTGCATGGGATAGAAGTGTAAACCGAAATTAAAATTTGACGACTACGGTATATATAGTATATTATTATACAACTCCCCAAATCATGTAGTGCAATCCTAGAACTAATTCAAAGACTGGTACTCAAAATATATCGAGACAGAAGATCAAAATCAAAAAAAGTTAATCCTATTTGAAAGAAAGTTTTTAATGTTATGATTAAATAAAGAGATTTTTAATTTTAGTGGAATACATATTTTTAACTTTAAAACTATTTTACATTTCATTATATGTATTGTACTTACTGGAACTTAGTTTAGATTTTGTTCAGAATAACTTATTTATTCTTGTCGTTCAATGTTTACCAAAATTAAAAATAAAATATATTAATACTTTATAAAAATTATTTTTAGTTTATTATTCAACCAATCCTTAAATCTAATTACAGAAAAACTTCTTACATAATTTCTATAATTTACCAGTTAAAATTAGAATAACTATTTAGCATTCAGACTGAAATCGCATGGAACTAATGTTGCATATACATAATATGTACATAAATTTCAGAGTTGCTATGACTTTGTAAATGTTATAACTGTTGTCTTAAATATTCAGGGTAAGCAAAATATCACGCATTTATATACAGTTGATACAATTATTGTTTTCTGATTATTCTGATGCATCAAATATAATATATATAAGTTTAAATAATTAAGAAATTTATGTGTTTTTAAATATTCAATCATTTTACCATGTAAAAGTACATATTTGAGGCAAAAATTTTACTATGTAAATAATCACATTCCGTTATGAATCTTCACTGTGTGAATGTGCATACGTAATTATGTAATTACACAAAGAAGTTTACCCTCACAAATTATACAATTTTACAATGTATTTTTCAATAAGCGGGCATTGAAAGCGGTTTCAATTTACAATGTAAATTTGAGTAAGCAATCATTGAAAGCAATTCCATAATATATCAGGTAAATTTAAAAATTCCATAACATAACGTTGGTCACAAAATTGCCAACGTTATGTTATGTAATATTTTCTTACAGTGTGGGCAAAAGAAAACCCACACGAAACATTGGAACCCGTAATCCACATCAATTCTCTGTTAATCTGTGGGCCGGGATTGCTGGAGAACATGTCCATATTTTTTGCCGATGAGGTTAAACGGGGAGTATACCGCCGCTTTCCAGAAGAGGAGCTGCCACTTCTGTTGGAAGAAGTCCTGTTGCAATTACGTTTCCTAATGTATTTTTGCACGATGGTGTTCCAGTACATTTCATTTTAATTGCTCGTGAGTTTTTGGACGGTGCATGTCCAAATCGGTGGATAGAGTGGAGGACGTCCACAACCGTGGCCTCCGAGATCTTCAGCCTTAAATTCTCTAGATTTATTTCTCTGGGGTCACTTTAAATCAATAATTTATACGAATCCCATTGAAAATGTTTCTGAAGTGAGAAATCGTATTGTTGAGCATTTGAGACAATTCGAAACATTCCCGGTATTTTTGAACACACTCACCAATCGATGCAACGGAGGATAGAAGCTTGCATTGCAGTTGAAGGTGCTAATTTTGAACAATTTTTATAAGTTGATTTTGTTGTATTAGTACATTTTATTGTAGAAACTATTAAATTTTCTATTAAACATCCTATAACTTTAAAACTGTGTCGTTTAAGACTTACATTCATATAAACTTTTATTATCATAATATCGCTAGGAATCAGCCCAGAAAATGTGCCGCATATATTTAGAATGACACCCTGTACATGTAGATAAGTATGCTTTAAGAAAACATAAATTAGTATATTGAAATAAAAGGTTCACAAGACATGCGCGTGCGCAAAAATCGGTTCGTTTTCTAAAGAACAAGTGCGCAAAATGTCTTATGGAACGTGTATTTTACACTATTTTTTGTATTTCGATTATTAAAAGTTCAAAAAAGCTTAAAATGAGAGACATGTTTTGTTCGAACATTTTAGTAAGTTTGTTTTGTTTTAAGTTGGGTACTCTAATTTTTAAGTAGAACATTTTAAATATTTGAATATCGGCAGAGTGTTATATGTAATTATGTTTAAAATTTAGGCTGATTTATGCAATAAATTATTTCAAATTATCAACAAAAAGAACAAAATAAATAATTGCATGCTCCCCCAGAGATTCGCAAAATAGCAGAAGACAATTTACAAAATCTTTCGTCAACAAAGTCTCGACATTTTTATCAAAAACAATACCAGCACTTTTAAGTTGGTCTAAAGAAAATAATATAGGGAATATTACCGTACGTGTCAGTCAAAGCGAAGCAGACAAAATGTTTCCAAAATCTGCCTGGAATAACCATGAATGCACACAAATCTTCTAGTGTTATAGTAAACTTTTATAACAGTTGTACTATTCAATCTGGAAAGTACATTTTAATAATAGCACCAGGAAACTTATCATCCAACTCTGCTTATTAATTTATATTGTTAATTAATAAATAAAATGTTAGCATGTGTGTTTTTTATTCTTTATACAACTTCTATTGCACATGTTTGCTACATTAAATACTTATATTTGATATTTAAATATGATTTGGTGCCACTTTTCTTCTTACCAACCTCAAAATATTAAAATTAACGTGCGATAAAGTAATTCTTTTTCTATTCCGGTGCTATAAAGTTCACTTTCTCTGTTTCGGTGTTAGAATAACTTTATTCTAGCAGCCATTTTGATGTTAGAATGAACTCCATTCTAACACCGATTTTTGGTAACTTTTTATTTTACTAGAAATAGGTTGGTGGCATAAATCTTTCATAATCTTTTTCATGCTTGCTTTTCGATTTACCTGGTAGTAAATTATTTATGGCATTGGAGGCCCCGTCCCGTCCAGTGTCGCAGATTGACGCTCTTCGTCTGACATTCCGCCCACAGATAATATGAGATTTTTTTCTAATTTAAGCAAACTTTTCAATTCAAATAATTCTTACAAAAGTCAACTGTCAAATACAAATGTAAATCATTGCTACCAATCGACTACGTCACGTTATCAAAATGTCCCTTAATGAATATTTTTAACAATTTTTCTATAAATAAATTATATAAATACAATCCGAAACAGAGAAAATAGTGTAAAATACTCGTAACAGAAGGCCATTCCAGCATTCTTTCCTTCGGCCACTCGCGCTGCGCGCTCGTGTCCGAATTTGGAAATCATGCTGGAATGAAAGGCCTTCTGTTACTTGTACTTTAATATACTATTACGACACCCGTTTTGGTTGCATAAAGTATTACTTTAGCGCACGCGAATTTTATTTTTTTGAAGTTGGTAACAAAAAAAAATGGAACCAAATCGTATTTAAATGTCAAAATATAGGTAAGCCTTTAAAGTAACAAAAATGTGCAATAAAATTGTACAAAGAATAAAAAGCACACATGCTAACATTTCACTTACTAATTAGCAATATAAATTGTTAAGCAGAGTTGGATGATAAGTTTTCGGATGCTACTATTGACATTTACTTACCATGTTGAATAGTACAACTGTTATAAATGTTTGTTTTGATAAATATGTAGAGAGTTTGTGGACGAAAGATTTTGTAAATTGTCTTCTGCTATTTTGCGAATCTCTGGGGGCGTACAGTTATTTATTTCGTCCTTTTTGTTGATATTTGAAATAATTTATTGTACCAATCAGTCTGAATTTTAAACACAATTACATATAGCACCACCGATATTCAAATATTTAAAACGTTCTACTTAAAAATCAGAGTAACCAACTTCAAAAAGGAAAATTTCTAAAATATTCGAACAAAACATGTCTTTTATTTTAAGGTTTTTTGAACTTTTAATAACCGAAATAGAAAAAATAGTATAAAATACACGTTTCATAAGACATCAAAAATCGTGTCTTATGAAACTTGTATTTTAATATACTATATGCAACCAAAACGGGTGTCGTAAAGTGAACTTTATAGCACCGAAATAGAAAAATTAATTATTAACCTCACACGTAATCATTTTAGAGTAAGACACTAATAGTAATAACAGACAGTCAGGCCTCGGTACATTCTCTAAGCAGCTTTAAAACAAACAACATTCTAGCTGGTAGTACTCAAAGAGATATCTTAAGTGCGTGGTACGATGGCAAAAGCACACGCGGTTCATGTCTAGAAACCAAAAGGAGAAGGCGGTGGCACAGGCCAGCGTGGATAGGAGATCAACACGGAGTATCATGTCATGTTGAGCAGCACAAGAACTGTGAGAGCCGAAGACAAGGAAGTGTTCTTGGCGTCGGTTGGAGAGACGGTGACAGAATGGGAAAGAGCGGAATAAGTTAATCTGCTATCTAGGGAGATTAACAAGTTTACCAGTATACCAGTAGAGCTATAATGGAACGCTAGAAATGTTTGGAGTTTGGAAGGAGTGTTACATAATTAATGAATAGTCATCTTTTCAAATCAATTATTCTATTTACATAAAAAATACTCGAAGAAGTCAATATTTTATTGCTTACATATTGCTGGACTCGTTACTATATACTATACATACTGTGACTTACATATATGCATTTATACGTAAAACATATTTGCATATATGCATGTGTTTGGGATACACACATACATTAAGTGTCATTGCCGACAATTCGTTTTGATATACTATACATTGCGTATTGACCCTATGACTCATACAAGGAAACACAATGCACCGGGTTGCACAAATATTACTGCATGTTCTACAGGGATTTACTTTAATCTATTATCCTATTCACTCATGTGATTGTAATGTGATAAATTGCACTGATTACCTTCCCTTGGATGCAGTGTTCACTTACTTTTGATTGAAATATTCTTCGTTGTGTAGGAAAGACCAAAATAAAACAGCATTTAAGAAGCTTATTAATAAACTAATAAATTTCAGAAAAAGGCAATCAATATAAAAAAAATCATAAAAGCCTATACACATACAATTATGATTCTGTTACACTCTCTCTGAAGTTTTATATATTATACAAAAATATATAAAACTCCAAAGTTACTTTGTAACCTAGTTTGGCTAATAATGTACCTATTCATAGCATAACTTCTGTTGCACATTAAAATCCGTATACTAAATAGATAAAGATTCTTTTCTACTTTCTTTTGCGCGGAATGATAAAATACTATAATCTAAAATAAAGGTATTAATGGTGATTGCAAAAAAAAAATAGGTTTTTTTATTTTATAGAAAATTAAATACACGCTTTTCTACTACAGCGAGTAATAATAATAATCATCTTTATTAGCAATTGCTATTAAAACATACAAATATATTACTTAGAAACTAAAACTCTCTCTATAATATAATCACGGACTAATTGTTCAAATATTCTAATGTTCTTAACACTTAAAAACTACAATTAAACCATTACTGAGCAAATTAATCCTACTTATAATCTAATTGTTGCATATATTTAATTTTCGTTTTTTGTTTATCTACTATTCGTTTGTAATGTATACAGTCTTCTATCAAACTCTGTGATTAGTGTCTATATCCATTTTAAATTTATCGTTTGTTCTTACACAATTTATACACTTATATATAATTACGCTATCACATTTGTTTGTCAAATGACTACCAGCACAATTACCACATGTTTCCGCATTTTTACATTTTTTAGCAAAATGATTGTACCCTGCACATTTATAACATCGAACTATTTGTAGGTGTTCATACACCTTACATTTTTTCCATCTTATATTTATTTGTGCCCTGTCTATGATGCTGGAATACATCGCCGGTTGAACAGACAATATAATATTTCCATAGTTCTTCTTTTTCTTATCTAAGTACTTTTTTTTCTATTTTAATTTTATCTGAGACGTCCTTGTCTACATATTGCCGTGATCCTTATTGTTTAAGCATTTTAAAATAGTTAGACAATTAAGTATTAGAATAAGAAAATAAATTTTTAGTTGTAAACATTATTGCTCAAAACGAATTATGAGTAGCATAACTTCTAAGGCGCAACATTATGATAAAAGGTATATGACAATTTGAGATTGAAATAAATTTGTAAAAAAAGATTGTTATCTTTTAGACATTTTATGGTCACATTTAACAATACAATAAATATCTGATACTTATATTTAATAGTATTTTTAAAAAAAGGATATACAAAAAAGTGTTCTTTATTCGTCACAATTTAAATAAAGTAAAGGCTTCAGAAATAGCAGGATAAATCTGGTTTAATCCGGAAAAGCTTCAGAAATAAGAAGATAAATCTGGTTTAATCCGAATAAATCTACAAAGAAAAAATAATGTTAACGTTGTTGACAACTATGTGCAAATCAACCTACATGAAGATGAGAGAAGGTGGCTGGAAGACAGGGATAAAGCTGTCGAGGTCCGTGTTCCTGATAATGTGATCATAAAAGGAAGAATCATCTGTATTCAATGTGTTTCCGATTATTTCCAACGAAGATATCTACAAAAAGAGAATACTGATAGCTTTAAACAATGGGAAAAGGAAGTATTTAAACAATGATGAAAGAGGCAACAAATATAGAAGAATATACCTACTCAAGACAAATAATCGTGAATGTGCACGGACTTTAATAATAAACAATTTGTGTGTCGACATTTTGTGCATTTTTTAACTGTAAAAAACTGTATAGGTATAATTCGACCTGGGGGAAACTTGAAGAAAACAAATATGAGCAGGACAACACCAGCATAAACATTAGTGTGTGAGTTGTGGCGCTGCAGACGGATAGTCGTGTTTTGTTTCGAGGACCGAGGTGATAAAGAGGTGCGAACGACGATAGAAGAGAAGTAGCTGCCGATCTTTTGAATTGACCAAACGTATAAATTTTGTTTCCGTACGCAAATGATTGCAGGCGTACTAATACACTGCATAAAATCATTTTAGTTGAATGTATTAAATTATTTTGATTTCAATAAGTAGTTTAGTTTTTTTTCACATTATAATTAATTCATTGTTACATTGTTTAATTTCATATTTTTTATTATCAAAATGGTAGATATGAACCAACAGGGATTTGATATTGTATATCAATATTATAAGTAAGTTTTTCTTGAAATAAATTCATGATCGATAATTGATGGTGTACGGCGTGTGCTAAAAATGCTACGTGCAAATGTTCATTTTTGGTAAAGCGTTTGGCATCGTCAATATTTTGAATAGAATATTATTTTTTTTAAAGTAGATTAATGTTGTAAATCATGGGAGAATTGTTAATGATGTAAAAGGGCATTGAAAGTACTACGTGAAAATGTTTGCTAGCGATGTTTACTGCGCATTATTAACAATTTATTAGATTAAATTTAATAAAGAATTCAGGTATTTTGAATACGTAAAGGTATAAGCATTCCTGTGGACAAATAGCCAATCTGTGGTATGTACAACGTGCGAATATTTGCATATAGCGATTGTTGGGAGTCTTATCAAGATGTTTTCTACTTTGCGAGATTTTAGATCTCCAGAGGCATTACGTGCGAATGAATGTCTTTTTATTTACAAAATACGCTTGGACAATTGTTTCGAACTTTTCAGTTCATTCTCAACTGAACAGGAAAATTTTTACTTAAAATTAGAATAGATAATTTGAATAAGGTGGGAGTAACATTGTGAATAATATAAGGGAGTTATGTATTATGGGGGTTTTCCTAGTAATTAACGAGAAGCAGCCTTAATAACAGAGGAAATTACGAACTCTGTTTGTTCATTTACTATATTTATATAGTAAATGAACAACAGAGTTCGTAATAGGAAAACCCCCATAATACATAACTCCCTTATATTATTCACAATGTTACTCCCACCTTACTCAAATTATCTATTCTAATTTTAAGTAAAACTTTTCTTGTTCAGTCGAGAATGAACTGAGAAGTTCGAAACAATTGTCCAAGCGTATTTTGTAAATAAAATTTTAGTGAAACAAATAACCAAGTGTGAACTTTCTTTTACTTTTATTATTTAATATGTTTCACCAAGTGCCTAGCGAGACCTCAATCAATTATATGAATGTCTTTGTTGAAATAAAATTTAGCGTCGTAATGGAAAATTTTATTTCTTTGAAATTATACGATATTAAAAGTTTGAAGACGGAAAAATAATATTTTACTTAAATCCATGTAATAGATTAAAAGCAATGTGTTTTTCGCATATATATATATTTTTGTTTGTGGTTGGAATAATAAAAGGACATTTTTTTAACAGCCACATGTTGTAAAAGAATTTTTTTTACTGTTGTTGTTGTTATTGAATATTGAGATCAATACAAATGTTTTATGAGGTTTAAAATATTTTTTTTATTATTAACCTTATCCTATTTAATTTTAAATAAGAAATGTTGTTGACGAATAAAAGAAGGATCACTGCTAGAACCTACAAGAAAAGTATGAATGTCAAGAGGGATTAAGATTAAAATATTTGTTGGAGTAGTTATAATTTAAATGATTGTAATCTCTGCATTCATTAAAAATATATATGGTTTTGTATCATTAGTGCAGGGTTATAGCATACTTATCGTCATTATTCAATTAATACAAAACCACTGCTACTGCAGTATGTCAAGTCATTTTGCTTAATAATCGCATCTAACATTTTTCATTGTTTTCATCAATAACATCTGCTTCAATACTAGTAATTATTATTGTATGGTTTCTTAATTGCGGTTCAGAAACTACATATTTATTTCCAATTTCATTTTATCACTTTTTCTCTTCATTTTTCTTTAGAATTGCTATCACTACAATTAATAGCGATACTACCTTTTCCAACAGTTTTTGTTTGTTTCAATTTCAAGTGCTAGTTTACTTGGATCCACTTTATTTTTAATAACCTTTTTCGTTTCGGGTGATTTTTGATCATCCTTTTTAGGTTTAACGATTAACACATCATTTTTCTTTTTCAATAGATAGCTATACAATGTCTTCTTTTCTGCCTTATTTTCGGTGTTCGAAAAAAACTCTAAAATTTTGTGAATCAGTACATTTTGTTCAGATATTGTTTGGAGACAATCATTAAGTTCCTGGTCCATTTCTTTCATTGTTTGACACACTTTCATTTTACGACAAATATCGCATACATATGTAAAAAAATCCGTGTCACTCAACTTCTTAGCTGTTTCGTCACTACTTGCAGCACATTTACTATGTCTCTCTTCCTCACATACGAAACACTTTACAGTTCTTTCTGTTCTTCGGAATACCACGGGGCAAACATAGCACTTATTGTTAGACATATTTTTTGTTGTTTTATATATGTTGACCCACTTGACAAATGATTAATCATCCATTTGCTTCATCGATGTATTTCACTAATAGTTTACATCATCACAATTTCATTTATGTCTCAATAATAAATAACAATATTTTTCTTTTCAACACTGCACTATATGCCGAGCCGATAAAAATACGTCCTCACTCTTTGAATATTAAACTGCTGTGAATGTTGAATTCTGTTGCTTTCATTAAATAATGAAAGATGTTTTATAGCATACTTCTCTCTCGTATTTAATTCTATGAATAGTATCATTGATTCGTTTTATTTCACGTTCCCCTTCTTAAATGCAAGCTTCAAGTAGAGTAATGTTAGGACATAAATATAAAACTTCCGAAAGGACATCAAAGGGAACACGTAAAACGATCTTTTCTCTAACTTTCCGACTATAAATAACACTACATCCACAAACGCAGCAACAACAAAAATAAGAAATTTAACTTGTCAAGTGCGATAAACTTTAAAGCTTATATCGCTACAGACAGCTGCTTTTCTCTCGGATAGATTTCCACCCGTAAACTTCACGCGCCGGAGTTATAAAATTTTTTACAATGATGGTATCATTTCGAGTGGAAGGGGGGGTAGCCAGGGACGGGCGCTTCTTTGTTATTATCGTTTCCCATGAAATTTCCCTTAAATAGCAGTAAAAATTGTAACGGTATTGAACGTTTTACGCCAGCTTTCTCCTGAATTGCAAGAAAGAGAGAACCTTCGACCGGAACAGTGGTACGTCTTTATCGCCGAGGCAGTGAAATAAAATGTAAAAAGCGGAGCGCAAAATAAAATAGCTGCTTCCTTTGATGCTGAATAGACGGCCGAATTGTGAAAATACTGAATAAGTTGAGTGCAGTGCCGTTGCTTGAAGCAGTCTCTGTTGGAATAGACTCTCCTTTTTAATTATCCATATTACTTTAATGATAATAATTAGATGCGAAGTTAATATAATGATTTAAAATACCATCTGCGTAGGAGTTTTACTTACAAAATTAATTTCGAAAACTTTATGAAGTCATATATATCTTGTAAAATCAAGAAAATTGAATTAAATTGTTATTTTTCATAGAAGGCATGGAAACATCCGTTTTGTTTATTATAAAATTCGCTTATAAAAGTAATTTAATAATTCTAATAAAATTTCATGTCTAGAATAAACTATATTAAAAATTATAAATATAATATTAGATTATACTAGATTATATTGATAACAAATTAATTACACGGAGTAGAGAATATAATTCCCTCAAACAAATACAGTGTTTAATAACGTACCCCATACTTGGAGCAAATGTGTTCCGCCCTGATTTATATATATTATAAAAATAATAATAATACGAGTATTTATTGGTTTATGTGTTCAAACACATGCAACTAACTAAGACATAAAATTATAATAATAAAAACAAACAAACAATTTAAATGTGCAAATCTGAAATATGCCTGTCATTTACAAAGCCACTAAAAGAGTAAAAGCATTTAGCAATCAATCAGATTGGCGAAGGAAATGGAATTTATTCAAGTGGAATGTGATTGCGAGTCTAGCTTGTGATTGCGAAGCTAAAATTGAAACAGTTAAACATAATGTTAAAGAATGTCCTCTAGCTAAATTTGAATTTGGATACACAGATTTACATAATTTAACTCCAGAGGCTGTTGCTTGGATCTTAACAATTAAGACCTTTAGTATTGTGATGCTGTGATGGAGGTTTTTTTATTCTGCAGGTTTTTTCCTACACCCTAGACCAAATGGTGCAGTGTTTGAAAGGGCTCCTGCAGTTATGGCCCTTTCAAATATATTTCTACTTTTGTTAATATGTTTCTTTTTTTTGTACCTGTCATGTAGTTTCATACGAATATATATATACAGGCTGCCCCACTGAAAACGAAACAGATTGAATATCTCGAAGGAGAAATTTTTTTTGAAAAAACGCAAAAACAGGTCGATTTTTGATCCAAGGGGGACACCCTTCCATCATGTCCTCAACTGTGATACGTCATTCCCCTCTCTTATCCATTACAATTTAAATAGGGAAAGTACTAAGTACGATACATCGTTGAAAAGGTAATTGTACGGAGAATTCAGCAAGGTCATTGTTGGTTGCGCTATTTTTGATTTTAGCGCCCTCTAGCGGGATAAAAAACGGTTACGTATTCCAAAATGTGACACATCATTTCAAAGCTAATTTTATTAGAAACTAAATGCGTAATATTTTTGTCATTTATTTGTCATCTTTGTCAAATACAGACTGTCAGCGTAATGTAAGCTAATTAAGTTCATAGTTTCTAATATTAGAGCTCTGCAAGGTTTTTCAATTATTTAATTTTTTTCAATTGTGCATTAAATTGCTAATAAAATTAGCTTTTAAATGATGTGTCACATTTTGGAATGCGTGACTGTTCTGTATCCCGCTAGAGGGCGCTAAAATTAAAAATAGCGCAACCAACAATCACTTTGCTGAATTCTCCGTACAATTACATTTTCAATGATGTATCGTATTTAGTACTTTCACAGTTGAAGACATGATGCAAGAGTGTCCCCCCTGGATCAAAAATCGACCTGTTTTTGCGTTTTTTAAAAAGGTTTCTCCTTCGAGATATTCAATCTGTTTCGTTTTCGGTGGGGCACCCTGTATATAAAGACTCTATTGTATGTAGCTACCATCAAATAATCTACATCTGGGCTGCTCCAAAGTAACACATCACCTCTAACAATATTCATGGTGATCACTAACTTTGACAAATTGTTGTAGATATTCAATCCTAGTGATGTCAGTCCCACATGATGGCCCCACACGTACACTCACTATTTTTCGTTTTGCTCTTTTTTTTAGTCGAAAGTGTCTTTCGTTCTCACTTGAGAAATCCTATGCTGTTGTAGCGTACGATATTAAGGAATAAAAACTTACATAGTACTATTTCTTTAAAATATCTACATTCGTTGATTGTTTCAATTGTTTTAATGCAAAACATACTGATCATAGCCTCTTGCATAGGCCGTTAATATGGCTCTCCCAATCGATAGTTACACATAAAATTTTGCATTACCCTTTTGAATGTTACCACTCCCGCTAAAATACAATTCGACGTTCCCCAGTTCTTTGTTTGCTAGCGTGTTCACGTGACAATTCCTATCACAGACTCTAAATATAGTTGTATAGTCAGCAAATATCAAAGCTGTCTCTGAGGAGACGGCATTCACATGTTTTATATACAATAGTGGGACGAGCACGGATTCTTGAAGAACCTCAGAAGTTAATCGCGATCGACACGAACAAACCTGTACACTACATATATACCAAAAATATCAAATACCATTACTACCATATTCACTGACGACATGGTCATCAAAGTGATAAGTTACAACTCCTATTTTCTCTCCAAGACATTACTAACTATATACAAGATTGGTTGAAGACAAGAATAATACCGGTTAACGAAACTAAACATTGATGTTACAATGACTGTTTGAATTAGTACATGTCCAAGTATTTATATTAATGGTCAACAATTCTCACAATATAAACTAGGAAGACACCATGGACTGTGCCTGGTGACGTACCTGTAATTAACGTTCTACGAAATAGAATTCAGTTATAAGGACCAGACGTTTTTAAACAATATATAAGAGCAACCAGGAACAAATTGACTGCTATCAAATCGCTTTCCTTTATTTTAAACTGTTGGTGGCCAACTGAAAATTATACGCCTTCTTCATATGTAATTAGCTTCTTTTTTTATTTCAGTTTATTTTAATTTATACTATTAGAACGGGCTGGAATTATCCGATTAAAACATACTGGAACTATCTCGTCAAAATTAGTGAATTTGTTATTTGAAATGAAACTTAATATGACGATTCTCAAATTTTAATTTTGTATGTACTTGAATAAGGTTTTTCTAACGATTTAATTTGGAATTGGAACGATACAAAATACGTTGACACTTTTTCTTCAAACACTAATGTCATTCTTTCATTGGCTATAGTTTATTTCCATAAAATGTTGTATTTTTTCGGCAATGACAGGTTAGATGGAATGATTAATTCGAAATCTCAAACCTCTACCGCTCCTTACTATTTTTTTAATTATTAATTATAAAGTTGTAGCAGTAGTTAATTAGAGGTAATATTGTTCTAAATCTTAAAACGTGATTCTTATACATTTTTAATCGCTCTTAATAATAACTTCTTTACTTACATTTAAAAGCAATAAGTATGTCATTTTACAAAATTAAATCTCGTAATTTTGCATGCTTCGTATTTCTTACAAATATTATTTAATATTTGTAAGAAGAAATATACCTTTTCGGTTGCTATCAAAATTCATATTTTTATTAGTCTCATGTCAAATTGTTCTTTTAAACTCTAAATAGTTTTATATTTATTTATTTATTTATTTATACACATTAGACAGAGAGATAAATAGATAATCTTCATTGTATTAAATAATACGAAACAAAGGTAATTTCTTTACATACAGATATGTACAATATCTTTGTCAAAATAAAATATTTGTAGAAATATAAGCAGGACATGATCGTGCATAATAAAAATTAGAAAGAAATAGCAAATAGTAACACCGAGACTAGGTCAAAATATTCCTAAATATTTCTCAGGTGAGCAATATTCATTCTGTACAAGGGCACTTTTAATTTCTCTTGCAAATTTCTTTACTTCTGAACTTTTCATAGTGTTAGGTTGTTTGGAGTTATTGCAGTTCGATGCTAGGGAATGCGAAGGTCTTCTTGCTGTGTTATGTAGTAATCGTGTCCCTCGCCATTCTCAGCATTATCCCGACTGTGCTCTTGCATATATTTCAAGGTATGAAATATATATAGGGGGATGCCAAAGCAAGTATTCCCTACCGCTGAAAAAAACCTTAACTCACGTCGCAACGCTTTAGTGCACACAGGACCCTTATTGCTTTGCTTTTGTTGAACGAAACACGTTCAGCAGTGGATATGCATCAGAAGAGAATACCAGAGGAGAGATAGCAGTGAAGGAAGGAATGGTAAGTACAACAACTTTCTGTGTAGCTTTCTCCCTTTTTCTTAATGTATT
Source organism: Amphimallon solstitiale (assembly GCA_963170755.1). NCBI lineage: Eukaryota > Metazoa > Arthropoda > Insecta > Coleoptera > Scarabaeidae > Amphimallon > Amphimallon solstitiale. The sequence continues at coordinate 105,504,443 of OY720681.1, read as the reverse complement.
AAGCTCCAGATGTTATTTTTATTTGGCTAACTAATCTACATGATTATTCCATTTATCTACATCCAATTCTAAAAACTTCACGTCTCTCCTTTCACCGAGTCTTGTTTCCATTTAGCTTAAGTTTCATAGCGGGAAGCCAACCGTTTGCTTTTCCAAAGCCTTGTCTCATTGTATAGCAAGCTCACTTCCTCACTCTTTCACGAGAGTAGTATTATCATCCGCATAGAGACACATTAAAAAGATATACTATGATAATATATACATGAAAATTCTACAAATTAGCTCTTAGCCGTTCAAAGGAGTTATTGTAAATAAACGTACTACTTACAATGGTTTTTGGTTGGTTTTCGTTGAATTTGCTTGAGGAACTATATTTCGTCCGCTAGTAATTAATAATCTCTTTTTGATTAAGATTATTTGCATAAAGACAAAGGGTATCCTGAGAACAGTAGATATGAAAACCTTAGATACCATCACATGAAAGGGACAGAGTAAAAAAGAGTGACATGCAGGGTGGAGGACATAGTCAGATGGGGAAAGGAAATAAGGAGGTACTGGTTTTATCATGTAGATAAAATGGATCAAAACAGACTGGAGCACATTGCTAAGGACAGAAAACCAGCAAGCAGACGACCAGTGGGAATGTCACCCAAGAGATGGAATGACAGCTGGAGTTTTGCCTCACAGAAAAACCAACCAGATCAAGATAGCTCCTCAAAGGTCTTCTCGCAGAATAAGAAGAAGACGAAAAAGACGTAAAGAATAAACAGTGCTCGACCAAATAAAGGGCTCTATGGTATTCATGTATCATCAGTATTGTTCGTTTATGGAAACTCTTATTAATTCCGATTTTAGGGTATCTAATTCACAGATGTAATAACATTTCCTCAATCGAAAAGTAATTTTAAGATGCTATAATTTACGCTGCGTATCAATTGTTATTAAAATATATTATCTAGAAGACATTGCTACTCTGCATATTTGTAAAATTTCGACTATGGTAGCAGATGCCGAGGGTGCGTTCAGAATAAATTACCATCAGTCTATACAGGAACCATGAAGAGTAATAAACGAGTTCCGAACGTTTCAATACATTTAAACACACCTGTTTTATCGGATCGCAACTTTGTCGATTAAATTATACTTTTAAATTATATCCTACGGGCGCGTTGTACTGCAGTAAGTCGGTAGCGGCTTCGACGATCTATGTTCCTGCCTCGTTCCCGAACACGGCGAGACGAGAGGGCATAGGGCACACGAGGAATATAGGGGGAAAACAGTGAAATGAGCGTTCACATCGGGATTCGATGGTGGAAACCCGAAGCGTTGCGATACTATCGACTCTTTTTTCTCCTTGTCGTAAACGTTTCTTGTCCTTTACTCAACCAGAACATCGACTGGTATTCGAGCGACGGATGTAGATTACTGCCTCCCGAACATCGTGATTTAAAAGCACCAGGTACAAGGGTAAATTATGTGCATTGTTTTTCTAGCTTTGTTGGTACGTATTTGAACTGGAATTGCACACAGAACGCGAGTAGGTATATTTATTATTAAAAAACAAAAAAACGATTAATTGCAATCAATTCTCGGTACGTATTTCCTTTCGTTTATTCTATTCTTTTTTAATTGCTTTAAAGTCGTCCGATTAATTAAAAACTATAGCATTCGTATTTAGAATAAACGGGAAATAAGAGCAAGAGGGATCTTCCTTTCATTCATTTTGTGCATTTTCCTAATCTTTTTCTATAATTTATCATCGTTGAATTTCTGATAATCATATAATTACAAAAGTTATTTATTTTAATAGTAAAGTGATTTCATGGACTTAATTCAAATTATGCGAATCATACTTTTAAGTTGATATTTTCATTTCAAATTTTGAGAATAATTAGCGAATTACTTTGACAATGCTCTTGCTTGAATTAGTTTTTGGCTTTCCTCTCTTTGCCTATTTTACTAGTTGTCTTCTTATTCCTTACCTATGTAGTGACATATACTACAGCCATTCATCCATTTTAAATTAATAGAGAAAATCGGTTTTATCTTAAACAGTGAGGTTGGAGTAGTAGGCTTATTAATGAACTTATCGACAGCTTTCAATAGTGTCCACCATAGGATCTTTTTACACAAGGTGGAGGTTATAGGTTTCATGGGTGTACCATATGATTCAATGGAGACATACTTCTCAGGAAAGAGAGAGTACGTTATCATCCTTGATATCAATATAAAATAACTAACTGGCAACATATAACCCTGTATATTACAGGGTTCCATGTTGAGACCAACTTTATTTCTGCTCAACATTAATGATTTGCCGTGTGTGACAGCTAACTTTTCACCAGTGTTCCTCGTGATCTGCCACTAATGGTAAAGTCTATAACATGAACACAACTAAGAATCAAGGTTGGGGAACATCTAGAAAACCAAGAAGACAATTTAGAGACTAACTTAGGGAAAACGAAACTTAATTATAACTCAAACGGCGCAGAAATGGAATTCAACACTGTATTTGGGACGTGAGTATGCCACTCTATACTTTAAGAATCATAGCTCGTACTGCTCGACCAGTTCTATAGGTATTTTGGGGTAACGCAATCAAGGCAGGGAGAATATTCATCCTGGATAAAGCATCTCTTCGGGAAATTTTTAATTTAAATAAACGAGAAACACTTCTTCTACTCCTTCTTATTCTTCGAGAAGACCTTTGAGGTTTGTTAATGGCGAAGGCTGTCTTAATTTGGTTGGTTGTCCCATGAAGCGGAACTTCAGCTGTCCTTTCATCTCGTGGGTGATCTCCCCACTGTTCGTCTGCTTGCTGGTTTTCTATCTATAGAATGTGTTCCAGTCTGTTTTGTTCCATTCTATCTACATGGTTACGCCAATATCTCCTTCTTTTCCTTCCGCAGTTGACTATGTCCTCCACCCTGGATGTCGCTCTTATGTCGCTATTTCTTACTCTATCCCTCAGTGTCTTTCCTGCGATGGCTTTTAAGATTTTCATCTCTACTCTTCTCATGTTGCCCTTTTGTCCTATTTATGCCAAGATACCATAGATTAGCACCGGTCTAACACAGGATTTATATATCCACACCTTACTGTCAATGCTCATATTCCAGATGATATCTCTTAAGCAGCCGCGGCTTTACTAACATGTGTTTTGATGTCGTTTATCGGGTTGTTGCTGGTTGATGTATCCACTCCCAAATACATCTTACTGCTTCCTTGGCGAAAGCCAAGTTCTCCAGTAAAAAATGTCAATTTCCATCGATAAAACAAAATATAATATAATATATATTTTGGCATTGGGTTCATCGTCTGACCTAGATTGAGTATTTAAAATGGAAGAACGTTCTATACGTGTTATGAATGGGGTGGGTAGTGGAACTAGTTGCAGACCATATTTTGCTCCGATGAAGGTGTTGCCGCTACAAAGATAATCTTATCGACGGCCTCATTTAAATATTTATAATTTATACAACATGTGAAATACATTACTGTTAGAAATACCCACTTGATCGCGCACATCCATATACCCGGACACATAATGTACAAATGAGCACAAATTGGTGGACGTAGATTTTCCTTTAATAAATCCATGCTGATCCGTTGTTAAATAATGCGATACGTGGTTGTAAATACGTTTGAACAGCATAAATTCAAAGACCTTAGACACGTTCGATATAATAGAAATAGGGCGGTAATTTCCAATCTCGTTTCTATTACCATTCTTAATCACTGGTGTAACACGGGTAGTTTTCCAGGACTTACGATAGACTTTGTGTTTCAAAACCAAATTAAAAATGTGCAGAAGTGGAAGCTGTAAGGTAAGTCTACAGTCTTTGATGAGAAAGGATGGAACAAGGTCAGTACCCATGGTTAGACTAGATTTTAAAGACGCAATAGCATCAAGAATATCGTACGCGTCAAATTTCACAATAGACAGTATCGGTCCATCAACGCTTTTCAACAGAAGAGGCGCAGTATTGCGAGAAGATGCAAAAACCGATCGGAAGTGAGTAGCGAAGGCGTTAGTAATAGCAGATGGACTGGAGAGAGAGTTTCCGTCGATGACCATCGTACTAGGTATCCGAGTTGCTTTCTTTTTTTCTTGAATGAAAGACCATAATTTTTTGGATTCGACCTTCCTGGTCGCCTCACCTTTGTAGATGTAACATTGATAGTCGTTCCGTATGCTGTCCCTAACAACTTTTTTAAACTTATTTATGTAGTACTCAGATTTAGATTTTCGGGAATAACAAGTTAACAAGTAACGTTAAAAAAATTGTGAAGAACTTTAAATATACAATAAAAGAATTATTGTTGCGTAAATGTGACTATTTGTTACAAGTGTTTAAATAAGCTGTAGATTAGATTTAATACGTTTCTGATATAAACGTAAATAAAATTAACAAACTTGTTGAACTGCACTTTAATAACTACAAATTAAAAATTGTTTCGCCACACGGTGGCTTCTTCAGCAATGACAAAAAATTGATGTTGCATAGTATATATTCCATGTGCATCGGTTATGGGAGGCACGAAAAAGAAAAAGAAAAAGGGAATGTAGGTTAAAACTCTCACAAAACTATGTGATATGCTGCTTAACAAATAAATTAAGTGAAAAAGATTTATTTATTTCTAATTGATCATTTAAAAGAAAATTAGAGTTTTTGTGTTTATTAATATTTAAAGCTTCGAAAAAATTCAATTCTGCGTTATTATTTTATACTCCCAACACAAAATTATGTCCTTTGTCAACTAATGTTTCGCATATGTCGAATCGAATCGAATAATACATTATTACTAAACTTTTCTGTTCGTTTATATCCCTTTAGTGTATGCTTTGTTTATGTATATTTTGCGTATAATTGTTTTGTTTGTTAACCATGTAATATTAGAAACTGTCTTTTAGTATTAACAGTTGAAATAACATATCCCATACAACAATCGATATATTTAAGAAATCTAGAGTTGTGTGTTGCACAGAAGAAAAGAAATTTGAACTCTTAAAAATAATGTTGTGTAATTTTTATTTATAAGACTTTAAATCATTGTAATATAAACAAATTGTAGAAATATGCACATTCTAGATGAGAAATTCGATATATATATATGTATTACGTCTAGAAATTGTTTAAAAAATATTGTTTAGTTGTTTGTTTGTTTATATGTAGCAATATATGACGTATGTAATGTAATGAACTGTATGAAAAACGCAAATTAAGTTAATATTACTATATTTTCTTGAAGAGTCTCAAACGTGATTTCAAATTTCTTTAACCTAAAATTTCGCCTATAAAATGCACTTAATAAAAGACAATTTCATTAATTTAAAATTCTATAAGAATGATCTACTTCGCTTTAAGAAGAATTACTTACTATTGTCAGATGCATATTACGATTATACAAGTATTTTTCGGAATATATAATTTCAAGTTCTCCAATTTTAATAAATTTTGTTTTAATCACATCTGTTTTGTCTAAAACTATAACAATATCATGCATTTCTAAGAGTATATTTTTAAAATATTAAATTAATATTTAATAATTAATTGTTACATAATAATTACAAAGACTGAATAAGATTAAAACATATTTTCTTTCACGAATTTTTTTTAAGATCTATGAGATTGCCAATTCTTGAGCGTTTGTTTATTTTCCCCCTTGACATAACGACAATATTATATATGACGACAAATTATTTTGGACAAAGGAGAAACTCAGAAATATCCTACATCCTTGATCCTTTTTGGCTATTTAGTAGGTCTCTTTGCGTGAGTGACAGGACAGGGGGGATTTAATATGACAATTTTCTGTCCGACTGACGTGAGAAGGGTTCGCACAAGAATGTTCTACATTATATAGCTGTCAATGATTGAATAGTTGAAAAATGTAAACATTTTTTCCTTGTCATTTTATAAAGACAGACGTGATCGTTTATTACAGTAAAAGCTTGCTTGAAAAAAGATGAAAAAACAAAATCAAAGTAAACAGATGGGACTGACTTTTTGAAGTATATATGGAGTGTGTCGTGTCATTTGAATAAACTAAAACACTTAGTTTCCGCTTATAATTAAAGGAGAGCTTTTTTTTTCGAATAAATTTTTTCTTTTTAACGGCAATTTTTGTTGCTGAGTAACTTTACGAAACAAATTGCCTGGTTCATCGAGAAGAATTTATTTAGTTCAGTTACCATTTTGCTTTTAAATTTGAGTTTGGAAATGGAAAATTTATTCGGAAATAAAAAGAAAGCTCAAATATAATTCGGTAAGATAATTTACTGTGTAAACAATTACTGAAAAATTTATTACATCGTAATTATATTATTTAAAAATAGAGTTATTAAAATTACAGTTCTTATACACATTGTGAAGATTAGGTACTTAACAATAAGTTTGCAGATTTTATGCCATAAGAACACTTCACAACGAACATTATGATGATAAAATCAATAAATTGATGTCGGGTCAACCAAAGACAGTATGCAAGCTTACGGATGCGTCGACTTTGACAATTCATTTTGAAATGAATTCGTTGATTTTCTGACATAATAAGAAAACACAAATAGTTGTCAGGTCAACCAAAGGTAAACAACTTTTTTGTCGATTTAAAAGGTAAAGTAATACACTCTGTCAAAGTGACAAAACAATCCCGACTTACGGATTCTTTACACATGCATTAAATTATCAAAATAAACGCTCTATTATGATGTACGATATTGGATGTTCAACGACCTCAAATAAAAACGATTAAATTTATCTTTGTGAACATTTCGAATTTCATAATAAATAGAAGCTGCTTAGGTAGATATTTAGAATGTGTGAACATCAACAACAACAAGTAATTTTAAACATTGTCGAAGGTTACAATCAATAAACAATTTTCGTAATTCTGTTTTAGACATACATAATCCGATCACAAACACCTTCATTATTGAATTGATAATTCCATCCAAGCTTCTTAAATACTAATCTTTCTAAAACATTTTTTGCAAGGTTTACCCATTCTTGCCCGTCTCTACATATTATGTCCCCTCTATAGAAAACTGCACTTTTCTAGCAATTATTGACTGGAAATATCACTCAAATTGTTTATTTCATTTTATACTAAAAGTATAAAAATAGGTTAAACTAAATTTGGAACATTATATAACCTTAAGAATACAAAATTATTTAAAACTAAATTTGGTACAACTTTTTTTATATCAGAAATTCGGATTATTTATTATAAAGTAGCCTTCCTGATGCTATCTGATCAAACAGATATTTAGTTTAAATTTATTTATGAAGACTACAATTTCTTTCAAAGTTCATTTGGATTTTTTTCGGGCCGTATATATTGTATAAGCACCTTTGGCGTTGTATTAGCATAAAGAAAGCGCTTCTCGTATTCCGTGAATATTGTATGTCGCAATCTCAAGTATGACAACCCTGCACATATAGTTGAGGGACTTTCCTTTGTGTTTTCCAGGGTTTACCATAGCAACTCAAAGTTTACTGATTCTGACATCACAAATCGGTTAAGAGTCACTGATTTTTTAACTATAACATCTCTCAATGCGGCGGAAATTTTGTGGAGTGTCAATCGTCTAGTGGTGATGATCAGATAGATTCTTATCTCATTAAGAATGGCATATGATGTGTCTACAACCATTAAAAACTATTCTTAACTTAGAACTACGCAAAAATGTTTATCCTACCAGATGGAAGATGAAAGCTAGAATTAACCCTTCTCTGAAGAATGGTGATTGGAGTGCCTTTAGGAATTATCTGGCGGTTGCAATTCTCTCCAATTTTTCCAAAATTTTTGAACAGATACTGTACAAATTCATATATGCCTACTGTAACAGAAAAATATCTCCTATGCAACATGGACTTGTGAATGGTCGCAACTATTATATCTCTCAATTTCACTAGTTTTATGATTCCTTTGGCTCGATGGATGATGACGTTAAAAGACGTGACAGAAACTCCACGCGCGAATTTGAAGTATTAAGTTTTGTATGAAGGGGTTCACACTGGTTTGCGGTATGGCATTTAGTACGCATATTTGCGGTGTGCAGGCAATGCTATGAAAATTCTCGACTGAAGTGGTTCACAATGCTGGAGATCCATTATTATACCTACGTTTTTTTTCCAAAAGACAATAAAAGCTGTAACGAACAAAATTTTTTACATATACTTGCCTGATTTTTAGTACGTAGGCTCAGTGTAGATTTTGCAATTATTTGAAAAAACACTTTTTGATGTATTTTTGCAAATTGGCTCTATCATTAGTAAAAAAATTAGACGTGTCGCCTTTGCATCTAACAATGGGCCATACTGGAAGTTGCAAAATACAAATAGACGGTCGGACCTCAGCCGTCAGCGTTCGGCCCTCAGCCATTATCTCCTTTCATTTTAAAACTAAATAACAATACAAATAATTCAGTTATAAATAATAATTAAATTTTTACTGGCAAACGTAAACACATTTCACTCATTGCAAAAAATACATATAGTCATAAAATAAAGAACCACAAATAACCAAATTTAAATGGTTACTTCTTCGTCAAATTTTCTTTGTCAGACACCTAAGGATGGTTGAGGGCAGCATTATTATTAAAAATATCAACATATTAGAGTTGGAATTCTTTTTCCAATTACCGCCAAGTTGTTTATACTAGTGACTTTATCTGGTGTAAAAAAAATATTTTAAACTCTTTGAGCTTGATTATCTGCATCTTCCTTCCTTTTCTGTAACCACTTTAATGTCACACAAATCGGCACTGTAAAAACGTTCTGCGCGCACTAAAATGTTTCCTGCGTCTGAGTTAGTAAATATAAATCTTTTAATGGGCCTCAGAATAAAATTTTAGGATCTTCTGTACTTCACATTTCCTGTCGAAAATCTATTTGCAATACTTTAGCCCTCGATTTTATTATATCTCTATATGAATCAGGTTTAAGCATTTTAGCCATCCACACTTTGAAAAAACTGGCAAGTTGTTGGGTGAATACTTAGAGTTATTATTATGAACTTAATTATAATTACCAATTAATTTAATTTCTTGAACTAATCCACATATTCATGTGTATATATAATTTAATTTCTTGGACGATTTAGAGGTCATACTAATTTTAAATTATTTTTAAAATTATTTTAAAATTTTTAATTAGGTAATTTCTAATTTCTTAAAAATTACCCAACAGCCCGAGATTCGAACCCACGATCTCCCGATCACTAGTCAGGTGCGTTGTCAGTTACGCTACTGTGGGTTTCTGAATTCGACCCTTTAAATCGTATTGATATACATATACATCATATATATGTCAAGTAACAGATGGAAGAATTGCTGGCGTACCAGCATATGTATAGCACCGAGACGTCCATGTGCTATATATGTTAATTAATTTAATTTTTTCACTCTTTATTAGTCATTGTTAGTATGTATTTAAATTTTTCAATAAATAAAATAAAAACGCCCGTAAAACGGAGAATTTGTATATGTAATTTATTTTGGTCAATATCTCCTGCTGTAAAAAAGATAAAAATTAGGGGTTTTTACTGAAATTTTGAGGCTCTATTTCTTTATTATGTCATTAAAAAAAAACAAATCATTGTATTTAACTTTTTTGAGAAAAGCACTTAATATTTGCTTACATTTCAATTAACGCTATCTAGCGGCGATAGCAAAACTCGAAACTACCAACACAAACGCGCAGTTTGTAGGGCAAATAAAGCTCTTTTAAATAAGATGAAGCTTGTTAAAATCGGTTATAGCAAACCATAATGGTCGTAGTTTATTTAAAAATGCATTTGAATTTCCCCCATTTCATTTTTAAAAAATGTGTATTAGTAAAGAGCATTAAAAAGTGTATAAATGCAGATATATTCAACACCTCTCAAATTCTTAAAACACGAAGAAATTCTTGATTTTAACATTGATCATAACTGTTACGCCCCCTAGCGGACATTTTACTAACACGAAAAAAATTTCCACCAGTTTTTCTAGGGAACTATAACTTGAAAAATTTTTACCTGGAAACAATATGACTATACCTACTAGTTTCAAAGGTATAGGCTAGCATTCTAGTTGGCCACCCGGTGCGCAAGCCAATAATTTTTAACTTAAGAATACATTTATGAATTGACTGTTTTGATATTCTAAGAAAGGGCAAGGTAAAGTGAGATGTTACTTACAATGTATAATTCATTCCAAAGCTTTTGTATAATTTTTAAGGGAGTGCCGTGAAAAACAGAATTGATTTATATTCATCATTCATCTTGATTGACGGAAACGCGTTAAGTTCCGGAATTACATCTCAATTTGAATATATGGAGTGCGGAGTATCAAAGTGTGAAAGGAGTTGACGTACCTATTGGATTACGGACAAATTTCAAAGGTTCTCGACGAAATCGTTTTCGACATGTCACCTCGCGCGAATTTCACAGCGTAAAATGTATTCGACCGGCGACGGCCACCCTCAACACTTTTACCTTTACATCAGCGTTGCACCATTCACAGGATTTTTTCGTCCATTATTATAAGTTTCAAAGTTTCAGTTTTGTGCCGCAGAGCTAAACCACCTTGATGCACGAGTAAAGCTACAATTACATTCAAACGTTGAGAGAATATTTAAAGAAAATAGGCGGTATTTTTTGAATTTAGAACGAAAGTTACCATAACTTAAACTTCTGACCCTTCGAGAACGATCTCATATATTTCATACTTGTTTATTATCATTATAGAAAACACATCCAGCTCCTTTTACACAGGTTAATCTTTTAAATTTGTGTATTCCCCACAATCTCCAGAATATATCCGATAACTTTGGAATTCAAAATATGTAATCGAATTTACTTATTATTGGACATACTTACAAAAGACTTTTTTATATACATTTTGTTGCCTTTAAAAGACGCGGCCAACATTTAATTCATTCACCCCTGTATATTACTTGTTAAATATTTCAAGATCAGTCTATTTTAAATTAATTCCAAATTATATTTCAAATCCTAAATAAATTATGTTTTAAAATTTTCAACATTAAAATCTGCGTCGCATATATTCCGTCTTAAAATATTCCATTAAAAATATTTAGTTTATAAACAACTCTTTGTTCAAATTTCAAAGACCCAATATTTGCATTTTAGCCTTTAAGTTTCGTTATATAAATAATTCCCACAGTTTTTGTTGCGTAGTGCCTTTATATAAACAAGGGGAATACCCATTGTAAATAACAGCGTCTCGCTGTCGCCTTGTTTCTCTGGAACATTCTTGTCTTGCCCCCCACACCTCCGAGTCCTTAAAAGGTCAAAGCGCGTCCAAAATCATTCATTATTACAAATATTACTGTACAGTAATTCGTTACGATTTTTTTGTTACATTTCAGTAAGGAATAATTAGTAAGTGAGTGGTAGTTGAATAATTGTTAATTTCTTTAGACATTTAGACCGAAGAATAAGAGAACAGGAAGCGTATCACCAACAGGTGCCTTTTACCAGGATAGAGGTCGTCCAAAAACTACAGGGACACCTGTAGTAGAGGATGACGTTTTAAATTTATTAGCAGACAATCCAACAATATCAACACGTGAATTCGGTACTATATTAGACTATCAAACAGTTCAGTTGGCCGAATTATTAAGGATATGCGGTTTTACCCTTATCATTACAAGAAAGTTCAAGCTTTATTACCTGAAGATTTTCCACGTCGTTAGAATTTTTGTAACTGGTTTTTAGAACAAATACAAAGAAATCCTCAATTTTGAAGATATATCTTGTGAATGGACAAAGCTAATTTTTCACGAGATGGATTTTACAGTCAGCGAAATTCCCATTTTAATGCTTTGGAAAATATTCAGGTATTTAGACTAGCTAACCACCAGCATAGGTTTAGGGTAAATGTCTGGGCATCTATTATCGGGAATCTGTTAATCGAACCAGTCATTATTCCTAACAGGCTTGCTGGGGACAACTTTTTAGAATTTTTGGTAAATGGTTTTCAAAATTTGGTAGCTGAACTTCCATTAGCGGTAATTAGTATGTGGCTACAAATGGATGGTGCACCTGTTCATCATGCGGCACCGATCAGAAACTGGTTAAATGAGCAATTTGCCGAAAGGTGTATAGAAAGGGACGAACCGTTCCGTTGGCCAGCTAGATTTCCCCATCTCACCCTTTTGGACTTTTTCTTTTTTTGGGGTCACATTAAACAATCGGTGCACAGAACATCCAGATTTAACTAACCGTATATTTGAAGCAGCTCGTTCAATAGATAAATGCTCGAAAGAGTGCAGAGGAATATAATTAGAAGAGCGGAAATTTGCAGAGATCAAAACGGTCATAATGTTGAACATTTATTATAATTTCATCTCGTTGACTCTTTTGACATTTATCATTGACATTAAAATGTTTAATTAATTATTTCTCTATCTCCATGGATACGGGCAACTCTAGTACCTTATCCATTATTGGGATAAATCAAACGTGTTACTAAATTTACCTTGACAAAAAAATTTTAAATATTTTTATCGTGGTCCTTTATCACTACTTCAAACCGTAGTGTGGAGCTGTTCCGCGAATTTGGGACACGTTGTATACACAAAACGATTTATAATAAAAGGAATAGTTGTCATTATTAAAGTTATTTGAAAACCATCGTTTGAAATGGCAATTTAAACAAAATGTGACTTTATAGGGGAAAATAATGGAAATTTATTTTTAGTATATCAAAAATGATTTAAATAATAATTAAAACTACTTTTTACTTTTCATAATCTACAGCAATAGTGAAATATAAAAAATCACTGATCATAAACTTCTAGAAATGCTCATAAAATATTTGAAAACAAAAAAGTAATATTTTTATAAATGTGAGGCGTACCCAAGCTCAAGAGGTTAGCACAAGTTTAAATTAGCATGTACTAAAAATTGTAATTAATTCCAGTATTAATTATATTTAGAACAGAAAATAATAATTAATTAATTAGTGCAAAATATTCCAAACATAGTTTAAGAAGAAAAAAAAGACTATGAATTATTGATTTAGTAGTGTTAATTTTTCTTATAAAGGAGATATATAACAGTATTGAATTTAATAGTTTCTCTGGAGAGGGAGAATTTAAAAACAATTTTAAAACACCAGTCCGACCCAGTTAAATTAAGGAAAAGAGCATATAAATAATTCAAATTTAGAAGGAGATAGTATACCACCATTGCTAGTCAGTTCAAGACGGTTCAAGTCAGGTATCCAGCAAGTATCATGGACGGAGATCGTTGATGGCCGACGCATCCATTGACGAGCAACACCGGAAAAAGCCGACAATAGCGGAAAGTCACAACAACCTAATATTCTGCAAGGTATTTCTAAACTACTTCTTCAAGTAAGCTTGGACACAATTTACGTGAAGATTTTTGTTTATATTCTGATTTATCTGAAATTTCAAAAAAGTTACAAATTTTAGAAGCCCTAAAGTAATGATTGTGTAAATTAAGACCGTGGTATCCAGTGAATAATCTAACTTTTCACTTACATAAAGTTTCTAGTATTTTGCATTTCAATGATTCAATTCTCAAAGTAATTATTAGGTATTTTTGAAACAAGCGTCAATATTGTGAAAGATTTCTAATGTTTAAAGTATTATTTAAAAAAAAATATTTGAACTAAGATTGTTTTAAAATTACTATTACATACGTAGGTATATCTGACTGTATTATAAATATTTTCGTAGCTGAAATAAACAACATATCTTTTTCATAACTTTGAAGTCTTGCATGTAAAAAGTGTTGTTGATTCAGTAACAGGTAACTGATTGAACTTCCTATGTAAATTAATAATTTATTACAACTGCACAGACAACTATTTATCATGAGCTAACAAATGTATTTGGATATATACAGACCAAAAATACATTAACCCTTTAAGTCAGCAGTAAGACTATTAAATTACGGTAGTTAATAATTTTTATATATTTCATAAAAATTTAAAAATTGCCATTATACATTTGCTTAATTTATATTTTAATATTTATTGTTAATTTAATCTTGTTGTTCCGGATATGACGAAACTTATTTGTCGCTAATAATTAAACTTAGCAAACTTAATTTCAATTGTTATTAACAATTTTATTAATTTAAGCAATACTTGTCTACTTTCACATTAACCTATGCAGTGTGGCGTTTATAATATATCAATGCACGGAAAATCCGGGAGATTTGTGGCACTGAAGATCGACCGCATGCGGAGTGTTCAGTCATATGAATTTGATCCCTTTTATTCTTAGCTGCACGGGCAGGGCTGGCGTATTTATTTATACATATGACGTAGCCGATATCACTATGTGATCTATGGTTAAATAAATTTATTATTATTATTATTATTATTATTATTATTGAATTATTATATTATAATATTATTGTTGTGTTAGGTTACTATAGACATACCAAATGTCATTTATGATTATGGTTAATTGCCAATAGATAGTAATCTGCTCCAAAATATACAGTATATTTTACTGAAACTGACTTCTAGTTATTTTAATTTGGTCAAAACACGTTGGCGCGATGGATGCATAACTGAAATTCGCTTATCTTTTCTTAAATGTTGTTTATATGGATTTTGAATTCTTCACTTTTGTACGCTTTAATTTGTTTTTATGAATATACCGAGTAACCAGATTTTCATTGTTATGGAGTAGCCCAACCCTTTTATTGCGTTTGTTACCAGGTGAAGCATTCCATATTTTTTTCCCCAAATTTTGAAAATTTGAAAATATTTTAGGAAAGCTCATTAAGTGCATAATGTTCTACTTAAAAATTATAACCTTAATATGTGTGTCCTTTCTAGAACATTCTGTATAGTTGAAAATAATTTTTAGGCTGCGCATATACTGGCTCTGAACCTGTTCTAATCAAAATTATTTTTAAAACTTCTATCGTTTCACATCCACACACTCCTATGTCTATATTGAATCATCGTGTATATATTTAAAATAAAATTTGTAATAACTCATACCAACATCGTAGTATGCTTTCGTATTACTGTCAACATACAAAATTGAAAATAACTTCAAAGAGTGATAGATAGCAACTGAAATGCCTTTTCTCTAGAAAGTCGAGTAAACTTTAAAAATTAATCACTAGGTAAATATAAAAACAAAAAATGATGATGATACTTACATTTAATTAAAAAAAAAATTTGAATCGTCTTTTCTGTAAAATCTTTGCACTTCTAATAAATAGGCAGGTTTTGTGAATCAAAATTACATAATAAATTCCAAATGACAACATAAATTTTAACTGAACAAAGTTTATTTCATCAACAATTTATTTTCCCGAGACTCATCGAATAATAAGAAAATCCCCATCGAATAGTCTGTGAGAAATGAAACTCTGATTAACAACGACGAACAATGATCAAATACTGAAGCAACGAAACAAAATAGTCTCCGATAAATCTTTCAATTACAAGAGAACCTTGAACAGTTTTCGATGCTGTATTTATTTTAGAGCTGGGTGAACGAGTTCCGCTGCTTTTCTAATATCCTGGTCGTTGAAAAATCTATTAACCAGAATCTAAATTACAGGTAACGACACTGGTAGTAGTGGTAGTAGTATTATGCACTTCCAAAATCGAAGCTCCCTTGTCTCCGATTTAATCTACCCTTTAAGCGGTGAATGTGGGCAGAATCAAAGCCCCATAGCAGCAATACTCGTTCGAAAAGCTGAAGTACAAGGACGAATAACGCTTTGCCAAAGTTATTTTCCCTCGATGTTCGATTTTGCCCGTCGGTGGCGTTCCTCTTTTTTCACATTTTCGAGCGCTGCCATGGAAGTTTTCAGATAATCGAATGCCCACACACAAACAAAGACGCACACGGACAATTCTTTTATTTCATTTTCTTCTCGCTGGAGGTCCTCTTTTCGTTGGATCTTTTCTTTTCTTTTCGAATTCCCCGCACGCAATGAACCATAGAACTTATGCTTTTCTTTTGGATAAATGAAATAAGTTTTGATGAGTTCATTAAATGTCGAACTGTACTCAAAGTTAATAGAAAATATACAGTAGATAATCTACTGTAGGAAACGCCGTCGAAAACTTTGATATGAAATGCCCCCATAAGCGGCGCCAGTCAGTCTATTCCGGTTTACTACCTGCATATAATTTGTATTTATACAGCGTATTCCCTGATAATAAACAGCTCTTAAAAATACCTTAATCTCTAATACTAGCGTTTTATGAACTATGAGCTATATGTGAATATACCATCTACCTATTCTATTGAGGACAATCGGCTTCGGCGGGTGGACAGCATAAAGAACCTTGGCGTGTTCTTTGACACACATTTGAACTTTTCCAGTCATATATATTTCATTTGCAGTTCGGCTTCAAAGGCTTTGGGCTTTGTTTTGCGCAGTTGTAAGTTTTTTAAAAATCCTCTGCTTCTGAAGGCTTTGTATTTCAGTTTTGTCGTCAGTAAGCTGGAATATGCATCACAAGTATGGTCACCTCAGTACATATATCTACAACTAGCCATTGAGAGAGTGCAGAGGCGATTCCTGAAATACTTATCTTTCAAGGATATGGGTATTTATCCGGAACGTGGCATCGATTACAATCTCTTGCTACAAGCACATGACCTCCAATCACTGCCGGATCGCCGAGAGCTTCATGGTGCTCGCTTCATATAGAGGCTGTGTAATGGAACAATTGATTGCCCAAATCTCTTATCATGTTTGAATTTCTACACTCCCAGAATTTCCTCTCGCTCCTCCTCCACGTTTTGGTTGCACTTTTCGAGGACTAATTTTCTTCGGGGATCGCCACTGGTCACCATGTGTCGTGCTGCAAACTTACATTATGATGATATATTTTTTGTTTCCAATTCAACAAGTAATACATAATTCTGCAACTCTATAGATAAATATATGTATGTAGTTGTAAATTTTTTATATTACAAATAAGAATATAATTGATTTGTATTTTATTAATGTACGTTTAATTCTTTGTCCTGTAACTGGTTGTGACTGTTGGACTGAATAAATTATTATTATTATTATTATTATTATGTGAAATCAAAGAGTAGCTGTGTGAGTTTATTTGCGTTTACTGAGTGTATTGACATGCGGCCAGAGGATAATATGTGCGTAGTTGTTAATCAGAATGACTTAAAAATACTAGAAAGCAGTGGCGGCTGGTGAGCGCCTTCTGGCGGTGCAGTTGCGTGGACGGGACTGGTTCGTTTGTTGTCGGTGATATGCTCGACATCTGGGAGTACATCGCCGATAATGGGCGAGTCGGTCTTGTCTGTGTGGTTGCTCACGCCCGGAGCCGCCACTGCTAGAAAGTGATATAAAGATAAATAGGAAGTATCTCAGCAAACGAAAAATGAACTATGGTGACATAATAATTGATGTAAAATCGGATATATTTGGAAAAATGCTACAGAAAGAAAAAAATAATGTTGGATGGAAGAAATGCGATATATATGAATACATAAATACAATAAGTTGTTATAACTAATCAGGTTATAATCATTTTGCGAGTGATTGCACTCTACTAAAGCATGCGGCAGGTGTGGAGGTAAACACTGTACAATTGATTGTGTTAATGGTGTTGGTGAGGACGAGAAGTATGTAAATTGTATGAGGATGGCAATAAAATTAAAAATGGATTTGGATGTTAACCATAGAACATTTAACAGAAACTATCCCAGTTATCAACGAATTCTAGAAATACAAAAGTCTAAAATAGAAAAACAAGTAATTTTTTATATGTAAATGTGTACAAACATCAAAAAAATAAGATTCCTATAGAAATTAGAAATTGTGTGTATATAATTTAAAGTAGGTTAGTTAGTTAGTAAACGTTGCATAATTGATATTTTTATTGAATGTATTGTATGTATTAATAGACAAATGCTGACATTGTGCAATATATGTGATGTAAGTATATTAGTCTATAAGTCTGTTTACTGCTATTTTACTTTCTTATACGTAGTATAAGGAAGTATTGTGATGATGAAAATTTTCGACCTCGAGATTTTTGCAGATGTCCACGTTTTGAGGTCCCCTGATACCAAAAAAGTGGTTTTTAAAAAATGTCGGTGTGTCGGTGTGTCTGTGTCTGTGTCTGTGTGTCTGTGTCTCTGTGTGTGTGTGTGTGACCACGATAGCGGTCAAACCGCTGTAGATATCATTTCCAAATTTTGTATTTACGAATATAATCTCCCTCTTGAGAACTGATTAGATTTTGAGCAAAATCGGCAGACCGGAAGTAGTAGTTTACTTCAGTGAAAAAATCGAATTTTGCAAATATTTCGTCAATTACTAAGTTTAAACAAATTTATAAAGAATTCAAATGTACTCAAAATTAAATTTGAGAAAAATTGTTTTAATAAAATTTTTCGAAATTCCTACCGGAAGTAGGTCTTTTACTCTTATCGAAAATCAGTTTTTTGCGAATATCTCGCAAGTCATGCTTTCTAGGCAGGTACATTACGAGTATAAAAGTATTTAGAACATACTTTTAAATATCTTTTGTATAAAAAAAATTTCAAAATTCAGACCGGAAGTACCACTTTTACTCTTATCGAATAGCTATTTTTTGCAAATATGTCGTAAATTATGCATTCTATATATATTTATGAAGAGTACAAAAGTATTTAGAGTTGGATTTGGAATATTTTTTGTATAAATGAAATTTCAAAATTCGGACCGGAAGTAGCACTTTTACTCTTAGCGAGGAGCACTTTTTTGGTATCTATCTATATCTGGTATGCAATCTGTAGTGATTTATTAAGAGAATGAAAGTTCTTAGAATAGGATTTTGAATAAGTTTTGTATTAAAAAAATTCTTAAAATTGTACAGTTTTGAAACGCTCATACGTATAAGAAAGTCGTGTGGTGGCCACACCTCATTTTTTTATTAGGATAAATTGTTTCATGTAAAGAACAAAGTATTGCTATGTCATAAAATGTAAAAATTATAACAATTGCTAGAATAAGCGTATATTACAGTCCAAATCAATTGATTTTCACCTGTATTCATAAGTAATTCCGATATCGTCAATAGAAAGTTCGTTTGTCAATAGTACATTTCTAATCTCCAAAATATCTTCAAATGAAAGTTCTTTCATCCAAAATAAAGTGCGCTATGATCAAAAGAAAGGACGGTTTACCTAAATACATAAGAAAATGGATTTGTTGAGTAACACTTTTTTTTACGTATGTTAAGATAACAGATAAATTTATGTAATATCTACAATTGTTCTACCAAATAACAGACTTGAACACGATTAATCTTCAATTACTTCGCGACCTAAAGATTTAGGTGTACATATAACAATTTTTCGAACCGTATCGTATTTAACATCAAATGTTGTTCGCTGAAACGAACTGACAGTGACCGTCCTTTCTTTTGATCACAGCGGACTTTATTTTGAATAATAGAACTTTCATTTGGAGATTAGAAATGTCCTGTTGACAACCGAACTTTCTAGTGACGATATCAGAATTACTTATGAATATACAGTGCTATCGAGAAAGATTGTAGACCACGTGATCAGTAATTTTCTAAAATCTGGTGATTTTCGTGTTCATACGTTTATGAGATTCGCGTATCGCTAGTATTTGACAGTAGCGTACATTTTATTCAAAGGTAATATAACGAGAGCTTGACAAATAGTCGACTATTTCATTGTGATCAATTTTTCGAGTGTGCGCTACGGTCAATTTGACGAGACCAAAATTGGCATTAATAATTTGACTAGAGCACGAGAGCTTTAGCTCGAGGGCTTTAGTCTTTAATTATTAATGCCAATTTTGGTTAAGTCAAATTAGGAGGCACACGAGAAAAATTGAAACAATGTAATAGTCGACTACTTATCAAGCTCGAGCTATATTTGTTAAGATTATTTCCTAAACCAAGTTTCATAATAAAAAATGAGTTGTCAAATCGATGTGATTATCAATAATTTCATCCGAAACATCGCTAAATCTCTTTTTGTCGGACATTTTCATCTATTTGACACGTTTGCCACTTAATGAAAAAATACATACCTGATTTGTTACCTACATTTGAATAGTCGATTTGTAATAGTCGCTGATATCAAGAACCGGTACCTTTCATTGGTTAATTTCAACTTCAGTTTTGATTGTGATTGGACAAAATTTAAATTTGACAGGTGAAGGAAATAATCACAAATACTGCTGTCATTGTTGACGCTTTTAACCATATTTTACATAAAACATTCAATACTACCAACTGCTGTTAATTGGGTTGCCTAATTTGGTAGTCACGTGGTCTACAGGAATTGTTGATATCTCTGTATAACGGAAAATCAATTGATTTGGACTGTATTATTATTATTATTATCAGTAATAGTATCATAAGAGCTCTTTCATATACTCAGATATCTTTCCCCGATTTCTATACGAAATTGACGTTGTAAAGGCAACATCAGTTGAGTATGGAAAGAGAAAAATATATAGACTACACGGAAGTGCTTGAATGATATTTGTCATTATTATATCACGAAATAAGAAGAATAAAACAAGAACCTACAAAGATTATAAGAACAAATCATTTATTAAGAAATTATAAACAAATCGATTTTTAGAGTTCACCTTGGTGGATTCTGACAGTTTCAAAATCTATGACTGATGTTTGAAAAAGTCATACATGTTTGCTATTATAGATGCTATCGTAGCACTTGCACGTAGAAGCAAATAGAAAAGCTAAACCACCCAATTGAAAATACAGCTTCTGATCAGTCCATTCGAAACAGGCCTTCCGGAAAGACTCAAATGGGAAAATGGTATTCAGAATATCAGAAGGCAGGAGTAGAGCTGGTCCACATACCGGTCAAAAGCCGCAGCTGGTACCAAGGAAAAAATCTACTCTGCTTGTCAGAGCAAATATTATGCTCTGGTTTATGCCATTACATTTCAGTCAGCATATCAAAGGCTGCGCTACTAGGCAACAATTTCCTAGCAATATCATGGCAAGGAATGGTCAATAATCCAACAAAAGAGCTTAAGAACTACTACATATCAGTACGGATCGGCTGGGAAAAATAGCTGGTCATGTACCCGTCAAAGTATACCTTAATAGATGGGCCTATATAGTCAAGACCTTAAAAATGCACATATTAGCAGCAGACTCTACAATAAGGAACCAGAACCAAACAAGCATACTTTAAAAAACTTTGAGGCACTGATCACAGGAGCTATCGCATTTATGGGCAAAAGAACGTAGACCCAGATATGCTCAAGGAAAGCCTAGTAGAGGACCTGTACAGTCTTGTGCAAGATACACAAGTTTTAAAGTGAATATCATAAGCTACACAGGTCTTATTTGCCGTGGTACAAAGTGGAGATGTATGTTGGACAGGCCTGGAAAAAATATTGTACTACTATGTACATAATTTTTAGGTGGCAGTGAAATACATTAATATATGAAAACTTAGAATTATGAGCATTGGTGTTAGTAGTTCTATTATTTATGTATGATAATAATCTATTGATATGTAATACAGCATTTCTGTATGTATAGTCATCGTCTTTGTAGTATGAAAGACCAACTACCCTATAGTTTTAAAAATATAATCTATTAAAGAAAGTACATATATCCAGTAAATAAACAATTTAATTATTTATTCATTTAAGAGAAAATTGACACATAATAATTCAAATAAAATATAAATACAAGTAGGTAATGTAATTGTCAGTGCTCTCCAGTTACCTTAAAATTCAATTAAATCCTGATACACCGTAATTCTCTTACAGTTAATATTGAAACCACAATGCATTAACAAGTTACGTAATGTTGACTCCTACTTAGATTTGGCCCAGCTTTTCTCATCACAGTCACAATAGTCTCTTGAACGTCGTCCCTCATCATTCATGATCACTGTCCAGTACCTACTATCAGGAAAATATATTTAGAACATTGTAACTCAACTTATAGTATACCACAGATTTGCGATAGGACCCTTTCCGAATTTACTAAAAATAAATCCTTAACCTTGTTTAAATTTTACAGTATGATGAAAGACCCACTAAACTTCCTCTTCTAGTTTCAACATTCCTCCTAAATTACGGTACAGTAACGCTTTAATTTAATTCACCAGAAAATCAACTACACAAAGTAGAATATGTCGTTTAAATTAATATAAGCGAAAAATATAGCACATAAACTTGAAGACATAATAGAATTGTAATAGATATGTTGATAAGAAATACTAAATTGGTTCTCCTTTCGTGCGGCGTGATTGTACTAAGTTACGTCAGCAGAGAAGCGTGATTTTAAACTTAGTTTGAAGTTTTATTACATGCTTACTGAGTCTTTCAATATACCGAGTTGATATTGATTCGGTACCTAACCTATTACAGGAATAAATGTTTTATGTCAAGTTCGTATTTCAATAAATAAACAATCTCCCACCATGAGCTAGTGTTACAAAGTAAAATATTCTAGAACCAAAACTGAACTTAATATATAATCCAAACAGCAAAAAGTTAGTGTAAGTTTTTTCTCTCTTAGAATGTGCTGAATCTATTTTGAACAAAATAGCTCTATAGAATCATTTGTTTTAAAGAACATTTTTGGAATATTTATGCAATACTTAAAATCTTAATATATTTCTCAAATATTAAATTGCCGTAATTTTTTTCCCTAGGTCGTTGAATTGCAATTTTATAAGGATAACAATACAGTAAAATTAATAAAGCCGCAACAACCTATTAGAGTAAAAGTTTTTTCTAATTTTTATCGTTTTAGAAATATTCTTTAATTTACTTTTATACAAGAATTACTTCACTGAGCCTTTAGACTAAACAATTTTCTTTATTTGAGTAACTAATGGTATCTGTAAAATTCTATTATACAGGGTATATCACGACGAGATTTCGTTAGAACAATATAGAAAACTAATAAGAGTTGAGTTTTGAAATTTCGCAAATATTAGTTTCCCCTTAAGCTCTTTCGATTTAAAATAGCTTTGAATTTTTGCTTCTTCCGGTTACACCGGAAATGGATATCAACTTCCTTATTTTAAATGGAATACCCCATTTTTTATGATTGATTCGTATTTCCAACTTTATTTTAAGGATAGTTTGTCTGATAAACTTTGCCTCTAAAAGTAGCCATTTTTGAAGTATTTCAATTTTTGTAAAAAAATTGACAGCTGCAGACTATTACTCATAACAACATTCCCAATAATTGAATGCATGCACATATTTAAAATTTTGCAAAGTATACTGCTTCAAATTCAATATTATCAACTTTTCAAAATAATACAGGGTAATCAGAAAACCATCTTAAACATTTCATCCAGAAAATATCAATATCTTGTTATTTTTAAACAGCAACCTACATTTTTTTCAACTTCATTGGATTGCACGTTCAAAATTGTGGGCAGTATGTATTTACTTCCCTATAACTAACCGTCTTAGTTTCAGAGTTATTTTGGAAAATGTATCAATTCCTTTAAAGTTTTATTTTGTATAATTAGTTAGGCTATGGAAATTCATGTGAATAAATAAAAACAAGTTGCAATCATATTACCCGTCCAGTAAGGTATTTACTAGTGCTATTCAGCGTTTTCATTGTCTTCCGTTTCTGAATATTTGAATAATAATAATAATGTCGCGACCTGGATTTAATAACGAAGATTTTTTAAATCTAATAATAACATATGGTAAATGTAATAAAGTAATCGACAGGACATGTCGCGTTTATGCAGAGAATTTCCAAATCTCTCAAGACCTGCCAAGAGTATCTTAAGCAATCTTTTAAAAAATTGCATTTCCTTCGGATCATTCTTGCCGAAAACAACCAAAATACAACCTGTTGTTGATAGTGAAAATGTGGAGGTAACAGCACTTGCTTACTTTACAGCACATCCTAGTAATTCTCTAAAGGACGCAGAAGCTGAAGTAGGTGTATCCAGAGTGAGCATACATCGAATTTTGAAAAAGAACAAGTGCTTACAAATTTCAACCTGTTCAACATATTAATGAAGCTGATTTTGTAACAAGAGCGCAGTATTGTGAGTGGTTTTTAATGAAATCACAAGAAGACGACGATTTCACAAAAAATCTTATATGGACAGATGAAGCAAAGTTTTGTAGAAATGGAATATCTAGTCGACACAATAGCCATTTTTGGTCCGAAGATAATCCTCGAGTTGTTAGGTAACGACGTTTCCAAGAGTCTTGGAGTTAATGTATTATCTGCTATTAAACGTGACAAAATTTTGCTTTGCATTTTTATGAGGAAAATTTAAATAGTGAGCGATTTATAAACATCTTACGAAACGTCATAAATTTAAATTTAAATACACTGTCCGCAGAAAAAGCTCGTAGTGTATGGTTTCAGATGGATGGTGCACCAGCGCATAGTACCAGAGCCGTTGGAGACGTATTAGACAACATATTTTATGATAGGACCTTATAGTTTCCACCGCGATCACCCGATTTAACGCCCCTAGATTATTTTATTTGGGGCTATGTTAAAGATAAAGTATACAGTATACCTGCTACCACCAAAGAAGATATGATGGCCAGAGTGCGAGGCGCGTTTAATAATCTAGAGTAATCTAGACCATACCATGATTCAGTGTGCCACGCGTAAGAACATTTTAAAAAGAGTAAGAAAGTGTTTAGAAAGAGGTGGAATAACTGAGGATCGGTTGGCCAAGATTGTTCGAAATAATAAACCACATGGCAGGCGTCCCATTGTAATCACCTCCCCCCCCCCCGCCCCCCCAATATGGAAGGATAACTGGCTTTCTACTTCTAAACAGGCATTTTGTCTAATGAAAGAAGCACAAAACTTCTTTTTGTGAGAATAAAGGATTGCTTTCTACAAGATACATATAATAAGGAACTGTCAATTAATGTGAAAAAGTTAAGTTGTAAAATTTCATTTTAAGTATATATTAAAATTTAAAATCTGGCAATAATTTACCTGATATATTAGGTGAGACAGATACTGATTTGGAATGATTATTTCAAGCAATAATTTTGTAGAAAAAATGCCAGTAGTAGTGTTCATATTGTATTTTATTTTTGGTCCTTTTAATTATACTTGTTATTTTGCTTTATGTACGTTTTTAAAAAATTATAATTTGTGATCAATTTAGTGGTTTTCTTTCTTTAATAATAAAGAATACTTTAGTCAAGCAACGCAAATTTTTATATAACACAAACGCCCACATCATTAAAGTTTAAGTTATAATCAACTTGACGTAAGGGGCCATAAAAGCCACAACTATATGAAAATATCTAGGGGGCGATGGCACAAATCGAAAAAACAGCCGACAAATAAAAACTGTGAACGGCCTAAGCGATATAGTTTCATCAATCCTCAAAATTGCAAAACAAAATGTTATCAAAAATAGTTGCTAAGAAATAGGAAATAATTAAAAAATTATAAAATAACAAGAAATTTGATTAACTAAAATACAAGAAATTTCAAAGGCACTGATCAGTTTCTTTCATTTCCTACAAAATTTAACAAATGGCGTTTATATTGTTTTGGCGTAAATCCTTCAAAATATCAAGCGATGTACGTATTATTTCGAAATAGGACAAGTTTTATTTCATTTTGAAATAAATTAATGTAAATTGCTTATAAACGATAAAACAGTTTTCGCTTTAAAAATATGCATGCAAATGGACGTATATGCATATTGCCACAAATGAAAATGATGGTTGAAATCAAAGACTAAACTATTGTTTATTACGTGAAATATTACATTATGGAATTTAATTTTACACGTGAAAAGCCTTTTAATGAAATTTTCCACATTTTGGTTAATTAATTTCATTCTATGCGCACACATTTTGTGTGCAATTTTGCGAAAAGCATTTCACCCCTCTCTTTCTACTTGTCTCTCGTATACGTACATTCTCTAATTGAAATTAAAAATTATTATTATGCAGTTTACCCGTGGGAATATTGGGAGCATTAGAATTTATGACCGAACAAAAATTAATATAAATATTAATTTGTTGCCCTACAACACGTTTACTGCGCACTGCGTTACATTAATGTTCACAAGTTCGGGAAGGATTATGAAAAAATACCGTCGATGAAAACATCTACACTTAGAACCGTGCATTGAAAGTTTCTAAAGAGGTTTTAGAGAACTATCAGTCTTCACTCCAGTGAGTCTTCATGCACTCACACTAAAAACTTTTAATGGCATTGAATCTACATTTGGTGTGGTACACTTTAATGGTGGTATAGAGGGCTTTCAAGTAAAGCGATTTCACTGCTAGAGATAAAAATATAAATCAGTGTTTGAGTTTTAATTAAACTATTTGAAATTTTAGAATACATTTTCCATCGATCCTTAAATACTAACACGAAACTAATGAGTATAATACTACATAAATTCAAATATTACATTACTTTTAATCGTTTTCATGTCACTGATTTTGAAAATTATCATTAGTTGCTATGTCATTATTTAAACTATTTTTTGTAAAATATTTCACATTTTGTCGAGTTTTATACTATGATATCAAAAATTAAATTGGTCAATGTTGGTCATGGAATGTAAAACGCTTGTCTTAATTTAAATCATCCTTTTGAAATAATTCAATCATTGTCAAGCTACACTGACATTATCAATAACCTACAAATGTGTTACCTACTTAGTTCAGCTGTAAAATAATAATGAACTACAAGTTATGAAATAAATAACGTTTTTATTAACCAGAAAAACTAAATTACAATAATTGTTGGAAATGTCCCCCGTTTTGTTCAACGCACAAGTTTACGCGCCTCCTCATGCTGTGAAAAGCGTTTTGCAGCATTTCTGGCGTTATGGTTGCACATTGCTGAACAATTCTTTGTTGCAGTTCTTGCAAATTATGTATCGGATTTGCGAAAATCTTATTTTTTAAATAAGGAAAGATAAAATAGGCCATAATTGTCAAACAAGGTGATCTCAGAGGAAACTCAACTTCCGTATGCAAACTTATCAGCCGGTCATCAAAAAGCTCGCGGAGAAAAGCAATATTTTCTCGTGTAGTATGTGCTGTTGCACCGTCTTGCTGGAAATAACCTTATTGAAGGTCATCATCGTCTAACTGTTGCACAAATTCAGTCAAAAAAATATTTCTGTACCTTTCTGCGTTGACGGTGAAATTGAAAAAAATTGACCCAATTATTCTTCTGCGAGAAACTGCCATCCAAACACCAATTTTCTGAGCATGTAGTGGCGTTTCAATAAAAATATGCGGGTTATCAGTGCTCCACATTCACATATTCTGAGAATTAATGTATCCCGAAAGGTGGAACCAAGCTTCGTCAGAAAATAAAAGTTAAGTTCAGCTGATCGTCATTCATTAAATCATTAACGAACCAATGGCAGTACGCAAGGCGTCTGGGGTGGTCTGAAGGCAGAAGAGCTTGATATGATTGCATCTCATATGGATGCATGTTCAGGTCCTTCTTTACAATCGTTCGACATGTTCCATAAGAAAGCCGAATTTCTTGAGAGAGACGTTTTAAAGGTTTTGTAGGCTCTTCTTCCATACGTTGACGAATGTCATTAATAACTTCTTCTGTACGAGCTCTTGGTCTACCAGCACCTTTTTATGCGTCACAGAACCAGTTTCGCGAAACACTTCAACACAATTTGTAAGGCATGCATAAAAATTGTCCGGCAATACTGCTAGGGCTTGGAAGTGCTCTCGAAAATTGTCACAAACGTTGACTGTATTCCCAAGTTCCATTAACTAGCACACCCGTTCGAAAATAGGCTTCAATCATGTAAATTTTGTGCTCTGTGGTGAGAACCATGGTTCAAAAACCGTGCAGGATTAGAAAATTTCAACACAATAACTTGACAGAGTTTGACATACAAAAAATTATGACATACCTAAATGTACGATGTACGCTACGACAATAATTTTAAAATCCATGACCACCATTGACCAATTTAATTGTTGATATCCCGGTATATTCCGTTAGACATCAATCAGTAGTAATTTGTAAAGGTTATGTTTAATATATTTAATACTTGTTTGACAACATGACTACCTCAATAACATGAGCAAAAGAGAACGCAAAATTAGCAACATTTCTGAGAAAAACCAAAAATCATATATGACCTAAATGTGATAATTACTGAAGTAATTAACCACAACGTTAAATAAGAAAAATAACGAGGATATATATCATCAACAAACCGATCGAATCTATGCATAACGATAAATATTGGATACCCAAAAAACAACAGATAGCGCTTTAAACTCGCAATACCTACAGCAATACCTAAATTCCCTAGATATATAAAGTACCGCAATTACCACAACTTTGGCGGCAAATTTAAGAATCTGTCCGCTTTTTTAGCATTATAAATTTAATACGCGAAATACTACATTTCTATTTTCTGAAAAATTGTTGTACCCGTGCAGATGCGATCCCGAGCTTACCGCGTACGAAGCGGACATCTTACGATTAGACCACCGGGGGTACTTGAATGTGAGTTGTCTTATCGTCTATTTGTATATATGCGTACGAATTACTAAATAACTACTAAAAGTCACCAAATCACCGCCATTTTGGCGGCGTTATAATGGGACAAACCAATTGCAGTACTTTATATATCTAGGGACTTTAGCAATACCCACAAAATAAAAGGCTATCCAATATTATTGGAGCAAACTTAAAATATTTAATTAAGAACTGAAATACTGCGATCCAATATACAAGGTTAGTTTTAAATAGCATTATTAAAAAAGGGGATGAAAGAAAAATATGAGTAATGCCCGTACAAAAAAAATCGCGGTCCAATGTGCACGCAGTGACGAGAAATTGATTTTTCTTTCCTCGAGTCCGAGCCTGTCGCAGTTAATATACAAACATAATAATTTTCATATAGAAAAATTTAAGTTTCAAAATAATATACTTTTACTTAACGCATAAAAAAGGTAATGCACCGAGGTTGTCGACTTTTCCCACATAAAACATCGCCATAGAAAATCTTTTCAATTGACATTCATTCTCTAACAAAGGTTGTAACTATTGGCATTTTATCGTTTTTTTGGAAGAACCTTAAACTGGAATTACTATTGGTATTTACGAAAATGCGTATAGGATAAACAAAGTTATGGGCCGACTTTAACTAAATTTTAACCCTAAAGATTTAGAAATTTTCGATGAGTTACAAATAAATTTCTTTTTTGATTTCCAGTTAGGCATTTATACGTATTCTTCAGATTCGCATAGGCTGGTATCTATTTAGCGATAACCCTGTCTAGGGGCAAGAACAGTCCAATTAGCTGAACAGAAATAAATAATCATACGGATGCTAATATGCTAACCAGATTAAAATACGTAATAAAAACACCCAATTCTTAACGGGTCACGGGATATTCAAACAGTATACGTACAGGATGAGGAAAATACCAGATGTTTGGTATTTGTGCCAAACACGGTCGAACATGCCATCTTGATTTGTAAAATGTGGGGCTTTAGAAGGCGGTAGCAAGGAGAAAAATTAAGGACAAAACTAACGGCCTTACACTATGCAAAGATTATGATTAAATACCGGAATAAAAGGCACAAAAAACAGAAAAGGGCATAAAACTTTGACAATTTTTTCTTGTAAAATTTTGGTTTAAAAATGAATTTTTATGAAAATGAAATGTTACTAGATCAATGGTTTTCGGGATTAGTAGTTTATACGAATTTGCTTAGAAATCTATATTAGGTGAAAATAAAATGTTATTAGTTAGGTACAGTAATGTTTGTGTTGTTTATCTACTTTTTATGCCTTTTTTTTGGAATTGTATGCCTTATTTAAAAAACGTGTTTTTTTTTGTTTTTCTTTGTGCATATTAGTTCGGTCTTTAATTATGACCAAAAGCAAAAAAAAAAAGTAAAAGCAGGTCAGCAGATTTGTCAGAGCTGTGATGAAAAATGAAGTAGACACAACAACTGTAAATGTTGGCCATGTTACATGACCTTGCGCGGCGTGAAGTAGTCTACACCAGTGAATATTACTCTCCTGTTAAAACTGCAAATAAACAGAACTTTCAATTACTATAACTTCAGTAGCTCAACAAAATCCTGCAATAATATCGAATGATTTGGTGAACTCAATATCAAATAAGCTATTGTGAAAGCCTTTCCTATATTCCTACAGCTAGTAAAATACAAATGATTTGTGACGAACAAGAATATTGAATCCAAGTGCAAGCATATATCATAGAATTGGTAGATTTTCTAAATACAAAATCATCTATATCCTTCAACCATTTATATACTTTGCGCTATGCTATTAAAACTTGATGTTACCTTGTTGGAGCCTAAAACGTTAATCGTTCAATATAATTACATATTGATAAATTCTTTGCGGTTTGACTTAATAAAGTCATTGACTAAACAGATAAATTTCCTCTTATCTGCTTCAACATAATATAAAGTTTAACATCTTCATAAGTTGATGTAGTTTTATCATTAGAAAATTTTATGAAAAGGTCAATTTTAAATTGTGAAGTTATTGTGGACACGATACCATGAAAAACTTTTTCGACCAATTAGTTTATGCAAATTTCACATGCTTTATGTTGTATGGATATTGTCTGCTGGGTTTATATACCTTTGTGTGTTTAGGTACTCTTGTAAGAAAAACAATGTTCACTTTATAGGAATAACTGCCCTCGTTGGCTCCATAGAAAAATCACATTTCATTATCCACTACTGTGATACTACGTCCTTTTAAACTCTCTTAATGGTAGCAGTTCTTGCTGAAATTTTCCAAAGTGCTTCGTGCTATCTTGGCCACAGTATAAACATGTTTATACTGTCTTGGCATTACAAAATGTTCCGTACATTTTCTTTAAAAAAAAATGGTAGCAATCCCTATATTATATTTCAACCAATTTTCTTATTAGCTAAAAGTTTAATGTCTGTTTACATGTTAAACATAACGGTTATGTAAAGAAAAATCGCAAATTGTCATTTTAGTTGCTAGGTTGTATTGCTGACGTGTTTCTCGTAGCTTACGATAACCTTAGCCTTCCCTCTATGCTTCCGATAAGTTTGAGAATCGCACCCCTAGTACAGACTAAACAACCCAGACCGGCAACTACTTAAAAAAAATATCCAAGTTCTTCTATCCTTGTCACACATCAGTGAACTTGGTACGAAGATGGCGCTAGCAGCATATTGGCGCGAAATTTGAAATGAGCTTGTTTTTAGAATACTCTTATTAAATACGTTATTTATGTAACAGAAACATACACAAAAGTTACTAAAACTATGGTAATAAATAATATTACTTACTGTAACAATTATAGCCATAGTTTGAGCATCTTATGTGTAATTTTGCGGTATTACATATTAAATATGTGAGACGAAATATAAATATTAATCTTTTACTTACATGTATTATAACACCTCTCTTACGGTGACCTATTAGACACAATAAACTACCACTCTATATAAGATTAAGAGAAATATAATAATGCAATAAGTGAAAACTGTCAAGGAAGACATAGGGATATAATAATAGTTTTTATTGATACATATACTTATACAATAAAACATAATAAAATTAAATTACACAACCAGTAATGAGAAGACAATAATAATGCAAATCTTGTGTAATATGACAAATAAAAACAAAACTAATATGTACCAAAAGGAACAAATTTAGCAATAGTTCATTACTAAAATGCTGATTTTAAATTTGTCTCTTAAACTAACAGTAAGTGAAATATATAACAGAAAAATATGCAGGTGTAGAAAATTAATATTACAAGTCTATAGTATATAAAATTGATATTATACAGATTGCCAAAAATAAAATCAACAACAAAATACAGAGATATCAACAATTCCTGTAGACCACGTGACTACCAAATTAGGCAACCCAATTAACAGCAGTTGGTAGTATTGAATGTTTTATGTAAAATATGGTTAAAAGTGTCAACAATGACAGCAGTATTTGTGAATAAAATGTACGCTACTGTCAAATACTAGCGATACGCGAATCTCATAAACGTATGAACACGAAAATCACCAGATTTTAGAAAATTACTGATCACGTGGTCTACAATCTTTCTCGATAGCACTGTAGTAATAATAATACTAATATCCAAATCGAACTGTATCAAACCTGCAAGGCAAAGAGCATGTCAAAAATGCGCTTCTTAAATAAAGGAAATGCCAATTTATCTTATTAACTTTACAAAATAATGTTTATAAGAAATTTATACATTTCTTAGTTTAGCTATTTTTCTTTGTGTAGCACGAACATCAGATCTAAGCCTCCTCTGTTCATTTTCCCGCTTACAATACCAAGGAATACCTATTTTGCACACTCCTTTAACAATAGTTTCCTTCACAAAACCGTGACCGTCACAAAGGAAAGTAAACTGAACAGCATTAATAAGGTGATTGACAGATTTTTTTTGTTTGTTTGTCTATCAAAGTTGCTGCTTCTGTTAAGTTTATTGCTATCTGTGGCGTATATCGAATTGCGGGAAATAATGTAGGAACAGCATCTCCTTTCAAAACAAACATTTTGTTTTTGTATGACTCAGGTGTAGAATAACGACTACAAATCCTATAATTCTGGAGTTTTTCTTCTGTAAAAACCATCGCCATTGCCTTTTGCCATATTCTTGACCTGAATTTTTTTAAAAAAATAATATGCAAAAAGGACTAATATGACGACTAAGAAATTTTGTAATATACATATTTCAAGCGCAACTGTACAATATTTATACTCACTTGTCGAGATTTGCAGGAAACCTATGCATTTTGTTAACTTCATCCTACCCAAACCCGCACACTAAACACTTGGACACCATATTTGTATCAACATATAATTATTATGATGTACGACAAAGGATTGCAAAAATATGTCAAATGTGTCAAATTTGAAATGTAGTTTTGAATGACATATAACCACAGCATAACAAACAATTCAATTGACGCTAGCGCCATCTCATCTCCAAGTTCACTGAATCTGACAAAGATGGTAGAGTATTGAAATTTACGTTTGCTAAACAAGGATGAGTACTCTGGATAAAATCTAGGATTATGTTGCCGGTCTGGATTGTTTAGTCTGTGCCCCTAGTGTCTTTGTCTCTGAATTTGATTGTCAGCTGCCGTTAAGTTATTTTGTGTTTTCAGTAATTTTCCGTTTGCATCTGCTATACATATTGTTATAAAACTGAACTCACATAATGTAATGTTAAAAAAGGTAAATTATCCTTCACATCAATAAAATGTACATTTGACACCTAACCTAAAAATAAAGCGATTTGACAAATACAAAAATAAATGAAATTTACCAAATGGACGTCGAGTTAATTACGCCCCACCTCTTCTGTAAACGCGAATAAACTACTACCGATTTCCATCTTTAATGATTAAATTCCATTTTTTTTTAATCAACATTGAATTCAAGACCAAGGTTACTTGCGTAATAAATTCTGCAAAAATTCAAAATGAAAAACACTTACTTTGCTGAGCTGGTTTTAAGTGAATGTTTTTACGCGGTTACTGCGTGTTGTTTGGTGTTTTTTCTTAGTTTCTTTCATCCGCATTTCTCCTCGATGTACCCCTTCTTAATATATAATACCAGGAGGCTTATCTTGCTCGTACAACATCGGACGAACCGCCGTGTAATCAGGTCTTGTAGCACCCCCGGGAACTGTTTGTGCATATCCAGAGAAAAGAAAGTTTATTAAGGTGGCGCGTGAGGTTGTGGCATCGCATGTTTCCATGTACATGTAGTAGAATGTATAGCATAAGACGTTTCGGGTAGATTTTATCATGAAATGAATTTTCTACAAGGTGGCTCCCGCAGTACCTGACTTCGTTACTTGGTCGTTAATCGCTACTTGCTCGAATTGCAATATGCTGGGAAGACGTTTCGCGCTAATTAATGATGGTATAACGTTAATCGAAAAAGATAACTTCGCGCGTAAGCCCGTGAAATGTTTGGAAGAAAACTTCGCGAAGAGATTCAAAGGAAACTTAAATTTGGAGAATCTGGGAAAAAGGTCACAAATTTGTATCGGTATCAGCATCGTCTTGTTTCCTTACCAGCATTTGGGGTACAAAATAGTATTTATTTTATTTTTGTTATTTTCTGTAAGAAATTTAATCAGAAAATTATTAATGTCACAGATACCTGTGCATATGGCGCTATTATTTGATGAGAAAGCACTAAAAAAAAATAATTTTACAAGTTTCAATAACTAAACAGACTAAAACAAACCAGACCGGCAACTACATGATAGAAAAATATCCAAGATCTTCTATACTTGTCGCACATGAATATACGGGTACGAAGATGGCGCTAGCAGTATATTTATAAGCATATTGGCGCGGAATTTGAAATGAGCTTGTTTTTAGAATATGTTTATTTAATGCGTTATTAATGTGATAAAAAATACACAAAACTATTGGACAAATCAGATACCTTCAACTTTTACTTTTAAAGCATACGGATACTTACATTTCATTATTTAAATCCATGTTTATTAACCTTACACAATATAATACATGAAATCACCCTAAAGCAATATATTCCTATGATTACTGTGACTTACATATATAAATTTATACGTAAAACGTATATGCATATATGCATGTGTTTGAGATACACACATACATTAAGTGCTATTGTCGACAATCGAACGCACAGACACCGATGTTTCGACCTATGAGGTCTCATGAGTGTGCGTGGAGATTCTCGACAATAGCTTCAAGACTTAAATCGCTGCTTATGTCATTTTAGCGTGTTAATGCAGTGAGAGTATCACAGCGACATCTAACACCCAAAAGATGACACAGAACAAAGCGATGGCTTCTGACGGCATGTTCTGCTATACAGAGGCCTGTATGTTAATAGTGTATCTCATGTAATAGAGCCTTAGGTGGCGTCACCGATCAAAACGAAAATGAAAAGTGTGAACACATGGATGTTAAAACTAACATCAAGCAGTAAATAATTACTGTGACTTACATATATACCTTTATACGTAAAACGTATATGCATATATGCATGTGTTTGAGATACACACATACATTAAGTGCTATTGTCGACAATCGAACGCACAGACACCGGTGTTTCGACCTATGAGGTCTCATCAGTGTGCGTGGAGATTCACACTTTTCATTTTCGTTTTGATCGGTGACGCCACCTAAGGCTCTATTACATGAGATACACTATTAACATACAGGCCTCTGTATAGCAGAACATGCCGTCAGAAGCCATCACTTTGTTCTGTGTCATCTTTTGGGTGTTAGATGTTGCTGTGATACTCTCACTGCATTTAACACGCTAAAATGACATAAGCAGCGATTTAAGTCTTGAAGCTATTGTCGAGAATCTCCACGCACACTGATGAGACCTCATAAGTCGAAACACCGGTGTCTGTGCGTTCGATTGTCGACAATAGCACTTAATGTATGTGTGTATCTCAAACACATGCATATATGCATATAAGTTTTACGTATAAAGGTATATATGTAAGTCACAGTAATTATTTACTGCTTGATGTTAGTTTTACATCCATGTGTTCACACTTTTCATTTTCATATTCCTATGAGTTTATATTACACCACAGTTCACTAATTTTCACTCTATACTTATTTAATCATAAACTCGCGATCAATATCAACTTATTTATAATTAATATGATATACAACAAGAGAGGATTGCAATAATACGTCAAATTTGAAATATTGTTTGAAATGACATATGACATTGGTTGAAGGAAGAATATTATATCTATATCAACGGTATAACCAAAATATAACAAAAAATTCAAATGCCGTTAGCACCATCTCAACTGCCAATCAGTTAATTTGACAAAGATGGTAGAGGATTGATATTTTCATTTGCTAAACAAGGAGGTGTAATCTGGATAAAATTTGGGATTTAGTTACCAATCTGGTTTGTTTAGTACCAAGTCGGTAAAGTGATTCTTTATCGAACTCTTCTGTTATTCGCCTCGCTTGCTTCGCTCGCTTGGCTCATAAATCAGACTCGTTCGATAAAGGCAACCGCAAAAATTTGTAATTTAAAAATAAAGATATAATGACTTATGACATTTTATGACAGTGACAAACGATGTATGTTTAATGTCATGCAATCATGTCTGTGTGGACAAATATTAGAGGCAGGTAAAGTACTTTATTTTACAGTATGATAAAGTATTTGTTTACCTCGGTAAAAACTATGGTAATGCATCGCTTTATTGACGGTTGGCGATAATAGTTAATTATGTACCAAGTCAGTAAAGTGATTCTTTATCAAACGAGTCTGGTTTATGAGCCAAGCCAGCAAAGCGAGCGAGGCGAATAAAAGACGAGTTCGATAAAGGCACTTTATTGACGTGGTGCATACAAAATTTTATCGCCAACCGCAAAAATTCGTAATTTAAAAAATAAAGATATAATGATAAAGTATTACATTACTATATAGCTTATTCCAAAAAGAGAGAGACGAAATTCTGAACAGACCCCCAGTCCAAATTACAGCCACTAACTAGTGAAATAAATTTTAGGCGATAAAAGTAAATTTAAATATCTCTTTGAAATATGAAATCTGTACCAAATTAAGTTGTATATAGATTCTTCAGATATTAATACATAATTAAGGCAAGAGATTTGTAAATGTAGTAATCACAATACATGAAAGTAAATAAATTTGACACTTGACAGGCAAGTTATGCTGTGATACTTACACCACACCTGAGGATGATGGTGATACCATCGACGCCTGCAGCCGACAAACAAAGAATTTGTAGGAAAATTAACATAAACTCACATGTAGACCAACTTGCTTAGTTAAATATTTCTTCGTCACTATTTAAAACCAATACTTATTGCAAATCAAGTTCTTTTGTTCAAGGAAGCAATTGTTTGTTTGTGTAAATTTATTATTTCTAAAATCGCAATGATTTTCTAATTGATTTTAATTCCTATTCCACACCTTATTTATAGTTTTAGGTATGATGTCATCACTGTTTACATAATAATCTCGTTAATTTTTCTTTTTATTCCGCATGAAGGCTGATTTCAAATATGTATTACAATTAGTGGGTTTAATTTCATAAACCTTGTTTATACCAACAAAATAAGCTCATTTTTTATTGAGGCTTGGTATTTCTGAGCATTTTTTACATTAAAGCAACAAACATTTAATCCTATGCTACATTATACCGTAGCAAAATGATTTCCGTAATAAGTTTGTTTTCATTAAACGTTAAAGTAAAATTGTTACAGACGATAGACGTAATCTTATAAAATTAAATTTCTTCGTTAAATTCAGCTGCAAAAACTTAGAGAAAAAATTAATTCAAGGAAAACATTTTTCTTTCATCGGATGTATTACTGAAACGCGATTCAGTTACTTTAGTTAGCATGACTAGCCGCGGATGGTAAACAAGCGCCTAGAGGGCGTTTTCTCTAGAATATATAGGAGTATGAAAGAGACTACTTGCCCAACTAAAATAATACTTTTAAAGAAAATCGATTTTAATTTATTTCTTGTGAAACTATTTTGCGTAAGTTTCATATCCTGCTACTTTTGTGTGTTGTGCAAGTATGCTAATGAAATTTATCCGCTTTACAAATTTGAAAAATACAATGAGAATTTATTCCCCATTTATATACTATGGATCTTCTGTGAATGGATTTTAATACAAAAATTAAATTACACCATAACCTATCACATGCAAAGCTTGCCCTAATTAAAATAAATTCTTAAAATAAAAAAATTACTCTATCTAAGCAAGAATATTCATATTAAAAAATACATTACTTTCTTGACATTTTTAAAGATAGCTAGGGGCACACTTTACTAAAAATTCGGTTTTTACTTTCTTATACGTAGTATAAGGAAGTATTGTGATGATGAAAATTTTCGACCTCGAGATTTTTGCAGATGTCCACGTTTTGAGGTCCCCTGATACCAAAAAAGTGGTTTTTAAAAAAATGTGTGTGTGTGTGTGTGCGTGCGTGTGTGTGTGTGTGTGTGTGTGTGTGTGTGTGTGTGTGTGTGTGTGTGTGTGTGTGTGTGTGTGTGTGACCACGATAGCGGTCAAACCGCTGTAGATATCAATTCCAAATTTTGTATTTACGAATATAATCTCCCTCTTGAGAACTGATTAGATTTTGAGCAAAATCGGCAAACCGGAAGTAGTAGTTTACTTCAGTGAAAAAATCGAATTTTGCAATTATTTCGTCAATTACTAAGTTTAAACAAATTTATAAAGAATTCAAATGTACACAAAATTAAATTTGAGAAAAATTGAATTAATAAAGTTTTTCGAAATTCCTACCGGAAGTAGGTCTTTTACTCTTATCGAAAATCAGTTTTTTGCGAATATCTCGCAAGTTATGCTTTCTAGGCAGGTACATTGCGAGTATAAAAGTATTTAGAACGTACTTTTAAATATCTTTTATTTAAAAAAAATTTCAAAATTCAGACCGGAACTACCACTTTTACTCTTATCGAATAGCGATTTTTTGCAAATATGTCGTAAGTTATGCATACTATATATATTTATCAAGAGTACAAAAGTATTTAAAACTATATTTGCAATATTTTTTCTATATATGAAATTTCAAAATTCGGACCGGAAGTAGCACTTTTACTCTTAGCTAGGAGCACTTTTTTGATATCTTGCGAAGAATGCATTCTAGAGCGATTTATTAAGAGAATGAAAGTTGTACTTAGAATAGGATTTTGAATAAGTTTGGTATTAAAAAAATTCTTAAAATTCTATAATTTGAAACGCTCATACGTATAAGAAAGTCGTGTGGTGGCCACACCTCTTTTTTTATTATTACAGGAGAGTATTTTCAAGTTTTTAAAATACTTTGATGACAAGACGCCTTCAGCATTACCAGGAAACAGAAAGGGCAGAAAGTTATGTAATGTATTACCTACTTTTTAAAAATTTGTTTTTATATATTTTATTATATAATTATAAAGTTAATGTTACCAGGACAGGGAAAAGGCATTTTTTTTTCTAAATTATATAAACTTTTTTGAAATTTTTATTCAAAGAATTTTATTGAATCGGTTTGAAGTAATTTGTAATTAATGAACGCCGACAATGTTCACTGAATGGCAGAACAAAATATTCTACAAATATAGCAAGTAAATATTTTAAAGCCAAACTTACGTAATTAATTATTTAAGTATATAAATGATAAACTAGCAATTTTATTCTGACGAATGTCGACAATTTCATTAAAACTAATTAGGTAATTCTTTCTAAGGCAACTATAGTCTGAATAATTAAATTTTTTCTACTCCCATACTTTAATTATATTATTAGATATGCCGAACCTATACTTTAATAATGTCCATTAAGATACAGATTTTCATTAAGATACAAGTTTATGTCCAATAGGAATAAAGATTTTTCAAAATGATACAAGTTTATATTCAATAGGAATGCGACATTCCAATATTCAATCAATATTCAATATGGCGACTGCATATCTGACAGATATAAAAATTAATTAAATGTGACAGTTCTCTGCAATTTACTAGTAAGTAGTTAAAATTTGTGCTTTTTTAAAAATTTAAACGGTAAAAATGAGGGATAGTGCCAGTGAAATGTAAAATTTGACTCCACCAGAAATTATGGAACAAGCCTTAGTAGCCACGAACAATTTATTACCAGCTAAATTCGCAAAGATGTACGGAAAATTTTACGCTCAATTTATGGAATGTTCAAAAAATAATGTTTTATTATGCGGTCGAAAAAAAAATAGTGTATGCAACTCGCATTTAGTGGCTATTAAGACACTCGTATTCATTACAATACTCGCCGTCGGCTCGTATTTTCATTTTCTTACTCCTGTCTTAATAGCTATCATTAAATGCTCATTGCATAATATACTATTATAGCATCAAATAATAATAATTTATGACTTAACAACTCGATCAAGATTGCCCCAAATGAAGATGATTTTGTCGGACTTGAAAACTTTTCGGTCATTGATGTTCTGGTTAATTTTACCAATTTGCTTGGTATGCCAAAAGCTTCCATTATATCATATAGCATATATAACTCATAGATTTGAAAGAATGCAGATGGAAAATGCATAGTAGAGACAGAAGAAGTTATGAAAATTTGGCGCCAACACTTTGCGAACCTATTGAAACAAGGAGTGAGGGAAAATGACAACTATGAAAAGGAAGAAACATCGACAGCACAACCACTGTTAACAGACCCTACCTACGAAAAAGTAATAAAGAGTAAACGAGAGTTCAATAACAACAAGGCACCTGGAATAGATAATATCTCGGCAGAATTAATCAGGAACGGTGGGTAAGCACTAGCCAAACAAATACACAAACTGATCACCGAGATATGGAAAGAAGGAAGAATGCCAGGAGAATGGAGCACGGCGATCGTATGCTCCATTTACAAAAAAGGGGACAAACATAACTATAAGAACTACAGAGGAATATCGCTACTATGTATAACATAAAATATTCACAAGTTGTAACAGTTATAAATACCTGTTATTATGGTTCAGTACCAATCATTGTCGGGATGTGACAAATAGCATGTGCAATCACGGAGGTTTTGACGCGCCTACATTCATGCGCTTCTTTTTTGTGATTTGATAGGTACATATAAACGATGCCGGGCAAATTTTAGTCCTTTTAAATGGTAAAGCCTAATAAGACACTAAGGTGAGCTCAATTGTTAATAATATCATTTAATTAAAATCTCAAATCATCATGCTTCGTGATGATAGTAAGTAATGCACCTGTTGATTATTGTTTTGTAATTTCACAAGCGCTATTTGTAACGCATGTATTTGTAACCTCAAAAGCACATGTTGATTGTTACTTCGACTTCTATGCTAATTTTGGTAAGGAGATTATTCTCGTAAGGAGGATCCTTCTTGTATGGAAATCCTTGATACCATTTAAAACAATGCAGTGCAAGTAACAATATCAGCAGAATATATGTAACCGGCAAATGAACCTATAGAAGTGAAATGCTCTATGGAACGTGTTCTCAAAAACAAAGTGGCAAGCTGTTAGACCGAAGATCATATGATGTATTATGAAATAGGCGACAACATCTCGATATGTGCCTTTGCAGTTTGTACAGTGATTAGAGAGGCCAGGCGTAGCTGAGACTTATTATAACCCTACAATTACATATGTTAGCGAACGGAGGGGCAAAGCGCAGCTAAGAAATATTATACCTTAACACCTTGTATGAGGCCAATGTTTACTCGTGCAAGACCACCGACTGGTTACAGATGTGAAACAGTGTGAAGCAGAATAACAGACTTCAACCTACAAGATTCAACAAAACCTTCACTTGTGCAGATTGTATAAGCTAAGTAGTTTTAACTGTAGTTTTTTATTGAACGCAAAGACTCCAGGATACTGTAACTAATTAAGAACGTTTAGCCTTGTTGTTCGGAGATTCTTTGAAAGAACTCCGAATTAACCTATCTTTAGCATCGTTGTATTTTGGAAGCTTTGTAGTTAATTGTATTAGTCTTAAGTATTAAGCGCATTATATCACCTAATGTGAGTTTCTTATAAGCCTAAAGAGAGATATCGAACAGCTGTTACGAATCAGATCGTGTTTATTTAAGATTATTGAGAACCGAGTTCATTAAGTGACTCCCTGTTGACAGTCTTTGTGTGTGTATTATACAGTCGATGTGTTTTCATATTTTTATTATTAATTATACAGTTAAATTAGATCTTGTGTGTTTGATTGCTATTGCTGTAAGTCCTAATCCTAGTTTTCATGTTTTTGTTTATTTAAAAAGCATGTGGCGCTTATAGACGACCCATGACCTTTTGCACCGTCTAACGAGTTACAGGGGCATCGTTTTTGATTTTTGCTTTAATTATTGACAAGTTCATTGACATATTAAAGTGACATCCTTTTTATTGGACCAAAACATCTAGTCAATAACAAGGGGAGGTCACAAAGTATACTGTGACAAAGAATAACAGATTATGGAGAGGAAATCATAGGGGAGCATCAGGCAGGTTTCAGAGAGGGGCGATCAACCATTGACTAAATCTTCAGCACTCAGCAAATACTGGAGAAAGCATGGGAATATAATGCACCAATCTATTAGAAGTGACATCTACTGTTTCAAATTATCTGTCAGCTGCGGAATGTACTTTTTTGTGAAATTGCGTGTCATCGGAGGCGCATGTTTGTCATAAACAACAGTAAAATATTGTAGTTGAATAGCATTACTTTTTCCTCCACATTCCCCGACCGTAACACATCCAGGATGTCAATCTGAAGAGTTTTTATTTTTTCCTAATATTGCAAAGATATTTTAAACAAATGTATCTGCCTGGCACACCGCGACCTCTCACGGAAAATTTGGACCGCGACCTCCCGAGTGTTAACTTAGTTTCAACAACTTGGATCAACACTGTACAGAGATGTTAAAAAAAATATTGATATTTAGAAAAAAAATTATTATACACGTTTTCAAAAAATATATGCATATACTATATACCTCATGTAACATATATGATGCCACGATTTTTTAGAAATTTCTATCCTTAATTCAATATTTTAAATATAAATTTTGAAGAAAACTCGAACAAAAACAGCACGTGTCGACATTTTCAATAGAACAGTGTTTTAATATAACTCTGTTCAGTCAAAAACACGTAAATTTTTAATGAATGAGAATACCCTCTTATACGATTTAGTATATGATCTACATGTTGGTTTGTTATTCGTCTGTATATACACAAAAGTTTCTATTTAAGTTTGGCGAATGAGCGGATAAACTTTCCCGAGTTAAATCTCATCGCACACGTGTTTGCTCACAATAGAATATGTTTGATTATCTCGTTTCAATGCAATGTAGAAACTGGTAATTGTGTTTGGCTTGTAAACGTACGCTCCCTGAGATAGCTAAAATATAAACACCGTTGTCTAAATACTCGGGTTACATCCCTTTGTACAAATGTACTAACAAAACACATAGAAAAACTCGAATGTGGAAACGTATATACGTAGATGAAAAGTCAAAAGTTTGCGAAATGTTTGTCAGTTTAACGGTAATATCTGTTTATACAAACTAAAATATATCGAATTCGCTTAGTGGACCTATATTTCAATTGTCTTGGCACAAAATTTGGGGGTCTAAGAATATAATCTAGTCAATGCTGTTTCATATCTGTTGTAAATAAC
This sequence comes from Amphimallon solstitiale, assembly GCA_963170755.1. Taxonomy (NCBI): domain Eukaryota; kingdom Metazoa; phylum Arthropoda; class Insecta; order Coleoptera; family Scarabaeidae; genus Amphimallon; species Amphimallon solstitiale. The sequence continues at coordinate 105,461,237 of OY720681.1, read as the reverse complement.
ACGTACGTTATCCTCATATAACATATGTCTGTTTCTAAAACCCCAATAGTTATTTACGAACCAAGTGCGGGAAGACTATTTTCCCGCATGAGCCCACATTGTAAGCACGAGCGACCGCAGGAAGCGAGTGCTTTTAATTCCGCGAATGCGTGGAATATGTCTTCATGCAAGTTGTTTGTACAATATTCTTTGTACGAACATTAAATTAAAAAAATATTATTGATTAATGTCATTGGTATCATACCTAACCTAAGATAGATTACCTAATTAATTTAAGCATTTCATGTACGTAACTATTACTCACCTTTTCCTAAAATTAAGTTATTATATTCTTACACATGGCAAACATGAGGTATTTATTCTTATATTTATAAATTTATAGTACATTTTTTGCGTTTTTTGGTTTAACTAGAAACAATTCCGAACTGCCAATATGAATGTCGATGTGGTTCAAATAGATGGCGCTTGAATCATGCTTAAGATGTCGCTTAAAATATCGTCATATAGATGACGCCACAATTTTTTTTGGAAGAATTTTTAATTATTACTCCTATTTCGCCAACTTTTAGTGAAGAATAGTGGAGGGAAGTAGTATTTTATAGACTAAATTTTATTACTACCAAATTAGATTTTTTTTTAAATGTCCCAAAGTGCCAGTGTTTTTCTCAATTTTTACAGTCGCCTCAACCGGGAAAACGTATTTCCCAGTCGAGCTACACATGCGCCAAATGTCACTTTACAGGCGGTGAGTACAAAAAAGTCGTATTACGTAGCCTATAACGTACCGGGTGTCCAACTAAGAATGGCCGCCAGCTATATCTCAGAAACCAGTAGTCATATTGCTTCCGGATAAAAAGATTTCAAGTAAGTGTCCCAGAGAAAATGCTGGAAATTATTTTGGAGTTTGTAAAATGTCCGCCAGGGGGCGTAACAGTCAGGATCAATGTTAAAATTTAGAATTTCTTCATATTTTTACTAATTAAGGGGTATTGAAAATTTTTTAATTTTATTCCTTACACATTCTTTAATACTTTTGCACATTTTTTACTATCTAGTGAAATAAAGTGGTGGGGGCGTTTCAAATGTTTTTTTTAAATAAACTAGGGGTAGGTACTTCTGTTTGGCCTAACCGGTTTGAATAAGTTTGGTCTCATTTAAAAGAGCCTTATTTGCTCTACAAACTGAACTTGCGTTTTTGTATCTCTGACTTTTGCCGTCACCGGTAGATGGCGTTAACTGAAATGTAAGCAAATATTAGGCTTTTTTTCAAAAAAGTTAAATACAATGATATGTCTCTTTTTATATAAGCTAATAAATAATTAACACCTCTACATTTCAGTAAAAAAAAAAACAAATTTGTATGTTTTTTAGAACAGGAGATATTGGCAAAACAAGATGAAAATGCATGAATTCTCTTGTTTTAATTGTCTTCTCTTTAATATATATATATATATATATATATATATGTGATATTAAATTTTTATTGACCTTTTAATTCATATAAGTAAATATATATTAATTTTTATTGGACGATTTTTAGGTCGTTATACTAGTTTTAAATAATTTTTAAAACTCGCTAATTTGCAGTGTTTGAAAATTATAATTTTATAATTTTACCACTGACTATTAAATTAATTAGGTAATTTTTTTAAAAATTACCGACACGGCTGGGCCTAATTAATTTAATAGTCAGTGGTAAAATTATAAAATTATAATTTTCAAACACTGCAAATTAGCGAGTTTTAAAAATTATTTAAAACTAGTATAACGACCTAAAAATCGTCCAATAAAAATTAATATATATTTACTTATATAAATAAAAGGAATTATCGCGGATACATGAAATACAGGAAAGAGAAAATTATTGGGTAAATTCCGCTGTAGAGCAACCGTAGACACGTGTTTCTGACTCATTGGTCGTCATCGGTACGGTGTAGCCAAGGAATAAGGTGGGATAACCTTGGAGATGTATGCTATACGGAAGACCATCAGGAGACAGACCACCATTTGTAGCTTCAGTTAGAAGATCCTCAGTTTTGAGGACAACAACTAACGTCGCCACGAGGAAGACTATGTCAACCTGCGTGCCATCCGAGAACCCAGGAAAGATAAATAAAAGGAATTATCGCGGATACATGAAATACAGGAAAGAGAAAATTATTGGGTAAATTCCGCTGTAGAGCAACCGTAGACACGTGTTTCTGACTCATTGGTCGTCATCGGTACGGTGTAGCCAAGGAATAAGGTGGGATAACCTTGGAGATGTATGCTATACGGAAGACCATCAGGAGACAGACCACCATTTGTAGCTTCAGTTAGAAGATCCTCAGTTTTGAGGACAACAACTAACGTCGCCACGAGGAAGACTATGTCAACCTGCGTGCCATCCGAGAACCCAGGAAAGATAAATAAAAGGAATTATCGCGGATACATGAAATACAGGAAAGAGAAAATTATTGGGTAAATTCCGCTGTAGAGCAACCGTAGACACGTGTTTCTGACTCATTGGTCGTCATCGGTACGGTGTAGCCAAGGAATAAGGTGGGATAACCTTGGAGATGTATGCTATACGGAAGACCATCAGGAGACAGACCACCATTTGTAGCTTCAGTTAGAAGATCCTCAGTTTTGAGGACAACAACTAACGTCGCCACGAGGAAGACTATGTCAACCTGCGTGCCATCCGAGAACCCAGGAAAGATAAATAAAAGGAATTATCGCGGATACATGAAATACAGGAAAGAGAAAATTATTGGGTAAATTCCGCTGTAGAGCAACCGTAGACACGTGTTTCTGACTCATTGGTCGTCATCGGTACGGTGTAGCCAAGGAATAAGGTGGGATAACCTTGGAGATGTATGCTATACGGAAGACCATCAGGAGACAGACCACCATTTGTAGCTTCAGTTAGAAGATCCTCAGTTTTGAGGACAACAACTAACGTCGCCACGAGGAAGACTATGTCAACCTGCGTGCCATCCGAGAACCCAGGAAAGATAAATAAAAGGAATTATCGCGGATACATGAAATACAGGAAAGAGAAAATTATTGGGTAAATTCCGCTGTAGAGCAACCGTAGACACGTGTTTCTGACTCATTGGTCGTCATCGGTACGGTGTAGCCAAGGAATAAGGTGGGATAACCTTGGAGATGTATGCTATACGGAAGACCATAAGGAGACAGACCACCATTTGTAGCTTCAGTTAGAAGATCCTCAGTTTTGAGGACAACAACTAACGTCGCCACGAGGAAGACTATGTCAACCTGCGTGCCATCCGAGAACCCAGGAAAGATAAATAAAAGGAATTATCGCGGATACATGAAATACAGGAAAGAGAAAATTATTGGGTAAATTCCGCTGTAGAGCAACCGTAGACACGTGTTTCTGACTCATTGGTCGTCATCGGTACGGTGTAGCCAAGGAATAAGGTGGGATAACCTTGGAGATGTATGCTATACGGAAGACCATCAGGAGACAGACCACCATTTGTAGCTTCAGTTAGAAGATCATCAGTTTTGAGGACAACAACTAACGTCGCCACGAGGAAGACTATGTCAACCTGCGTGCCATCCGAGAACCCAGGAAAGATAAATAAAAGGAATTATCGCGGATACATGAAATACAGGAAAGAGAAAATTATTGGGTAAATTCCGCTGTAGAGCAACCGTAGACACGTGTTTCTGACTCATTGGTCGTCATCGGTACGGTGTAGCCAAGGAATAAGGTGGGATAACCTTGGAGATGTATGCTATACGGAAGACCATCAGGAGACAGACCACCATTTGTAGCTTCAGTTAGAAGATCCTCAGTTTTGAGGACAACAACTAACGTCGCCACGAGGAAGACTATGTCAACCTGCGTGCCATCCGAGAACCCAGGAAAGATAAATAAAAGGAATTATCGCGGATACATGAAATACAGGAAAGAGAAAATTATTGGGTAAATTCCGCTGTAGAGCAACCGTAGACACGTGTTTCTGACTCATTGGTCGTCATCGGTACGGTATAGCATACATCTCCAAGGTTATCCCACCTTATTCCTTGGCTACACCGTACCGATGACGACCAATGAGTCAGAAACACGTGTCTACGGTTGCTCTACAGCGGAATTTACCCAATAATTTTCTCTTTCCTGTATTTCATGTATCCGCGATAATTCCTTTTATTTATCTTTCCTGGGTTCTCGGATGGCACGCAGGTTGACATAGTCTTCCTCGTGGCGACGTTAGTTGTTGTCCTCAAAACTGAGGATCTTCTAACTGAAGCTACAAATGGTGGTCTGTCTCCTGATGGTCTTCCGTATAGCATACATCTCCAAGGTTATCCCACCTTATTCCTTGGCTACACCGTACCGATGACGACCAATGAGTCAGAAACACGTGTCTACGGTTGCTCTACAGCGGAATTTACCCAATAATTTTCTCTTTCCTGTATTTCATGTATCCGCGATAATTCCTTTTATTTATCTTTCCTGGGTTCTCGGATGGCACGCAGGTTGACATAGTCTTCCTCGTGGCGACGTTAGTTGTTGTCCTCAAAACTGAGGATCTTCTAACTGAAGCTACAAATGGTGGTCTGTCTCCTGATGGTCTTCCGTATAGCATACATCTCCAAGGTTATCCCACCTTATTCCTTGGCTACACCGTACCGATGACGACCAATGAGTCAGAAACACGTGTCTACGGTTGCTCTACAGCGGAATTTACCCAATAATTTTCTCTTTCCTGTATTTCATGTATCCGCGATAATTCCTTTTATTTATCTTTCCTGGGTTCTCGGATGGCACGCAGGTTGACATAATCTTCCTCGTGGCGACGTTAGTTGTTGTCCTCAAAACTGAGGATCTTCTAACTGAAGCTACAAATGGTGGTCTGTCTCCTGATGGTCTTCCGTATAGCATACATCTCCAAGGTTATCCCACCTTATTCCTTGGCTACACCGTACCGATGACGACCAATGAGTCAGAAACACGTGTCTACGGTTGCTCTACAGCGGAATTTACCCAATAATTTTCTCTTTCCTGTATTTCATGTATCCGCGATAATTCCTTTTATTTATCTTTCCTGGGTTCTCGGATGGCACGCAGGTTGACATAGTCTTCCTCGTGGCGACGTTAGTTGTTGTCCTCAAAACTGAGGATCTTCTAACTGAAGCTACAAATGGTGGTCTGTCTCCTGATGGTCTTCCGTATAGCATACATCTCCAAGGTTATCCCACCTTATTCCTTGGCTACACCGTACCGATGACGACCAATGAGTCAGAAACACGTGTCTACGATTGCTCTACAGCGGAATTTACCCAATAATTTTCTCTTTCCTGTATTTCATGTATCCGCGATAATTCCTTTTATTTATCTTTCCTGGGTTCTGGGATGGCACGCAGGTTGACATAGTCTTCCTCGTGGCGACGTTAGTTGTTGTCCTCAAAACTGAGGATCTTCTAACTGAAGCTACAAATGGTGGTCTGTCTCCTGATGGTCTTCCGTATAGCATACATCTCCAAGGTTATCCCACCTTATTCCTTGGCTACACCGTACCGATGACGACCAATGAGTCAGAAACACGTGTCTACGGTTGCTCTACAGCGGAATTTACCCAATAATTTTCTCTTTCCTGTATTTCATGTATCCGCGATAATTCCTTTTATTTATCTTTCCTGGGTTCTCGGATGGCACGCAGGTTGACATAGTCTTCCTCGTGGCGACGTTAGTTGTTGTCCTCAAAACTGAGGATCTTCTAACTGAAGCTACAAATGGTGGTCTGTCTCCTGATGGTCTTCCGTATAGCATACATCTCCAAGGTTATCCCACCTTATTCCTTGGCTACACCGTACCGATGACGACCAATGAGTCAGAAACACGTGTCTACGGTTGCTCTACAGCGGAATTTACCCAATAATTTTCTCTTTCCTGTATTTCATGTATCCGCGATAATTCCTTTTATTTATCTTTCCTGGGTTCTCGGATGGCACGCAGGTTGACATAGTCTTCCTCGTGGCGACGTTAGTTGTTGTCCTCAAAACTGAGGATCTTCTAACTGAAGCTACAAATGGTGGTCTGTCTCCTGATGGTCTTCCGTATAGCATACATCTCCAAGGTTATCCCACCTTATTCCTTGGCTACACCGTACCGATGACGACCAATGAGTCAGAAACACGTGTCTACGGTTGCTCTACAGCGGAATTTACCCAATAATTTTCTCTTTACTTATATATATATATATATATATATATATATGTCTATATAATAAATTCTACTTTTTGTTTGTTTTCTTCAGTAAAATTCTAACACGCAGACCAAAGAATAAAATTTCACAAAAGCGGAAGAAATTTGAAAGGCATTCCTGTAATACCGATGCAAAATATATAAAAATATATTAAATAAAAAAAATGTATAACATTTCGTTAGTTCCTGTTTAAGAAACCAAAATTACATGAATATAATTTTATGCAAACGTTCGAAAAACATGTATTTAAAATTTTCATATACTATGATTTACTATACTAACAATTAATACTAATACATCAGAATGAAACTAATATTAAATACTAAAATAACTACAATTACATAACTGTAAAGATAGGTTTGTAAAATTTTTAATGACGGCCTAATTGTTCAAAATGCCGCCCATCATTGTTAATGCGAGCCTGCAACCTTTGCCGCGTGAATAAAACAGAAGTTTCAATTTCCGCCTCAGATTTGTTTCGTACTGCTGGTATAATTTTCTCCATCATATTTTCTCTTCTTGCAGGCCGGTTTTCAAAAACAATGTCCTTAACTCTCCCCCATAAATAAAAATCTAGGACGTTGAGGTCTGGTGACCTGGCGGGCCAGGGAAATATACTACCCCGTCCAATCCACCTACCATGATATGTCTGATCTAAGAAATCCCGAACGTCTGCCGCAAAATGCGCCGGGCACCCATCGTGCTGAAAAAACATATCACGACGAACGTCCAGAAGGACCTCTTCTAATAGAAGGAGCAGCTCATTCATTAAAAAAATTAAACAAATCTCTCCAGTGTGATGTGGGTTAAAGAAAACGGGTCCAATAATTTCACCTCCTAGAATATCACACCACACGTTTACCGACCAATTTTGGGTTTTTTTACCGAAATGTAGAGGTTTTAATTCTTTATTAGCTTATGTAAAAAGAGACATCATTGTATTTAACTTTTTTGAAAAAAAGCCTAATATTTGCTTACATTTCAGTTAACGCCATCTGCCGGTGACGGCAAAAGTCCGAGATACAAAAACACAAGTTCACTTTGTAGAGCAAATAACGCTCTTTTAAATGAGACCAAACTTATTCAAATCGGTCACAGAAAGACTCATCTTTAAATTGTACGTGGTTTTTGAGTATAAATAAAATTTCAGTAATTTTGTTTTAAAAATAATCCTAAAACTGCTATTCTACTTTTATCATTATTATTATTATATGGATCGTAGAAAGAAAACTATTTATTTCTTTTGATTCTTGTATATTATTATAATCGAACGTTAATGCATAGATACCAATTCTGCGATAAACTTTTATTGTAAGAACGCAGTTCAATCCGTTGAAAGAACGTCTTTTCAAAAAGCTGCTGAACTCTCAACCAAGTTTTCCAACAATCAAAAACCTTTCGTGTTTCTCACGTAAGACAGTAGAACTGTTACCATTACTGCTATCTAATTACGTTCACGAAAGAGAAACGAGCTTCAAGACATGTGCCGATTTTCGTTTCATTAGATACTTTGACCTAGATTAGATCGTTTTCACGACCAGGATTTCGGTTGAAATAGTTTTCATAGTTCGTGAATATCTTTTTATAACTCGGCTTATTATGTTAACATAAATGTATGTGATTTAGAAAATATGTTTTATTTGATAGTATGTACACTGTGTGTAATAATAATAATAATAATAATAATATTAATTAATAATAGCAAATATAACAATACAACAAATTCTTAAATATTAAAAAATATATATAATAACTGAAAGTGTTTTCATCGCTCTTTGGGTAAAAGTTCGCGTAATAAATATGTAATTCCACGAATTTTAAAGAGATAAATTATGCAAAACAACAAAGATTAATTCACTTAATTTTTTGAGAGTAATTAATTTTTTTCTGAAATGAAAAAGTAAAATATATATTGATATACCATAAGCCGCGGTTAGTTTGCATTGCTAATGGTAAGTTATTTATTACTTTGGTCTATAGCTGAAATAATGTCTCAACTCCTTTTGTAAATTACTCGTCATATTTTCTCGCCAGCTGTTTACTACATCTGGTTCAGTACGTAACCGAAAAGTTTCAGCCGATACTAGATTGTAAACATTTGGTTGTTCTGAAATTCTATATCAAATTACAAAACATAAGTAAAGCTCAATTACTATTTCCATCATTTTTCTATAATTGTAGTAAGTCAAAATAGTGATTTCTTGCAAAGAACTGACCAAAAAAAAAGTAGAAAAATTGCAGATTTTACCTAAAAATGAGGATACTTTGGAACGGGAGAATGTAGATGTGTTAGATATGAGTAAATCAATTGATATTTGATTCGTATATTTGCCACCAAACAGTACTCATGTTACTCAACCGTTAGACGTATCATTGTTTGGGTCCATGAAAAAGGCATCGCGGCAAATATATTTTCCAACTATAAAGAGTCTCACATGCAAACAAACGTCTTGGAAAAACAACATTTCCCACAGCTTTGGAAAGCACTCATGGAAACAATCAAGGATAATTTCGAATTTAATTTCAGGATTCAAAAAGTGCGGCATCGTACTTTGTGGTGTTAGTCCTCTGTAGGAGCGAATTTCATCCCCTGTGACAATGGACTATAAAATCGGTTTTTGGTCGACTCCACACATGTTTAAAAATGACTGCGCACATTCGATTCGACGTTCACGTTGGAGAGCAGAAACAAGTCGCAATACCCATCTAGCACTAATTTTATGCATACCCAAATGGTCATGGAGAATTCGGCGACGACCACTTGTTTCGGAAATGTTTGTTAACACTGCTAATTCCTTCACTTTCAAACGGCGATCTTCTAGCACTAAATGTTCAATAATTGAAATTTGTTGAGGCGTTATCACTTCAATTGGTCGACCCGACCGATCAGCATCTTCCAGGGATTCTTGTGCCAAACGGAAACATTTTGCCCACCTTTTTACAGTTGAATACGAGGGAAATGAATCACCGTAAACGCCGTCTAAATGTTGCTTAATGTGATAACGTGTATGCCCTTCTTTCGCTCCTACATTGTGAAATAAAACATATGGTGCTATGCCTTGTTATTGGAGCATTGTCTAAACTGCGCATGCGTTACAAATAATTTTTCAAATTTAGGTCTGTTTGTTTATCACATAAATTCATTACTATACATATTTAATTATTGTTTGTACATCGTCAAACAATTATAAATAGTTTAAAAATCGACAAACCTCTTTATAATTAATAATTGTGCCTTTTCAAAAGTGTAAAAATAATTTAATTTCCCTTAATGAAAAGAAATATCGTCCTGGCATCATGTGCAAATCACAGACAAACAAACGATCATATTGAAGAAGTATATTTGTCAAAAGTTGTACGAATTGTGATTGTTATCGTAAATATTGTAAATTAATTAAGTAAAACCCGCAATCAGTTCAATTGCATTGCAACTGTGTTTCTTTGAATATATTATAATGAGATATCGTGAACAGAAAGAAAAACACCTCTATAGGTCTTGTACAAAAATTTGTGATATAATAACAACACCTAAATTATTCAACTCAACATTAAGAATAATGAATTAGATATTGTGGTATTCTTGTATTCTAGAATTACTCTCATCTATATCGGAGCAATGTACAGAAAGAACACAGTAAATTTTACATGAATTAGGTAATTATATTACTATGTTACATATTGAAATATTTGAATTGCTCATAATAAAAAGGCTTCTATTTAACCTCTTAGAAGAGACACATACCAATCTTTTTGCCACAACCTTCTAATTTTTTTGATATATATCTAATAGAACATACATGTGTTCATAGAAAGTTGAAGAATTTTAACATGTCCACAGATCACATATGATATGAGATAATAATATGCCGAGATTGGGTATTTTGAGAAGATATTGGGCCAGTTATTGGAATTTATGCTATGATGCATCACTGATTGTGAAAATAACTTGAAGGATGAACACATTATTTATAAGATAGTGAAGTGTTTTTTTTCTAATTTGTACTTTGCTAAATAAGTATCGTAATATCTGTCACTAAATTGTAACCAAGCACATAGAATGTATTTTATATTTAAATTTCTAATAAAATATGTTTTAGTTTAAAACAACTTGTAGATGGTACAGTATAAAGATAATATTCATTTTGGATTTTGCCAAAACAATGTGTGATGAGTTCTTCTGAACTTTTCCCAACATTGTGGAAGTAAATAGTACAGTGTTATGAACAGCAAGATAGGCACGGCATCAAACAGTATTCCTGTTTTTATGATATTGCTACATTCTCTAAATCTTTTTTATCATTTTATAAATTTGTATGTATCTATTAATTTATAGAAATATTTATATTTCATAATAATTTTTGTTTTATTTTAATTCCAAGAAAGTATATACAAAATAGATTTCCGAACATAAATAAAATTAAATTTATTTTTTTACTTCGTAAGTAGAAATTGAACTTTACTCATTGAATCAAATACATCAACATACTTTTTTTACAAGCAATAATATAAATTATTTGCAAGTCTCATTTCTACTCATCTCAGTTTATGAGACATAGACATAAAGAAAAATGTATTGATTACGAATATGCTATTACAGACACTAAAGAAATTCAAGTGTATCAGAGTTGGTAATTGTTTGTTTATATTCTTTGCTACCATATGGGCGTAAATAACACTATCATGTTTTTATTTTCATGAAAGGCTTAATGAAGATTTGGAAAAAAATGTTGTTTTATTCTTACGTATAGCCAAAATATTAAATACAGTAATTTTAGTAATTTTATTTGCATTCTTAAGCTTAAAAATACAAGCAAAAGTATATGTTGAAATATAATACAATCTAACATACCGGGCTCTTTTTTTATTATTACACATACATAGCATTTTCCCTATGTGTAATGATAAAAAAAAAATTGTCAATGCATTAGCGATATAGTCACTGTATAGTAGACAACCAGTTATACACTCGTATTTTGACAAGCAGGAACAGTGAGCTGTCATAAGATTTTTATCGGTCAATTTTCGTTAAACTTTTTATTAAAATTTTAAAATAAAAATTGAGTTTGTAGCAGAAACACTGTACGATACACGTGTTAAAATGTTATTTTATTTTGCTTATTTTAAATTGCTCCAGTTCCTAATCACCCTCGTGTCGCAAATCTTACTCGCAAAATAAAATAGCACTTCTAACAATTATATCGTAAATAACTAATTTTGTACAATTTTTCTTACAACTTTAAAATTCGAAATATATCACGTCGTCAACATCATAATTGCTACATTAAGGATTTCCCGCCATTTCCCACTGGCCGATACAAATAAAATAATATTCTGGAGATCCGTTTCTCTTACTTCTACCATAAATTACACTGGCCAACAAGGTTTTTACCCTAAGTTAGTAACTAATGAAATTGAACAGCATATATAAAGTAAAAATGATTCGAAAAGCGGCAGTATTGGCTTAGCTCTGGTTACAGAGAAAATGCAGGTCGAGACTTGTTGCAGACGTGACTTGACTCGTTCCCTCAAGAATGTTCAAGTTTGCAGTGTTATGCTTTAATCTGGTTGGTTGATAGGACTTAGGGAGGGGATAAGCAGATACATACTATATAAGAGATACATCTTTGACTGAAATACCACTAGCGCTAGCACAGCATAAAGCCGTGAATGAGAATTTTTAATAACGAAATTAAAAATTGAGATAATTTAGTTCCATCTTTAAAGACACAGTCATGCCTCGTTCGTGTAGAAGTAATCCAAATAACTTTTGGTACGTATGTGGTAAATTTACCCCACTAGGCCAGAGTGAAAAGTTAAGTCTGAACATTTGCCGGGCCTATAAACTTTACTTCGATATGACCGTCAAAAATCAGGACAAACAGTGGGTTCCACATGTAATATGTACTACATGCAGTAGATATTTGCGAGATTGGTTATGTGGACAACGACATTCTTTACCGTTCGCCATTCCTATGCGATGGAAAGAACAAAAGAATCATCTTGAAGATTGCTATTTTTGCCTTAACAAAACTGCAGGACTTAACACCCGTAAGAAAAGAAAATATAATTATGTGGAAACTGAGTCAGCTCAGAAACCTCGACCCCATATGAACAGCATCCTGTTCCACGACCGCCAATTCACAAAGAAAGCGAGGAGAGTACAATAGCTACCGATAGCGACACTAGCTTTGAAGATAATGAAAAATCAAGTGACCCTGATTTTATTCCATCTACATCAAACGAACCACATTTAATTACTCAGTTTGAATTAAATGACTTGGTGCGGGATTTGAATTTATCAAAATCACAAGCAGAACTTCTTGGGTCGCGACTACAGCAATGGAATCTCTTAGCAAAGGACACAAGAATAAGTATTTTTCGCAGCAGACATGAAAATATTGTTGATTTTTATAGTATGGCCGGTAATCTGGTCTACTGCAATAATATTTATAAACTTTCTGAAGCTTTTGGAATACATCATGATCCCAGTTCTTGGAGATTATTCATAGACTCATCAAAGACCAGCCTAAAAGCAGTTTTGTTGCATAATGGAAACCATTATCCTGCTATTCCGATAGGTTATGCTGTTTCTATGAAAGAAACTTACGAAAATCTGAAAATTTTATTAGAAAAGATAAAGTACAAAGACTATTCCTGGAATATTTGTGCAGATTTTAAAGTAATTGCAATTATTTTGGGTATGTAATCTGGTTACACCAAATACTGTTGCTTCTTATGTCTTTGGGACAGTCGTGACAGGGAAGAACATTACCATAAGCAAGAGTAGCCACTACGACAACAGTTTATACCAGGAAAAGACAATGTACAACATCAGCCTCTAGTAGAAAAAGAAAAGATCATAATACCACCTCTCCACGTGAAACTTGGGCTCATGAAAAATTTTGTAAAGGCAGTGGACCGCGAAGGTGACGGTTTTAGATACCTTCGTGACAAGTTTCCAAAAATAACAGAAGGAAAACTGAAAGAAGGTATTTTTGTTGGACCTCAGATACGAGAAATAGTAAATGATGAAATCTTTGAAACCAAATTAACAGCGAAGGAAAAAACAGCTTGGCGCTCCATGGTACAAGTTTTCACGAATTTCTTGGGAAACAAAAAAGCTGACAACTATAAAACTTTAGTAATGGATATGATACAAGCATTTCACGCTGCTGGCTGTAATATGTCCCTTAAAGTGCACATTCTACATTCTCACTTGGATTTTTTTCCGGAAAATATGGGCGACGTTAGCGATGAACACGGTGAGCGCTTCCACCAAGATATGGGAATGGAAAAACGGTATCAGGGGAAATGGAATCCTATTATGTTAGCAGATTACTGTTGGACGTTAAGAAGAGATGCTGTAGATGTTGTTTATAAGAGACAGAGCAATATTACTTTACATTTCTAATTATAATAATTTGAAATATACATTAAATTATGATCTAATCTAAAAAACCTTTTCATTGTAATACAATAAAAAATCGTACTAACTTTACGTTCTACCTTTTATTAAAATAAATGTTTATATGTTTTCTATTGAAATTCGTATAAATTATTTGATGGCAAAATCAAAAGTTGAAATTTGTTGGCCAGTGTTATTTGTACGGAAAAATTAAACTTTGCAGCGTACATAAAACCTTTTACATTTATTACGAAACTGTTAAAATTTAGCGCGAAAGTATTTGATTCGGCAATAATACTTGTACTGGTAACACTGGGCGATACAGAGCAAAATAAAGCTTAGAAGAATTAGGATGGAATTAGGTTATGTTTTTAATAAAGAAAATGCAGAATATCACTTGGAACAAAATAATTAGTTTATTATAACAATTAAACGAACTTAAATGTGAAGTCTAATATCATAACAAGTTCTCGAAATGTCCACCTTGTCTTTCAAGGCAATAAGCAAGGCGATCTTGAAAGCAACGAAGTGTATTTCTAATAAATTCTGGCCTTATTCCATTACATGCAGTACGTATACGCTTTTAGTTCATTCAAGTTGCGTATTCGTACATTGTATATTTTACTTTTTAGGTAACCCCAAAGAAAATAGTCATTTGGAGATAAATCAGCGGATCTTGGAGGCCATAGTATGGGACCAAATCTACCAATCCACCGTCTTTGAAATAAGTTATTTAAAAAATTCCTGATAGCGTTAGTAGAATGTGGCGGGGCCCCATCCATTTGGAACCAGGGTTCATCAACATTCATCGTCTCAATTGATGGAATGATATGGTCTCTCAACAAATTCAAATATTTCACTGCAGTGAGGTTACCGTCAATAAAAAATGGGCCAATAAGTCTATCGCTTATTATTCCAATCCAGACATTAACTTTTTGAGGGTACTGTGTTCGGGTCAGGTTTTGAGTGTGAGGATTTGTACGGGACCAGTACCTAATGGATTAATGGATAGGAAATTTAATAATTTTTCATGGATAAATGTAGGGTACAAACCGAAAGTTCTGAGAATTGACTTCACCGTTTACGGTAAATGTAGCCTCATCAGTAAAAATTATTTTATTTAAAATTTCTTGGTTTTCATTTAACATGTTAAACATTATTTCACAAAACTCAGTTCGTTTTATCTTATCCTCTTCGAAAAGCTCTTGATGATTTGATATTTTGTATGGCCTATATTTAAATTCTTTCAGAGTTTTGTATACCGAACTGTACGATACTCCAAAATGTTTAGCTACATCTAAAAGAGATCCTACAGACCGTTCCTCTACGTAACACAGGATATTTAATTTCATGTCTTCTGTTCGAACATGATTGGTTCTATTTCTTTTTTTGTGAGAATTTAGAACACAACCATCTTCTTGAAATTTTTTAAAAAAGTTCAGAATTGTTTTTGCACAAGGTATAGGCCTGTCTGGATAATTGACGGAAAACATGTCTCTAACTTGCCTTAAACTATTATTTTTCTGGTACCACATTACTATTGCCACCTTTTCATTTGTGTTGTATTTATCCATGATTTATAAATAAATTATCTATTTTTTAATAAAATGTATTTAATTTATGACTTATGTTTGAATAAAAATTCAGAAATATTAGACATAAACAATGTTTTTCCCGTCATGGCAACCTGATTTAAAAATTAAGGTATGCTATACGTAAATTCTTCATTGGTGTATAACTGGTTGTCTACTATACAGTGACTATATCGCTAATGCATTGACAATTTTTTTTTTATCATTACACATAGGGAAAATGCTATGTGTAATGATAAAAAAAGAGCCCGGTATAAAACATACCTGAATATATTAGATTGTGTATATAAAACATTAATTTATGTGTTTTGTGTAAGTCAAAATGAAAAAAGCAGTACTTATATTCAATAATTGCACACACATCAATAAGCACACACTCATAATGTATACAAGATTTTCTGTTCAAAATCTTTTCAATAAGACGAAATGAAACGATCGGTATTTACATTTAATAATATAATTTCACATATTCCAATAAACATGTACAAATCAATGTATTAGTTATAGGTTCACAAGTTTTTCTGTTCAAAATCTTTTCTGTTAGTCGAAATGGAAGGACCGGTATTTACATTTAATAATATAATTTCACATATTCCAGTAAGCACGTAAAAATCAACGCAGAAGTTATAACTTTACAAGTTTTTCTTTTAATAATTCACTGGAATCAGCCTTCATATCGTTTATTTATTCTACCTCGTATTTTCTGAGTAATTCTACAAATTCACCGATGAAATAAACTTGCACAAAACTGAATTAAATAAAAAACAACTTTGCGTATGCTTTCAGTAATATCATAGTTATAGATGTCAATTTAAATCAGAGGTTATAATTATGTTTTCTGTTTATCTGTCATTTCGTAAATTTCAAAATGGACATTTTGAGTCGACGCATGCGCAGAACAGGCAATACTCCAATTCTATCTCTCTTAGTTGGGACGAAAAATTACACATTATCAATATACAACACACGCAATATAGTAGTATTATATATATGGTTTGAACACGTTTGAACTTGTATTAACCGGTCAGGCCGAGAATTTATGGCGCCTACCTCGTACTTTTACGGCTCCCATAACTTGACGTATTGGAACAGTGCTTCTTTCTACTCGCTGTTGCTAGTATTTTACGTCATTTGTCGCGTCGAATCATTTTATCGCACGATACGCAACACAAGCGGCTGCTATGGTCAGAAATTGTAATTGTTACACACAGGACATTCACTTAGCGCTATTTAATATTTTTATCATCCAAGTTCATCAGTTAAATAAATACTATGCTGCAAATTCCTGCGCACATAAACAGTACATTGTGAAAAATTCAAAAAGCGCATGATATTTTATGCGGACGTTCCGTTTCGAAAAGCTACTAATGCGTACAAAATTGTAACAGTGTTTATGACAGTATACGTATAGGTATATGTATTCGAATGGCTCCTTAAAATACAGCGGCGGGAAGCGACCTTTTTGGAAGCAATATTACTCCCGAGCGCATTTTGCATCCATTGTGGAAATGGTAGGCAACACTGCTCGCCATGTCATTAACTGTGTATATAAATGTATATTAATGTCAAGAGCCGAAAAAGCGTACAGGTAACACTATGCTCGTAAAAAATATGCCAGGAGATTATTATTATCTCTTCAAGCAATGTTTTTTGTTTGTTTCATATTGTTCGCATAAGGATAATATAAAAAGTATGTCGGAAAAAAAACGATGTATACGTAAAATATTAAATATTCTAAAGTATGATTAATCATGTATGTATATTCTAAAGTCAATATTGATATAAAATGACTGCCCTCTATAAAACAAATTGCACCACTACCAGACTTGCCAATATTATAATACTTATAAAAAAGAACATATACCGGGTGTATTATGAAAAACCTTTGGTGCTGTAACTTCCTTATATTTTATCTGATTTTGATGAATGATATGTCAAACTAAATCGTTTTTTAAACACTGTAACCTGTTATTAAAATTTTTTTTTGACATTTCGTTTTTGACAGACAGTAGTTAACTTTTTTTTTTAAATTGTACTACACATTTTTTTTTACTTATTCTAATAAAGATTTATGTCCTGAAGACACCTCCATTAAATTGAGTGACAAATTTATTGTTATTAAAAAAAATTACGAAATTTACAGAAATCAAGCTATCATAGCTTTTAATGAATCAAATGTTCGAAATTGGACCCATTTTGTTCCAGGCACATTTGACACTTCCTATTAACTATTATTAAGTCGCAAAGCAGCTACAGAATTTTTTCCGCATTCAAAATATACTTGAATCGCATCCACACATTCGCCATTATCCATTTCAATAACAAATTTTAGAAATAAGTCGTTGAAAATGTTATAATGAATGTGTGACTGACAGATGTCATCGCTCTCTTCGAAAATATGGAATGCACTTTTATCGTTCAATATGACTGCTTGATTTTTAAATTTTTAAAATAAACACTGTAAATGTTGTTGTTGACCCACCGCTCACGGGGCGTAACTTCCGTATAAGGCTACATCTTTCATTTGGTGTCAGTTATATTGAAACTATGAGTGTTTTCACAATTTTATTTATTTTAATAAAAACACTTAAACCTGTTTACAAAGTAAATCTCACAATTGTTATTTAACGAGAGATGTTGATTATCTTACTGTCTGTTACGAAGTCTGTAAAGAAACTGATGAAACACTGATAACATTGGTTTATAATACTTTATGGGCTATATAGTATTGAATGTAAGTGATTTTAAATGGTACACACATTTGCTGGTAATAAAATGAAATAGAGTATTTAAAATGCATTTAAGAAGTCTCTGTGTTCGGAAAAACCAGAATAAATTGAACTAAAAAAAACCTTCAATTCCTCGTTTTTTTTTCATACAAGGGTATCATTGTTTAGAGCTTCATATTCAGAAAAAAAATATATATTTGAATAAGTAAAAAAAAAAATATAGTACAATTTAAAAAAAACACAGTTTGCTGCTGTCTGTCAAAAACGAAGTATCAAAAAAAATTCAAAGCGGATCACGTTACAGTGTTTTTAAAACGATTTAGTTCGACGTATAATTTATTACATTCGGATAAAAAATAAAAAAGTTACAGCACGAAGGGTTTTTCATAATACACCCGGTATAATATGTTATCTAAGACTTATACTATTTAGTTAATGTATAAAATGGTCGACTAAATATCACTTGAATCCATAAACAATCGTTTATAATGGATATTTTTATTCTGATACTTGTTATAGAAAACTAATTCATATACAAATCAATGAAATTTATAAAATTATAAATTAAATCAAAATAAGTATAATAATCAACTTAAAATATTTTTTATGTTTTAAATTATAGTTCTTATAATTTTAATTTCCAATTTTAATGAACAAGTATATAATCAAAATAAGGGGGGAATTACTGGAATTCGGTCTGTATTAATATTAAAACTCAATCGTTCTACTCAATATTTCGACATGTATTTCATGTCATCATCAGGAGTAAAGCTACAATGGTACAAAATGATACAAAATTACAATAAAAAACTCTACTAATTTAAAATAATGTCTTTAAAAGAAAAAAACGAAACTTACAACACAGAGTCAGTCACTGGCAACTAATCTAAATAGAAAGATTACAAACTTTACTAAATTTAAATATCATATTGTCGTTATATATTTTAAAACATAATACAAATACATATAGGTGTATAAAACGAACGTTCGAAAAGGAATGAAAAGCAACAACTTGTCACGATGATAAAAAAACAATTTTTTTCTCTTTTTTCTAAAACAGATTATACGATATTTGTACATTTTTATTAAAACTGATAAAAACAAGCGAAACCCGAAGGAAAAGGAACCAGAATAGAGCGGAAACCAACGAACAAACACAGAAAAACAAAAATTACCATAATAGAATTGTATTAAAGATTTAAAATATTAATATAAATAACACCAAGTTCATCAGTATCTGACTTGTAATTAATACTTTATTTATTCTTCTTTATGTCATAGGCCTCCAAAAATAGTCGGTTTTTATAGTTATCTTTCACTGTTAAAACCTTCACATTATCGAAATCAAAAACGTGTCCCGTCTGGAGATGGTGATCCACCAACGCACATGATTTTTTGCCTATACGGCAGTCACTTTTGTGTTAAACGAGCCTCTGCTTTAGCCATTGGGAAGACTGACCTATATAACACCCCTGACAACCCATGCACGGAATATTATAGATAGAGTTAATTGTGAGTGGTAAGGGGGTCTTATCCTTCAACCTACTATAAAAAATCTTTGTAGTTAAGTTATTATATTTAGCTATTTTAATATTCCTGTAAGTTTTAAACAACTTCACAACTTTATCAGTCAAATTATTCACAATGGGAAGTCTTTTAAATTGTACATCGGTGGCAGCACCATACTCCAAGGGACCGTCATAAAAATTGGAGCTATATATTAACTTTCTCAACACGTGACTAGGATATCCATTATTCAAGAACATTATTATTGGAACTTGTTCAATTCATTTTCGATAATACTTACTTCAGTTATGACAATGGGTTTTATTCACAGATTTTCGGGACACCAATGGGGTCTCCCATTAGTCCGATTTTGGCGTTGATTGTGTTGAATGAAGATGACCTGCAAAGACAACTCCACTCATTTAATATTAGGGCACAAGAATACAACATGCAGATTTCAGCGGAAAAAACCAAGTGCATGGTAATTAGCAGAGAACCACGCAGATGTAAACTAGAACTGGAGAGCAAAAGCATAGAACAGATGATGACATTCAACTACCTGGGAGTTGAAATCACCAGTGAGAGAAACTTGAAGACGGAAGCAACAAAGCAAGCGACTAAAGCGATGAAAGAGAGTAGCTGTTTGAGAGCAACGAATTTATGACTACAGAAGGCAAACTGAGAGTATAGAAAACAACAGTGAGACCAATTTTAACATATGCAGTTGAGACAAGGGCAGACACAAAGGGAACAAAACAGAAACTAAATAACGTGGAAATGAAAATATTAAGATCGATAACAGGAGTGACACTAAGAGATAGACAAACAAACAGTAGCATACGAGAGCAATGTAACATACAAGACGTCAACAAATGGGTGAAAACGAGAAAGAAAAAATGGTACGAACACGTAGATAAGATGCGATCAGACCAACTACAAACATCTCTAAAAACAATAAACCATACAGCAGAAGACCAGTAGGAAGATCAAAAAAGAGATGGCAAGACAATATACAATCAACAACAACCGAAACCGAATAAGAGGTAGACAAACAGGAGAAATCCTAGTCGTACGAAGAAGAAGAAGATTTGTTTTTTCATTACGGTATATTTTTAGTATCGTAATATTGAAGCACATAAAAAACCGAAGGGCATGATGAAAACCGGAAGTTGCTACCTTTTTTCTTGACGAAGATATAGTCAAATGAAGATAATCCAAAAAAATAAAAAAAATTAAATATAAATATATTGATTTATTGGGAGTAATAATTTCATTTTAATTTTAAGAGGGTGTATAGTTCGTTTTTACTTGAATTTTCATCATACTCTTTCATAAATGTCTTCATTTCAATCATTTTATCGATTTTTTAATTCATTGCATAAGTTACGATAGATTCTCCTTTTAAATGTTTTCGAATTCTGTAGCTATTATTTTTTGAATATAATTTCTTGTCTTTTCCTCTCTATTACTTAGTCAATATATCTTCTTATTTATGTTTAAGGTATAATAATGAGTTCTTATACTTACTAATGTCTAGTGACCCTCTTAAAATTGAAATAAAATTATTAGTTGCAATAAATAAATAAATTTATATTTCTTTTTTTTTATTTTTCTGAATTGTCTTCGTGTGACTGTATCTTCGTCAAGAAAAAATGGGGCAACTTCCGGTTTTCACATTCTTTTCAGTTTTTTATGTGCTTCAATATTACGATATTAAAAATATACCGTTCTATTCAAAATTCTAAAGAAAAAACAGGTAATACACATAAATTGAGAACAGCGCCCCTGTTATTTTTTTGACAACCACCTAATTTCGTACTACACATCATTCAATTCCGTGAAAAATTATATATTTAATGAGCGCAGAAACATTAAAAATTGAGGCAAACCGAAATTATATTTACTTTTGTACTCAGACATACCTTCCTCCACCCTCCAGTTCGCATGGTACTTAGATCAAAGAGTTTCAAATGAAAATTGTATAAAAACGTCTGAAAATGTTGCTAGTAAAATTTTTAATATATCTTAATCTAGAATTAAATGAAAAATTTTCGAATTTTTCATTGATCTTGAGAATTGCGCCCCCTTGCGATCATTTTGAAAACTTAAAAATATTTTTGTTAAAATTCCCGTGGTCCATTTTATTATCAAGATTTTATCCGCCAGGTTGTACGATAAACAGTTGCAGACATATGACCGATGGCCGAACTTGAACAGACACCCGGTATATAAAGTTGAGAAAAAAAAATATATTATTCCATCCTTTCTTGAAAGTATGATTATACCACTAATTATACATAAGTATGTTGGGCAAGTCATGGAAAATACTAATGTTTGTTAGCAGTTGGTGTATTTGTTAAAGACAATTAATTGTTCACTCAATTATTATTATTATGCACACATCTTATAAACGTTTGTATTTTCATACATATTTCAGTTCTATCTACTACTATTGAGTTTCTTTTATTAATATTAAAATGGTAAAATTAAGACCGTTTGCATAAAAACAGAGCTCATCTTTATTACTTTGCCCCTGAAATATTATCTTATTGACGTTCTAAATAACATTCAATATAATAACATTTCTTATCGTGGGATCTGGCAAAGGCGAACGATATTAAAACTGTGAAATACCTTAAATAACGAGGGACCCTATAACGTCCCTCTTAAAATTTAATTACATTCTAAAAATGCCTCCGATATTGGAACAAATTCTACAGTTTACCAGCAACAAACAAAATTAAAATCTTGTGTATTCGATACTTAAACAGGGTTATTGTTTCATGCTAATTTAGAAGTTATTGGAGTTTTTTAAAATCTTAAACAATTGTGTGCTGCTACAATCATTAATTATTCTCCTTGCGATTCCCGTATTTTAATATTCAAATAGGCCTTATTGATTTTCTTCAGGAAAATAAAAACTGAAAAATCCTGGCTTTTTATATAAAGAAAATTTTTAAAGTTGTATATCTGTAACATTTCCACTTTTACCTAAAAGTAACCTTTTCCGCATATGACAAATTGTGCAAGGCAGAGACATCAACAAGATTGATTAAGATGTCGCGCATCAAAGTTAAGGCAAAGGAAGGTAATAGTTCCTCAGGGATCCGTCATCAGCCTCGCCATCGATCTCGTTGGCCAAGCATCAACCTCTAGGCTAAGTCCGGGAGAGATGCCCCCCCAAAAGTAGAAAATTCATCTTGGTCCAGTATTTAGTGTTTTACTTTAGTAAAAATGAAGAATGCATTCCAAATCTATTAAGTAATAATCCGTTGTGCTAAAAATTTGATTATCTTTCGCTGGAACTCAATAAAAAAATAATAAACAAAAAAAATGGTTTTGGCCATCTCTCCCGACAGTGCGGGAGAGATGCCTTTAGCATGTGGGAGTAACGCCCCGGTCTAAACTATTAGCTAAGTCAACAGAAAAAGAAAATTGTAGTCTCATTTATAACAAACAATATATTTAACGTATAAAATATCAACATATTGCAACAAAATAAAGATTATTTCAACTTATTTAAGTAAATAGAAATGCAAGAAATGCAAAAAATAGAATTCTAATTAAAAACAGAAAATTAAAGTTCCAAGCAGGTACAAATCAACTGCATTTTGTTTACTTTCGCCTAGACATTATGTTACCGCACATATCACATGTATTTTCGAAACTACTACATCCTTCGTGAAACCACTTAGCACAATGAAGACATTGCACCCAGTCATCCTTCTTATTGGTGTGTTGATATTCTTCACCACAGCCCACACACTCGGTCTGTGAGCTATCATCGTCGCTACTCCTGTCATGCAGAGATAAAACATCTTCATTTTCAGTTTCACTTGAGTCACTTTGGTAAACTTTCTTTGGCTATTTGCCTTTATTCTTGTTGAAACAGAGCTTATTTTTAGTGTTCCCAGTTTTACTTACTTTCTTCATCTTCCTTTTATTTTTCTTCAATTCTTGCTGAATCTTCTTATCTTCTTTATTGTTCTGCTTTGCTCGTTTAGTTGCTAAATTTTCTGCTGAAGTTAGAATTGTAGCAACCTGCCGACCACGCTTACGAGTAGATTCAGGGAGTTTTGAGATTGGAACTGGATGTATTTGTTCTAACAATTTTCCAGGCGTAATGTCACTAGTTTCAGACGTAATATTATCGAGCACACTTGTTGATAGACCGGCCACTGCATCTATGGGTGCTTCCACTTTTCCCTTGTTAATTGGCGGAGTCATTGGTTTTGCAGATATCTCAGCGACTATTGGTGAAGATGGCCCAGCCACTTCTGAAGATGTCTCAGTCACTTCTGAAGATGTCTCAGCCACTTCTGAAGATGTCTCAGCCACTATTTTTGAAGATGATCCAGCCACTGGTAGACAGGACGGTTTTAATTGAATAGATGGCTCAATCAACATTTCTGGAGCGATTATCTCTACTTCTTCAGATGTAAGTTGCAAAGTTGCTGGCAGCTGAGTGCCTTGGTTCTCGTTTTGTGGTGTCTGGCTATCTATTATCAAATATGCATATTCCGGAATCACTTCCGGATTTAATGGATATATGCCTGTTGACCTAAAGGCCGATATGGCGTTACTGCTGGTCGCAGATTTGCCCCAAGCCTCGCTTAATAATGAACCGAACTGCAGTCTACCTATTTTTCTGTAAGGATTAGCCTTCATCCAGTTGTTACAAGCTTTACCATATGCAGCTTTTAATGACTTGAATACTGCCCTGTCTAAAGGTTGTAGATAATGCGTAGTGTGGCTGGGTAAGCTCAGCATAACAATGTCATTTGCTTCTGCAAATTCTAGGGTGTTGATATCACAGTGAGAGGAATGGCCATCTACTATTAAAATTACTTTTGCTTCTGGTTTTCTTGGTAAAAACTGATTTGTTAGCCAGTTTTTGAATATTTCTGCATTTATGTACGCTGACTTGGGAGACATATATACAAATGACCCAGGGGGCATCCCATCTTCATATTCAATTCTTTTCTTTACTCCCTTCGTGATACACGTAGGTGGGAGAAAGTTGCCTTCCGCATTACAGCATGCTACGACAGTAATTGTCTCGCCTTTCTCGCCGGATGTAACTGAAGACACAGCTTTTGAACCTTTAGTGGCTATAACAAAGCCAGGGTTATTATTTAGCTGCAACCCAGTCTCATCCATGTTGTATATATGCCCCGGTTTATCCATTAGTTCGTGTTCTTCAAGGGCAGCGCTAAGTAACTGAAAATAATTATCAACCCTTTGCTTAGTCATGCCTTCAGCTCTCGCCAAGGATACTCCCTCCGACTTTCTCATACTCAGCTCCGGATTGCGTCGTAAAAAAGAATTCATCCAGTCGTATCCCGCCATTTCTTTTTCTGAGTTAAAGTGATGTTGGATACCCAAAAATTCGGCAAATTTAAACGCAGTTCTCCTCAAATCGTCCATGGACGGTGCAAATCCTCTTGCCTGCAGTTTTTGTATGTGTTTAACTAGTTTTTTCTCATTATCTCTGCCGAACAAAGACGAAGGGCCCATTGGAACTTTTTGTGAATTATTATGTTGAGCTTTTCCTCTTCTTAAAGTTCGAGAGGGAATGGCAAATGCTCTGGACGCTTCATTGGTCCCCATGTGCCTGTTATTAACTGCCTCTAAGGCTTGTTCCAATTGTTGACTGCTCCATTTGCCCCTATCAGGGCATTTCCGTTTATATTTGGTGGGCATATCTAAAAAAAATACAATATACTTTTGATTTTTTCTGGGGCGTCTCTACCGGAACTGACTGGGGCATCTGTACCATTCTGGTGGGAGAGATGCCCCACGTCATTATTAGCTCAAATATTACAATAACATGTAATTTGTAGGTTAAGTATAGTCAACACATATCACTAGTCAAATATAATAAGACAAACTTAAGTAAAAACGTTTCTCACCGTATGAAAACTGTCCCAGCTTAAACTGCTGCTGTAAATCGGCACCTTCACAAAACAATTTCGTATTTTCACAAAACCGTTATTGAAATTTCGTCGCCAATTTCACATGCAGGCGTTCAACACTCAATACAAGACCCCAACCAACTGATCGCTAGCGACATCTAACAACAAAAAACTAAACTAGAGTACTTGGCCATCTCTCCCGACGGGGCATCTCTTCCGGACTTACCCTATACCATAATAACATATGCTGGTGACCCTACCATTATCTTTCCTAAGTACTCATTAATACGTGTAATTGACACAATTGACCTTGCACTTAATAAAATAAATTATATTGTAAAAGAAGATAAATTACCCACAAATACAGACATAATATATTTTATACTTTTTAGCACTATGTTAGCTGATTATGTTTTACATCAGTATTAGTCTAGCAAATGAAACCAAGTAGCTAGGTTTATATATATATATATATATCGATTAGGTGTCATCCAGAATGACAATATACTGTGTGTTAAAGCAGTTATCTTGTCAATATAGTAAAGATGTTGTGTAATAAACCTTTTATAATATTAAACTTCCTAATTATACTATGTTACGCTTTCAAAAAACTCATAAATTTAACCATGAAACCAGGCATCAAATATGATGTGTGGGCATCCCTAAACTTCCTTCTTTGAATTACGAATATTGTATGCAGAAATCCAGCTCTAAATAATTTTATATTTTTGCGAGATATTTGCAAAACAATTCTCTTAGATAGGCTTCTTCCGGCACAAATTTTCTTTTATACAAGAATTAAAAATTAACGTAGTATTAGGAAATATTGTGATGTGAAAATTTTCGACCTCGAGATTTTTGCGGATGTCCACAGTTTGAAGTTCCCATGATACCAAAAAAGTTGTTTTTTAAGAAATGTATCTCCCTCTCTGTGTGTGTAAACACGATTTTGATCAAACGGCTGTAGCTACCTAATCCAAAATTTTATATTTACGCACATAATCCTCTCTCGAGATCTGATTAGACGGAAGTAGGTCTTTTACTCTTATCAAAAATCAGTTTCTTGCGAGTATATCGCAAGTCATGTTTTCTAGGCAGCTACATTACGAATATAGGGGTGTTTATAAATTGATTTTCAATATCTTTTGCTAAAATAAAATTCAAAATTCAGACCGAAAATAACACTTTTACTCTCATCGAATAGTGATTTTTTGCAAATATGTCGTAAATTATGCATTCTATATACGTCTGTATATATTTATCAAGCGTACAAAAGTATTTAGAGCTGGATTTGAATATTTTTTGTATAAATGAAATTTCAAAATTTGGACCGGAAGTAACACTTTTACTCTTAACGAGCACCAGTTTTCTTCGAATATCTCGCAAAGTACGCATTCTATAGAGATTTATTAAGAGAATAGACGTACTTAGAATAGGATTATGAATATTTTTTGTATAATTTGAAACGCTCATGCGTAGAAGAAAGTTGTGTGGTAGCCACATCTCATTTATTTCTTCTATATATAAACTTCTGGCCTATACTCAATTAGATGTTATTGCACCCGACGCCATTTCTACAACAGATTATCTTGTACGTTTCTTTTGAGTGCTTATATTTTCATTTGTCAAAGCTCTTATTAAGCAAAATACACCAAGAAAACACATTTACCACACTAATGCAGAGAAAGCTAGATGCGCATTTCGACAACTATGTTGTCAGCATCAAAAGCACTGATTAATAAAAACCCTAATAATCAGTACTATATAGGTACTTATAATGATAACATAGTTGTCGAACAGCATAGCCTAGCTTCCAGTGCTCTAGTATGTCAAAGGTGTCTTTTTAGTGCATTTTGTCTAGTATGAAGCCACAGTCTCCGTTAAATCTTTTATTACTATCATAGAAAGCTTCGAACGGATTGTCTATAACGCATCCACAATACACGATACATACATATACCTGGCTTTCTGCATGGTTTAAATATTTCAAAAGGTAATACACTCTGTGCAACGCACTTTAATTACTTGAAGTTATTACATTAGCAATCAGTAAGTACTTACTTTATTAAAGATATTTTAAATTTGTACATTTTGTTGACTAAAAATGATTCATTTCACGTCCGGCATCATTGTATACTTATCACAAAGGCATATTGTTAACTGTTAAATTTAGAACAATTTCCTAAAAATAGGGCGTGCCAAAATGTATCTTATATTAACAAAGCGGAATAGACAATCCTTTTTAATCTCCTATTACTATAATTTTAATGTTTTCTAATAAAAATTATATGAATTTTATGAACCGACCATGTCCTTATTATAAAAATGTTATATATTGCACAGCTCTAAGGGTTAATATTCTGACCTGCACTGCAGAATTACCGCATTAGGAATTCTCGTTTTGATTTAGAAAAGAATGACAACTTCTGTAATTTTCAACATGAATAACAATCCGTACACACCTCCAAGCACGTTCCAATTTCTCTGTTTTAAGATGGATATTTACTTCCGTAAGTTCGCGTGTTCTGAAGTCGTCCACAGAATTACTGGACGAAAGCCAACCTCTCCCGAGTTTTATTTTTGCCAAAAAGGAATTCGTTTTCTACGATCGCAATTTCAGAAAATACTTCGTAATTTCCAGGATATTGCAGTCTTTCTCCAATCTCATCTGTTAATAAAATCTCTTAAAAAATAAACATATTTTCCGTTCCCTTGTAGGCGAAATGAAAATTGCTTTTCGCAAAATTATCTCCGTTAATGTAGGAGGTTCCTTTTTAAATTTCACCAATACATGGGAGGGTAAAATTACCGAGCCCTTATTTTGAATTACATATAAATATAGAGTTAATCCCGAAAGAGGGAATATACCTTAACACAAAAACGAAATAATATAGGAATAAAGTTTATAATGCGTCGTTTGCCCAAGCTCAGTAGATGGGGTCGGATTTGCGAAATGTATTATCGGTATATATGTAAATGCGGAGGAGATTTGTACTCAGATTACCCCGCTGACTTTATATTTGTGTTCTGAAACGTTCAACAAAATAATTGTGGATATTCAAGGTTAAATTAATGTAAACCTAGAATTTTCAACAGAATATTGCGCTCATGAAACTCATGATGCAATGACACATTTTGCACTAAACAAAGTTTCGAAAATATACTACATAATTACACAAATTTTGAGAGATACAATTTTTGATAACTAAAATTACTTAATAGTTTTGAAACCAGATGCTATATTATCAACAACTCTCTTTAGTAATTGAAAGTAACTATAAATATAAATAACTAATCGAACGGGATGATACTTGTTGAAACTCCATGTTAGAATAAATAATAAACGTAAAGATAGTTTCAAATAATTTTTATTGTTTCACTCACAACAATATTGTTTCGCCAAACTTTGGCTTCATCAGGTGACGACGGAATAATGTTTACAAAATCATTACAGCGTTATATATACTTATTTTACATACATGTCGGGGTTCAAAGAAGGAGTGTTTTAACAAATTTAGAAAGACAGTAGAGGGGAGTGATTTAAATCTCTTTGTTCGTTTAGTGCCTGACCTATTTTCTTATATCTATTAATTTCTAAAGCTTCAAATAAATTAAGTTTTTTTCGTTTATCTTATACATATAAAATTTGAAATTCTTTATGAAATTTATGGTTTAGTTCTATGCAATGGTTGGCAAATGTTGAATACGTCTTTCTTTCCTTGTAGCTTTCTTGGTGTTCCTTAATTCTTTTTTCAAAGGTGCGTCCTGTTTGACCGATGTACACTTTGTTACATTCACATGTTAACATATAGACTCCTGAGTTCGACTTTCTTTCTATTTTATCTTTGTCATTCCTAATGTGTTATTTGTTTTAAATGATATTAATTCATTGTTGGAGATATTAATTAGATTTCCGATCTTGACTGAAATTGGACCTAAATATGTGATTGAGTTATATTGGTATTTCTTATTGTTGGTAACTTTGTGATAAATTAGAGATAGAGTTTGCGATCTTTGTTTTTGTGTTAGATGTTTGTCTATTAAATTTATTGTGTATCCATTATTGATTGCTATATTGTATATTCTATTTAGTTCTATGTTAACGTTCTGGTTATTCAAAGGTACATTTATTAGTCGATGTTTCATAGAATGGTATATGCTGCTAGTTTGTGATAAATCGGATGAAAAGAACTTCTGTGTATCGTTGTGTCTGTGTGTGTTGGTTTATGGTATATAGCAAATTCATGTTTATCTGTTTTGTGGAATATTGTTAAATCTAAAAAGTTGATTGGCTTATCTTGTTCTTTTTCTGTAGTGAATTTTATTTTTGGATAGACAATTAAAAACATTTGAAAATCATATTAAAAACATTCATCCATCATGTCTGTATCTATCGACACGCAATTTAAGTGAAAATAATCACCGTGCTGATTTTGAAATGATGGCATTAATAATAAAATATATGTTTTATTTCAGTGCTCGCAACGATAGTAAAACATCCCAGATACAGATATTAAAATATATTAGAACTAAATATCACAGGGTGTTAATTTAAGGTTAGGTATTAACCCGTGATCTTCCACTATCACCCTGAAGTCTTTGGTATAATATGATTAAATATCATCAACCTAACATCTGTCTTCAATTTATAGATCTGATCCTTATTAATATCCTGCATAACTTGTACTCCTTAAAGTCGCAGAAATTGTATATTTGGGTATCATCCGCGTTCATATGTATACTATATTTCCTCATACCGAGATGCATGCCTGATGTGTCCAATGTAAAAAGCAGGGGTCCCATTAATGAGCCCTGCGGGACGCCCCATTTTATGCTAGCGAAGGGAAAGATTCAGCATTAAGACGTATGCATTGCACGCGTCCCGTCAGATAACTTTGCATACATGCGAGAGCAAACCTAGACAGTCCGAAGAAATCAAGTAAACCTAAGAGGGTTTTATGACAGACTGTACCGAACGCTTTACTGAAATCTAAAAATGTTCCATATTTCTCTTCTTAGCAATAATCGTCTGTTAACAGAGCAGTTTTGCAACTATGCCCTTTTCGGAACCCAGACTGGTTTATAGGCAAAATACCAGCGGTCACGAAAACATGTTTCAACTGTTCATTGACGATCTTTTCCAGTAATTTTGACCGCACTGGTAAAACTTATCGGCCCCAAATGTTTTTATTCATCAGCTTGTCTGGTCTTTGCCACTGGAATAACAGCTGCTTTCTACCATGAAGTTGGAAACAGGTCCATGATTATACAGAAGTTAATAACATGAGTCAAGTACCGCAATATAGCATGGCAACATTTCGATATTCAAACCATCGTGTCGACGAAATAGAGAGAGAGGCGTTTCACAATTGGAGAGTTAGTCACATCGTTTTTGAAGCAAAATCAGTGTCTGTGAGATAGATTATAATTGTATTAAAAAGTAAATCAAAAATACAAATTTTTGGACGAAATAAACAAAGCATTGTCAAATGACATAAAAAAAAAATTATCTGAAAAATTTTAAGAAATTCCTGATTTGATTTACATTAAATAAGAATAATTCCTGAGAGCAAGGGCTTCTGGCGTGTAATAATTGGGGAGTTAATCACATCGTTTTTGAAGGAAAATCGGTGTGTATTGGTCATCCTTATAAATATAAATTCATAGGCGTTTAAAAGCTGAAATTTGCAAAGAAAAATCAGTGTATTAATTGTATTAAAAAGTAAAACAAAATTACAAATTATTGGATGAAATAAACAAAGCATTTATAACCTGTCAAATAAAATTTTAAAAAAAATTATCTGAAAAATTATAAGAAATTCCTGATTTGATTTACATTAAATAAGAATAGTTCCTGATTTCAAATACAAAACAAGAAAGAGCAACCTCTATATCCTAAATTCCAGATCCAAGTAAAAGAAAGAAAGTTGTAAGAGTCGCGTCTATATATGCTGTAAATTTTACCAAAGTAGATTCGTTTTGACAACCGACACGGCCAAAGATGATGATGAAAATTTTCGACCTCGAGATTTTTGCAGATGTCCACGTTTTGAGGTCCCCTGATACCAAAAAAGTGGTTTTTAAAAAATGTCTGTGTGTCTGTGTGTGTCTCTCTCTCTCTCTCTCTCTCTGTGTGTGTGTGTGTGTGACCACGATAGCGGTCAAACCGCTGTAGATATCAATTCCAAATTTTGTATTTACGAATATAATCTCCCTCTTGAGAACTGATTAGATTTTGAGCAAAATCGGCAGACCGGAAGTAGTGGTTTACTTCAGTGAAAAAATCGAATTTTGCTAATATTTCGTCAATTACTAACTTTAAGCAAATTTATAAAGAATTCGAATGTACTCAAAATTAAATTTTAGAAAAATTGTACTAATAAAGTTTTTCGAAATTCCTACCGGAAGTAGGTTTTTTAGTCTGATCGAAAATCAGTTTTTTGCGAATATCTCGCAAGTCATGCTTTCTAGGCAGGTACATTACGAGTATAAAAGTATTTAGAACGTACTTTTAAATATCTTTTGTATAAAAAAAATTTCAAAATTCAGACCGGAAGTACCACTTTTACTCTTATCGAATAGCGATTTTTTGCAAATATGTCGTTAAATTATGCATTTTATATAAATTTATCAAGAGTACAAAAGTATTTAAAGCTGCATTTGCAATATTTTTTGTATATATGAAATTTCAAAATTCGGACCGGAAGTAGCACTTTTACTCTTAGCGAGGAGCACTTTTTTGATATCTTGCAAAGTATGCATTCTATAGAGATTTATTAAGAGAATAGAAGTACTTAGAATAGGATTCTGAATGATTTTTGTAAAAAAATTCTTAAAATTCTATAATTTGAAACGCTCATACGTATAAGAAAGTCGTGTGGTGGCCACACCTCATTTTTAAAATGCCATTTATCGTATATGTTCGCCATGACGGTAAGTGATCTTTTAAATCGATCTTGACTTTGACTAGCTGTGACTTCGTGAGCTTTAGTCACTAGTTTAAATTTAACAATCTCTCTACTACTCTTTGCCCGTGATTAATAAAACTTGTGACTAATTTATAGAACTTGATACATAATATACTTCTCGATTTATATTACTAATGCTGATTCAAGAATAAAATTATCATTCATTGAACATGTGTACTTTGTTATTGGTTGAAGGTAGTGATATCTATGACTGGAATGTGTGAAAATAATATTAGCTGAGAATTTCAGAATAACTAAAATAAAATTAAAAAGGAACTCTTGTTTCCAAGAAAAACTTTGAAATCAAAAAAAAAACAAAAGTCATTTAAAAGTAAAAGTAATAATTAAAAGACAAATAATCTATCACCCTACCCTAATAGTAGAAGTGGAATTTAACTAATAACAGAGTCAGTACGTACTTCATCAAAGTAAGGAATACTAATTTTATCAAATTAAAAACATTATTGTTGTTCTAAGACTTCCTAGAAATATGTACCCCTCCAGGTATATTAAAATATAAACTGAAACAATGAATCAAATTCGATACGAAAAATGTGCACTGAAGTCAAGCAAAATTATTCCAAAAAAAAGTAGGAAATGAGGAAAAAAAATATCTTTTCGTTTTTATGTCTTTATCGTACCATTTTCGAAATTTTATTGTCTAACTGTGAATAGAATTTATAATTTCCATATTCGTATATAAACTCATGCATAAGATACTGAATTTTTCCAAATTTAAATAAAGCATTATCATGTAAATTTAAGCATACATATCACGAAAGGCTATCCATTCAGAAATATTAGACTTTTCTGACAAATAAAAGAAAATGATTACAAGAGCCATTATGGCAACTATCCAAGTGTAAGATTTATTAAGTGTATATAGCGGGATATCGTGAAAAACATTAGCTTTTAATGTTTTCAGTGAAGTGCCATCGGGAGGCAAAAAGAAAATACAAGCTTTTCGTATTAATGCTTCAGTTGTTACGGCGAGACTGTTTCTACTACATAAATTATAGGTTATTTTATTTTCCTCCAATCTATTACGTTTATTCTTATATATGATCTTTTCAGGGTGATAAATATTTAATATCCTATAGTTTTGGCTCGAAAAATATATCCCCAGAAAAATAGAGAATGGTGAATCTATTGCTGACTTTTACATCTACAGACATATAGCATGCATATTATAAATATGACTAAATTAAATTTTCTAAAAAACACAACACTGGAATTTTAAATTTGCTGAAATAAATTAAATACTTTTTTCCTTTATCATTTTAATTTTTTAACTCTTCGTGATTCCGGTGAATCATTTTCGAACGGCGTTAATTTACTAAATCATTAAGAATTACAAAATTATAAATGAACATACAGTGTGGAAATAAAATAACGGTTAAATTTATTAACTTCGTTAATATGCATTTTTTGAAAAGACTGAATATTTTAAGACTATTTTCAGTTCCTTATATTATATTTTTAATGTTATTACGTTATCGCCTTTTTTCTGAAATGACAATTTGTAATTTTTTTTAATTGATTTGAGAGGATGGGAGGAGGAGGAAGAGGAGAAGAATGAGGAAGAAAAGAAGAAGAAGAAGAGGAAGAAGAAGAAGGAAAAGAAAGAGAAGAAAACGAAGCAGAAGAAAAAGAAGAAGTAGAAAAAGATTTCGGTAGTACTTTCTATTCCGAACGATATAAAAATATTGCATTTGAAAGAAATTTCGGAATAGACTTTTAAAGTTGAAATTTTGAATCACCTAAATCTGTCGTAAGATTCACGGCACAATTGTTTTATTATGAAGTTGAAAAATCGAACTATTTAAATTTCTTGACTACTCCATTCAAGGTTCATAGTTACAATAAAACTAAATTTATTAACCAAAAAAAGACATAATATAATAACATCAAACATTAAAATAAACACAGTAGTAACACTTTTTAAATTACATACAACGTGTCCCAAAATTTGCTCCACGCTACGGTTTGAAGTAACGATAAAGGAACACGTAAAAAATACTTAAAAGATTCCACACTGTTCATTCTGAAAGATATTGTCCTTTTTGTAAAGGTAAATTTGGGAACACTTTTGATTTATCCTAATAATGGATAAGGTACTTATTCCCGTATCCATGGGAATAAGAGAGAATAATGTATAAATTCAGGACACCGTTGCCGTGATTTTCTGGAAATTGTGTAATTAGAAGAGTGACTAAATTACAAACCTGGTTGTTCAAAATTGTTATCCCAATGACAATATCAAATCCAATTATTAAAATGTTTTACAGTAATTTAGACAAACGACATCTAAAGTGTTAACTTTGGATACTGATTTCTTTGATATTAACAGCGATGGATTTTTTTCCATATTTTTCTCATGATCCTTGGTCCTCATATAATAACGTTACCAACCAGGTGTTCCGTGAATTTTGGACACGTCGTATACACTAAATGTTCAAAATGCTATGCCATTCAATAATATCCAAGAGAACTATATTACCCATTTCTAAAATTCTGAATAATTTGAGCTGATATTAACCAAATCTCTTGTCAAATTCTTGCTTGAGATCATCTAAATTATTGTGTCAATTTTTGTACAATTTGTACACTAACTTTCTGAGGATATTTTTCATGAATTTCTTGCATCCACTGGGGATTTTCCATGGCCCAATATCTACAATTCTATCTATTACACAGTTTTTAAAAAAATCTTCACCGAAATTCTCGACATTTCTTATTAATCCTACTAATTGTTGGTTAAGATAAATTATTTTAATTTAGAAAAGACAAGTAACACCTATTTTACTGTGATATTTACAAATTACTTTATTCTGTCATCCATAACTTATGTTTTTGTTTTATACACCGATAATAACAATCATTTTGGCAATATAATGAATTTTTAATATTTGACTTTTAAGGCTTTAGAATAGAAAGTACTTTCAAAATCAATTTAAAAAAAATCTAGTTGTTATTTAAAAAAAAGTTCATGACGTCACAACACGAAAAACAAATGACCCGAGAAACAGAAAATAGACTAAAAATAATCCCCTTAGTTAAACTTCCAGATTTTTTTCGAAAAAATAAATATTAACATAGTTAGTGAATTTATCCTTTACTTTATTTCCACACTGTATATATACAAATAGAGTGTGATTAAGACTAATAATAATAATTTTATTATATTACTAGGAAGGGTTCTGTATTTGTAGTGTTATTAACTCTATTGAATGAGGGCAAGTAAATTCTGCATTTGGCAAAGATACTTCAAAAGGTATTTAATTAGGTATGTACGGATTGTAGGGTCATTAAGTAGATTGTGAAAGTCGTTTGGTAAGTGTATTTCCAGTGTCGTATATATGCAAAATTTTGACATTATTTAAATCTGATACATCATAATTTTGTCCTAATACAAAAGTAATAAAAAAAGTTTTACTTTGGAAAATTCTTCCAGTTTATCCTATATAAATATTATTTGTCTTTGAGTACTTTAATTTATACACTCCTGATTTTTTAAATCTACGTCTCTTGTCTTTTGTAACAAACAAGCTAATTAAAAAAATGCTTTGAAAGATATTACGAGGTTACACTTCCGCAGTAAATTCGCTTCGTATTAGGAGGATTTACCGAAAACATTATAAAACAATTTATTACTTAAGTATTCTTAAACTTTGGGTAAATTATGTTTTAATTATTTCTTCCCCAGATAGTAGACATTATGCTGCGGAAGAAACAATTACAACACACTGTAGATTTTACTTTTCCTAAACTAAATAAATATTTAAATATTTCCATCTAGGTGCTAATTCCAAAAAATGTACTTATTTTTTAGAATTAGCACCTACATGGAAATATTTAAATATTTATTTAGTTTAGGGAAAGTAAAATCTACAGAGATAATATACAGAATTAAAAAAATAAATATAATCATTCCCTTTGTAATTAATAACCACATAGTTAAAAATATCCAAAATAATAAGCAAGAAGAGAGAGAGATGACAAATTGAGAGTTCACAATTTGAATTGTAAGACTTGCACAAACCTTATGTACGCCAAACAGACGCCCCTTTAATGCAAGAATTATAGATACTTTCATAATAATAGAGCAGATTCACATTGTGCTTAACATTTATTAGAATATAAACATGATTTCGACTGCTCACTTCCAAGTATTGCAAATACATAATAAAAGTCTCCGTTTTAATAATCTCGAAGATATCAAAAATGCAAATTTACTATTAAATTGAATGGTAAGTGAATAAATGTTGGCAAAGTTGGAAACGTAGTTGGTGGTACTGGAGCTGAAAATGACGTCCACCCCCACACCCCCCGTGGACGGGGTGGGCAGCAAATTTGATTTAGACCGAGATACGTAAGTTCTCACAATTTTCAGAAGAAGGGATCTAGAATAAGATATTTATCATTTCAAAAGGAATCCTTCCAGGTTTTTCTCGAAATATCTGTTCTTCGGACTCAAGAATCAAGTGCCTGATGTTTAATAAATTATTAAATATTTGAAGATCACTTGGGATATTATAAATAAGTTCTTTCTTGTAAGTCGTTCTTTTTTGCTGTCACAAAATCAATAGGGTAATCATAGGTTCAAGAGATTTAATAAACCTATTTTATTTAATCTTACTATATACTTGGATTCACAAATAAATTTAAAAATAAAACAAAAAAATTACTTACAATACCGGAACATATCCTATACTATGAAAATCCCATGAAATCGGAGTATCTATATAGTTAGTTTATTAAACGTTAACTGACGCACGTGTTTTGCAGCTTTTAATGTATAATATTCTTTTGAAATTAAGTTATATGGTACATTAATGGCTTATAAGTTTTAAAAACTCTGCCGAAGAATGCGTAAATCACGCTTCTCATCTTCTAAAACGTTTTAATTCCGACATTTCAGAAAAGTGTTGCAGACCGTATTCTCGAGAAAATCCATCAAAGCAACTCAAAATAAGTAATTAATGTTTTCATCACTAACGATCACGAAACACGAACCACAGTTCTTTTTATAGAGAATTCCCTCGATTTTACACCGAATTACACAAAGTGGATACCGACTGCAGTTTTACTGAATGTCTATGTCAGTTAAAAGTATTTCTGTACTCACTAAGATCATAACATTAACACGAACAAGTTTTTCATAGGTTTTCCCGCGCTATATTGCTAAGAGTGTCGTAATTATCATTCAACAAAGTTTCTTCTTTCATCTGCATCATATACAAGTAAAATATCCAGATCAGCATTCATTAATGCCGGTTCAACAACTTCTATACGCAAATACGAATTTTTCAATTTGAGTTGTAATCCAAGAATTTACATATTTTATTCTTTATTGTCCTATAAACCAAATATAGTTACTAAAATAAAATATAAAGAAACGAGTTTTAGTTTTATAAAATGATATGTTACATATATATAAACAGATTGTATTATATATCATATATTTAAGGCCGGTCTTTTCACCTACTAATAAAGTGCCCGATAACTATTTGACAAATAATTTTATAATGTACTTTTATTAGTCAGTTTGTCCGAGGGCGTCTTTTCATTTCCGAACCTCCTAATAGCTATTAGACAAATAACGTTCAATGCAAAAATATCTCTTATGTTGGTATCAGAAACTTGGTAAAGTAGCCCGAAACAACTTCAAATGGATTTTGATAGACAAGATAAACTGCTGTATACCTCCACTAAGTAAGAGAGTGATGAGTGATAGAACAACGTGATTATTTTATTTTGGAAGTTCAGTCGCAGCGTTTACTGTTTATTATAACCTATAAATTTGTTGGAATATTAACCAACAAAATTGACAGAATATATATATTACCGAAAAGCTTTAATAGATTTTTTGTGGTAAGGAATTATTCCTTTTGATTCTTGCTCTGGTCACCTTCCACTTTTGCTTACATCTTTTTATTTAAAAGAATGCAATTTATTGTTTTTCTATATTTAAAATATTTTGTCTTTTATTTCTTTAGGTAGTTTGTTAAATTATTTTATAGCGTCTGGTGTAGCTACTCTTCATATTTTAATTCCTCGCACATTTCTGTTCGTTTGCTTGTTTTCTTCTTGTTGCGTGTGATTATATTGACTTCAGTTTTGATAAGAGTATTTTGTACGCATTTTGTATGTCAGTGTTAGATTTTTTAGTTTAATTGTTTGTGTAATGTTCAGTTCTTCTTCAGTAGATGTTTTTCTTTCTAGTTTATGTATTAACTTTTAGACATTGTTTCGTTGTCTTTGTAATGTTTGTATTGGTTGAGTTGCCCCACAAATTTAATTGATGTAAAAGCGGCGTTATAAATGGATTTTCGCATGTTTTCAGGCATTATGACTCTAATTTTTTTGATGCCAGCTATTACTGTCAAGTTTTTCTTTACGAGACTGCTTACGTATCGGACCCATTTTAAATTCCTATATGTGTTTAAATCCACGTACTTTATTTGTCTATGTGCTTAATAGTTTGGGTTTTTATTTTTGTCTAATTTAGGAGTATTTTCTATTTTGTTAGAGAATATCATAAATTTCGTTTTATGTTCGTTAGGGGAACGTGTTCCAATATCGACCAGCGGGCAATATCGACCACCTATATTTTTCAAATGTAGCGCTACATTTCAATGCTCTATTAGGTGCTGCTATCTGGCAAGGTAGTTGTGAAACTAACAGAAACTTTTGTGGGCAGTCGAATGTGTGGTTAGAGAGAAATGAAATAAAGTTGTTTTTTGGCTGATTTTTTATAATTTTCTAGCATCAGGAAATAAGGTTAGTAATTTTTATGCGTTATTGTGTTGAAAATATATTTTAACTACTTACATTAGCGTATGATTGTCAATCTATCACGGGATTTAAATCGACACAATTGTGAGGTTAGGCATCAAATTTGACAAAAAATATACTGCTGTGTCTTCAACGGGTAATATCGATCAGGTGGTCGATATTACCCATTACAGTGGTCGATATTGTACGCTTTGTTTTTTAATGGGTATTTTTTCTCATTGACAGATGCCAAGAAATTATACACGAAAAACAGCTCGTTCATCCTGGACCGAAGAAGAGATGAAACAGGCATTAAATGCGGTTGATCAAAAATTGTGTTCAATTAGAAAAGCAGCGGCTCTCTACTCGATTCCATATGGTACCTTACAAGACCGTCTTAAAAATAAGTTTCCAGCCAAGAAAATTACGTTAGGAAGAAAACCAGTCTTTTCTGACGAACAAGAAAAGCAACTGGCTGATTATGTAACTAAATTATCAAATCTGTTCTATGGACTGACACCAAACAGTATCCGGAAAGTTGCATATGATTATGCTGAAGCAAACCATATAAAAAATATCTTCAACCACAATAAAAAAACATGTGGAAAGGAATGGCTATATGGTTTCCTGAAGAGACATCCCCAGCTTTCGCTAAGAAAGCCAGAAGCCACTAGCAAGAATAGAGTCCTGGCTTTTAATAAACCGGATATACACTTGCTTTATGACAACGTGGCAACACTCCTAGAAAAATACAATTTTGGCCCGGACCGCATATATAATGTGGACGAGACCGGGATAACAACTGTACACAAACCACCTCGCGTTATTGCACCAAAGGGAAGAAAGCAAGTGGGATCTATCACAAGTGGAGAGCGAGGTCAAACTACCACTATAGTTTGCTGTATGAGTGCTGCAGGGCAGTATGTTCCACCAATGTTTGTTTTCAAAAGAAAAAGAATGAAGGAGGGATTGAGTAAAAATGGTCCAGTTGGCTCGATCTATCGCTGCTCAGAATCCGGTTGGATAACACAAGAATTATTTACAGAATGGTTAAAACATTTTCGCAATTTCGTGAAAGCCACCCTTGATGATCCTGTCCTACTCATTCTAGACAACCACACATCACATTCTACTTTGCACTCCTACAATTACTGTCGTGCAAATGGAATCATCATGGTTTCTCTTCCCTCCCACACATCGCATAGGGTTCAACCATTGGATGTGACTTTCTTCAGTGGATTGAAATCTGCATACAATCACGAGTGTGACCTATATATGAAATCGCATTACTATGAAACAATCGCTGTAACAGATATAGCCGAGTTATTTGCTAAAGCCTATAACAAGGTGGCTACCATTGAAAAGGGCGTAAATGGTTTTAAAACTACAGGATTATATCCGCTGGACAGAAATGTATTTAAAGAGGAAGACTTTACTCATATACCTGAGGAGTCATCTGCTCTTACCGCGGATAACATGGTCATACCAGCTTTAGTTGTTAATTCCGATACTCCACTTTCGTTAAGTCCCGTTGCTGGCCCAAGTGGGTTGATTTCTATTAGCAAGAATAAGAACATAATTTCTGGTTTGGAAAAAAACTTGAAGCAAGATAATTTTAAAGACACTTTCTCCGACACTGATGAATCATCCTGCGAGCTGCAAGAAGTTTATGATAATGATGCGACCGATGATGAAGATAAAACTATACAGATCAAGACCAAATCCTTCGAAGACATATATCCAACACCTAAGTCTAAACCAAGACACAGCAAAAGAAAGAAACAGAAATCCGAAGTCTTGACCTCAACACCGATGAAGGAACAGCTGGAAACAAAAGAACTAAAGAGACAAGAGAAAGCCGCTGCTACTGTGACGAAACGCCTACTTTGCACAGTTGGCAAAACTAAAGAACCCAACAGAAAAAGGAAAAAGGAGACGAAGTTCAATAAGAAACGAGTTGTTGACGTGATAGAGGAAAAAACAGCATCAACATGTTATGTTTGCGGTGAATTTGGGGCGGATAATGAAGAGTGGTGGCGGTGCAGATCATGTGCCACATGGTTCCACGCTGCTTGCACCACTGTAGAAAGTGCAGAATACTTTACATCATGTAATAATTGCCAGTAAACACCATTCATTTAGTTATTATTGTTATGGTCGATATTTCCCTACGCGTGGTCGATATTTCCCATTGGTGGTCGTGTAATACCGACCACACAACAGTTTTGTATTTTTTTTATTTTCCCAAAATAAATTACGTTTAAAGGTTAAGTTGTGCTTACATACTTACCTTCAAGATCAGTCAATGTATTCACATCAATATATGTTCATTTTATCGACGCATATTTATAATATACATTTATTTGTGTTAAGTGGTCGATATTAGACCACCTTCCCCTAATGGTCAGGAGATTGTTGTAGCACCTATCCTTGATTGTATCAAGATCTTTGTTGATGCATATTTGTAGTTCTTGTATATTCTCCCCCATAAAACCAAACTGGTATCGTCGGCGTATGAGTATATTTCTCCTTTTATATTTAGTTGGCAAATATCTTTTGTGTACATTATGTACAAAATGGATTGGAGATTTCCTCCTTGTGGTAGTCCGTATTCTGACTCAAGGTAATTACTGTTATTGTTATTTACTAATGTTTTCTTATTTTCATCCTTTCTGTCTATTAGGTCTTCCTCTTTACCTTTTCTTCCACTTTTTTCAATTTTCTGTTTGCTTCTGTTTGGATATTGTATCAAACGCTTTTTTCATATCTATAAAGATTGTGATGACTATGTTTCCTGTTTTCAATTTCTCTTTTATACTATTTAATAAGTCATTAGTTGTATTTCTAGAAACTAATTAAAACTGAATTTATTAACATATGCCCACGTATTATAAAAGCAACATTGTTTCGGTGTAAATATAAATACGTTTTCTGAATGTACTTGGTGGTTGTCTATCACTGCATACGACGAAAGTGGGACACCAAACATTATATACATTAGATCCTGTCCGAATTTTTCCGCACGTAAAACCATAACTTTTTTTGGTTACTTATACTATAATCTTTCATTTCATGAAAAATTCACAGACTTGCAAATACTAGCAATAAACGTTAACCCTCATTAATAATTCAATTATACATAGCTGTTATAGGATTATAAGCATTCGATGTTACCTTAAAATAAAAACAGCTTCGTAGAAAGTAATGATGCCCTTTAAATCCTTAAAGTGAGTACTTTCACATGTAATAATTACTTTTAAAATGACCAAGATACCTGGCTCAGGTAATAACAAACACAAGTTAAGTTTGGGGTACTAAAATATACTCTATGTAAATATTGTTAATTTTGCAGTTTTTGATCATTAATATCTCTGGTTCTGACAAAGATAAAACAGCAATTCTTGGTGATAACGCGTACAAACAAATACATAAGTTTCAACATTATTAAAAATCGTAAACTTTTTTAATTGCGATCACGTTTTTGTCGGTTTTGACCAGAGTACAGTGGTGGTGGTGGTGGTGGTGGGATAATTAACTCTAGCCCAAAATTTAATTTCATCGGATGAACGCTAGGTAGTGTACTGTCAATAATTCAAAATAGAAGAAAGGCGACATATTTTCTGTTGCGTTGATTTTCATAATAAAACGTAGACTTGGAAAGTTGAGTGAATGTGTTTAGGTTGACTAAGGTCAATGCAGTTTTACCTCTGGTGCTGAAATAAATATGATTAGCAAGTGTGTTTCTAGTTAGGCAGACTATGTCATATTCTAGGTAATAACTTATTTTTATGTAATCATATTGATTTTTTCTTATTTATAGCTTCTGCTTGTAAAAAAATGTACCCTGTGGTTTTAAATATAGACTACCACGGTATTAATTTACTACATGAAAAGGTCCACCCTATTATTTATTTAGCAGTTGTATACGACTTTATGCTTTCATTAAAATTTATAATCAGTAAAGTAAGACTTCAAAGTGTAATTTAATATCAAATAAAAAGTGCACGGAACTGTTAAAAGTGCGAATGTCGGATCCTCGGGCGGAAAGTGCATTAATGCTGCCAAAGATATACCAGTAAAAGAGGTAAATAACACGCAAGACGATGTAAAATGTAATAATGTCCTGAAAAAGCCATCAAGCGGAAACGAGCACAAGGTGATAGAATATTTATAGCTTTTTGCATTAAGATGTAAATTACGCTAAAGAAAATAAGGAAATAATCCCCGGAGAAATATTGATCCTTGACTTTTCGTTTTGGGGTTTCGTTTACTTAGAGATCCTCTAATCGCACGAAAGAGATTTTATGTGTTCTTCCACTGTATTTTGATGGTTATTTAATACTGCGGAACATTAAATTGTAAATCGAGCTTCGATCAATATGAAGAATGCAGTGGTGGATTTCAATGAATATCGGTATAAGTAAGGTAACTGTACCCAATACAGCCAACCTAACCTTAGTATTTGTTTTTAATTTTTTTTTTTTGCTTGAAGGAAATAATGTCAAGGAATTGGTGTGAAAGAGTAACTTCTTAGAAAGTAAATGTATACATTTTAATAATCTTTGTCAACAAGAAACCCAATGAGTTAAAAAAAATAGATTTAGGACATATTTGGTAAGCTCTGTACTCAATATGGCTTATAACCTTGAACCAAAGAAATATTCATAATAAATGAGAAAAGCGAACAAATTGTTTTTAT
Source organism: Amphimallon solstitiale (assembly GCA_963170755.1). Classification (NCBI taxonomy): domain Eukaryota; kingdom Metazoa; phylum Arthropoda; class Insecta; order Coleoptera; family Scarabaeidae; genus Amphimallon; species Amphimallon solstitiale. Next base: position 105,417,422 of record OY720681.1, on the reverse strand, counting down.
TTTATACTAATTTTTACAAATTGAGCATGTAAAATGACCGTTTATCACTTTTGGTTCAACCACCACATTCTCCATGAAACGTGTCAATTTTTTAAAGGACGGTACAATCATTTTAGCACCACGAATAATTATTACTAATAGTATCGAAGGATGAATAATTTTTAATCTCGCCATGACGCCATATTTGCCCGCGCCTTGTTAGTTTCTGATATTTAATTTTTGGAAGGGCGTAGCAAAAATTTGGCGCCCAACGTGGGGCCTTAAAAACAATATTTCGGTAGCATTGTTCAAAAATTCAGTCGCAGTGCTTCTGCCAACATATACAGTATTGTAACAGGTGACGAAACCTGGATATATTAATACGAACCAGAAACAAAACAATTATCGCCTGTTTAAGTGTTCCAAAGTGAACCAAAACCAACTAATTTGTTCGTTCATTAAGCGCTTCAAACAAAAATTATTCCTTTTTTTCTTGCGTAAAACTGGGCTTGTTGCTACCGTCGCTCTTGAGAATCGAAAAACACTAAACGCTGATTGGTATATAATAATTTGTTTGCATGAAGTCCTCGATGAAATCAAAAAAAAACAGCAAACATTGGCGCATTATCCTTCACCACGACAATGCCAGTTCCCACAGAGCACATCGAACAGTTGATTATTTAAAGAAAAATAACACTAAATTAATGACTCATTGTCCGTATTCGCCTGACTTATCACCTAATGACTTCTTCCCTTATATGATCGATTGAAGTGCACTAGAAAGAAACTAACGAAGTCATTATATTAAAATTTGTATATACTTTCCCCTAGTTGTTTCGAATTACTTTCATTTACGAGCGGAGTAATTTTTGTTTTCCAATACTACTATCATAAAATCTAGAAAGCGTTATTAGCATCATAAAAGGCAAATACCGGATGATAATTAAAAAACTATGTTCAACAAGTTTTGAACCGTCCAATATGTTACGCTATGCACTTGTACAATACTGTATTACTGATATAATGCAAACAAAACGGATTCAAAAGCTTTTCACCATTACAATCGGTATATTCGAATAAATGCCGGAAAGTTTAATGTATATCGTTAATAATAGCTCTCTTTGGGATGTAATTCAAAATTCAATTAGATCGAAACATTAAAATGGAATAAACACAAATGGTAAATTTCCGTCTATTTCTGTTCTATATGTTATATTGTGAGTGCACGCACACACACAAGTATTGGAATGTATGTTTAGTATATGTTTTTAGAATAATTATGAATTTAGTGTTTAAAAGTTTTGGAAGTCCCCAAATTTGACGGTGGTACGCTAATTTATTTTCCTGCACGTGAATCAGACATAAAAACGTTACTATTAAATTAAGCGAAAAGTAAACCTTCCCTCGCAAATCCGTATGCGAGACATATCTGTAAATGTGTACGTACTACCTACAGCACGTGTGTTTACTAGCGCCTGCCATGTATGGGATATGAAGCTAGTTGTCATGAAGGTTTGGAGGTTTGTCCTTCGGGAACGGAAATTAGATTGTCTGACATACCCATTGCTCATCTGGCAGTTGGAGCCGAAACTAAATTTGTACGTGTCTATCATTAAATATCTGGAAATCTGAAGATCGATGTGTGTGGTGGAGTACACATGAGCGACAGAATTTTCGACCAAAGAAACCTCAGACTTTATCGATATATTCAAGAGAAATAATGAACAAATATTGTTTGTGTTAGTAGGTAAACTTGTATTATTATGTATTGAATATAGCATGTATTAAATTATAAACCTAAAATGCATGCGAAGTGCCTTTGAGACATTACATTATCTCTATTAAAATAGAATTCATGGCATAAGTGATGATGTATTATATTGTTCGTTATACCGGGTTTCCTAGCGGAGAGGTAAAGTCATATAATATATAATACTACTACATTGCGTGTGTTGTATTTTGATAATGTGTAATTTTTCGTCCCAACTAAGAGAGATAGAATTGGCCGCCTTGCGTGTTCTGCGCATGCGTCAACTCAAACTGTCCATTTTGAAGTTTACGAAATGACAGATAAACAGAAAATATAATTATAACCTCTGATTTAAATTGACATCTATAACTATATATTACTGAAAGCATACGCAAGGTGGTTTTTTTTATTGAATTCAGTTGTGTGCAAGTTTAGTTCATCGGTGAATTTGTAGAATTACCCAGAAAATAGGCGGTAGAATAAATAAACGATATGAAGCCTGATTCCAGTGAATTATTAACAGAAAAACTTGTAAAGTTATAACTTCGTCGTTGATTTATACGTGCTTACTGGAATATGTGAAATTATATTATTAAATGTAAATACCGATCGTTTCATTTTGATTAACAGAAAAGATTTTGAACAGAAAAACTTGTGAACGTACAACTAATACATTGATTTGTACGTGTTTATTAGTATAATGTGATATTATATTATTAAATGTAAATACCGATCGTTTCATTTCGTCTTATTGAAAAAATTTTGAACAGAAAATCTTGTGTACATTGATTTGTGTATGCTTATTGGTGTATGTGAAATTATTGAATATAAATACTGCTTCTTTCATTTTGATTTACAGAAAACGCATAAATTAATGTTTTACATACACAATCGAATAGATTCAGGTATGTTATATAAGTCAGATTGTATTATATTTCAACATATAGTTTTGCTGTATTTTAAGCTTAAGAATGCAAATAAAATTACTTAAATTACTGTATTTAGTATTTTGGCTATATAAAAGAATAATACATCCATTTTATATTTGTCTACGTACCTCCATTATTCAATATAATGTTCCATGATCAACAATGTAAAGAACTAATTAAATTCCTGTTGTGTTCCTTTATTTAATTGTGTGTCGAGATGTACACTGAAACATGAATGTTTTAGAAAAAGTTGTGGAATTAATCAGTATTACATTTTTGTGATTGAATATAATTTTTATTGTTGTTAACTTTTTTTTTAAATTTAGAATGATTAAACCATTCATGAAAATAAAAACGTGATGAAGCCTAATTTACGCCCATATGGTAGCAAAGAATATAAACAAACAATTACTATGATACATTTGAATTTCTGTAGTGTATCTAATAGCATATTAATAATGAATACATTTTTCTTGATGTCTATGTCTCATAGACTGAGATGAGTAGAAATGAGACTTGCAAATAATTTATATTATTGCTTGTAAAAAAGGTATGTTGATGTTGTATTTGATTCAATAATTACATCAAAGTACAATTTCTACTTACGAAGTAAAAAATTAAATTTTATTTTATTTATGTTCGCAAATCTATTTTGTTTATACTTTCTTGGAATTAAAACAACAAAAAATTATTATGAAATATAAATATTTGTATGAATTAATAGATACATACACATTTATAAAACGATAAAAAGATTTAGAGAATGTAACAATATCATAAAAACAGGAATACCGTTTGATGCCGTGCCTACCTTGCCGTTCATAACACTGCAGTATTTACTTCCACAATGTTGGGAAAAGTTCAGAAGAACTCATCACACATTGTCTTGGCAAATTCCAAAATGAATATTATCTTTATACTTACCATCTACAAGTTGTTTTAAACTAAAACATATTTTATTGAAAATTTAAATATAAAATACATTTTATATGTGCTTGATTATAATTTAGTGACAGAAATTACGATACATATTCAGCAAAGTACAAATTAAAAAGAATCACTTCACTATCTTATAAATAATGTGTTCATCCTTCAAGTTATTTTCACAATCAGTGATGCATCATATAAGCAAGTAATAACAAAAAACACACTTGGTATTGTTTCACAAATAATATTTGTGAAACAATACCAAGTGTGTTTTTTGTTATTACTTGCTTATATTTCGACATGTTTCACCAAGAGATTTCCATCACTTCATTTAATTATTTGATGCATCATAGCATAAATTCTAATAACCAGCCCAAAATACCTAATTTCGGCATATTATTATCTCATATCATATGGGATCTGTGGATTCCGTGGTGGACATATCAAAATTCTTCAACTTTCTATGAACACATGTATGTTCTATTAGACATATACCAAAAAAATTAGAAGGTCATGGCAAAAAGATGGGTGTGCAACTCTGTAAGGTTTAATAAGAGCCTATTTATTACATATAAGCAATTCAAATATTTTAATATGTAACATAGTAATACAATTACCTAATTCAAGTACAATTTACTGTGTTATTTGCGTACATTTCTCCGATGTAGATGACAGTAATTCTAGAATACAAGAATACCACATTATCTAATTCTTTATTATTCTTGCATGTTGAGTTGAATAATTTTAGTGCTGTTATTATATCACAAATTATTGTACCTATAGAGGTGTTTTTCTTTCCATCTTCAAAGAAACACAATTGCAATGCAATTGAACTGACTGCGAGTTTTAGTTAATTAGTTTACAATTTTTACTATAACATAACCACAATTCGTACAATTTTTGACAAATATATTTCTGCGGTATGATCGTTTGTTTGTTTATGATTTGCATATAATGCCACGACGATATTTCTTCATTCATTAAGGGAAATTAAATTATTTTTCCACATTTAACAAGGCACAATTATTAATTATAAAGAGGTTTGTCAATTTTAAAACTATTTATGCTTGTTTGACGATGTACAAACTTTAATCAAATATTTATAGTAATAAATCTATGTGATAATCAAACAGACCTAAATTTGAAAAATTATTTATAACGCATGCGCAGTTTGGACAATGCGACTCTTAAACGGCATAGCACCATATGTTTTATTTCACAATGTTGGAGCGAAGTTTTCCTTGTCTACACGCGATATAGTAGTATTATATATATGGGTAAAGTCCATTATTGGTATCTAATAATGTAGATAGCGAATAATTTTTAATACAAAATTTTTTTACATTTTATGATAGCGCTTAAAGGCTGACTAAACTGACATCAATTTGTATTGTTTCTGAGATATGTCGATTTTTCGTTAAAAATTGTACAACATTTGAAAAGTTGCTATGAAATAGCGATTGATGATGAAATACCTATTATGGGCTCTATTAGTAGATATATCTTTTCAGTACGTGAAAGTGATGTTTATTTCGGCATATCTACGCAAGTTCTTTAAAATTACATACCATTCGCTGAATTTGAAAATTCTAAAAAGAATTAAATGGAACTCCCTGTATATTTATATGTCATTGAAAAGTACTTAGAATTTACTAATTAAAAATATCTACTTTCTTCCGCCTGTAGGCGATATTGCAAAAGTCATAGAATATTATATAAGAATACACCCGATTACGACTTAAAAATATGAGTTGCCATGACTTGCAATACGACTATAACTAAAATTAATCGAAAAGAGTTACTTCTATTTTCCTTTTACAAATAAGTAATTTTTATTAACATTTTAAAACTCATGAAAGGTTTGGAAGTTCATGAATTAGCAATAATATAAAAAATATCGCAGACGCTGTGTATCAAAAATTGTTTAAACGTTAAACTTAGATATATAGCTTCAGTTACAGAGAAATAACAACATGAATTTACGTTAAGTACGAAATAAAATATTTAAAATTGGAATTAATAGATATGGTCTATGTTTTGGCGGAAAGTGATTGTTTGCTGGCACAAAGATATACAACCAAAAATATCCAAATATGGGATTGCCATCGATAAGTGCTTTTCAAATATCGTTAACGATTTGAAGGAACTGGCTGTACATATTCCGTATGAAGAGGGAGCCGTGTTACTGCTGCCGTAGAAGACGTAGATGCACAAAAGGTTCTTTTGTTATGCGTTCACGAAAATCCTCATACAAGTGTGGGTAAACCTTCTAGAGTCTTTGATGTTAGCAAAAACTTTATTAAGAGAACCTTAAATACGATTTTTTAATTTGTTTTATGATGACTTATAATTACTGTGATGCTTGAAAATAGTACCTTATATGTCCTTCAAGATATTGCAAAAGTTATAGACGTTTTCAATAACCTACATTTAAATACTTGTATTGACGATTTGCTTTTTAAGTGAAATTATAAATCTAGTATGACTTCTTTAATTTTAAAGTAATCTAAATTTAGTCTAAGTAAGCCGATAAACAATTTTATAACACAGAGCGACTGCGATATTTTAACTATTGTTAATTCATAAACTTCCAAACTTTTCATTTTATGAGTTTTAAAATTTTAATAAAAATTACTTATTTGTAAAAAAAATATTAGAAGTAACTCTTTTCGATTAATCATTAATTATTTTTTAATTATGCTTTGTGTAATTAAGTCAAGGCAACTCGTATTACTTTCTTATACGTAGTATAAGGAAGTATTGTGATGACGAAAATTTTCGACCTTGAGATTTTTGCAGATGTCCACGTTTTGAAGTCCCCTGATACCGAAAAAGTGGTTTTTAAAAATACCTCTGAGATCTGATTAGTTTTTCAGTAAAATCGGTAGACCGGAAGTAGCAGTTTACTTCAGTGAAAAAATCGAATTTTGCCAATATTTCGTCAAATACTAAGTTTAAACAAATTTATAAAGAATCCATATGTACTTAAAATTAAAATTAAGAACAATTTTATTTAACAAGTTTTTCAAAATTCCTACCGGAAGTAGGTCTTTTACTCTATTCAAAAATCGTTTTTTTGCGAATATTTCGCAAGTCAAGCTTTTTAGACAGGTACGTTACGGGTGTAAAAGTATTTAAAACATACTTTTCAATATCTTTTGTATAAAAAAAATTTCAAAATTCGGACCGGAAGTAACAGTTTTACTCTTACCGAATAGCGATTTTTTGCAAATATGTCGTAAATTATTCATTCCATATATATTTATTAAGAGTACAAACGTATTTAGAGTTATATTTGCAATATTTTTTGTATACATGAAATTTCAAAATTCGGACTTTTACTTTTACTCTTAGCCAGTAGCACTTTTTTTCGAATATCTTGCAAAGTATGCATTCTATAGAGATTTATTAAGAGAATGAAAGTACTTAGAATATAATTTTGAATAAGTTTTGTATAAAAAAATTCTTAAAATTGTATAGTTTGAAACGCTCATACGTATAAGAAAGTCGTGTGGTGGCCACACCTCATTTTTTTTAAATCGTAATCGGGTTTATTCAGATATAATATCCTATAACTTTTGCAATATCGCTCACAGGTACTAGAAAGTATATAGTTTTAATTAGTAAATTTAAGTACTTTTCAATGACATAAATATACAGGGTGTGTTCTATTTAATTTTTTTTTAGAAATTTTAACTTTAGCGATTGTTACGTAATTCTAAAGAACATTCATAGATATGTCGAAATAAACATTAATTTTACGTACTGAAAAAATATCTCTACTAATTGAGCCAATAATAGGTATTTCATCATCAATCGTTATTTCATAGCAACTTTTTCATTATTCTACAATTTTTAACGAAAAATCGTCATATCTCAGAAACAGTTGAAAATCGACAAATATAAATTCATATCAGTTAAATCAGCCTTTCAAGGGCTATCATAAAATGTAAAAAAATGCATTTAATTTAAACAAATATAAGTTTGTGTTGGTTCGTCGTTTTCTAACACACTATATACCTAAATGAAAATATTTTTTAATTATACAGCTTATGAAAATTTATTCTTATCTCATTTTGGATAGGATTTCTTTCTAAATCATCATAATTGATAACAATGATATCAGTTAACAAACTTGTTTGATTATAATGAAAACACATTCTATACCGTCTTCCTAATACTAAAATAAATGAAAGAATTTTATTTTTCAGTATTGAAAGTATACTAACATAATTACATTGAAGAATTTTGTAATCAAATATACTTGAGTAAGCAATCTTTTTTTAAAAATATTGATAGATATTAAATTTTAAACGAATATATTTATAAATGTAACATAATTCAGAAGTCAAATAATTAATTTATTTTAAAGAGTATATAGAATTTGATGTGTTGATATCTTTCAGAGCATTCAGATGTTACCGCATTTGCAACAGCATGATGTCTGCCGTCAGCAAACCAGAGCCCGGCCCCACATATGATGCACCGATAGGAATCACCGACAGCATCACCACCCTCTTACAAAAAAGAAAAATATCTTGTTATTACATATTATATTTACATACAAACTTATTTCATTGACTACATAATATTTTCATCGATTAAGATTTTTTTGCAAATGTTCAGAAAATTAGGCACTCTATATTCATTTATCAGTACAAAATTATTTAGAACATCATTTGAAGGAATTCTTGTTTAATAAAATGTTCAAAATTCGATCCGGAAGTGACACTTTTACTCCTATCAAATAGCAGTTTTTTTGCAAATGTCTATACTGATTTATTAAGATTATAAATGTATTTAGACTTGAATTTGGAGTAATTTTTTTTTTTTATAAACAAATCAAAATACTGGCCGAAAATAAGACTTTCACTCACAGGTTTATTGAGAAAATAACGGTTTTTATTGAAACTTATCTTGGAATAACTTTTAAGCCGGATTTATAAACTTGACGTTGTCGTTACAGTTCGCAGTAGCAGTTCCCGTTCAAAGCTGAATACATGGGAAGCTATAGAGTCATTTATAAACTCCGTTAATAACATTGAACTTTCGTTCGCTTGAAGTTGTAGTCCGTTACATAACCAACTTCTATGTTTTGTCGTTGCCGTTTGCTGACGTCAAACGGTTAGCCAATCAAACGGCAGATAACATGCACTCGTTCGGTAAGTATGCACGCTCTGTACTAGTCGACGTAGCTGACGTTTCCATTCGCAGTTTGAACGAATGGAAAGTTTATAAATGCTATTTCCGAAAGAAATCAACAGAACGAACGGCAACTGCTAGCATCAACTGTAACGACAACGTCAAGTTTATAAATCAGGCTTTAAACAAAAAATTAGGAACGTACATACAAAAGTCGTGTGGTGCCAATATCTCATTTCTTTATTAGGGTGTTACTGAATCTATTTACTGTAGTTTGTATATGTGAAGTGATGAACTGGTTCATTGACGAGTTACATCACTATTACATAGTTATAGAGAAAGAACTCCTGAATTGTATTTCCAACAACTAAGAACAGCTTTTTATTGCTTGTTTGGGTTTCGGACGTACTGATATGTCATGATCGTTATGCGTGCGGTACAATGGCTGACTGTCTTATAGCCTAAAGTATTTTTCTTGCTTACATGCTATAGTTTTGCTTAGTAGTATTGGTGTAATTAAAAGGAAGGGAAAGTCAATGCGCAAAATATGTAAGCTGCCGTAAACACAGCAGAATGTATAGTTATTTTAAAATATCCAATCTTCTCATTTCGTATAATCATTTATTGCTGACTTCGTAAAATTTATTGCAGACCAGAGATTGGGTAATTATAAATTATCTTCAATTTATCTAGTATTTGCTTTATATAGTCCTCTATATTTTTAAAGAAAATAAATTGAGGAAAGTCAGCAGATTGCTATTTGTCTCGTCCTGTTTATGTGCCAAAAGAAAGAAAGAAAAACAAAGAGAAAAACTAAATTAAGATATCGACTTGGCAAATAAAAGCTTTCTCGCACTGACTCGCCTACTCGCTACTGTAAGAGTAACACTATTTGCTTTGTCCTTTGGCCTGCGGCTTTGTATGTGATTGTAGAAAAGGGACGATATCTCGAGATGTTTTAAAATTTCAATGCGAAACTTCTTTTGTAAGTATTTTGTACGACGATGCTTGCAGCCATTAGCCTGAATATTCTCAGAATAAGAGACGTGACATTGTTTTATTCATGTAGGTACGCACTTACATAAAGCCTTCTCAAAATAATGACAAATTAAACATTAAGAAAAGAGAAGTTTTACTTGGGAGAAAGCATAAATTATTTGTAATCATTAAACTTGGGTGGGTGCCAGTCATTTAGCAAATTTGTCGATTATAAAAAAAATTATAGACTTTTAACTCGTCACGGGAGTATTGGATTTTGAAAACCAATAGGGAAAGCATATACATATGCGAAAGTCTTTAATATAATTCTGCTTATACATAAATGCAGTCAGCTGAAAAACAAACTTGCATTATATGCTTAAATTTTAAAATTAGTGCGTGATCTGCACGTCCTCGTGTGTCAGTTTCATAAACTATTAAGTGGGTACTTAACTTCAATTAACCTCAAAAGATTGATCCTTACGTAACGCCATCTTGTAGTACCCAAAAGAAATACTTTCTGAATTTTTATTGAAATTAACTTTAAGATAACACTCTAAACATTAACTTTACAAAAGATAATTAATATTAATAATTTTAAAATAATTAAAAAAGTGTTACTGACAATAAAATTGTTGTGTATTGTCAAGAATTATCATTTTACTTACGTTTCTCATTTTTTATAACAATTCAGAAGGAAGCACTAATTAGGGTTCAATTACGTTGTAAAGTGTTTGTTTAACGTAATCGCCGCTTTCAACTGTATTTTTACCACAGACTATATGAGAACTAAATGACCCACGTGGAAAAACTAGATATGTATAAGCACACATTAAATGAAATGGCTGAATGTGTGTAGTATTGGCACAATCTAAGTAGAAAAGAATAGGCAGAATAAATGTCAAATTAGTCAAATGTCAATAACTGCAAGCTCGATATAATCCAATCATACTGCATATTTTTAGCACGTGATTTTAAAAATGCTGAGCAAACAGCAATTAGTTTATAATGCTTTGGATAGATGGCGTTACTTAAGTATCGATATTTTGAGGATAGCAGAATCAGAAAAACTTCGTTATGTGATAGCGGGATCCAGTTGACCATGTATGTCCTATGTATGTCTAAATATTTCACTAATTCACATTTTATTGCAAAATTACTACACAAACCGGTGTATGCAAACAAAAGATTGTTTAAAAAACAAATATAAGATGATTTTTTGATAAAATTACACATCATTAATTTGGAAGTGAAATATAAGCAAGTGCACCTTTATAGGCTATTCTATTGTTTCCAGTGCAAAACTAAAACACGCGCGAATTTTAAATATTATTTAGTAGGAAGTTTTATTTCCAGTTGGCATTAACATAAAATATCATTAGTTACGCCTAAAAAAGCTATACAATGATAATTATTACAAGACTTACATTACATATTTTCTATTAATGAAATTTTAGTTCTTGTTTTGAATTTAAAACTGTACTCGGTTTTCAATTAAGTTTTGAGTTCCCTTGCTAGGTATATTTATTTTGAAAAATGTATTATATGGAGTTTTCAGTTTCTAATTTAAAAAGAATGCGCTTTATATTTCATCGGAATTAGATTTATTTTCCTGCAGAAGTTATTCTTGAGCTATTAACATTGTTAAAAGCATTGAAGTGATACGAAAAGTAATTTGTATAGGCAAATGTAAAATTAAAAAAGCTAACTAAAGAAAATAGTATACTTGCACGAAGGCAAAAGACGTTCAATCACATCTTTATCAACAGCTTAGATACATTTATAATAATAATAATAATAATTTATTTGTCCTCTCAACTACATTGTAGTATGGGATATGTCAACAAACAAAGCAATTATACATACAATATACATAAAAAAGACAATGTGAATATAAACTAATATAAAAACACAAATTCTGATTTACATCTCATTCAAGAACTCTGATAACGAGTAGTAACACTTCCGCAACAAAGATTCTTTTATTGCGCGTTTAAAGATCTTTCTACACCCGATATTTTTAACGTTATTTGGTAACTTGTTATATGCTTTTATAGCTAGTAAGTGCGGATTCTTTGCATAGAATGCAAGTTTATGCCTTGGTATTTCCAACAGTAATGAATTCCGTGTGTTGTATGAGTGATAACTATTCAAATGAGGCAAATCATTAAGATTGTCCTTCGCGTATAACAAAAGTTCCATGAAGTAAACACATGGTAGCGGCAACACCCTCATCGAGGCAAAATATGATCTACAACTAGTTCTACTACCCATCCCATTCATAATACGTAAAGCACGTTTTTGCATTTTAAATACTCTATCCAGGTCAGACGATGAGCCCCATGCCAAAATCGCATAGAATATCACCGAATGGATCTGGCCAAAGTAATATGTTAGGAGAATATCTGGGCTCACCTCAGATTTAAGGTTTCTGAGAACGTGACAAAATGAATATATCTTTTTGCAAATGCTGTCAATGTGTTCATTCCACTTGCATTTATAGTCAATGGTAACCCCTAGAAACCTAGTACTATCAACCTGTGCAATACTGTTGTACATACGTTCTTGTTCTGAAGTCCATATAAGTGGTCTTTTTACTGTTTATAACTAAGTCATTTTGAAACAGGTATTCACTTACCGCGATTAAACTATTTTCCGCGCATCGCACAGCATCTGTCCCATCTGAGCCACTTATAATCATAGATGTGCACCGAGATTTTAAGCTCTTAATCTTGTCAAGAATAATGCATGTACACGTTTACAGTGTATGTACATTAGTCATAAAGTATAATACACTTTTGTTCGCCATACTAACTACATTAGTTTCTCAATAAATAAAGCTGATAGGTGGTGAATCTGTCTTAGAAATAAGCAACCTATCCGAGACACAAACTATCAACATCTGAGATCCTACTATTACAGCCAACATGGAAGCTACTATGATGGTTCCTAAAAATAAAAATTTGCTGTTCCAGACTTGTTAAATGTTTAAAATATAAATTTTTCATTTGTTAAAATAAAACAAGCAGTAGAAATGTTTGTTTTTCTTATTATGTTTTTGCATTAAATTGAATACAAAGGATTAATTAAGGCTTCGTTGGGAGTACTTTCTTATAATTCAAATTATTTACTTCTATATTTCACTCTCAAAGTTGGTAAAATTTACAATAACATAACACAGTTTCAGGAACTTTATTTTAAAAACTAATTCCAGTCGAGCATGCATTGAGCCTTTGTTTATGCGTGTTTTAAATTTCGTTTTGATATTTCGTAAATAAAAGCGGTACTATTGTTTTAACGAAACCTTGTAAAGTCCAGAATTTACATTAGCATATATGGCGCCACCCCCTTACGTCCTACCTCACGGCAGTTACGCAGCACCTCTGCGTAAGCCCCCTTAAGAGAGATAAAGCATTTCGCCATACATCATAGGGAGGCTTAAGAGAGAATATTTGAACAAAAAGGTTTACTGTCACACATATAGTTTGAAAATCTTGTAAATGAAGATTAATTAGTCGAACAACTTTTTTTGTCAATTAATAAATGAAGTATATTTTACATATCATGTCTTATAGATTGAGGTATTCTATTATCGTGTATCCTTTTAAATAGTATAACTGTACCTCAACACATTTTTTTGGAATACTTGAATATTTGAAAGTAATTTTCTCATCTAAAATATTAGTTCAATATCTAAATTAAATTGACAGATATTTACATGGTTCTATACTTTTTTCCATCACTGTACGAGAGCATTTACTGCTAACTTTTACGTACTTTTCGTAAAATTAAAAAAGAATATCAATGAAATCTGTAAGATTTCGATGAAATGAACCAAATAAAACGTATCATTCTCGAATTCTTCCTCTTTTCCGCATCATATTCAGGTTTCGTGTGCGTTCATTTCAGAACAAAAGGGAAGAATAGCGGAAACGAGCCCAGCGAAATGAGCTTTTTCGTGAGGGGACCGGTCGCGACCGCAAGAGATGACTAGTTTATTGTCAGCTTAATATATTTAATACACCTCTTTTATTTCGTTCCTTCCGTACAACTGATTGTTCTATCAGTTTACTTATTTTCCGCAAAACTAATTTAGGTATAAACGTATTATGTCGTGTTTTCTTTGTATATTATTGATCGTGTCCGGGTGAGAAGAAGTGAAAGAAAATGATTTATATTCACCACTAAAGTTATTTTTGCCGGAAATATAACCTATTGTAATATTATCCAGTTTGATATCTATTATATTTAATTAAAAACTAATTATAGATGTCATAGGGTAAAGTCGGGTGAGATGGCCAACACCCAACATTTCAATTAAAAATCGCTAGATGGTGCTAGCGGTTCTAGAAATTGTTACGCGACGTCAACTAAATGCCGGCACTCTGATATTAGTTGCGTCAGACGCATATTTTCCGTCCAAAATTTTAAAAACTATTTTGTGCTTAATCGAAATTTTGTGAGCGGTGTGATGTGTGTTACACTGTAAACGAATTGTTTGATGCCGATCAACAGTTTAGATGAATTGTGTGAGTATAGTGTTCGTTAAACTATTCTAACCTCCAACATCCACCATATGCAACAACGAGTTGTTTTCAATGGCTTGGCCAGCTCTCCCTAGCACTTTGGGAGAGTTGACCATCGGGTGATAGGGACAGATGGCCAACGCTTTTTTGCGACTATTTTTATCATATGTTTGCAGAAAAATACCAACAAAGTATAAGAGCAAAGGAGCGAATCGTGGAAGTTACACTGAAGAAAACCTAAGACGTGCGATTGAAGCTGTGAGAATAGATTCATCAGTTAACGGTGCGTCGAAAACCTGTGGCATTCCTAGTAAAACCCTTGAGAGAAAAATACGAAATAATGACTTCACGGTTGGTAAAGTGGGGCCCCCATATAGTCTATTGGGGAAAGCTAATGAGAAGAAACTGGTGTTACATATTAAAAAAACTCAAAAATGTGGATTTCCTCTGACAATTTCTGACGTTCGAAAGCTTGCTAACAATTTTGCTGAAAGACTTCGTATCAACCATAAGTTTAACTAAAACAAAGAAATGGTCGGTTCTGATTGGTTCAGATCATTTCTAAGAAAAAACCCAGATCTCTCTCTTCAAGAAGCTGAGTGTGTATCCTTAAGACGGGGCGAAAGAATGAATCGTGTGGATGTCAAATCTTACAGTCTGCGCTAGAAGAAAATATAATCTTTCAGAAACCTGGTTCCATATTTAACGTTGATGAAACTGGCCTGCAGCTCAACAATAAAGCAGATCATGTAATAGCTGTGAGGGGAGGGGAGCACAATATGTTTTTAGCAAGTAGGAAAGAGTGAAGTGTACATCCTGCTGCAACGCCTAAGGCATTTCTCTGACACCCGTATGTCTCTTGAAAGGAAAAAACAAGAAACCCGAATAGAAGGATTCACTGCAATCTGGTTCAGAAATTATCATGTCCGAAAAGTCTGCTTACATTACTCTAGCCATTTTTATGCAGTGGTTTAAAAATCCCTTTCTTCCACGTAAGAGAGAGGGAACAACATTGCTAATACTATATGGTCACGCTTCCCATTGTAATTCCGTTGATCTTTTGGAAACCGCAGAAGCGAATAATGTAATTTTGTTGTGTTTACCAAGCCTGTAGGGAATGGATGCGAAGCCATCCAGGTATAAAAATGTGGGATATTTCCTTGGAATCCAGGCTGCATACAATATCATGCTTACGCAATATCTGATCAAATAATAAATACCCAAAGAACACAAAAAGAAGGATCGCCTGCCAAAGTAACAGTAGATCAAAATACGTGAGCTACGACACCGCAACCATCATGTAGCCACAGAAATTATTCTCCGATGCATGTCCCCAGTAGAAGTCACGCGTGCACCTACGCCAGAAGTTACTCCCGGGAAGATTTTGGAGCAAATTATTCTCACGTCCAAACTTTTAGCAAGTGTAAGAAAACGGGCAAAATCTGTCGCTATTTTCTTGACGTCCCCATATTTCTTCGTTAAAAGACAAGAGCACAAAGAAACTAAAGCAGCCCAGAACACTATTCCAAAAAAACAAAAAGCTTAGAGAAAGAGACGCCTTTCGCCCTTATCTATAGTAGAATTACCGAACAGATGCAGTAGCAACAGCGCGTCAATACATAATATAATATATTTTAATGCAATGTTGCTACTGCATCTGTTCGGTAATTCTACTATAGTACAAATGAAGATGAAGTGATGCAGTATGGCGATGAAAGCGACACACTTGACGAAAATGATGATGTCACATGTCCAGGTTGTGGGCTGCAATGTATTAAATGTGACACTTGGTTCCACGAAAACTCTTCTTCTTTCGAGAACACCTGCCAAAGATGTGGTAAAGCTGCTTCCAAGAAGAAATAAGCCTTAAACGTCAAGTAATCTTAAAAATTGCTTAAATTTTCTTTTCTGATATGTTACTAATATATTTTACGTTAAGGTCATCTCTCCCATACGGTGTTGGTCATCTCAGCCGATCGTCTGGGGACAGATGGCCAATTGTAATTTTTTTCTTTTTAAAATTTAATAATAAAAGTTATGTTTTTTTATAGTATTTTCTTACTAACACAAGGTGTAAACAACTGCATGAACCCAAACCAAGCTTTCCATTTTTTTATTTAATGAATTGCATATCATGTTTTAAAGTGTTGGCCAACTCAGCCGACCTTACTCAAATAATAAATATTGATAAATTTAAATCCCTTGTCCTTTTGGTTTGTAACAATATTTTCAGTAAAACTTTATGTTTTTAGTTGTTTCAGTCTAGAATTAACAATAATATTGTAAATCCAAACGTAAATCTAAGTAATTAAAATGGAATAAAAATAAAAGATCTGAAGCGGTCCCATTAAACTTATCTCTCTCCCTTATTACACCTATCAATTCCCGATAGTCTGCGTGGAAAGTTAAATATTTTACTGCTTCAGGACATAAAAACAATTTAAGGAACCCACGTATTTCAACCTGTCTAATAAACCAAACTCAGGTAGTAGTTTTATGCTTTTACCGGAAGGGTTTCCGCTCGTGGTTGAACTAGCCCTATTTGTTCACCCAACCCCGATCAATCGCTTAACTACTTTCTAAATTAATGTCAACAGAATATTAACCAACACGAGTTCGCTTTGTGTTTTAAACTACTCATTGTTGTTAGGGCAAAGGTTCTCTTGATTTATTAGTTCTGCTATCGATCGCAATCTTCTGGTCCTGGCCTCTGTTATCTTAAGTTAAATTATTTAAATTCATGTTATTCTGAGAGTGATTCAATTCATGTTGTGTTTTATATTAGATTACTGCTACATTGGAAATGGTAATATTCGTGTTTGTATTTATTTTTAAGTATAGAACCAATTTATTTGTAACTAAAAGTTTATTATTTTGCTATGGATAATACATAACTCTGGGATAAATACTTCTACCCCTGAAAAATTAAATTTCATTGCTAATTAGTGAGACGTGGACGCGTTTCGATTTACTTGAATCTCAAAAAGAAAAAGAACTGTTCTAAATTATCTATTTACATACCACGACAGAGACATCAGCATTTCACAATGTATATAGACTAAAGGTATAAAAGCATAATTATATATAACGCACTTGTGCGTGTTCAGTTTTATGTTTGGGTGCAATAATCAAATCAAAGGCAATTTCTTATAATTAATTTATTATATATAAGAACTTATAGGAGTTATGATTATAAAACAAAAATATAATTATTATTATTGTGTACATATTAGAAAATAGGCTTTTCTCGCTTCTGGACAACATTTCCAAAACAAATTCCTTTAAAACTTATCAAATGCACTCTTGACTCAGGTCACCAATCTCTGATGGTTACAAGAAAGAATGAAAAATTATTAAAAATTTAATTCAGAAAATCAAATTGAAATGTTTAGATATGCATTAAAACGCTGACTTTGTGCTGATATTAATCTCACTCAAATGCCTTTTCTCGCATCTGAATGACATTCTCATCACAAATTCATGTCAGAGAATCAATTATGGCTCCATTCTATAAGTTTATTATTGCATAACTTATTTAACACATCCCTAATTCATAAAAATCTCATCATGTCAAATTTCAATGCACAAACACAGAAATTCAAAAAAATAATCATGAACTCTAAACAACAAGAAAATTAGCCATCCTTCTTATAAGTCCCCACACAAGACAATAAAA
Source organism: Amphimallon solstitiale (assembly GCA_963170755.1). NCBI lineage: Eukaryota > Metazoa > Arthropoda > Insecta > Coleoptera > Scarabaeidae > Amphimallon > Amphimallon solstitiale. Next base: position 105,399,515 of record OY720681.1, on the reverse strand, counting down.
CAGCTTATATAAAAAAAAACTATGTACCTCAGCTCTTCATACAATACGTTAAATTCCTCCGTAGTCATTTCCGATCAGAATCTTTTACGTCACATGCTGCATATGGCCATCATGTTTTAAAATAAAATATTCCGGTTCCTTACTAATATCAGGATATCTCCCAACTTATTTTATGTTCGCAATAATGACTTCTTAAAACCTTCAAAGTCCTACAAAATTAATTCTTACAAATAATTATTCTAAGTTAAAATAAGATTTTAAAATGAAAAAGTCCGATCGTCGTTATTTAGGTTTGTTTCTTTATTATTTTATTACCTATCCTTTTCCGGTCGATTGGCGAAGGACCCTTAGTATGGTTTTGGGAGTTTTGGTCAGTTGCATTCCTTATGTTTAGTCACCATGTATTCTTGGCGAATTGCACTTGCTTCCCCAAATTTTGTCTTTTGACTGTTAAGTATTTTTAAGTTTGAATTTTAGGTATCTTATCTGGTAAGTCCTTTATGAGTTATTAAATAAGAAATTATTATGAAACTCGTAAATTATTTCGTGAAAAATTTTACAAGTTCCGACAAATATTATTATTGTATTTTTAACACAGACACCGAATGTTTATTTGTATTCTAGAGCGATTTTTTACCTGCTGTAGAATTCCCAGAAAATTATCGTGCACCGCATTCTATAGATTATCCTTAACAAAAAATTTAAGCATGCCTAGTGAGAATATTCTTCCCACTCTTAAAGAGACATATATTACTGCATCGCCCCTAGAGGCGTGTAAATACATTACGGCTTGAAAAATGTAAATCGGTGTGATTGTGTCAATGTAAAATACGAAATTTAAAGAAAAGCCAGTATATAAGTATGAGAAAATGTGAATTACTGCTATATCTTCATTCAACAAGGTAAGTACAATAATATTCTAGCAGTTATTACATCATTTACAGTATAAAACTTGAATGCATCATTGCTATTCATAAATAAGGATATAAATTGCCTTATTACTGTTGTTATAATTTTTAAACGACTTCCATGATTTTCGGATACTTAATTCTAATTTTCCTTGTCTTCTTTTTCATGGGAAATAAAGAAAACACGTTAGTGATTTCAGAAATATGTTCTCTAATGAGGAATGGTTCATACATGGTTTGCATGGCCTCTGACGAAGAAACATTGTTTACTTCGGCCTCGTCATGTGATTCCACCCACTGGATTGTATTGGGTGATTAACACACCATACTAAAGGTACAAATGAACGATTAATTAAAAAAAATTTAACTGTTATACAGGGATTATTCCAATATTAAGTTCATAAGTAAATATTTTAACAGCATTATTACATTGTTTTACTTAAACTAACGTAAATTTACTGACTCCTAACCTATAATCTTACAATAACTATGTATATACAATGTTTATTGTTTAATTTTAAAATAAGACTATTATAAAAGAAATATAAAGAAATTAACTTAAATCCAGTTGTGATCTTGAGAACACAGCTTATTTTCTAACTCAAGATCACAGCAATATGTTATCGTATATAAACAAAGTGGTGGTATGTTTGAGTGCATGCGATATTCCGTAAATTCGAAAAATCCTTAATTACACACATGTCGATTTATTTTCACTTCTCACACAAATATCACACAAACATATCACCACTTCGTATATATACGATAAAATATGATATTACCACTGCGAAAAGCGTAAGGCGGCACACAGTGGGGCAGAAAGCCCTGTAAGTTGGCATCAATTCAACGACTTAAGAAAAAACGCTGAATTTTGGTACATTGTTTCTTAGCGACAAAAGTAGCATCTGCATAAAATGTCATAAGAATATTAAGTATACACCCGAAGTTATCGCACCTCATCTGATTTCCTTAAACCGGTCACACATTGTCGCGTGGTAGAGTTTTTATTGGCATCAAGTCACACATCTCATAAAAGTAAATAAAACATAATAGTTTGTTCTCCATATATTATAAAACACATAATAACTTAAACATAATTGTTTCGTCTCTAAATGTTTGCAAAATATCTTAATTAAAATTAAAAATTAACGAATATCATCTTCAGAATAGAAAGTTTTGTTGTCTTCAATATTGTTTTCATCGTCGTCATCATCATTATCATCATTGTCGACGTCAACTTGACCAGATGGTGATTTTAAGAGCTCTAATGTCTCTTTTGGTAGAGCTTGCATGTTTTCTTTGGCATTTTTCTTTTGTCCACCGCCGCAGGATCTGAGCTTAGCAGAAGCATATTTAAAATTTCTTCCTTACATTTTTCTTTGCCATATTTTTTTGGATTGTGCTTCATAAACCTTCTGAAGTCGTTGTTCCGTGCTTCTTGCGCCTCTTCTGTCAACTGACCAATTGGTAATAGAGCGGATGAAATTATTTCTGGACCGTGTCTCAGAAATTTATGCAAAGTGTGAGGATTTTATACCATGGGTATGCTTTCACAAAGTATTTGTCAGATTTATGACAAACATCTTTCCATGTGAATTTTGTACCCACTGGACACATACAATTAATAAAATATGCAATTTTTTGATAAGTTCATCATCGATACGGTTATTTCGGATGACACTTCTGAATTTTTAAAAAATATCTCCTAGCAGTATTTCCATCATTAGAATTTCCAAGTCCATCCTTAGGTTTATCAACTATTAAACCAAGTTTCTCTTTAAACTCTTTTTTTATCCGCTTCTAATTTTCTTCTACTACGTTCTTATCTGCTCCGCGGGTTTGCCAATAAGCTTATACAAATAAGATAAATGAAGAAGGCATTAAAAAAAAAAGTATTCAGCCATGCAATATAGACATTCCAAATGTCAAATTCTCCATATTTGGTTTTCTTTTTATCATATCGTCTACATTATTAAAATCGTTGGATGTAGCGCCATAAGTATAAGACTTTTGTGTCGACAAGGTTTATGTAATCGCATTGATAACTTTACAGTCTATCACTGTGGGCATTATCTTATGATCCACAATGAAAGTTTTTTTTGAAGAAACACACTAGTAAGAATTAGTGTTTGGATCTCTTGCTTTTTCTGCTACAGACACTTCTTTAGATTCTTTAATAAAATGTATTTTTAATAATCTGCAATACCTAGTGGGTCCAGGTCGTGGATTTTCCAAATTATTTTTTGATCGCAAACAAGGCGAATGCTTATATGAAGTATGACCGGAACTGCCATCAAATACCCATTACGTATATAAACAAAGTTGACTTTGTTCCTCTTCCTGAAGAGTTCACTAGAAGCAACCACTTAACGGTGTGGTCGAGTTAAGCTTGAAGTCCAACATGAGTAGAGGTGGAAATGACAACAATATTTTCAGGATAACAATCCAAGAATCTTGCTGGCGCACTGCTTCTTATTATATTGTATTGATGCCGTGATAACTGCGCATCTATTAAAATAGCTAGAGCTTCTTCTCCTGTCATTTTCTGCGATGATTCGATTCGTTGTAGGCAAATCTATATTGACTTCCACATTTAGTTTTTGAACATGTTCTATAAATTTGAAGTTTGTGATTGCCCTGCTGCCCCTAAAACTCATTTCCGTGGCATAACTTAAAACAGCAACCTAAGATTCCCTAAGTAACTTTGCCTTTAGCCGCTTATTTCGTTCTGCACCAGTTTCGAAAGCAACTTCAGGGCAACCCATACGTTTTCGTTGATGTTTTTCTGAAGAGAAAGATATTGATGTCTTTAGTCACTCTTTATTTTGTTAAAGAAACATTTCCTTCATTCTAGAGGCATTCGTCCAGCGTGCTCTAAACTGTAAGAAGATGAGAGCTAATGTTTTATTTAAAACTTTTACATCATCTTCCCGACAATTAGTTCGACTTTTCTTTTCTTCCCGCAAAAAGTTCAACTTTTGCTCGTTTCCCGTATTGTTGCAACTTGTCATGATGTCCAATAGTTCTTGTCGACGTAAAAAGTTTAGTTGAAGCGGTTCCTGTAAATGAAAATTAATAAACAATTAAAACACTAAATTTGTGTTAACTTTCGCAAAATACAATATCGGCAAAATTCTCGAAATGTGCAAAAATGTGCAAGATTTATGAAAATCCAATTATGAAAATAAAACTAAAACTAAAACGCGATCTAACTTGATATATTACTATTTTCATGCATACTTTTTGCTAATATGTACAACTCAGTATACATTTACATAAGCTATTATTTATAACATTTTATATAATCTAAACGATGACAATCAAACTTTGTGATCTATAAATAAATACATACCTGATGTTGAAGGCTCGATAGCAAAAAACTCAAATATTATAAAAAGTTTTAATACAAAAGCTTCACAAATACAGAGCAAATATAACACAATTACGATAGACGTCTACACTTTTTCAGCAGTTAACGAAAACCTTTGCCCACGTATTCTACGAGCAATCGTACGGGCGGTTCTTTCAGTGGGACGAAACATCAAAAAATTCGAATATACTGTCGCTTCTCGTTGATGTTTGTTATCTGGTACACCTCCGTCCCTTTTGAATGAAATTTGAGTTAGTTTTAGGCATGATACTTGTCACAATTTATACGCATTTTGTTGCTATTTTATAGTAATTTACAAAATATTCCGAGCTAGCATATAACATATTACTCGCTATCAAATTTTGACTTTTATTTTGAATTCTCATTTTAATAAAATGTCAGAAAAATTTTCAAAATTATAGACTACAAGCCATATCAAAACTACTAAATTATATTTGTAATTACCCTATTCATCACCATAATCGTTAAATTATTCTAGTTTATTTGTACAACAGTATGTACATACTTCCAAAAAGCATGAAACAATTTCACTTAAATACCTACAGTCGAAGAAATGAATATACCTAATACAGAAACAGTAATTTAAGTAATGTGTTCAAACATTATTATCGACTAGCATTTTATTCATAAAAACAAAATTTATCGGCCAAATAATACACATAAAACATATTTTCGTAATGGTGGCATTTATGAGTTCAGCTTGTAAACCAGTACACAATAACATATGATCGTGGATCACGACATGTTACTATTTTTTTTTCGCATTATGAGAAATCATCTAGTCCATGGACGTGCCCTAATTACGAACAACCAACAACCCGAGAATTTGTAGCATTTTTCCAGCTTTATTATTGTTTATTGGGCGTATAATGTTTCTTCACTATTTGACGTTGTGGCACGCACACGCCTCACGGTATTTCCTTTTAACGGATAAATGCGATTCTTATTCTTTTTTATACGAAAATAGATATACCTATGGAAAAATGTCTTTTAAAGGGGAAAATAATAAATTTAATGATTTTAAGCAACTACCGCTTGACTTGTTAGTAATGTGGTGCAAAGTAACTTTTACCTACTTTCTTCCTTCTAAGCTAAATTAATAAAATATGTCATTAGTTCTATATTTCTCAACTGCTAATTGTAGATAATGATCAAGTTCCTTTTACCTTAGGGTGTTGGGATTTTGTCTTTCTAAATACAGTGGTAGTCGATAGCAATGTTTGAACACGTTACTAAAATCAGCTCTTCTGTACCTACTATACTTGCGTACGTTCATTTAATCGATTATTTAATGAGAATAGTATTTCATGATTTTTGAAAGTACGTACTACTGTACAAATAAAGTTCTTCTAATCTGCAATTTTTGCTATTTTATTCCATGTCTTTGTCAATCGTCTTTCATCTATCCTTTACAGATGATCCGACCAACTCAATTGTCTCTTTTCGATACGAGAGTAGTTTAAAATGTTTTAAACCTAACATAGAAACAAGTATTTTTTCATGCAAATGTAATTTTATTTTTCAACGTAATCACTTTTAAGTCTATACACTTTTCCTAGCGATGCTCTAACCACTTTAATTCTTCAATATACTATATATATACATATACAAGTGTCTAAAGTTAAGTGTTCACCATTGCTAACTTTGTTATTATTGAAGCTACGAAGTCCTAGTAGGATTTTTTTTGATGATTAAGATAGTTAAAACAGAGAAACAACTGAAGAGCTAGTTTATGAGATATTCACAAAAGCAACACATTTTTTAATGGAACATCCTGTATATTTCGACATATTTTGAAAAAGAGTTAAATTCTAAACAACTATCGTCCTAAGTTTAAAAATAAGCGAATAAAATGTACTTAAACTGTTTGATTGTCATTACTTTAATATGTAAGTAGTATTAAAGTAATGATAATCAAAGAGTTTAAGTGCTTTTTATTCGCTTATTTTTAAATTTAGCACGATAGTATATAACTTACTTTTTGTTCAGAATTTAACTCTCTTTCAAAATATGTCGAAATATACAGGATGTTCCATTTAAAAATTTGTTACTTATGTGAATATCTCAGAAACTAACTCTTCAACTGTTTCTTTGTTTTTACTAACTTAATCAGCAAAAAAAGTCCTACTAGTTTGCTAATTTAACCGACTTCGTAGCTTCAATAATAACAAAGTTAGCAATGGTGAACACTTAATATATATATATATATATATAAAAATAGGAAAAAGAATATCGGGTTAATCCGCTGTAGTGCAACCGCAGACACGTGTTTCAGACTCGTTGGTCATCGTCAGTACGGTGTAGCCAAGGAATAAGGTGGGATATCCTTGGAGATAGAAACAAAAGGAAGACCATCGGGAAGACAGACCACCAATTGCAGCTTAAATATCAGAAGATCCTCAGATTAACCCGATATTCTTTTTCCTATTTTTATTATGTATCCGTGATATTTTCTTTATTGATATATATATATATATATATATATATATATATATATATAGAAGAGAAAATGAATGCGGATCTTAATATATATAATATATATAATATATATATATATACAATAAAACACAAATGTATAGTTTCAAAATTAATTATAATGTCAGACAGGAAGGACATTCGATACTAGAATGAAATAACACGAAAGATGTTATAGGGATAAGAAGACAGACTGAACTTTTGCTTAGAACATAATCATAAATTCAATACTAATTTTACAACTTTACATGTTTTAGGAAAAAGTAAAAAACTTAATATGCTAGAAAGTTTAGAAATTAATAAATGTAATAAATTAGGTATAATATTAAATGATCAACTAGATATAAATATCTCCCCCCTACTACATTTAAAATTTAAACATGTCCACCCCCTGTTAGAATGAGATTATGTTTGTAATTTGTATTGATATATATAGGAGCTAATTTGTACTTTGAAATTGTATTTTCATCCACCTGATGAAGCCACAGTGTGGCGAAACATATGTAGTGTGTTAAATAAAATAATTAATTTTGCAACTATACACTTGTGTTTTATTATATACATATAATGGAGTTTCAACATGTATCTCCTTCGTCGATTATTAATTGAACACTTAACTTTAGACACTTGTATATATAATATTGTAGTGTTGGCGTCTTGCTCCGCGAAATATGCACCTATGTGATGATCTCCTCCTTCGATAAAAATCTCTTCCAAGCAAAACTTTATGCTTAGGAAACAGGAAAAAGTTGCTGTGGCCAGATATGGTAAATTTCTCGATTTGCACTTCAATTCGAAGTGCAATTCACAAATTTGGCTATGGCAACCGCCGAAGTGTGAGCAGGTGCTTTGTCTTCGTGGAGCAGAACTTGCTTCTTCTTCAAATGAGACGGTTTTTTTGCAATTTCTGGCCTCAGCCTATCCAGTAATGATGCGTAATACATTCCCGTTATTGTTTTACCTTTTTCGAGATAGTGGATGAACACAATCTTGTGACTATCCCAAAAGACAGTCCCCATAACCTTCCCAGCCTTCTCTTCACTTTTTCGGGGTAGATTCACCCTTTGCAATCCACTGTCTTGACTATTCTTTCATGTCGGGAGTACAATGGTGGATCCAGTTTCATCTACAGTTATGAATCGACGCCAAAAATTGACTCGTTTTGGTCAAACCGCTCCATCAGGGCCCTGGAAATGTTCAATCGAAAGCGTTTTTGGTACAAAGTAAGTAAACGCGGAACCCCACGCTCGGATAGCTTAAGCATTTTCAGTTCTTCATTCAATATATGACACGCGCTCTTTCGATATGGGCATAGTCTCTGCTATCTCTCTAACCTTAAATCGACGATCGTCCAGTACCATTTGGTGAATATTTTCAATATTATCGGCGGTGGTCGCAGTTCTTGGCCGTCCCGAACGCTCGTCATCAGTCGAGCTAATGCGATCACTTTCAAATTCAGTTGCCCATCTTTTCACGATGGCAAATGATGGGGCTGTGTCAGTTTTCTGTATAGCCATAATATTGGATTTCTTTCATTTTTACAAAAATACTGACATCGACTGACACAAACGACTGTCAAGCAACAGCTGGGCGTCCATAATGACTGAAAATTTCAGAAAAATCTTCTAACGCATGCTCAATTACATTACTAGGATGGTTTTGATAAGTAATGCCATCTTCATGTTGAAGCTCAAAACATTACAGACTACCCTCGTATATATTGTTACCGGTTATATACCTGCGTCTTGTCTCTTTTTAATGTTACATATTATGGCTGCTAGTGTTACTCTATAGTTTTCTCAAAGTATTTCATTTCCATAACCTTCAACTCTTTCTTGGCTATTTATGTCGATACTGAGATGTACAGCACGCTCCTGACAATGTTAAATTCAAAGTCAAGGCAAGTTTGAAGATAAAATGTATGGTGGTGTGCCATATAACAGTGTTCGAGGTGAAGCCAACAATACATACGAAAATGCCTTACAAAACTTCGAAATTTTATAAATACACATTATTCCAACGACAAAATAATGTTCTGGCCTAATTTAGCCTCGTGCCATTACGCCAGAAGAACAAGAGACTGGTTAGCCACAAACAGCATCAATTTTGAACCGAAGACAGATAACCCTTCAAATTTTCCTCAGGCGAGGTCCATTGAGGAATTTTGGTCTGATTTGAGCAAAAAGGTATATGACGGGGGTTGGGGATGCCCAAAATGAGGAGCAGTTAAGACGCACACTCATTCAGAAATTCGGGAAGTCGACGTTGTTACCGTAAATGTTATGTTTAGTTGAATTAAGACTATAATATAATAATATTGTTGTTAAAATGTAAAACAATAAAAAACAAGTTAAAAAAATTTAATTTTCACTTTTTTCCGAAAACTTTTGAGACATAATTTAAAAGTGTTTCATTAATAAATTTATAAATTAAAAATAATAAACACCATACTTAATGCTCCGACTGAGAATAATACTATGAGGTTACATCTATATTAGCATAAATAAAAATTAACTTTAAGATATATTTATTTGAGAATATTAAAACATGTATATATTATTATGTTCTTACGGTTAACAATTTACAATGTAGGTAAGTTTAATAATCGGAAATTGAGTATTCTAAAACAGAAATAGTTAAATAAGTAGATATAATTAAGTTTCAGGACACATCTTTCATATTTTATCTTGTAATATGTAGGTAGTATTAAATGGTTTCAATATTTAGTATGGTACAAAAACTATGCAGCAATTTGATTTTATCTTACACCTGTAATTGTAACATAAATATGCTTTTTAAATGTTTTTATTCCTTACACTTCCTTTCATGCTATTAATTATCATTTAAATTTGTGAAGAGAATTTTACGCACAAATTAATTTCCATAAAGCTTGACATCGAAAAGCTCTTTAATTTTTATTTAAAAACAATTTACAATGTCGAAAATAGCGTCAATTTGCTCTGACGAAGCCGACCGTTTTACATTTCGCGAACACTAACGAGAAAAGAAATTAATCTACTTAAACCCACCCTCCAGGAATAATACCCTTAATGAATGTAATTCTTCTTTTAGAACAACAAATGGATTTTATTATGAAGTTATTTTTGGACTTTTTTCCCTTCGCAACGGCGGCGTTAATCTTTCGATGTTCATTTATATTTTCCAGGGATTTTGAAGATACAATTATGGGAGTTCGCAAAATTAAAATATGAATTATTATACGAGATAGCAGTTAATGAAGGTTACGCTCTGTTTTCAATTTAATGTTCTGTTTTTATCTAAAATATTCGACTTTTTATGGTTTTTTTAACACCCGTTGGTAAGGGAAAATGAAAATATGTACTTGTATTATTTATAATACCACAATAATATACAATTCCTATAAAAACTAAGTATTTCATTACCTTTATTATACAGAGCTGTAAGATCGGTAGAAAATTATATGCTATAGTTTACAGTTGGAGATATAATAATCGAGACGCCATAAAAACAAACTTATGTATTTAATATTGTAGTGATATTACAGACAAGTGTTTGATATTATGGGATTTTATGTAGAGTATGTAATTTTAGTGATTTGTGAGAATTAAATTCCAGCCTTTAAGTAGTTTGTGAATGCTATCATTACGTATCTGTGCTAACGATAATTATAGACCTCGGATAGGATAACATTGTAACAGTACTTTGAAGAATAAAAATTACAGCTCATTAAGTCCTTAGTGTTAGGTATGTGTTATTCAGTTTGAGAATCTATTTTTAAATAGTTGTACATTTTATTTAGTACTAAAATATGTAAATGTACAATAGAATGTCTATTTCCAGTAGTGTCTGTACTACTGAAAACAGAAATGTAAAATATGCCGAATTATGTGTATTTGGAATAATTGTCAGAATCCAATACTCGTATATACAGTGTGCACGCGGTCTACCTGCAGATGAATATACTAGACAAGCTGGTCGACTATAAGTGGGAGAATAAGGGGGGGAGGGCTCTGTTACTAACATTAGAGCAATGTTAAAGTCGACACCGCAGAAATCGTTACTGCGTTAGTCCGTGAAAATTGCTACTGTTACTGTTAATAACAAATTCTTTAACCAAGAATAAAGTCATTTACTGTACTGCTTTAGAGAAGATGAAAATAATATTAATCAATAAAAAATCACTACCTGGATAATTTATAAGTAGAAACTTGTTGAAGCATCAAATAATCGCAGTAAACAAATTTAGAAACGGATTTCATTACAGCTTCCCAAATTGTATGAGTAAATAAAAGAAATGATCATCAAATCTAAAAACTTAAAAATAATAATTTTTTTTCTTAAAATATCAAAGATAAGAAATATAGCTGATATACAAAACGAAAGCGTAACAATAGCAAAACTCTTATTAAAATAAAAAGTAAATAATTCCGTAGTACTGTAAAATAGAAAAGGAAGCAAACTAAAATTCTGAAAAAAGACAATAAATTTGTATGAAACTAAACAAAATGTTTCAGTAAGATAAACTATAAACTATAAACGCAGAAACAATTTAATTGGAAGTTAAGAATGAAATTATTAAAGAAAAATGAATTTCTGCAAATACTTAATTATTTATTAAATACTCACATAGGTAAGCCTCCCTTTTGAGCAGAGCAGTAACCCAGCTGATTATAAAAATTTCGACGAACATTTGTTAACATTTCCGGGGTAACATGATTAGAAAATTCAATAATTTTGGAGCGTAATTGTTCTAAATTAGATGGACGAAACTCGATTTAAAAATGTGCTTGCTAGTCGACTAGACATCGACCGTTAACAAAATTCAAATGAAATGCGCAAGTACAGCTGCTATCCTAAACGCTAGTCAGTCTAGCCTCACTACACTCGACCAATAAATAGAACAGTTTGTATATTGTTTTCTCGTACTAACTCATACAAACTCTCGGTGTCGTCGTTTTATCAAACAGTAAATGCATCCGCAGCTTGCAGACAAGCACTTGGTATAACGTGCGCATAAATTGTCGCAAAAGCTACACGCACCGACATTCTTCGTTCGTTTCTGAATAAAATATCTTAGGGTTAAAATGTCGTATCATGCTTTGTTTGGTATCACGGGGTTCTTGAATTTCAGACTTTTAGTGCGTAACTAAGCTTTCCTTTTCGATATCTGTCCATAGAAATAGCTGCAATTTAGTTTAAAAGATAATGTTTACTAGTATTATTTCGTAAAGGTTTTCGTTTTGATTAAACACTTTGTTTTTAACATTTCTTCATCAACGTATTTTCACGAAAAACACATTTGACAACATTGTAGAGCAATGAGTTTGTATTTCAATATGATTTCAATCAATCATTACTGTAAAATTTTGACTTTTACTTGTGTTTTTAATACGAGTATCGTATTTCATTTTGTGTAAACTCTTCTTCTTCGTGGTTATTTGTATTGTTTTGATTAGTTGTTGTGCTACTGTGTTTTATCGGTTCTTATCGGATGTTGCTATTTTATTCTTTCATAATGGATTTTACATTTAATGAATATATCCATATGTACACTGGTTTGCAATAAAATCCCGTACACTTTAATGTCAAGTTAGCTCAATTTTTAAGATTATTTACTAATGTAAGCTGACTTTAGTTTTGACAGATATGACATACCTATAAGATATGAAGCAAATGTGATGTGATCATCAACATATGTAGTCCATTTGAAAATTTGGTTAGTATCATAATATTGTTAATAATAACGATAAACATTACTTAATCATTGCACCATTAACTTCTAAAATCTATGCAAATTTTGTTGACATTGACAGAATAAGGTTTCTCCAAATATCCTGATCCTCGCTTAATTCCTGCCAAATTCTCAATTGCCATTAAGGAAAGATACTATAGATATACTGTAAAGCATTTTTGCTGTACTCTCAAAACGGTAGCATTGGGCGGGGCGAGTCTTTCTCAACACAAGCTATGTATAAAATGACACGGCTGTTGTCGCATGTTGTCATAGAATACCTGCATCATGTTATGGTATCTTTAACCTAATGTTAAGGTATCTTTACCCTAATGATCTTATTTACTTCAGCAACAGGAAACTGCTTAGGAGTACATGCCCAAATTACATTGCTAGAAATTTATATACTGTATGTAAGAAATAATTTTGGCTTTTACTGGATAATTTATTTTTTTGAGAGCATCAAATACTTCCATTCATAAATTCAAATAGTGTTTCAATTATTATTTTAGCCTTTTGTTAGTTACTTTTATCTATATAGTACGTGCTTCCATGATCAAATTCATTACAAATTAATGATGTTACAATTATTATATTAGCTATTAATATTTCGATAAAATTTTCAGCAGGTCGATCTTCTTTACTTTCTTATACGTAGTAAAAGAAGGTGTGTTATGAAGATAAAAGTTTTTGATTTTGTGATTTTTGCAAATGTCCACGTTTTGAAGTCACCTGGTACCGCAGAAGTGGTTTTTGAAAGATGTTTGTGTAAATGTGTGTGCGTGTACCGGCCAAAATGCGAGAGATATCAATATCAAGCTATGTATTTATAATTGTAATTAACCTCTTAAGATTCGATTAGATTTTCAGGCAAATTGGAAGACCAAAAGTAGTAGAATCCATAAATTGCCAGATATTTTCAAAAAATTGCTAACAGATAAAAGTACTACTTCCAGTACGAGTTTTGAATTTCTTTTAAAAGTCAAGCTCTAAATACTTTACTCTAAATTTATCTGTCTATAAAGATGACTTGAGACTTCAATGACAAAATATCACGTCAACTAATAAGTCTAAACGAATTTCTAAAGAATACAAAACTACTAAAACAAAAATTTGAAGTCTCTTTTTAAATACTAAAGTAAGTTTTTTACTCTTATCGAAAACAGTTTTTTTGCGAATATCTCGCAAGTCATGCCTTCTAGACACATAAATTTAGAGTTAAAAGTATTTAAAGGTTGATTATGAAAAATTCGAACCCAATACTGATTTATTAATACAAATATATTTACAACACAATTTGAAACAATTTTTGTACAAAAAAATTCAAAATTGAAACCGGATGTCGTAAGACATTATGCATAATTTGCGGGATATTTCCAACAGACTGCTGGTAAATAGGAGTATTTAACAGCAGTCTGTTGGAAAAGTCTCGCAAATTATGCATAACATACAGATTTATTAAGATTATGAAAGTATTTAGAGCTGGTTCAGAAAAATTTTAAAATTCGAACCGGAAATAACACTTTTTTACTCAAAGTTTTATTAAGTATTAAGTATTAAAACTTAATTTACAACTCTTGTACACAAAATTCAAAACGTAGATACCCCAATTATCCAAGCACATTATTGTTAATATTATATTTCGCATTTAATAAACATTGTTCGTTCCGGTGTCTGAAGAAAAGGAGTTAATATAAAATATTTTTATCTGAAAAATAAACGTAACGTGTTTATTAGCTACTAATTGCGCGAGAATTTTTCAGTCATCTTTCTCGGTAATTTTGCTTCAACTTTTATTAAAATTCCACTTTACTCAGAATATGATTGAGATGTGCGTTTGCAGAAAATTCTGCGAATGCAGAAGCTTCATAAACCGTGGGCGCTCTTTTCTAAAATGACAAGAAAATGTAAACAAGAATATTTAGTAGTCGTTTCGCAACATGGCGCGCTCTCTGTCGTATTATTGGAAATATTTAATCCTAGTGTTATGAGAATCGTAAATAACATATCAACTTCGGAAATGCAGATTCTTACTAAATCTTTACTTTTGCAGGATAAACGAGACACTAGAGAATGCAATAAAGGATAACACGAGATATTCTACACCAACTATTCTATATTGCATTAATATATCTACGTAATATTGCATTTTTAAAACCGACATGCCTCGGGCCTCTGTGAAATAATTGGCTGACTCTATGTCGGATGTAAAGAGGTATATTTCATCTGAAACTATTATAGAAAATTCGAAATTCATAATTGGAATCGTAAAGATTTTTGATTTCCATAGAAATTCACTAACAATATTTATTTTAGAAGCTTATTATAATTTATTGACGAGAAGAATACATGCATATTAAAACATATGGAATTGCATTATACTAGTAGTTATGGGTTTCAAATAATGTATTTATTGAGATGGATGATAAACCAAACGAAATTTAAAAGACGCGCATTTTACAAAATGTCGAAAAGGTGGTAGAACGGGATGCCAACTAATACAATGATCAGACGAATACTGCGTATTGCAAATCTCTGAATTATATTTGAAGTTTACTATGTTTGCCAAAATTCATTTAATTTGCATACACTCAACCATTTACTATAATGCATGATGGAACACACGTGTTCACTTTGAACACCACAACCAAAAGAAAACTATATATGCTAATTCCGACAAGTCATTACCTCGAAAATAATCAAATCAACTTTACTACAAATTTAAATTTACTATCTAGATATCTACTATCTACTGAAAAATTCTGTAATATTTTTGGGAGGAAATATTTACTAGACTGTACCCTGTGTTACCTTCTACATTAGGGGACTGGTGTCCCTTTCGGCCTTTTCAGATATAATTATAAGTATACATTATTTTACGGTTATGAGAATTAATAAAATAACTGTAAGCACTTACATAGAGAATATATACATGTTTTAATTAATTGTTCTTATGTAAAACAAAGCATATTGAAACTAAACTAAACATTTATACGTTTACATAGAATAGAGAATATTACCTACTTTATAAAAAACAAAAACAATAAAAAAAAAAGCAAAATAGTAATAAACGTCCTTAACAATAATATTAAATATATATTTTCAAGTTATTCTCGTGTCTTTTGGGAATGGATATTTACATTTTTCTTGCAAGTACATTATAAAGATCTTTCAACGTCCAATTGAAGAATTTATTTAAAAGCACTGAGCATAACACATGTTAAACTAGTCATGCAAAAAATAAATTGTTGAATGGTGAAACCTAATGTTAAGTGGTTGTTAATTTAACAGCCTAATGAAAGTAATATATCTACGATTTACATATGTATGTATATACATCAAAAACTTTAATAAGACAAATATTTTCAATTCTTTTCAAGGCTATTGGTGAAATTCTAGACGGTCGAGCTACAACTCGAAACTTTTACGTTAAATATGTTCGATTAATTAAAAAATTGGTGCACGCAAAAGTTTTTGATTTGCTTTTTGACTAATTCAGACGAAGAATTTTTGGGGTGTTGTGCATCAATTAAAATTGTTCATATTATTATGCATGTTATGATAAATTTAACGTATTTGGGGACACATTTATTTTAAGTCTGGATGTTTATATTTTTTACTAGTTTCAAATTGTAGGTAAACAATTTTTGTTTCATTCGCCCTTTTATAATAATTTGAAGCCATGTGGTACTCCATTTCACATATTAAAAATTTCTGGAAATTAGAATAAACTTATCTATATTCTTTTTCCTTAGAAAGGAAATATGCATAGCAATATCGATAGTATATATTTTATGGGAATTTGCATATTATTTCTTAACACGTTGGCTACCGCGCGTCCCATATATGAGCCGCACAATTTTCACTCTCAGACCACCGTCTCATATGTGAGCCAGATACCTATATTTACTAAATACGAATTTATTTCTTCTGATCTGTCTGTAGGAGGCTGATTTTGCAAGGTAGTCTCTATGAATGTCTGACTCACATGTGGGTCGCGTGGTCTCACGGTCTCGGTGTTTTTTGTGAGGTTATGTAGCTCGTAGTCTGCAATCACGAGGGTAACGTCGTTGCTAATTGAGGGCAGTTTTACAAGATGAATCCTGCGAAAAGACGTTTAACAGTCGCAGAACTTGAAGAAGAAGGTAGAAAAGTAATGGAAGAAGGTCTTGAGTCTGATGATTCAATTATTTTGCACGAGGAATCTGAGGAAGAACCTTACGTGGACTCCGGAAGTGAGGCAACAATTTATTCTAACTCAGACACAGAAAATGAAGAAGAAAGAGCAAGTAGTGATCATAATGAGTTAAGTGATAGTGCAAGTCAAGGTAGTCATGCAGATGGTGGAGATGACAATGAAGATGAATGGGTGGATTTGGAAGAAGATACTGATATATTTGATTTTAATGAGGTACCAGGCCTGAAAGTAAATGTGACGCCAGGTATGAGTTCTCAAGAAATATTTTCTCTTTTGTTTGATGATACACTCATTGATAAAATTGTTCATTGGACAAATACTAGAGCTCACACTCTATATCAAATGGATTGTCAAAAAAATCAAATATGCGAAAGTGGAAAAATACAACTAGTAAAGAAATAAAGGAATTTCTTGCTCTATGCATTACAATGGGAAACATAAAAATGCCCAGTCTGAAACATTATTGGTCGCGAAATCCTGTATATTGTCATCCATTTTTCAATCAAGTTATGGGTCGTAATAGATTCGAACTTATACTACGTAACTTATGCTTTTATGACTAAAGTGATGATGCAACTAATCGTCTACATAAAATCAATCATGTTATTCAACATGTACTGCAGAATATACAAAAAGTATATTATCCCGATCGAAATATTTCAATTGATGAAGCCTTATTGCTGTGGCGCGGGCGATTATATTTTCGTCAGTACATTCCAAACAAGGCTGCCAAATATGGCATAAAGTTGTACGAATTATCTACCCCCGACGGGTGTGTTTTGAATATTCTAATTTATTCTGGTAAAGGAACCATCCAAAATGAAAAAATGGGACATAGTTATGGTGTCGTCGAAAAGCTTATGGAACCATATCTAAACAAGGGACATACCATTTTTCTTGATAATTTTTACACGAGTGTTCCTCTTGCCGAATCTATGCTAGAAAAAAACACACATATTGTGGGCACTCTTAGAAAAAACAGAAAAGGTAATCCAAAAGATGTTGTAACAAAAAAGTTACCTAGAGGAGGAACAATATGGAGACGAAAACGTAGAGTTGTAGTGGGAAAATGGCGCGACAAGAGAGACGTTTTGATGATTTCCACTTGTCATAAATTTTCTATGGTGGAAACGACGAATAGAAGAGGTACAGATGTTTTAAAACCAAACATCATAGCTGACTACAACAAGTATATGTCAGGGATAGACAGAGCCGACCAAATGTTGTCGTACTACACAACAGCACGCAAAACCATAAGATGGTATTTGAAATTATTTTTTCATCTTCTGGACATTTGTATTTGGAACAGCAAATATATTTATGAGAAGAGCTCAAACAAGAAGATTAGTTATTTAGATTTCAGAGATGAAATAGTAACGTATCTTACTGAAGGAGTCAGGCCAAGCACTTCTTGCAACTCCACTGAAAAACACTTTCCTAAAAAATTAGCCAAGAGGATTCGGTGCCGCATGTGCCAGAGGCGAGATAAAAAACGTGTACAAACGTGGTTTGTTTGCAATTTATGTCGTGATGAGCAGAAAAAAGAAGTTGGCCTCTGTCCTGACAAATGTTTCGCTCAATATCATATGTAATTTGTTATTGTCAATTAATTTTTTTTTGTTTCCTATGTTATACATACCAAAAAATTAATATTTTTTTTACAGAATAGATCTTTTTTTACAATTTGAAATTTATAACTTTGTTACTTTTGCAATAAAAACTTAAAATTGGTATTCTATCTTATTTATTTACTACTCTTTGACAATTTGCGTGTAATTTCACTCGGCTCAAATAAGAGTCAAGCAGTCTAGTTTGATAAATTATTACCATAGACCACCGTCTCATTTATGAGCCGGAAGTAAATACAGCATAAACAATAATTTTTATCGACAAATTTGTACCAAACCTGTCTAAATTGAGTATTTCCGTTCACATTATAAAAAAAAAAACGGGTAGTCTAATTTGAAAGTTTTTTTTCTTATGGGGGTAGCGAACGTGTTAAGCATGCTTTTATTTTGGTTATTCTAATCTGTCAGTAATGACACTGCTCTAGCATCTCTGTACGAAAGACTAACATGGCTTATTTTAACTTTCACTAAAAAGGAGTAGAATTATTTAGTGACAGTATCGTTAATAACATGAAAGTTGATATTAGGGATGGACACTGAAATGATATTGTATTGTCTCACTGAGTAACGTAGTTCCTCATCATGCGACAGTAAGACATAGATGAGTTATGTCGGAGAGCTTCGACTCCCATAAAGATGTAAATAAATATAAATAGCACTGCAAGAGTTAGTCTAAACTATAAAATAAATATATTGCAAGTTATTAATTAGTAATGCCGTCATTTTAAATATTTCTTAGTTTCAATATAATATAATTAATAATATGTTAAATTAGCGAAAAAGAAATGATATTGATGGAAAGTTATCTTTTATTGTTGATTTTATTCTAATTTCCTCACTTCTAGAGGCGAAGTGCACCAATTTATATTACGCCACAAGTCAGAACTTACTGTCAACAGTATTCGAGTAATTGGCATTAAGTTGTTGAAAAATATTACGACGTGGATTATTAATATTATTATTGTGTTCTATTGTTATGTGCAGCAAAAGATTGATATATTTTTCTATTGCACATCGATACTAAAAATTTTTGATTGTAATTATCTGTCCTTGAATATAATGATGAATATATAAAAATCTGTAGAATTAGACCTTTTGTTATTCATGATATATGTTTGTAAATAAGTACCAATTGCGTAAAAATTATTATAAGCACTAATGACAAAATTTAATTATCCTATTTCACAATAATATCTATTTTTGGCTTGTACGTTTTTTGAACTAGCTAGAATGTTACATAATAAACTGCTAAATATCTTTCGACGAAAATCTAAATGGTCAAATTTCGTGTAGAGAATTTGCAAAATCACATTATATATTATCAATTGAGCAATTCATTTAAATTTTATGTATTTAAGCTATTTCATAGTTTTAATATCCCCTCCAGAAGATTATATTGCATACTACGGACGCCGTAAAGATGCTAGAAATATTTTGCCTGTTAACCTAACTTTTTCTCAGTGCGATTGCAAGGGAGCTCTTAAATATAATAATACAATATACATATAGCAATATTACTATTTAAAGGATAATCCTATTATACATTTCCTCTCGTCTGTAATGTGTGCTGTTTAAAATAATAATGGAAATGTTAGGGTTATTCTTAGGCAATTATTTATATACATGTTAAGCAGGACAAGATGGAAGAAAAACAAAGACATTATTATCACTATTATTACTCGCAAAATAATCCGCCTACTATAAACAAATCGCACTCGGCACATGTGACTTGATATAATTGAAGAATTTACATGTAAATTTCCTCGTTCAAAGTAAGAGACGAAATCAGAATAATAACACTTTGCTAATAAAGATTGTCAGTGTTAATTTAAGAAAAAATATCTTAATTCCTGAAACTATATAAATAGTTACTAACTGTAGTGTAGTAATGATTGTGATCACGAACATTTTGTGCTTTGAGCTTTCTAGGTATCTCGTTCCGATGTCATTTGATTACGAAAAAATGGTTTATACCTGGTTGTATATCTGTCTGATTATGTGTCTGTCTGTGAATGTGATTGCGCCTAAACGGCCGCAGCTATCGACTCCATATTCTATCGTAAACTTAGCTTGCAATTTTCGAAGGAACTGAATAGATTTTGATCCAAATTAGTAACAGTAACTGGTACATTAGCGCCCAAATCATATTTGGGGATGATTGGTCAATTGTTACGTCAATTAAAATTTGTAATATAAAAGCAATCAAAAGTTAGTTTGGAATATATTTTGCATAAAAACTTTTTGAAAGATAAAGTAACACTTTTATTCATAGCGAGGTGAAATGTCATGCGAATTCTTTAAGAAATATGATTATTAGGAGTCTAAAGGAATTCAATACTTACTTACAACGAGATGAACTGCGTACAACAACTCACAAGGGTTTGCACTACATAAGAATCAATCATCATCTACCGAGGCATATAAGACAACTAAACAACAAAATTTAAAATTTTACTAAAAGAAATCATTGGCAAAAAGGAAAGTATGAATAACATTGACGGATCAATTGTATGGGTAAATTCTGCTGTAGAGCAACCGTAGACACGTGTTTCTGAGTCATTGATTGTCATCAGTACAGTGTAACTAAGGAATAATGTGGGATAACCTTGGAGATGTAAGCATACACGGAAGAACATCAGGTAACAGACCGCCACTTTTAGTTTATCGGTTTTGAGGACAACAACCTATATCACCACGAGGAAGACACTGTCAGCCTGCGTACCAACCGAACCCAGGAAAGATGATCAAAAGAGGAATTATCGCGGATACATATATTAAAAGAAGAAATAGAAAACATTGTAAATTCCTGGGTTCAGTTGGTACGCAGCTTGACAATGTCTTCCTAGTGGTGATGTTGGTTATTGTCCCCAAAACGAGGTTCTTCTAAATGAAGCTACAAATAGCGGTTTGTCACCTGATGATCTTCCGGTGTTCAAGGTTATCTCACCTTTTTCTTTGGCTGCACCTTACTGATGACGACCAGTGAATTAGAAACACGTTCCGTTATAGAGCAACCGTAGATACTTGTTTCTGACTCATTGGTCGTCACCCATTTATGGATGGATACATTATGTTGTTTTCTGATTTGTTTTGCTTTGAATGTTTAATTTATGTACATATTTATATTTATGTTTTACATACTACAACAATTATTATATTGGTTAATGCATCAACAAATATATTTGATTATATCATTAATTAATGTTAAAGAAATAATAAATGCATATTTCCGGAGGTTTCCATTTTTATTCTCTTTATCTCATTTTATATCTGAATCCTTTGGTGACGAAAGAAGGATACACAACCATTTATACAGCACGTGTCAATTTTCATTAGCCATAGGCGATTAATCCATACAGTATGTGGCAACATAGTATACTCCTTCTTTCCTTTCCAATGTCAGCGCGACCGATGCATGCTCGTAAGTAAATACAAGTTAGCGTGGTTAGCAGTAACTCTTCGACTAGCGGTTTGGATGTTTGTAATGCGTTCAGAAATATTTACGAATTACAAGGATTTGTTTTTCTTTTTCCTTTTAGTAAATGCAGAGAATTATTAAGCTGCGTTCACGCTGCATGACACAAACAAAAGCTTAATTCTAATAAAATTGAAAATAAGGTAAATAAAAAAGGATTCTGAAAATAATAATAAATTACTAGATCAGGAGATCGCGGCCGCCATTTGATGTTTCCCGTTCCAGTAATAAGACTGCATTGCAGATTAGATCGCAACGTATTCGCAGCTAACATTGAATGTAAAATCTGGTCGGGAGAAGTGGGAAGATCGGAGAAAGTCGTTTTGATGTCGATTGTTCCCGGGATTGGTGACGGACGCTGTGGGGTGGCACGTTGCCACATATTACTTGTATATGTATAAATCGCATGTAAAATTGAATCCCTATACCTAATGAAAATTGACACATACGGTATATTCCAAGCGCACTGATTTCACAACTGGGCATGGTGCATTTGTCGTTTAAAAAATATATGTTTCCATTCTCAAAATATCCGATTCACATAGACGCTGATGCTCTCAGTGTGAGATTGTGTAAATATCTCCTTCTTATAATTGCACATCTAAAGATAACAACATACCGTATAATCCCAACGGCATCATATAGGATCCTAGCGTATATAGGTATGCGGTGGGTGTGTAGAACTTTAAATCGCCTGGCCATCCTAATAAATAATTCTACAGAATATCGATTATGGTCGACGACACAAGAAAACTCCAGCAAAATACAAAAGTGCGACTTTTTCAGCATCTATTTCCCCGATGCCTTAACACACACATTAAAGGCATTAAAATCTTTATAACTACAATCATATACTATAATGTAGCAATAATAAGATAGCATGAGCGTAGTAATAATACAATAATTAATATAAATATAAGATATAAACTAAAAATTCATATAATCTTGAATTGTTGATACACACTTTACAGAAAATGCGCTTTTACATTAAGTTAAAGAAGATTAAATAATGTAGTATTTCCATGTCATTTATTATAGGATTTTTTTGGGCGATAAATTTAGAAAATCGGATTAAAGGGGAAAATACAAATTACATTAATATTTTGACAACTTTTGATCTAATGCTTTCTTCGGGAAGCTTGAAAGAATAAGATAACACACAGTGTTGATATATTTTTTATTCATTATTTTAGTGATATTACATAATTTAATCAACTCATCCGTATCTTCATTCTAAATCATAGGAGAAAATGGTATAATCAGATATGTAAAGAAGCAGTGGAAGAAAAAATGGATGCAAGGTTAAAATGGTTGAGAACAAAATCCAGCTGTTTTTTGTGGCGTCAAATTTGTTTGAAGAATGATGGAATGCAGTTTTTTATGACGTAGTAATAAATCTCCCAGCAATAAATCCACAAACATCATGTGTTACTTGTTACAATGTTAACGTTTTGAGGCCAGTGTTGATAGGATTCCATCGCCTTTTCCTTCGCCAAATCTATAACCTAATACCTACATGCTTACTATTGATTCAATAATTTCAAGTAAACCCACTAGGTTAGTTTGGAATAAGATATGTCTTTTCTGAAAATTTCACCAAACTATACCAATGTTCACTCGATGTTTATTTATTTTTGGATGACAGTATATTTGCCACATACATATAGCATAATTGCCAAATATTTTAGCAAAGATTATTTAAGAATTAGGTATAATTTATGTCAAAACACTTTCACGAGAGAAAAATTAGGCATCGGCAGATTCATGTCTTTAGAAGCCGTGTTAGTTGTATTTACGTGTATAAAGCACGTTTTTTACTTTCTTATACGTAGTATAAGGAAGTATTGTGATGATGTAAATTTTCGACCTCGAGATTTTTGCAGATGTCCACGTTTTGAAGTCCCCTGATACCAAAAGTGTTTTTTAAAAAAATGTCTGTGTGTGTGTCTGTGTGTCTGTGTGTCTGTGTGTCTGTGTGCCTGTGTGTGACCAGGATAGCGGTCAAACCGCTGTAGATATCTATTCCAAATTTTGTATTTACGTATATAATCCCCCTCTTGAGATCTGATTAGTTTTTCAGTAAAATCGGTAGACCGGAAGTAGTGGTTTACTTCAGTGAAAAAATCGAATTTTGCAAATTTTTCGTCAATTACTAAGTTTAAACAAATTTATAAAGAATTCATATCTACTTAAAATTAAGTTCGAGACAAATTGTCTTAAAACAGTTTTTCGAAATTCCAACCGGAAGTAGATCTTTTACTCTTATCGAAAATCAGTTTTTTGCGAATATCTCGCAAGTCATGCTTTTTAGACAAGTACGTTATGAGTATAAAAGTAATTAAAACATAATTTTCAATATCTTTTGTATAAAAAAAATTTCAAAATTCAGACCGGAAGTACCACTTTTACTCTTATCGAATAGCGATTTTTTGCAAATATGTCGTAAATTATGCATTCTATATATATTTATCAAGAGTACAAAAGTATTTAAAATTAGATTTGCAATACTTTTTGTATATATGAAATTTCAAAATTCTGGCCGGAAGTAGTACTTTTGCTCTTAGCGAGGAGCACTTTTTTGATAATATCTTGCAAAGTATGCATGCTATAGAAATTTATTAAGAGAATAGAAGTACTTAAAATAGGTTTTGAATAATTTCTATAAAAAAAATTCTTAAGCTTCTGTAATTTGAAACACTCATACGTATAAGAAAGTCGTGTGGTGGCCACACCTCATTTTTTACTGTTAGAATATAAGTAATTGTCGTATAGTATGGGTATTCACCTCTATCTTCTCACATACAGCGGTCATAACAACACTTGAGTATATACCGAAGTCGACAAAATTGAATTTCTGTTTATATTTCTGTCCCATGCAGAAGATGACCTTATAATATGCAACGATGCTTGCTTGCCAACAGTGGTGGGAGAAGCAACGCAGTGTCGGGGGATCCTCACACTTCATAGGAAACGTTTGCCGAGTGTACTTGGCAGCCTCGCTATATGTTTATCTTAACTTTATTTCGTCGTGCTCTTTTCCTCTTTCTACTTTCGTATCAGAAATTAAAATTTGTCGACTACGGTATATAAAACATAGTATCTATATGAGACAGCAATATGTTGTAAGTAACAACCTCACCATCAACTTAAATTACCATAAAATGTAATAATAAAAGTTTAACTAACTTGATCGTCCTGTGAATTATCTTAGAGATCAAATCTGGGTTGGATTTTATTTGTAATTTTAACAAAGTATTTATATATTCAAGCTAATCACTTAACAATATATCTTGTTAGTAAATAGCAATCGGTTCAAATATAATAATTTATTTATGAATATACGAATGCAATTAAACTCTACAAACTGATTTCTAGAATGTTAACTAGCACTTGAAACGATAGGAGAGAGCAATTATTTACTGAAGAGGCTTAATTATGGAGAAGTTGGTCGATGAAGCTACAGGAGTGGTTAGTTTTAAATTATAATAAAATTAAACTCCACAAACTGATTTCTAAAATGTTAACTGGGAATGATTAATTTCTATTGTGTTCATTACATATTTAGGAGAATCTTTTTTAGTACTTTGCAAAATTTAGGTCAACCAAAATGCTAAGGATAAAATTCAATTTTTTATTGTTGCTGAGGATTCGTCACCATTTTGAGATAACTAGTTAATGCTAATTTCTAATAATCCATTTAATTTTGCAGATCATCTAGTATTTTGGACAAAAGTATTAAATTATAATTAAACAACTTTATCTAACATTGGCCTAATATTAGAGAATAATGCCACGCATTCTGCAAAATTTGACCTTTGGTTATAATTTGTTACATAATCTGTCAGATAATTGTACTCTACTAGATAATGTTACTCTTTATTTTAAGCTAAACAACTGATAATGTACTTACACAGTACTGATACCTTATTATTTAGAAATTAATTTGCAAAATAATTCTGATATATTCTCGTAATTTTTTTTGCGATTACATTATAGCATAAAGTAAAAAACCTTCACTGATTTTATAAGGAGTTTTTTCCACAAATATCAATGCTCAACTCGCAGAATTACAAACTATTAAATCTTGTCTCTGTACTAAAAATTTCCATAAAGAAGACAATTTTAAGAAATAGGTCAAACCGTGACTACCAATTTTGAGCATTTCGGCATTCTAGTTGCATTTTATTTAGACCATTTCCTGGCAGATATTTCTACATTTAGTGAAGAAAAAGGGGAGAGATTCTCAAGACTTTATTGTATACTCGTCTTCTATATAAGTATACACAAAAGAATTGGTAACAAACATAGGGTAACTTCATATATGCGCGAATTGATGATAATTTTAAATAAAACTTATAATATAATTTCCAATAAAGATAAACCAATATTCAAGAGAGCATATGACATCTTTCATTCGATTGTATTATATTGTTTTCGAAAGACTATGCGATATATTTAAGGTAAGTGAAAGGTGTGTTTAAATTGAGAATAGGAATGTTTTTATATCTGAAAGCATTGAATTGAAAATTGAGATGTATTTAATCTAAGAGTGTAAGAATAAAATCCATTCAAAATAATTTAATTTAATTTCTGGGAATAATTATTTCAAATACTTAAGTCAATTTAATTATATAATTTAAGCATATCTTAAATTTGAAATAAGCTACATACTTAAAATCCATGCAATTTATTTTTAGTTTGAGATATATACTTTTGAATTCAGATTATGGGTGAAAGATACGCATATGCTTGCTCTTAGAGTAGGTTATTTTGTGTGTATTTGTCAAGTTATGAAGAAATGTGGAATATATATATTATGCTATTTTATAGCAATAATTAATTTAGCATATGTCTTTTAAAATAATCTCAATGTGGGGGGTTCAATTTCAATTAATAGGCATCTTCTGAGTGATAGTATGGATTCATCTTAGGCATTATATTAGCTCTGCTATAATTATTAGCACAATCTTATTTATTATAAATTAAACTTCAAACTTTTAAATTCAAAATGTTATATATTATTTATTTTCAAAATAATTGTCACATACAAAACAACTTGGGAATATAAAAATTACTATGTTCATAATTTGCATTGGAAACATTCTTGTCTTGAAACTTCAAGACTTTAATTGATACATATTGGTATCATGTTGAAATACAATTTTATTTCTTAATACGTTAAAGCATTATTACCTATTGCTGCATGTTAAATTTGATAATTATATTAATAACGATAGTAATATTTACTTAACTTTCTTAAGGTCAGTAAGTAATACAGTTCAACGTTTTAAGTAATTCTATTCTACATAACTAAATAATTATATTATTTAAAGTGATATTTTAAAACAAACATGGCTTCATAAGCCCTATAATGGTCAACATTCTACTAAATTAAATTTGAAATATTATTTGGAAGGAGATATTTCTGTTTCCTTGCATTTCTACGAATGTAAGTATGCCTTCAGTTATTTATCAATATGTAGTATTATAATTTTCTCATAAGTTTATGTTATATCGGTTTAGTATTTTATACATGTATATTTTTATTTTACCTTGCAGCTTTGTTCGGGAAATTAGCTCTAAATTCCAATGAATATTTATAGATGTGGCTTCTGAATATGGTTTATCCACAAGAATACAAATTTTCCATCCATATCTTAAGAAGTACGATGATATCGCTGAAGATTTGACACATGGAACTCCATGTATAATTCCCACGATAAGGATACCTTTTATATTTCATTTCCAAACTATGGAACTGATACTTCTGGTTTATTATTTACTAAGGTACTTATATATTTGTTTATTTATTCATGATAAAATATAAATTTCTTATGTATCAAAATCTGCTTCCTTCTATATTTTGTAGCATCTTTCTACCTTCTGTTGTTTCTCTTTTTCCAAGGCATACTTGAAATACCTTTCTAATTTTTATATAATATGAAAATAATCCTATTTAATTACATTTTTTTAACTAATTTTACTTACATATCTCATAAACACCCGATTATCATATTCCCAAGTCCTTGTAATTTCTTGTATCTAACTCTATTAAGTAACAGTATTTAAATCACTGTAATATCCATAAATTAAACGATTTTAATAACGTATTTTGACTTTACAATGAATGATATGATTTAAGATTAAGAATTAATGTTATTGACCTTTATATATTTGTATTAAAACAGAATCCTATCTTATACAATGTAGGATATCATACCTGTTGGTTTAGAGCACAGCTAATATTTTTATTATTCATAATAACATGTTTTTTAATTATATCTTGGGATGTAAAATTTACAACTACATACGTCATTCACTGACCTTATACGTATTTCTTTATAAACAAAGCCCACAACCCTCTTAATTTTTTTTACAGTTATTGTTCTATGATACTATAGGTCTATTCCTATCAAGATGACATCTATACGTATAGATGTTGACCTTCCTACCAGCATCAAGTCCCTATACATAGATGCTATGATGATCAGATCATTTACAAGTATCTTATTTGGCATGAATTCTGTTACAAACTATCCAACATGAGATGGCACTCACATACATATCTAAAGATGAGTAACATTTATTTTTTGACGTTAACATATAAAAACTATTCTATTTGTTTTTATTTTTAGAATTCCAGTACCTTAATACAAAGACGAATATTGAAATCCAGAACATATAAAAAGAGGCAACAAGATTTTATATCGACATACCAAGCAAGATAATCTAATTATCCAATTAAGCTACGCATTTATATGAAATACCAACATAACCTGAATACTTACTAAAGGAAGTACTCTTTTTAATGTGTGCAAACTTAATTTACAACCTTCTCTTTTACTTGTTTTAGACAACAACAATGTACCTGAATTAAATGTTTTATTTATTCACCACAATATATTATATGCTAGCTGATTACTGTTTCAGATTTGAATATCTTCCTAGAAGGATTAAAAGCAGAAACTTATACAAATAAAATTTAATTAATTTTATGTTATTGTACAAATACAATAAAAATTTAATAAACTTAAGCACTCTTTCACTTTCTTAAACAAGCTTTTTCGCGTATTTTTCATATTTACATATTTTCATTTATGTACGCAAAAGCTTATAAACTATTATCAATTTCTCAACACTAAAAGTTTATTCAGCATCAGTAACACATAATTATCCAAAATTCATTAAAATATATTTGGCAACCAAACGATTAGTCCACAGAATAAGAAATGACTTAATAGAGAGTTTTGTCAATCATATTCGATTATTTTCAACCACGTGGATACCATTCAAAATATTAACATTTATTTCATCTTTACATTTTGTGTTATTATAACAACAAGAAAATATGTACAAAAAATGTGTTGATATTATTCTCTTGGGATACAGTATATGAACAAACTACAGGAATTATTTAAATGTTAGTGGCGCTGTACACTGCACTGATTATCTTTTGCCTCCGGTACGTACAACACCAACTTTACAGAAAGTTTAGCGAACGTTATGCGAATTATTTAATAATGTGTTGCCTAATGAACTGCGGAAAAGTTCTACATTGGACAACATTGAAGTTAAACTAAAGTTATGCGCATATACATAAAATTCATATTCTTTGGTTGTATTAATTTATTTTAATTATTATAGTTTTATTACCAAAGCGTATTAAGATGAATTTGAAATTTTAAAATAATAATGCACTCATGCTACTTTACTGTTTTCTTAATTTGTTTTTAAAATATTTACCGCATAAAATTAATATCTACAATTCTTGATGTACTCTTAATATTAAGACTGATATTTAAATTAGGGAAGTGCTTATAATTGCATCAAGTTTCTTGTTCCCTTGTATTCGTTTCACTCGCTGTTTTGCGCGATTACAATAAGATTCCTTACCTAGAAAAGACTGAGACATTCTCTGCAGGAAAAGCATTTCATTTTCACAGCGATTTACATCTGTATGACATTCCATTCTAAGTGCTGATGACCGTTGCAAATCCGATAAGACGGACGATGAAGAAAAAACTCCTCAAACGTTTTACGACTAATAAATTCACATTCAACATACATTTTGTGTCCTGAACGTGCCCTGTACAGGCGTTATTGCGTACCGATGGTGCGGCAACCTCTTAATTAAGATTAAAATCTGCACCGGCTTGTGCGAACATGTTTACATCAGTGAATGTCAATGCGGGCATGAACGTTGTTTGTCGTCGTCGCTACGTTTGCGTAGTGGCTCGTGATGTATCAAAACTTCAGTTCCGATGGTAGTTTCACGCGTTACTCGGTCAAGAGCTTTCGCGAAACTAGGACTTTTCATTGATAGTGGGAAACAGCTTGAGAGGAGCTTGCGCAAAGCTTCGCGCATCGTCTATCATCGTAAGGGATCGGGGACGACGACAGCCGTTCCGACATTGTCAGGCATCTTGACGGATTCAGGCGTTAAAATCAGATAGCTAGGACGACAGACTCGAACCCGTCTTGTCCTGATTACACCGATCAACAAAGACTTTTTTCTTACATTCTATTATGTAAACCGTATGCACTTTTTTGTGCCGATTCTGAAAATATTTTCAAAATTAATCCATCACGTAGGAATCTTGAGGAACTTGCAATAATAATGCTTGCGTAAAATCTGAATATATTTTTTTTGGGATACAGAATATTTTCCGTGAGCAATTTTTTGAGAAATGCGATCTTCGCTACATTAAAACAATACATTTGATGCGCTCTACTTTCTAAACTTTTAGTATTGTATTAAAAAATAATTTAAAAAATTGCATAGCATTTTTCTCAAAATTCATTCCTACGCAATTTGAAGGAAGACAATCTGTGGGCTAGGGTGGAACGAAAAAACGAAACTCTTGTTACCAAAAACGGGTGCCTGTTAATAATTGTGGCTTAGCTCTATGATCATTTTTGCAACTGTGGCTGTAATGTCTGGTCATGAAATCATATCAATATAGTCAAATTCAGCGAAATTAATGAATTCCATCAGTCACATTGCCGCATTCCATTGCTGCAATAATTCGTCTAATAGAATGTTCTCGTTTATCTTTTAACATTGATATGAGCAGGTTTTCTGGATGAGCAAAATATCCATTATCCTGAAGGACATTTTGAATTACTTTCTATTATCGCTTCTCATTTATTATTTTAGAGTTAATCTTGATAGTGAAACACCCCAGCGCGTAAACTCTGACAGCAAAAGTAACCAACTAACTCGTTTGAAATCTCGGACAGTAATTATGTACAATCACAAGATTCTGTCGAATCTTGTCACTCATCTATCATCATTCCCCAATGAACACTAGACAGAGCTATCAAAGACCGAAATGTACAAGGAAGAAAAGCGATAACTTTAATTAATGGAATACTCTGGGACCAGAGTATATAGAAACAGAACAAAAAGCTCATATATAACACCATAGTAAAGAGTATTGTTACGTACAGTTCAGAGGTTTGGCCAATCAAGGGCAAAACGAGAAAATGCTGACCGCTACGGAAATGGATTATTGGAGAAGAGCAGCAGGGAGATCAAGATGAGAACGAGTTACAAATCAACGAATAAGAGAAATTATGACAGTGGGTGAACGCACGATAGTGGACGAGATAAGAACGAAACAACTGGTAATGTACGGGCATGTGCAGAGAATGGAGAACGAAAGACTACCTAAACAAATAATACAATGGAATCCAAATGGGCGAAGAAAACGAGGAAGACCACGGAGGGGCTGGAGAGAAGGAATAGACAGCGAAATGAGGTTTCGGGGTCTGGATGACGAGTTATGGGCGAATAGAAACGAGTGGAGGTTGGAAATCGGAAGACGACGGCCGTTATAAAACCGATTTATATATATATGGTATACAGTATGTCCACGGATCGAGTTCCAAAGAGGAAAAACTTTTTTATTTTGCATTTTACAAGAAAAATGTATTCTTGATAAAAGTTTTTGCATGTCTCGAAACGGCCAAGTCAGTTTTAACCTTTTCAAAATTTCTTTTAGTTTAAGATAAAAATCGAAAAATTGGTCGTTTTATTTGAAAATTTTTTCATAAACTCAAAAACAAAAATGATGTAACTAATAACTATTTTACTCAATCCATTCACCGCCCTTTTCAACGCACAATTCTAGCCGTCGGCGCAATTCTCTATAACTTCTTCGAATTTCTTCGAGAGTTAAAGACGTCACAGCGTCTCTAATCCTCTCCTTTAAATCTTCTACGTTTGGAGGAAGATTATTTGCATAAACTATTTGCTTCAAACGACCCCAAAGATAAAAATCAGCCATTGTTAAATCAGGGCTCCTTGGTGGCCATATCACGGAACCATTTCGACCTATCCAATTCTGTCCAAATTGCTGATTTAACCATTCAACAACAATCCTAGCATAATGAGCCGGACAACCATCTTGTTGGAAATAACACCTTGCGAGGTAATTAATCGGTAGATCGTCCAAACGTTCATCAACAAAATTTTGCAGCATATCCAAGTACGTATGCTGATTGACAGTATTATCAAAAAAATATGGTCCAATGATACCATGGTAAGAAATTGCACACCACACATTAACTTTTGCCGAATATTGTCGATTGTGAGGCATGCGAAAATTCGGATTGTAATCGCTCCAATATCTCACATGTTGAGATGCAACAGTACCATTAGTAGAAAACGTGGCCTCATCAGAAAAAATAATATTTCGGTAAAAGTATTGATTATCCATAATTTGAGCGCCCATCCACAGACAAAAATACAAACGTTTCGCAGGATCTCCGGGTTCTAATGCATGATTAAAAATGGGCTTGTAGGGATGGAACTTCCTTTGTTTCAAAATCTTTTGAATGAGCGATTTACTAATTCCCAGATGGACTGATCTGCGCCGCAAAGAAAGTTTGGGATAGTTCCGTACTGAATCCATTACAAGAAGAGTGGCGGCGTCGTTATCATCGCGTGCTATATTTTTTTTCTTTACATCCAGTTTGGAACCAGTGGATAGGAATTTTTTGACCAATGCTCGTGCACCTCTATTTGAGATGTAAATATCCGGAAACTTTTGATTAAATTCTTCGACAACTAGACGGATCGCTTTATTACCTTTGCCGTAGCATTGAATTAGGTAAATTCGTTGGTCTTTTGACAACATTTTCAACTATTATGGTTGATTTTTCTAACTGACAGTTAATTAGATAATTAAATATGGATAATTACCATGACAACGCAACTTAATTTCTGGAACTTTAAAAAAATTTCAAATAAAACGACCAATTTTTCGATTTTTATCTTAAACTAAAAGAAATTTTGAAAAGGTTAAAACTGACTTGGCCGTTTCGAGACATGCAAAAACTTTTATCAAGAATACATTTTTCTTGTAAAATGCAAAATAAAAAAGTTTTTCCTCTTTGGAACTCGATCCGTGGACATATTGTATATACAAGATTCTGTCGAATCTTGTCACTCATCTATCATCATTCCCCAATTGACATAACTAATAATAAATAATAAACATATTGTTGGTCTGTGTTTATAGATTTCTCTTATGTTCAGAAAAATGTTACATAACAAGAATTCAATAGGTTCAAATTTTACAGTCTTTAAAGTATGACAAAAAGTTAAACTTTTGCCGACATGTTCAACAAAGCCACTTACTCCAGATGTTTTTCCGTGTTGCTTCTGAAACAAATGGCTTAATAGAAGTTCATTGGTATACAGTTACATTGCAAGGTTTTCCCCAGTCTTTCTTCCATAAGGTGTATTCGAGGCATTCATTATAACCAATACAAAGTAGTTCTGATAATGTAATATTTCTCTTGAAGGTGTACTTCAAAATAGAATTGACCATATCTAAAACTGTCCCAGATCAAAGTATAGTACGACCAATGAATTACGATTCTGGCTCTTCTAATGATGTTCCCGACGTTTCTTTCGATCCAATTTCTCATCTGCGATTTCCACCATAGATAAAGTTTCATCTATTCCGCTGTGAAAATAGAAAGCCTGCCTTTACCAAGCTCTAAATAATAAATTACATAAACCAGCAAAATTTTTCAAAAAAAAAATCTCAAATGTAAGCCACGTGCGCCAGCTGAAAGTATTAAATCAGTGAAAAGGAAAAAATACTTTAATTTACACATCTATTTCATAATTTAGGCTTCTTCCGCAGGCTGAAGATGATAAAAAAATTATATTTTGCAAAAATGCTAATAGGGCCAAGCCACAACTAGTATCCCGTTATCAGCAACACTAGTTCCTTTTTTTTTCGCTCCATCTGACTGTAGACAGTAAACAATACAGAGAACAAACATATGGAGATCAACACAGCAGGTTAAAAATGTGCAATTGCTTTTGAGGACGGAAAGGAAGAATTTGTTGCGTCAATTTGTCGAATGAAGCAGGTTTCTCGTTCAAATATTTGCAAACAAATATTTGCTTACCGCAACCAAAAAAAAATGGTCAGAGTTTCATGTCTAATTTGAAAAAAATTATATGTTTGGGTGAACTTCCAATAGTTTGTCAATTGAAACGTTTGAAAAATTCAAATCAATTTTTTTTTTGACGTCTAGAATGTAAGTAGAGACTGGACACGAGAAGCCGATGACTCATCGCCTACGGGCGCACTATTAATTTTTTTTTATTTTTAAAGAGTTTCTAATTTTATTTATGTAATTGGATAACAACTGGATGGTGATCTATAAAATACAAAATACATTATTATTTATTCTTTTTGTAGGTCAAGTCGAGTAAACTCTCCGTACTTTATTTATTTTACGAAATATAAGGTAAATAGAATAAATTTTAAAAACTCCTCACGCTTCTACCTACGGCGATGAAGAAAGGAATTTAACAGTAAAATCGACTTTTTTGCTATCGTTTTCTCGACGAAAACAGACGTGCAGTTCACCATATGAATAGTGCTATTCAGTAACTGCGTGATATTATACAATATTTCTTTTGTCCGTCGTAGTTTCGGCCTGATACGTCTGGTCCTTAAATGTAAGTGCAGATGTTGTTTACAAAGTCGAATTGTTCGTTTTTATTAATACAAATTTTAACACAAACGAACAGAATTCTTTGAATGAAGTTATTCATACTTGGTTGAAGGAAATTTTTTTATGCATGTAAAACGTAAGAAAAGATATTATTATATAGAATTATAAATATTGTGGAAGGATATGATGCAAATAATAGTAATAATAATAGAATGTATTAGGGAGTTGACTCATAATATCTTCTACCAATTCATATTTTTTTATAAACATACAGAGTGATTCACCACAGACGACGTAGTGTCTGTGCTTAATAGTCCAACCATTTTGTTGATTGTTAAATACGGGTGCGTGTCTTCAATGTTACCTAGTAAAGCAAGCATTAGTTTATGTTTTGGACTGTAATTTTGAAAAATTGTAAATATCTCAATAACGATAAATTTTAAAATACCTTAGAAATAATTGCACTATTTTGATGTGTAAAGTTGCAACAAGTTTTTAAGCTGTTTCATTAAAAAACATAACTTTGATATATACCTACCTCCCTTCTCGAATTATTCCGTAATGATGTTAATTATAGAAATATCAATCCAAAAATATTAAACACATTTCCTAAAAGTATTTGTTTTATGGTTTTTATTTATACAAACATTGTGATAATATAATTATTTATCTAAGGAGGTTTTTGGAAATCCAATTTAGAATGGCAGGTACAAATTTACTCGCTTCTTCTATATTAGACTGCGTGGTTTCCAGGACTTCCCCTAAACCAGAACGCCTTTCGCCAAGTTCTAAAACAAGCTTCATATCCTCATATTGTCTTTGTGTTGAAAATTTGCTCGCAATGCATTTAATAATTGATTCGAACTCATTTGTATTCAACCTTGTACTAAT
This sequence comes from Amphimallon solstitiale, assembly GCA_963170755.1. Lineage (NCBI taxonomy): Eukaryota > Metazoa > Arthropoda > Insecta > Coleoptera > Scarabaeidae > Amphimallon > Amphimallon solstitiale. The sequence goes on along the minus strand of OY720681.1, from coordinate 105,363,852 downwards.
TTCTTTCCAATTCTCCTTAAAGTAATTATAAAGATAATTTCTGCCATATATACCAGAATTGCATACAGCCATAAGCACGCTCAAAAGCTCAGATTCTCTTAACTGATTAGTATTATTCACGGCATTGTCCAAAAGCATTTCAATTACGCCTTCATTTTCATTGCAGCTTAAAACATTTAATAAGCTTAGTCGTATTGTAGGATTCTCTTCTTTCATATATTTGCTAAACACAAAATCCCAATTACCCTGTTCGCTATTTTTATCGCTTCGTAACGCTGCACAAATCAAGGGTGTATGTAAGTCACTAATAATGGCTTCACCTTCTCTAAGTTTCCATTCTTTTAGTTTTTCTAGACCATGTTCCTGACAATCATTCCTTCCATATTTACATACCCAAGTTAAAAGCATATCTCTCTTTAACTTAGTAATTAAGGTGTCATGTTCATTCTCATGAAAACCCACTGAATTTACTGCTGTGTTCAATAATTCCAAGATCTTGTTTTTGAATACTTGGTAGTGCCTTGTGCTAGACATGTATGTATCCAACGATTCCAGAGAATTCAAGAATGTTCTGAGAGGAACATAATCCGTTTCTTGTTTGATAGATTGCATAACGCCATTGTATATTGTTTTGTCTATTAAACCAGAACGATATAGCCACCGGACATTGTCATATAATTGAGCTCTATTTAATTCATGAATTTTGTCAATGTCATTATTTAAAACATCAATAATGCGATTCCAATTTTCATGATCGTAGTTGACGCGATATACTCCAGAGTTCTGTATATTCATAATTAACCATTCTTCCGGACTCAAATCATCTAAGAGTATCTCCATACTTCTGCTCGTTAGCCACAATTTAGGAGGTGCCACAGAGAAATTCACGTTACTACCTGTTGTATATGTGATGGGAACATGCCAAATAGACTCGTCATTATTGTTTGGATTGCTTAGTATAAATCTTCTCTGACTAATTACTACAGACCCATTATTGTAATTTCTATGAACCGTAACCAGTGGATAGCCAGAATTTGAGTCCCAAGTCTTCATAAAAGAAGATACATTTTGAGTTTCTGGAAATGGATTCATTCCTGCTTCGTCCAAAGCTTGTTGCCAAGAGCTATATAGGTCCTGTGGATGAGCGGCGAGAAATTGCATTTTATTTAAATAAATTCTTAAGCCTTCACGAAATACTTCAGTAGTCAGTACATGATGAGCCATTCTTATAACGGATGCTGGCTTCTGATAACTCATTAATAAATGTATGTCGATATCTAGCGGTGAGCCAACATCATGATTGATTGATACTGCATTCTGTGCACTGTCGAAGCGTAGTGTACTTTGGACAACATCTGATACAAATTTATTCATAATATTCTTATCTTCAGAAACTTTTGATGTAATATAGTATTGCAAATAGGTGGCGAAGCCTTCGTTTAACCACACATAAGACCACCAAATCGGGCTTACTAAATTCCCAAACCACTGATGTGCGAATTCGTGAGAAATAATCGATTCTATTCCACTTTTCAAGGTTTTACCAGTCATCAAAGTATTCTCATCGTAAATTACAAGACCCCAATTTTCCATAGCTCCAGTGAAAAAATTGCCATTCGGTATACTAACTTGATCTATTTTCTCCAAGGTGTAGGGTACATTTACAAATTCAGAAATAGCATTTAATATTTTTATTCCACTATCTAAAGCGAAATTTGCTTCATGAGCTGCTATAGAAGCAGGATTTGCAAATACTTTATGATTTTGTTTAGATATGTGATCAAAATCGGATATAACAAAAGCTACTAGATAAGTAGACATCATGATAGATCGAGCAAATTTATCTTCAAAACGTCCGTTTGAAATTTCAGTCTCTGATATTTTAGGCATATTAGAAATACTGTTATAATCTGCCCTCCTTATAATAGTTATTTCAAATTGCGCTTTTAAAGCTGGTTCGTCGAAGCATGGAAACGCTCGTCTGGCGTACACTGGTTCAAAGTGCGTAGTTGCAAATTTTCGTTCTACATTATTTTTATCGTAGTAAATCCCTAAGTAAAAGCCTTTAAATGTATACTTTTCCTTTCGTAATGTACTTGTAAAAGAATTTATAACTAATTTATATATTCCTTTCTCCTTAAAATTTTCTTTGAAAGCAATCGTATAAAAGTGCTTATCGTTTTTACTGTAAGATGTGTTGACAAATGTATTCACTTTATTTCCATTTTCGTCTAACAAGCCAATACTTGAAACGTCTATGTCTAGTTCTTCTTTATGCAATACCACTATATTTGTTGCTAATTCCGTAGAAAACGTTATATTAATTCTTCCGTGAAATTCATCAGTTTCAAAATTTGGTTCTAATTCAATCTGATATAGTAACGGCTTGAGATTGGTCGGCAGAAGATAGTCATCATTTGTAGATCGTAGTTGCACAATTTCAGTTGTGGCGCCTGCATATTTAGTTTTAACTGAATGTACACTTAAAACAAAAAGTATTATCAAATACATTTATCAATGCTTCTACTAAATACACCAGTTGCCTTGGAGGAAGTTCTTGTTACTTCTACGTTAACTACTGTTGTTCAATATTTATATATTCAGTCAAACCTTATTCCAAGCATTTTACTGGTTGCACGAATAGCATTAAGTTTATTATTTAGTAACGCTAAATGAATTACAAATACAATATAAATATAAGATAAAATTTACATTAAAAAAGTTTATTTTTATTGTCAGCGTGAATGAACAATAAATTTATTTTTCGTGAAACTATACAACTTAACAAAAGCTGAAATGTATTGCTTCTTTTTAGAATCATCACGAACAAGACAAATGTATCATGAAAATACGTAAACGTTTCTTAGATAAGGTAGTAAATGAATTTAACATATGGTTCCAAAGTTTTCGGAAAAATTTTGGATGATTTCTAATGTACTAAATTACGTTTGGTCAAGTTGTCGCTGGAAGTCATATGTCACAATTAACTTGTTTTAAGTATGATAACCTAGTTTTTGTGATTTGGTTCAGCAAAATGTCTTATAAGCTAGATATTAAGGTGAAGTGAAAATGGCCAAAAAAATTTTTTTTTTCTTTACAGATTTCAATAATGATAGTTGCTGAGTTCCATTGTCTTAAAAATAGCTTTTGCTAATTTAACATGAAAAATGCCTTGAGGGTCCGCCGTGCCTTCAAAATGTCAAATTTTAGGGAAAAAGGCCATTTCTCTTTAAATATATTAAAACAAGTTTTACTACTTTTTGTTTCCTAATAGCAAAAAAACCTTAATGACATTCATAAAATATCATTATTTACAAGCGTTAATCCTAGTAGTTATGTATAACCCTACGAAGCAGTTCCTTGCTTACTGTGTATAAACAAAGTAACCCAGAGGTCAACACGTGGAGATGACTGCTTTCTGATCTTCCGTCAAGAGGCGAGAAACCCACTTTGCCGACACTTTTCGGTAACCCAAATCATCTGAAATGATTGATTGAGCACTTTCATACGATATTCCGACGGGTGCAGCAAATTCCCTTATTGTAAGGTGGCGGTCTTCAATCATCTCACGGATCGCAAGAATATTCGTTTCACTGGGGCTTATCCGCAGTCGGCGTGCATGGGTCTCATTTTGCACTAACTCGCGGCCATCGGAATTTTTTTTATGCCAGTCGTAGACTTGCTCAGATAGATTCTACCAATAACCAATATGTTCTGGCGTGCCGAACCGATTTAATTCCCTCCACTTTACATCCCCACCCAATATATATATCAAAACGTCACGTTACTCAATTCACCTAGGGGGCGTTAAAAGGAAAAGTCCGTTTCATATTTGATTCGTCCTCGTAAGATCCATGTGGTAGATGGAAAAGGAGGAGTAGGCTTTAAAGATAGGCGACTTAAAATTTACAAAAAAGACTGCTATATCAGCAGACTTCTCAAAGTGGTGTGAGAATAGTGGTTAAGGTGAACTAGTTGCAAGGGATTACATCAACAGTTTTTCACACCATACATTTCGTTTGGGATTATCTAACAGTGCACATAAACCCCAACAACTATCCAATTCAACAGGAAAGGTTCCTATGAAATCTGACAAAATGGAACACGATAAAAAGGCGGCCAAAAATGTGGAAGACTGTAAAGAAACCAAAGCATTTTGGAATTAAATTTTTGAATGGCCTGGGCACAAATTATTATGCAGAGAGATCGTAAAATATTGACCGTGCCGCTTCATACTTATGGTGTATTTGCCGCATATATCATATTCTGTATTGTATTTGGTCAGTGCGATATCTATTATTTTACGAATGAACTACTTTCAAGAATTTTTGTTAAATTTACTTGTTTTTATAACTCAAGAAACTCATTCAATAATTGGAAATATCTTTATTAAAAATGATTTAACACAAAGATCGATATTACATATAACAAATAATTTAATACGAAGTTCCATATTGCATATAACATTACATATTTATAGAATTGAATACATTTTGAAGTATTTTTTCTATTACACTGCTAAAAGCATTTGTAATAGCATGTTGTAGTTCTGGTAACGTACGTAGTGGAGTCTTAAAGACAATGTTCTTTAAATACCCAAAGAGGAAAAAATGCAGAGGTGTCAAATCTGGTGATCTAGGAGGCCATCTATTTCTGCTAGTCAGTCGGTTATTATTCAAATATCTTTGGAGGAATTTAATTGTAGCATGTGTAGTGTAAGCAGCAGCACCATCGTGCTGAAAATAGCCAAATTGTTTTTCATTGTTATCAAATGTCTAATAAATGGTTCTAAAATAAGTGTTCTGTATCGTTCTGCATTTATTGTATCATGGAAGAAAATTGGACCTATTATTCTTCTTCGTGATATTGCACACCATACACCTAATTTAATAGAATGCATATCAGTTTCAATAAAAACATGTGGGTTTACGGATGACCAGTGTCGATAGTTTTGGGAATTGACATATCCACTTAGATGAAACCAGGCCTCGTCTGAGAAAAATGTGATGTCCAACAAATTATCATCCGCAAGATTATTATTAAACCACATACAAAATTGTATGCGTTTCTCAAAGTCTGTTGGCAAAAATTTCTGTACAACAGATACTTTACATGGTTGTAAGTGTATTAGTTTTATAGTGACTTTATGGCATGTTCCATTAGATAGTCCTATATGAACATAAAATCGGAATTAGTAAAGTTTCTCTACATTAAATAAAGTAATACTTTACCTTTCTATGCTGATAGTTGCCTTAATGATTTCTTGGGACTCACGTCCAGTCGTTCTTGAATATCTTCTAGCACTTCTTCTGTTAGTAAAATAGGTCTACCAGAAGAATGTTTCTTCATATAAGAATTCCATTTCTGGTAATCGAGTGTGAAATTGTTGCCTACATGAATCAGAAGAATATTTCCACTCTCGGTCCTCCGCTACGAAAATAAGCCTCAAAAATAAACTTATCTTGTTCTTACGTAAATAATGCATTGTTGATTTCAACACAACTTTAAATTTAAGCAAAAATGATGATACTCGTTTAAACACAAAAAAAGTCTTACAGTAATAACTAAATGTACCTTTTATTGCCTTGAGAAAGAGAGTTTCCAGGGGGGGAAATGTTAAATTAAGATTGCGTAGACATCGTTTTACTTCTGCCTGCAGTTGGTAGGAGGCGCATGTTAAATTCTGTTGATGTAATTTTAGGATCAGTCATGATACTTCAGGGCTTAGCTGCACAGAATTGCCTGTATTTGTTTAGTAACTATGGTAACTATATAGCTTTTTAAATATTTTTGTTGACGTTTTTAAAATTACAAATATGTATTAACTTATTTCTTAAAATTGCAGTACGTAAGTATTTATTCTGCATAATTCGAGTAATTTATTTATTTATTAGCACTTTTTTCTAGACTTCCTAGTAATTATGCCGACAAGAAAATGTTATGTGTCAAATTGTGACCAAAATGTAAAAGTTTTCCACATCCAAAATCAATTCGTTTTCATGAGTGGTAGGACGCTACAGGAGATCCTAATTTATTCAATGTTATAAGAGAAGATCGACGATTTCCATTTAAGGAATAAATAAGTTCAAATGTAAGAATAATTTAGAATGCTTTCTCCTTAATATTTTGAAATAGAAATAAAATTTGCATATAAAAATAAAGCGTTACTAAAAACATATGTTTCTAATTTATTACTAAGTTATTATAGCAATATGTGTAGTATATTTTACTTTAAAATACATCCACTATTTTACTTCCGAACATTTAAAGTGAAGAATAAAAACTATTAAGGTAAATACAAAATGGAATAGAAATATATAATATTTAAATTTCCCGGTTCATCGGTTTGATCCATTTTAGTACTGCCTGCAGTTGGCAGGTGGCGCTAAACATTGTCTAAACTTTTTACTATTAAGTTATACTATCTTCTAGTATAGTGATCTGTGAGAGTTTCTAATATTCAATTAAAGGTAGTAAACCAAGGGAAAAGAAACGACAAAAACTTACACGACTGACAATAGTCATTTATTATACAAGGGAAAAAAGTATTAGATTTTAGCTCGAGGTAAAGTTTAAATACTATATATTACAGTCAGAAAATCAATCGATGTGACATTTCAAGTGACATTACACCTGCGTTGCTAATGGAAACCTGTAAAATAATCAAATATCTGTCAAGTAAAAATTGAAATAAATTCAAATTGAGTTCAAAACAGTTTTATTCAATTCACTACAATTGTTTCACCCTACTAGGGCTTCATCAGGTGATGAATATTATAATACAAAATATTTGTAAACGTTCATATTTATGTCTTTTCCTAAATGAAGAGGGGGGAGTTTATGACATTACGTTAAGAGCGGGAGTAACTTATATGTTTAATGTAATATTTAATATATATATACATAACAATATGATTAAGAATATTAAACATTTTTATGAAAACTGATTGTTTACTGTTATTATAAAATTAAACAATTTATAAATATATAACTATAAGAATTATTAAGTTTATTTTAAATATTTAAATTTAACAACGGTGAATTATTCACTTTTAGTTGGTTATTTTTCACATACTGATGAAGCCCTAGTAGGGTGAAACAATTGTAGTGAATTGATTAAAACTGTTTTGAACTCAATTTGAATTTATTTCAATTTTTACTTGTAAATTATGGAGTTTCAACACGTATCTTCAATCAATTATTTAAATATCTGTCAATTTAAGCGGGCAAAAAGTGACATTTTATTACCTGTCAAGAAGGATATAATGTCAACTTTTTTTCCCGTCACAGAAAAAATATATATATAAATGACAGAATATTGGATTGACAGCCACTTTGGCAAAATTATGTACAAACTAAATATTCATACTACAACAATAACATGTGGAATACTCGTGCTAAAGTTGATATATGATGAAGCGACACGGTCAACCTTTTACGATCTCTATGTACATACGTTTTGGATTTTTCTTTTATATTCAGTACTTATTTTCTCATTTTTTCCTTCATTAAATTCGTTTTAGTACATTTGCATCTTTTATTTGATGATTCGGGCACCTGACTGCAAAAAGTGTATATATTGGTTAATTTTGAAAGTCATTTATACATAACTACTAAAACATATTTTTTCGAAATATAGCCCATGTTTTCCTACATTATTGGCATGTGTTGTCAATTTTATCAAATATGATGCATGAGTTTACAAAAACCGGTTTTTCCATTCTTCTCAAAACTATAACCGACTTACTATACCCTATCTGCAATCAGTGATTTAGTTAATATTTTGTATAGATATTCTAGAAGTGTTAGTCTTTAAATTTAAAAAGTTAAAGTTACTCGAACAACCGCAAATAGCTAAGTCAAAGCAGAGTGTGAAAATCAATCCTCGTATCCATTTAAATTACTTTCAAAAGTATATAGGAAAAGTCTCCTGAGATTATATCAGACAATATTTTACGAAAATTTATGTCAAAAGTGCCAATGAGTTTTCGCGGTATATTTCGCAAGGGAAATTTGTACGATCAATAAATAATTTTTATCTGCGGTTACGAAACACTAATTCCAAACTTACGGTACATTATCTTCACACTTTCCTTGTATCACATCCCGCCCGTGTATAATGGAATTTACCAAATAAAGTGCCGCTTTATCTATAAAATTAATAAAAGTGACTACTTTCTATACGTGTCGAAAGTTTCCTTCCGCTTCAATTCGCTCTTCCGTGAATGTGAAAAGTGAGCGCCACCCGTAGTTTGTAACAGAACTATACAACTTATCTACTCTTAACGCTGCCGTCTCAGATCATAATAGCAAAGTTGATTATACGAGTTCAACGGTTATTGCCACCTGGGAAATTTCGTACAATTTTGGCACTTTAACGATTATTGCACGGCAATTATGTGTATGTTGCACTTAATTAAGTTGCCAAGCTAACGAATGCTCAACAATGACGGCGTATCCGTGACTAATCATCTTACCTATAATTCAAGATGTTGTCGCTATAATACAGCAGTAAATATCGATCGCTACAACATACATGTAAGTACATATACAATAATGTACATATGCGTTGTATGTTTAAATACGAAGTAATAAAATTAATGACTACAATTCTAAGATTATCTGAGATCTCTTGGCGTAGTACGGACTAAATAGTCCAATAAGTTATATGCTGTAAGAACTAAGTACCACAATATATTTTAAATAGTCTGGAAACTAAATTACTTTAAAATAAAACGCTTTTGTCTCGAGATAATTGCTTAATATACTCTCCTATTCGGAATAAATGTCGAATAATTTAATAATAGATTAGGAATATTATTAAAAAAACTTAATTGTTATCAAAGTCTGGTGGTAATATTCTTATAAATGCTCATGATTTTGTTATCGATTTTTTGATTGGAATACACATATTGCGATTGCCGGTCTAGAGAACTAACACTTTAGATACGGTAGCGTGTGTATTTACAAAATCCAAAATACACTTTCTATCGTACCAAATACAAATTTTAAAGTGTTGCCTATAATCACAGGTTTATTATAGGACTTTTAACGAAACAGGCAAGTTTCGTTATAACGAACGTCACTACAATGTCATAACAGTGTGGAAAAAATTAGATCGCTTTGAGTGAGCTATAGTTTACAAAATACACTACAAAAGCACCTATATCACACTAATGCACGAAAAGTTAGATACGCATTTCGACAACTACGTTTCATCGTCAGTAGCACTGATTAATACAAACCGCGTTGTCTGAACGCCGTAGCGTAGACAGTTTGTAATGGATCAGGGGTTAGGGTTATGTTGATATTTTTAAATATAACACAATACTATTATTATATTAAAGTCGATTTGTATTTGGGAATTGACTATAATTGCTTTTGGAGGTGTTGGCCCGTAGTAGGAGCCAAATGCAAGCCATGTCATTCTCATATATTTGAAATGAATGTGTTGTTTTCCGTCACCCGAATACAGAGAAAAAATACAGCTGAAGGCGCTGCTAAAATACAAATAATTCTGTACCGCACCATTCCGGAATTTCTTAATTTAATTACTCAAATTAAACTTTTTTCCGCAATTCAAAAAGTTATATCTCACAAGAAAACATTGGTCTACACGGGAATTACATCCGTTTTGATCAATTTCATTTGATTATTTCAGATTTTGGCCGAGAAACACACGTACACTTTACTCTAATTTGGAATAAAAAAAAAATAGATGGTTGTGACAAAAAATTACATAATCTGACAACCTTTCCGTGTACTCATATCTATATTGGAGTTGTACAGAAAATTTCACATTTCTATCTTGAACAATAGTAAAAAAACTGATAAATTCGATATCTTGCTTTCTAGACCGCTTTAATATCCCCTTAATATGTTTTTTATTATACCTACTTACCCTGCGAAATCAGGGCCTTTTAAACACCGTTATCGCCTAGGTAACAACAAATTTACCTACAACAGTAACAAACAGTTAGTGTTATTTTTATTCAAAAAAACATTAATGGTACAATTATTATTGTTGAAAATTCCAAGACCAAAATATTCAAAATATTTATCATTGGCTATTTGCAAAGTTTCAGATCTTTCGGTTTTCTGTGATAACAGGGACGTCCATACTTGATGATGTTCATGTAATCCCCTTTCCATTAACAGCACCAGCAATACGTTTGGAAACACGTAACTTGTTTACGGTGAATTCTTTGATTTAACCACTAGCTAGTCGATAATTTCCACCATATTCGCCATGATCGTAGCAGACGACCCTCTATAAACATGACATGTATATTTCACAGCATCTGGAAGATCCAAGAAGCACGCCACGAGCGTAGGATGCTATGAAGCTATGTTCAACTCTTTTTTAATTCTTATCATTGTTTGTGATTTTGAATCCATGCACCATAGTGTTGACGATTTATAGATAGCGGACAATTATGAAACTCAAGAAATTAGATTAATTTATGACCCTTTTTAATAATGGTACCTACCACTTTGTTCACGTGCGCAAGCATCAATGTTTCGTCCACAGTCTGATAACACAAGTTTACATATTTGGGGTAAACGTTTGGACCTGAGCAGATGAGAACGATTCTTAACGTTATTTGATGCTCCGAACTCAGATCTTCAATCCGTTTGTCAAGATTGGTTCTAGTTTTCGAGGTCGAGCATGGTGGCAGTACTGCGCTTTTATAACGACTGTCGTTGCATTAAACATCATTTGGAACTTGTTTTTGTGCTGTGATTGTGCTTCGGAACGTGTAAAAATGCAGAGACAACGTTGCAAAGTCGATTCAAAGTGTTTTTGTTACGTTTGTGGATGTTATATGCTTGAAAACGTAGAAAAAATCATGACAAGTGCTCTCAGAGATGTGTATTTACAGTACTTTGGTTTTTTTGCAGTAAACACTGACAAGCCATGGGTACCGAAATTGTTTTGTAACGCCTGCAGAACAAAGCTGTAGTGGTCACTTGGTGAAAATGTATACTTTTCATTTTCTGTGCCAACGTTATGGAAAGAACAGAAAAATCATGTAGATGATTGCTACTTTTGCTCGATGAATGTCGTCGGTATAAATGCAAAAAAACTAGCACAGTATAAATATCCTGACGTATCATCAGTGACGAAGCCAGTTCAACGTATGGACAGTGATCCATTGCCAATTTGTCCAGGTATAAGTGCAAAAAATGCTCTAAGAACTTCGTCTTCATCACAGGCGAGCAATGAAAGCGATTTCGTTATGGAAGAAAAGTGTACAATTTTATATTATCGAACCATTAAATACAAGATAAAATTTAGTTTAAAATATATATGGTAAGTAGTATTTAATTATTATTTATCACATATGTACACAATACAATAATCCAATATAAATTTAACTCTCTTACTCAATGAAAGGAAAAAGAATTCTCCAAATTATTTTTGTTGAAACTAATCAAATTACTAACTTATAATTGAGTATAATTGAAAATAACGTTATCAATTATATAAATAGATTTTAAACTTTTAATCTCTCTAACATTGGTATTTATACTTATCTTTATTATAAAAGTATTTAATGATATGTAAATGGTAAGTAGTATTTAATTATTATTTATCACATATGTACACAATACAATAATCCAATATAAATTTAACTCTCTTACTCAATGAAAGGAAAAAGAATTCTCCAAATTATTTTTGTTGAAACTAATCAAATTACTAACTTATAATTGAGTATAATTGAAAATAACGTTATCAATTATATAAATAGATTTTAAACTTTTAATCTCTCTAACATTGGTATTTATACTTATCTTTATTATAAAAGTATTTAATGATATGTAAATGGTAAGTAGTATTTAATTATTATTTATCACATATGTACACAATACAATAATCCAATATAAATTTAACTCTCTTACTCAATGAAAGGAAAAAGAATTCTCCAAATTATTTTTGTTGAAACTAATCAAATTACTAACTTATAATTGAGTATAATTGAAAATAACGTTATCAATTATATAAATAGATTTTAAACTTTTAATCTCTCTAACATTGGTATTTATACTTATCTTTATTATAAAAGTATTTAATGATATGTAAATACAAATAGACTCTTTCTAACAACAATTCAAATTAAATGTCAATGTATGAATTTAAAATGTTATAAAATTTTACTTATCTTTTACTTTCTTACATGTAGTATAAGGAAGTATTGTGATGATGAAAATTTTCGACCTCGAGATTTTTGCAGATGTCCACGTTTTGAAGTCCCCTGATACCAAAAAAGTGGTTTTTAAAAAATGTCTGTCTCTCTCTCTCTCTCTCTGTGTGTGTGTGTGACCACGATAGCGGCCAAACCGCTATAGCTATCTATTCCAAATTTTGTATTTAGTAGTATAATCTCCCTCTTGAGAACTGATTAGATTTTCAGTAAAATTGGCAGACCGGAAGTAGTAGTTTACTTCAGTGAAAAAATCGAATTTTGCCAATATTTCGTCAATTACTAAGTTTAAACAAATTTATAAAGAATTCATATGTACTTAAAATTAAAATTGAGAATAATTTTATTTAAAAAGTTTTTCGAAATTCCTACCGGAAGTAGGTCCTTTACTCTTATCGAAGATCAGTTTTTTGCGAATATTTCGCAAGTCATGCTTTTTAGACAGGTACGTGACGAGTATAAAAGTATTTAGAACATAATTTTCAATATCTTTTGTGTAAAAGAAATTTCGAAATTCAGACCGGAAGTACCACTTTTACTCTTATCGAATAGCGATTTTTTGCAAATATGTCGTAAGTTACGCATTCTATATGTATTTATCAAGAGTACAAAAGTATTTACAATTGGATTTGCAATATTTTCGGTATATGTGAAATTTCAAAATTCAAACCGGAAGTAGCACTTTTACTCTTAGCAAGTAGCACTTTTTTGATAATATCTTGCAAAGTATGGATTCTATAGAGATTTATTAGGAGAATAGTAGTACTTAGAATAGGATTGTGAATAATTTTTGCATAAAAAAATTCTTAAAATTTTATAATTTGAAACGCTCATACGTATAAGAAAGTCGTGTGGTGACCACACGTCATTTTTTTTTCTGTTTCACTAAGTATATTCCTCTTCATACTATCACCAATGTGTGCCTGCAGTGATACCTTCTCAAAAAAATCCGTTCAAAAAAACAGCATACACATTATAGGTTTATTCCTCCGTCAGGTCCGGTTAATTTATTTCATGAATACATTCTTGTTTTTTCCTTTCCGGGTAAGTATTTCTTATATGATTTATCAGCCTATAAATTCAATTTCTAACTTTCAGGTAACTTCATTATAATACTGCATACAATGTCCAGGTTAATCCCTCTATCACGGATGGTAATATCTGCAATTACGTTGTGGCTTTCTTCTTTTTCCGATAAGTTTTTCTTAAAATGATTTATCAATTTATAAAAATCCAATTCTTTTATTTGTAGGTATCCTCAGGTAAATTACTAGTTCAATAACACCTCCTAATAGTCCAAAATTATGCATTTTACCTTTACTACATTCACAAATACTTAGGAAATGTTTAATTAAATGATATGCGAGTTATTTTAAACTATTAATACACAGTTTTCAACATTAAATTCCTTTTTTAAAAATCTCATTTAAAAAAAATCAATAATTAATAATCTTTTTTTTCGGTATCTAAGGATATTTCCTTATTTTACCGACATATGTAATTTATTTTCTAAAATTCCATGCAGTAAATTAAGTTGCCTGTCTTTATGATATCTAATTCTTGATAACATTGACTTTAATATGTATAACATTTTTTTTTTTGTTAAATTTACTACTCTTTCATTAAGCTGAGATTACAATTACGTTCAATTAGTATTTAGCTATCTTTTACATGTCTATACTATTAAAATAAATAATTCTATCCATATAAATGAATTTATAATATTTTCAATTCAATACTGTTTAGTTAAATTTTAGAAGTGTTAATTTTAGTTTATAGTCTTTAAACGTTATGTATTTTAAACAGTACGGACCGTTCAAAATTGACAGCGTAATTATAAATTATTATTTTTATAATATTATACTTTACAGTCAGTATATTTTTTTGCCTTAAAATATATCTTATAAATTGTGCATGGAAAGTTTGTCAATTTCACGTAAAATTATTTCTTTTACAAATAAACCAGGAATAATAAATGACGAACTCATACTCCTATAGAGCTTAATTAAAGCCGTTGAGAAGTTCTTCGCCTGACATAACATAATTTCTTTAAGGTTAGATATCGGTCTGATTAATATACTGGCGCGAGTGGGGTGTTCTATGTCAAGAAGATGAACTCTTGAGATGCGAGATGAGAGTAAACTCGCATAATACACATTCTGCAGACAATCTTCGTTACCCATCTATATAGGCCGACTCGGATTGCAAATAACTCATTTACAATGTTAATTTAATCAGACAATAATATCGTTTACATTCGACAAGATAAATATGACATCTGGCATCAGCATCGTTTCCGTGGAAAATCTCTTTATGAATATATGTATTGTACGTCACCCAAATAATATTTATTTAGTGTGGTCTTAAGGCTGGGTGTTGGCCGGTAAAAATTTCAATACATATGAAATTAGCTAGAGTTCGATCTGGAACGCGCACGTAGCAATATGAATACGGGTCTTCTGAAGTAAGAGAGAGAGAGTACGCTGCATATCATGTATTTCTCTTTCCGTCTTACACATTATTGTAGATGAGTTCATTTTATTCTAAGTTTCTGAGAAGTACTGTCGTTAGGAATAAAGAACACCATTTCCCTTGCGGCTTATCCTAGACTTCTTGCTTGATTCATTTGATAGTAGCGTGAAGTAATCATTTTTGTTGTTTGATTGATTTTGGTGGAAAGAAGGAAATTAATTAATAGGATCCGGCTAGTGTGACTGGGTAACCTCTTGTTTTTATTTAGTCCTTGTGGATACTTTTTTATTCACAATTTCTAATTGTCCTTTCCTTATTAGTGCTCTAATCTTGTACGCGAAAACTTTCGTATCTTTTGCAGTGCAATTTCTATTAGGCAGCGGTTGTACTATCTTTTTTAATAGTTTTATTACTTGAAATTGAATTTTTCAATACTCTATTTATTTATTATACAAGGGCGACTCTGAAATTTTGGGGCTGGGATCAAGTTTAGCTTTTCGATTGTTTTATTCAAATTTATAATTATAGAGGTGGAAAATCAAATTCTATTTGCAATTGATTCCATTCAAGTAGGTTATATAATATTCTCTTTTAACTTTATTTCACCTCACATTTATTTGATAATAAATCTTGTAATTGTTTACAGTAATGGCTTGTGGTTGAACAACCTTAAACCCTACTTTCCTACGTCTCG
Source organism: Amphimallon solstitiale (assembly GCA_963170755.1). Lineage (NCBI taxonomy): Eukaryota > Metazoa > Arthropoda > Insecta > Coleoptera > Scarabaeidae > Amphimallon > Amphimallon solstitiale. Next base: position 105,348,480 of record OY720681.1, on the reverse strand, counting down.
GGTGAGATCACCCTCAAGGAGGTAGTCAGTTATTTAAATAAGAGGTGGCGCCATTTATGATCATCGTTTTAGGAATTAGGTCGAACCACTCCCTTCTCCGCAACGGGCATATCGGCGGCGAGCTATCCTGTCTTATCGATCATCAAGAGAGTTTTGATCAAAAGTTGAGCAAAGGTAAATATAGAGATTTAGTTTAAAAAGACAATCGTTTTGGGAAGCGCCATGCTTGCTCCTCCTGTCAGTGAAGGGGTAACACACACCTGAGAAAAAGAACATCCTACCAAGTAATGGATTATCTCTAATAAGAAAGACGCCCATTCTGGATCGGTGCAAAATTATTGTAACATTTTCGGGTTCCAATAAACAACTCGTGCAATTATTTATTTAAAAACAGTCTGTATATTTATATACTTAAAATTATATAACAATATAAAATATATAACTAAAGTATCACACCTAAACTACTATTAATAAATTAAAATTAACACTTGTATTTATTTAGTTCTATTACTAATATCTCTGTCCGTGTTTATGTAACACTTCTATTTATTTACACGGCACTACTATATTTATTTCTTTGGCTACCACGCACTCGAGACTACTTAAGGACTCCGCAATCAATCCCGCAATGAATCCATCGGTGACCCAGTCGCCTTATATACACATGCGAAGATTACTAGAGCATTCCTGTAAAACTCCATCCTTTTCTCGATGTTTAAAGAACATTCCATAGACATTCATGACTCACTGTTTTACTTGCATTTCGTTTTTATACGCCGCGCCGAGATGATTTATGGTAGTGTGTAAATAAGAGCGGTTTTTATACGTCGCCCCGTCTGCCTCTTTTTTTGCGTGTGACAATTTCGTTTTTATCGCGCCGAGAGATCTGATTCTTTTATTTAATGTAAACTCATTTCGTTACATTATTATAATTCACCAAGGTTATGATTAAAAACAAACTTGTTTTGTGTAATTTAAAAACCATATTAAAATGTTCCTCATGTATTAGGTTGAAGAAATTTTTGATTAGATATGGACGTTTTTTATTTATTATATTTGTTAGCTTTTTCTTATACAATATTATTTACATTTTTTTTTGTGTTGTGCATATATTCCTAATTTCACTATTCAGAAAATGACAATAAATATCAAACCAGCATGCTTTTAGGTATTTGAACTATGCAATACGACTAGTGAGCATCTAAATTGATATCAAATTCTATATAAAATTGTAAAATACGAGGGTAGCCCACAAAGTAACATCCGGTTATGTGTAGCGCGATAAGTAGTGGGTATAGCGCGATCATTCTAACGTCATTGTGCGCAGTGATCAGTACGCTTAAAGCTGTGCAAGGGGGAGTATCGTACGGTCACGCGTTCTCAAATTCTAACCTGAAATAATGAGGGCCGCAATAGAAACTCTCGCCAAGTGTGAACTGCGTGACGTAATACGATTTCATTGTGCGAAAAATCATTCAGCAACTGAAATTCATCGTGAATTGTGTGCGGTGCTTGAGCCAAGCATTATGAGTAAAGGTGTAGTAATCAATGGGTATGTTTTTTTTTTCTTAAATGGAAGAACTAACGTTCACGATGAAGCCAGTAACAGTAGGCCATCTCTTGTCAGTGATGACTTACTGAGCATACTGAATGAAGAAATTCGTGTGGACCGTCGCTTCACACTCTCGGAACTTTCCGTTCATTTCCCAGAAATTTCTACGAATCTTCTATACGAATTAGTGACTGAAAAGCTGGACTACCACAAGTTTTGTGCTCGCTGGTTAACAAAACTGATTACCGACGACCACAAAATCAAAAGAATGAGTTCTGCCATAGACTTTCTTTCTCGGTATGACGTTGAAGGAATAGAATTTTTCAACAGGATCGTTAATGGAGATAAGACTTGGGTAGTCTATGCAAATGCTGAGACAAAACAGCAAACAATGCAATGAGGTCATACAGCTTCTCCAAAGCCAAAGAAAACCCGTCAAACTTTCTCTGCGAGGAAATTGATGGTTACGGTGTTTTGGGACGTTAAGGAGATCTTGCTCGTTGATTTTATGGAGCATGGTACGACAATCACGGTTGCAGTGTATTGATAAACTTTAAAAAGACTCCGACGCGCAAGCCACGACAAGCGTCATGGTCTGCTGGCATCTGGTGTTGTGTTTGTTCACGGCAAATGAACTTGTGGTCAAGCTCAAATGGGACGTTTTTGATCACCCCCCCCCCCTACAGCCTGGACTTGGCTCCCAGTGATTTTTACCTATTCCCATACGTGAACCGGTGGCTAGCATCTTAGAGGTTCGCCAATAACGAAGAGCTTCAAAACGCCGTCATAGGTTGGCTACATTCGCAGGCGGCAGATTTTTGTGCGGAGGGTATTTCAAAAACTGTTAAAAAATATGGCAAATGCTTGAATTCCTTTGGAGATTATGTCAAAAGGTAGAGAAAAGTTGTAGTTTTAAGATGAATATAATATTTTTTTTATATCATGGTTTAATTTTTATTTCAAACAGGTTACTTTGTGGACTGACTTCATACCTTTCAATCGAATATTTAAAATGTGAAACGGTGTTTAAGATATTGAAAGGAAATTCGCCCAGCAATAGCAAAAATCCGATTGCTACACCTTACAGAGTGTTATTAATCTTGCCACCTCATTTTTAAATGTAAAAGAAAAATAGTCAACAAAAAAGTAATAAACAAAAATTGTTATTTTGTCTTTAGATTTTAAAAACATTCAAACACTAGTTAAACAGCACTACTTTTTATTACACGAAAAATTAACCTCTCGCACTGTAGAGTGTAGTAATAACATTTCATTTTGTTCAAGAATAAAATTGAAATTAGTCAACTACGTGCTAAGTTTTCCTAAGTACTATATAAACGTATAATAGAGTTGTTTTATATTTTACGATGAAATTTGTCAACGGACAAAGGTAATGTTCTGAGAATGTAGCTTTAAAGACATCATTCCAGCAGTTCAAGCATACATTTCTTATACACTCTATCCGCACGCTGCACGCTGCCGAGTGTGTATATCACAAGAAGCTTCAGTTAATTTATTTTGGCTCTTGCATGAAATTTATTGCCAGTTACGCACAAAAGTCGTTAAAATTATCTGTTTACGTTCATGATATTCAAATTTTATTCATAGTGCATTGTTTAATTCAGGAAAGTTTTGATTTGGTGCTGCAGGAGTCATAAATGGGCGAGATATACAAAATACTGTACAAAAGTTTGAGAAATGTTTAATTTGCATACAATTTTACTCGATTCAGAAGCTCTTTTCATTAGGAACATGTTTGTTTTTTTTAAAGTTGTGTTGTTATGGAAATTGTTTTAAATATACACATCTAAATGAATATCTGAATAATTTATTAATGCATTTTTAAATGTGAAAATGATAACTTTAGGAAGACGTAAATGTCATCAATAATCAATAGAATACGAGTACATTAATTTTATTTGAATTCAGATGCCTGCCATATGCGTTCTTCTTTCGTAACACAATAGTTTTGACTTCAAGAGTTTATCCATTCATATGGTTTAGTGAATACTACGCTGACAGGAATATTTCAATTGATAATAAAGGAATGGTGAATTGATAATAAAGGAATTGGTGAATTTAATGATAAGTTTTATATTAGTCATTATTACCTGGATAGATAAATATCGAAACATAATATCTACATCCTAGACTTATAACAGCTATTTAAAACACGTTTGCCAGAACATGGTGTTTTAAAAAATAAAACGCTAAACAAGTAGCAAGAAACATGGTTTATTACCTACGAATAAATATAACTATACAAAATACAAGTCAATAATAAAAATTCAATTTTCACCCTTCATCTCAGAGGACTCGTACATAACAGCAGTATACAAAGCCAAGCCGAATTTGTTTCAAATACCAAGGTTTATAAACAGAGGCCGAACAAGAAACCATGGATGAATGGTTTGATTACGTCACAAATGAGAGACAGGGATAATATTTGTTATACATTTTTTGTCGGTTTTCTTTAGATTATGTGTAGACTGTTATGTAATTTAAATGAAACGAAAGCCAATTTTTTCAAAATTTATAAAGATCTTTGAAAAAAAAAAGGTGGTTTACAAAATGTACCACTGCACACTTAAGACAATTTATGAACTATGAAAATTTTCAAAACAATTTTTAGTTTTACTTAAACAAAGTGGTACTTTACATAAGCAACACTCCCAATTTGAACGAATGTCCTTCTTTTTTTAACTGCAAATTACGCAGTGTCTTCTACTTGTTCGAATGGACCTGTGTTCCGCATTTTGCAACCTTGTTATTTTTGATACAAAAGGTTTATGTCTTTTTATAGGGACAGTATGATTTATATTTGCACCTGATGATTTTCTTTTCTTGATTGGTACAGTTATCAAGCTGTCCACGATAGAGAGTCTAAAAATGTTCATGGTTACTTTAGGTAGATTTAATTGTTTACGTAAAACGAATGCATTTACAACGCACGCATCAATTAAATAAACAAATATTGGATGCCACAGTTCCATCTTTTTTCCTCCTCTTTACCTGCAGAACCTCCTCTGTGATGATGATAATTAGATAAGAAATGTACACTTCGTTTATCCTTCCATTTAACAGCTACGAATCCCTTATTACTAACGCTGAAGTCAAACTCCCCTCTTTTCAAGCTTTTGTCTGGAGTAAATGTGGGCATAAATTGTCTAGGTAATATTTGCAGTTCCACATGCATAGAGATGTTTCTGCTGAAGTTCTTCCATTAACTTCGGTGAGATAAAAAAAGTTGTCGAAATAAACGTGATGACCCTTATTTTCTAAGCCCTCACACAATTCGAGTACGACACGACGTCCCAGACCTGCCTCAACAACATCTCCTTTTTTCCCGTATAGTAATCAAACTATAAGCAATATCCGCTTTTATCTGCTAACATCCATAACTTGTAACCTCTTTTTATTGTTTTCTTCGGCATATATTGCTTTAACGACGATCTTCCTTTGAATCTTATCATGGATTCATTTATAGCAACATCTCGAGAAGGTAAGAAACATTCGTGAAATCTGGTCTGCAATTGTGTTACCAAGGGTCGTATTTTGTACAATTTGTCATACATTGGGTCTGTACGAGGTGGCATATACAAATTGTTGTCCAAATGAATGTTGGATAAAAGCCAGTTGAAACGTTTGACAGGCATTAGAGAAGAAATAAAGTTATCATGTAAATGTTTATCCGTAGACCAGTAATCTCTATAACTAGGTAGTCTTTTGATACCCATCATTAAATTTATCCCTATAAAAGTTTATATTTCTTTCTTGTCAGTAGGCTGAAAATTTGCGGAATCATATCGTTGATTAGCATACAAATTCGTTTGAAATACAATTGAATCACAAAAATCTTCTGTAAAATATTGATTAAATAATTCGTCAGGAGACGGATCGTTCATATCAATTATAATTTAGGCAACACCCGAGTCTCCTATGAAAGGAATGTGTACCTGTGAGGGAATATTTGCCTGGCTCCAAGTGATATCTGGTACTGGCTTTTGTCGCTTGTTTTTGGCAATTTTACCTTTTTTTTGAGAATTGTTTTTCCGAAAATGGCTTAGCGGTATATTCATTTCGCTGTCACTGTCCATTTGTTCTCCCATTTCTTCTTCGATATTTTCAACAACTTCTCCTTCATTATCTTCATTTTCTTGGTTTTCTTGTTCCTGCTCTGAGTGATCTGATTCTTCAACTTGTACTTCATCCGGTTCACATTCATTATCTGCCTCGTTTTGAGAATCATCACTTACAATCGACTCTGCATCAGACGGAATGGTTTCATAGTCCACATCATCATTAGCATATAAAGCTTCATAAAGTTCTTCTTCGGTAATGTCTACCAATTTCAGCGAAATTCCTTCTACTTTCCGAGACATTTTCTCATATCTGTTAAAAAAAAACACATACTCAATTACGATTGTGCGCGGTGGTACAATTTGAAAACACTTTTAAAATTGGAAAAAAATCACTATCAATATTGATTGCCTTATTATATAATACTAACTAGAAGTTGGCTACAAAATAAACAATCAAAATCACTTACCGGTAACAGCCAGATTTGCGAAATAACAACAAATACTGTTGGGCAATTCACTGCTTTCAAAAACTAACCTCAAAATTAGATCGCATGGATTCAAACTACAACTGACGACAAAGTATCCAAAACTAACACTGCGCGACGTCTCATAGGAAAGAGTGCAATCTCAACTTTGGGAAGGAATAGTGGTACAGGCTGAAAACCACTGCAAACCAACGCAAATAAATTTTAAAAAGGCGGTTTAATTTTTATACCACCACACACCTTGGCCAAAATTTTTAGTGCTATGTTTTTTACCCTTCCCCCCTCAAAGAGTTAAATCGTGGAAAAGGTGCAACGATGAATTCATCAAAACCGAGCTGAGAAAATCTTATAACAAAAAGAGAAATCGCATTAACAAACTGATAAACAGTGCAAAATAACAATATTACACTAAATTCGCAGGTGCTACCAGTATGAAGCAAATGTGGGTCTTAATTAATAAATCTATACAAGACGCAAGCCAATCGACACGGATTCTATGATCTTAAAAATATCAAGTTCGACAGCAATAGCGTGTGTTCACTATTCGCAGATTATTTCACTGCATTGGCAACAGAAACGTTATTCAGCCCACAAAGATCTCAGTTGAAATCACACTGATGAAGGATACACTCGAGAATGGGGAAACCTTTTGTTGTCCAATCATTACATTGTACTGATTAGAAAACCTATACATTAAAAAAATAAAAATCGGACTACAGAAACTACTATTGCGATACTGCCAAGTATAGATAAGATCTTCGAAAGATATGGTAGCGGAAAAGTTAGTCGACTACTTGAATAAATACGATATTTTAGATAAATTTCAATTTGACTTTAAAAAAGATCGAAGTACAACAGCCCTTTTGGAAATTCAAATGAAGATAATAATGCACAAGATGACACATGTACTTTGTATCTTTGTCGATTTCAGAAGAGCTTTGAATAGCATAAACCAGAAAATTTTACTCGGTATACTAGATAGATTGGGGATTAGGGGTGATCTGCAGCGATGTTTGAAACATTTTCTAGCAGACAGAAAGTTTACAATGAAAATAAAGAACTCTAAAAGCAGAACGGGAACTATAACCAGAGGAGTACCTCAAGGAAGAATTTTGGCTCCTTTGCTGTATCTGTTATATGTTTATGATATTGGACAATGCTATAACATATGTCAATACCGCTTATATGCGGATGAATTTTAGGAGTGGGCGTATGACAGAGACTTAGTTGTAAACTTGGAAAAGAGAGTGTTGATGCATATACGCTCCCCTCATCTTGACATTCGATTTCGACCACTAGTCATCTTTCAGAGCAGAAATACCTAGGTGTTTAGATAGACAACAATTTTTTGTGGAAGACTCAAACTCTCTTGTTATCCAAAAAAAACTACGGTATTTCAGTGGAAGGTTCTTCTGGCTGAGGCAGTTTCTCTCGGGACCTATTTTAAAAATAATATACAGTGCGCTATTCGAATAAATTTTTTCATACCTACGGTATATCAGTTTGGGGACAGGCGTCAGCAGTATATCAGGAACATTAACCCATTACTTGCCAAAGGTACGTAAACGCAACCTTTTAAAAATTGCTTTTTTAACAGGCTAAAATCTTATGTTAAATTATGACCAAATAAAAAGTTAAATTTTTTTAATTTTTTTTTTATTTAAAAAAAATCTGTGTTTTTGGTTTTTGTGCACACCTTCAAATAATTTTTTTTTTGGTACTAATTATTTTTTTGTTATATATTTCTTCTCGCAGTGTATATTTAAAATATGTGTCTTTGATATATACACATCTTTATATCTATAGTTTGAAAACGACAGCTAGAATGACAGGTATTTTGTAACGGATGCGTATATGCACCTCTGGCTAATACATAGGTAAAAGCGCGCGCCCGGTGCCAAGCTGCTCGACCGCCACAGGTTACTGCAGCATGGCATTTTTGAGGACGTGAGCGATTCGCATGTTGACGGAAAATTATTTGACTCGTTGATACATCTCTCAGTTGGTTGCCAGCAATCGTAGCGGTACTTCTTAGTAGTGCTTTAGAGTTTTGAATTTGTGTTTTTAGATATCTATAGTCAAAATGACGTAAGACATTTTTGGTTTAGGTATAATACTAGTGTGAAGTTCAAAATATATCTGGCAGCTAGGCTCTTCTCTTGCCTCTTTTGACAGTTTTGTGATTCTGTTTTTTTTTAAATTTTTTTGTGTCTGGGTTATGTTGGTGTTTGTTTTTGTTTCAGTAAAAAATATTCAATTGAGAGATGAAAAGGCCGCACACAGCCATAGAGCTAATGGCTGCGTTAGAAGAAAACTCAGATTATGAAAATGCTACATCGATTGATGTTGTTTATGTGCCTCCAGAACCTGACGAAATGACTGATGAGGAAAATATTGACGAAAACGTAATTGAGGAAGACAATGTAGATAAGGATATTGCGGGGACATATGAAATTCAGACAAATCAGGAGGGTGATTTTGATTCGGAAGATAAGCTACCACTTAGTGCTATTGCAAGCCGAAACAAGTTGATACCCAAAGAAACTCCAAAACTAAAACAAACTTCCGTGCCAAATTGGAAAAAAAACCGCTTCAACTGCCTACATTACTGTTCCCGAAGAGTTCGATAACCATGGAATTGAAAATGTAGTATCTGAGCATGGTGGGAAGTCACCCTTGGAAATATTTTCGCTATTTTTTGACAAGGAAGTAATTAGCAATATTTTAAGTTTTTTCGAATACTTACGCAGCACAAAATAACCGTCATGACTACGAGCTTACTGAAATAGACCTAAAAAAATTTCTTGGTATACTTATACTATCAGGATATCATAAATTGTCACAAACTCACATGTACTGGTCAAAAGATGAAGACAAGGAAGTGCGTATTGTACGTGAAAGCATGAATCGCAATAAATTTAGGACAATAAAACAAAACCTTCATTTGTTAAACAACACCTCGCTAAATAAGGACGATAAGTTTGCGAAGCTTACACCATTTTTTGATATTATAAATAAAAAATGTATTCAATTTGGTATACTTGCAGAACATCTTTCAATCGATGAAGAAATGGTACCATATTTTGGCCGGCACTCATGCAAGATGTTTATTCGTGGAAAACCTGTGAGATTTGGATTCAAGTTGTGGTGTCTTTGCTCCGATAACGGTTACCTATTCAAATTTACTCCAATTGGTGTAAAGGCGGAGAAAACTGAAAACATGGGTCCATTAGGATCAAAAGTTGTATTAGAGCTTCTTTCTGTTGTAGAAAAGCCGCAACAGCATAAAATATTTTTTGATAATTTTTTCGCATCATATTCTCTTTTTGAAAACTTCTTCGCGACTGGAACGGTAAGAGACACCCGTACTGCAAAATGTCCACTTGAAGATAACAAAATCATGTCAAAAAAGGAAAGAGGCTCTTTCACTTCCGCTTTGATTCGAACTTGAAAGTTCTGGTTACTCGGTGGAATGACAACTCTGTAGTTACTGTTATGACGAATGTCTGTAGTGTCTTACCAGTCACTCAAGCCAAACGTTACAAAGAGCGTAAAGAAATGCTTATCAATCAACAAAAAGTGATTCATGAGTACAACCAACACATGGGTGGGCTAGACCTTCACGACAATGGTATTGCTAATTATCGCATTGGTATTAGAGGTAAAAGGTGGTGGTGCTCACCAATGATAACAAAATCACTTGATTGATACTATGGTTGTAAACAGTTGGAAAATATTCAATATCGCAAATGAAACCAAAATTTCCCAACTGGAATTTCGTTCAAGTTTAGCGCTGTCTCTGCTGAAATACGAAGGGCAAAAAGAAAACACCCACAATGAGGCTTCCACTTCAGCAAAATCCAACTCGTCTTATGGAAGACCTTCTAAATCAGCTTTACCAGGCGACTGGGACTCTTTAAGCCTGGTCTTAAGTTCAAAATATGGCTACGTCCCTGGTCTGTTGGATCAGGGACGTAGCCATATTTTGAACTTTAAATAGTGTATATACTGTCGACTCTTTTCTTCAAGATGAAAATTTGCTTTACTTAACCAATATTTGTTATTGATTGTTTATTTTAAAGAATCGAATACATACACCATTCTCAAGCTCACTGAGCTTAGTGGTTTAATATTTTCAATATTTCCATTACATTTCGAACAAACAACACTAATCGCTACATTACGTTCGTACTTCTTAGAAGTGTGTTTGAATTGTTACATAAAACGAGTTTGTTCTTATGTGAATAAATAGTATCTTTAAAAAATAAGAAAAAAGAAAACAAACCAACCTCATCAAACTGTTTATAAAAATTATGTTATTTTGTCTGTCCAGAAAATAAACTTGTACAAAATCGACTGCATAATAAATCAAATACTCCTTCTATTGGTTTCAACTTAGACACATCCCAGATTTTACACAGCAATATCCCAAAGTTATATTCAAATTTACCAATACTCTCTTAGACGACCGACATTGTAATAATGCACACCGTACGTTAGAGGTAACTGTGTCGAACTTCGAATATATTTCCCAGCGTTATCCACCATACAGATTAGATGCACTTCGAAAATGCAATATGAAAGGTCGTATATCAATCAAACTTTACGGTCGAGGTACTGGCGAATCGTTTTCGAAGTGAGATTCCGTGTTTGCCACATTTTGCACTAAATTAATGCTATTTGTTATTTCACATCTACACAGGCTTCTCCTTTTCGGGCCATTCTCCGTGTTAGTTGGTTCGATTTTCCACTCTCGGTATATGATATTCATTTTTAAGCAAGATCCGTGTGGAGAATACGAAGCCAATCCGACGACTGAATGTTTTATATTCTAACTACATAATGGCACACATTGAAAATGTCATAATATTCTACAATCTCCTTATTTTTCTTTTTCTTTTTTTTTTTGATAACCATGTCCGCGGTTATTCAATTTCATCCCTTTGTTGAAAATTTAGCTTTGTAAAATGAAATTTATGTCGGCATAAAGTAAAATTTATGCTTTTGATTTTGTCATGATTATCAAGAAGATACTTTTACATGTGTATGTATATACAAAATACCTGGTTTTCTGTTTTATGGTGGCTGAGGAAAATTAAATTTCATGACAAGACGAAAAATGAGAAATAAATCTGAATATTTAAGATAATTACTGTTTTCGTATATTGAAATTTTTTTTTCAATTTCAGCGTTATAAATCAAAAGTTATAAAGCTTAGTCAGTTCCTGAGAGAAGGAAATCAACAAGAAAGTGTGGCGAGCACACGACATTCTTAATACATACGTGCGTTCCAAAATGTGTATATATAAGTTGTTCAAAACACTATATTTCGGTAAGAATAAAAAGTTACTTTCGGCCCGAATTTTAAAATCTTGCTACACGCCTTACGAATTTAAACTAGTAAATTCGCAAAATATTACACTAAGTTTTGTGCTTACTCCTTCAGGAATGCCTTACCTTTCACTTCCCTTAAGTACCATTGGTAAAGGTGGAGAGGGGAACTGCATTCTAACTCATTCGTCTTTGGTGGTCGTGGGCTTACATAAAACCGCAGCTGGATGAATTTAGGACGCCATCCCTATTATGTAATATTCCCCACCCCAAAAGATCTTTAATCCAGGGGAATATTCAGTGAAAAATACCCAAAATAGCGGAAGACAAGACAGAACCAAGTATTCCCAATCATAACAAATTTATTGATTAGAAAATGTTCTAATATTTACATACCGGGTGTTTCGGAATTGCACGGCACTATTGTAGGTACTTGTTTTCCAGCATAAAATAAACAAAAACGTCCATATAAACATATGTCTCAAATTTTAATTTATTAATAAGATATTGGAGCATAAAGATATTTATTCAACAATACAACATCCAAAAGAACTGTTTAAAGTGGCCACTGTTATGTTGAATGCAGCATTCAGCACGACAAATTCATGCTTCTTTAGCACATCGTATAGCATCAGGATGATTCTTGATAGTTGCTGCGGCTTCCACGATGCGATTACTAAACTCTGATGAATTTCGATCTCCTGATCTAACGCCGTTAGATCGGCAGTTTAGTCCGAATATGGTTTATAAGGAAAGAAAATTTGGAATACTTGCCCGAAAAATTAGAGAAATCGGGAAAAACTGAAAGTGCTTATTTTCTATAGGATTTTTATATGAACTCAAGACCATAACTCACGATTCGAACGATAGATATGGGTAAGTCTTTTTTGTTGTGTTCGTTATGGTCCTGGAAAAGTTTTTCTAAAATGAGATTTGGGGCAATTACAAAGGAAAGTCGGAAAATCCGGACAAACTACAAAATCATAATTTTTACATGCACTGTCGATTATAACTACGGATAAGAACGACATATTTGGTTGTTTCTTTTTTTGTTTTGCTCGTTATACTCCCGGGATGGAAATAACTCATTTGAATATTTTCAGTTGAAAAAAAATCTGGAAGATTTGGGGAAAAATCTGGAAAAATGCATTCAAGCCTAAATTAAAATACGATTACATTTGTTTTTACTTCTGTGTTTCTTCGCGGTCTGTCCAACAAATGTAGTTATTTTATTTCTATTTATCTATCAATTTTTCATCACTATGTAACCGATTGGCTTGGTTCACTATTTAACAATCAGGTAGCTATTTTTTATTATATATACATATACAGGGTGTATTTGAAATAAGGGGACAGAGTAAGATAAATGGAAAGATGCAATTATGTAGAATATAAATCCCAAAAATTGTGAGTCAATTACGACACGAACGCCAAAATTAAAAACCCCCGAAAAGTGTTTAATGTGCCGCCTATGGATTTAGCAGGTATCGCGCCAGTTAGGCCAGACAGCCGACGTCATGAGTCGTAATAAATAATATTTTTATGGAACTAAATAAACATATACATACATAGATATACACACCGCAATAACAGTTGTAAACGTTATAAAAACCCCAATGATAGCATTGTTTACTATTTCTAAACAGATGTTCATGCTAAAAGTTCAACAACCTTAATATGAAATATCAGCTGATTTGGGATAAAATTGATGCGTGTACTTTATTCGATTTCTTTTGTTCTCTTTTAAAACATCTTAGTTTTCAACAACGAGAATTTTTTTTATTGAGATGCCGACTGTATAAATTTTGTAATTATTTTAATACTTGCTAGGATTATTTAGATATTACATTTTCTTCCACAATAAATGTATAGTAAGTACTATTACTGTTATTATGATTAAATTCAACGACTTTTTACTTCTTATTTCTCACAAAAACAAATTTGTGTTGTGAAATTTGCCCAATTGTACTTATGAGAAACTTTTATTTTAATTGGACGCAAATGAATTAAAAAAAACATAATTTATTTCAGTTCGTGCGTTTTGTAAGCCATAGTCGAAACATCCACACGTAACAATCGAACGAGACTGACCTCGCACGCCATCACACTCCTACTTAGTACCCCCCTCTTGCATACCCTACAGTCGTATTAAAGTTCAGTGGCGTGACGAATATTTTAAAAACATCTTTGTAATTTTTAAAATTTGAATTTGCGCAAAATATTTTGGATTTGAGTCTAATAAAATTAAATCTTTCCATTAATCATACTCTGTCCCCTTATTTCAAATACATCCATGTATAATCGTTGGTGGGTCTGTGAATGACTTGACTGATTGAGGTCATATTAACAAAACATATTTGTTTTGTCGATACGATGGTATATAGTTATACTAGGATCTGATAGGTGATGCTGTTGTCAATTTATTGAAAAATTAAAGAATAGCAATGGTTGTAGCATACTGGAAATATGAGCAAAATGATATATTTTATGGATCGCAAAGAGACCTGACATAATAAAAAAAAAAGTGATTGTGGACAACAGCAACACAGCGCAACATTTTATGGGGGGGGGCACCATATCCTTGGGACAAGATCAGCAAGGCTGAATCTGCATGAGGTTAGCGATAAATTTTTGGAAAAAAATTAAACAACAGCAATGTTGAACCTAAAAGCATTAAAAGAAGACAAAGGGAAAGTTACCCGTTCAAATAAAATAAAAATTAAATAAACAATACAAACAACTAGTACATACGAAAACATAAATACAATAAGTAATACTTTAACCAAGTAAAAAAGATTATCTATAGATCGCGACCAGGGTTAGGTGAGACCATTAAAGACAATAGAGATCCAGAGAAAGTAACTATAGACACGGAACAGAAAAAAATATTTAACGCTAGTGAGCGAGCTAAACCACAGTAAGAAAATAAATATCGTCGCTTCTCGCTTCCCATCTTACCTATACAATATTGTAACAATACCTTTAACTAATAAAGGTACGATTACACTCAGATAAATTTAATAATATTTATTCTTACTATGTGTTTGAAACCTGTACTTATTCTCGTCTATATATAAAATTGAAATCTTTATGTACTTTTTAAATCTATTTTCAAATTCTCTCAGGTAATTTTTTTATTTATGCCCTCACTAACTCAGTTCTTATATAAAATATTTAAACTAATTATTTTATATGTTGCTAACTTCCCTTGAATCATCAAAGCCCAAACAGTTGCCTATATGTAACTTTTTCAATATCTGCCTATATCATAGGATATTTACGTTTTATATTTCTTAACTTTATAAATCAAAGTTTACAAAACAGTTATTCTTTAGTGAATTATGATGTGTATTTCAACTTTATCTTCAAATAACAATACTTACTGTGAACTCAATCTCAAGGTATATATTAACATACTATTCAAATAATAATATAATCACTGACAGTTGTTTTTTCTATTTATAGGTTACGGTTCTAAGCGTCATATCTGTTTCATCAATTTAATTCAAAAACCTTCTTTATATACCAAATAAAAACAAATGTATCAAACTAATTTGTTTAATAAATCAGGCAAATTATAAATTATATGGTAGTTCTCAACACACACAACCAAATAAGACATTCATGGAAGTACCAAGCTTGTTTACGTAAACATTCTTTTGTAAATTTATATGTGCATGAAAATACACCTTTCGTGGATCGAAAAATATACAAGTAAGTATATTAATTATATTATTTTAAAAATACTGTATAGTTTTTGTATGTAAATCAAATACCCACACAAATTAATCAGTTTTAGTTTGCCGATCAGTTTTTTTTGACTTCTAAAAATTATACAAATGATGATACAAATTAATGTTGTGCACAGAACTTACAAAATATCTTTTCTTGATTATCAACACAGTTATAATGTACGTATAAATAATAGATCTCTAAATTTTGATATACTTTTCAATTCGAAACTGATAAATTCAAATTATTTCAAAGAATTATACGACCTGTTATTACTACTGAACTGGTATTCTTATTTATACACCAAACGATTTTCTTTTTAGCTTGTCGAAGACATTTCCTGGAATCAATGAGGGAGATCCTTTCCTTTTCCTAATTGTCTGGAATGCTCGGAATGTGGACTGTAATGACTGCTATCCTGTAATACCTTCAACCTCTGCAATCAACTAGAATCTCGAACCGTCGAACGCTTTCGTGAAGACCTTTGAAACCTGCCTTTCCTCTACTGGACTGGAATACCTGTGTTAGCTGCTATGTTGAATATCTCGTATCTTTCAAGTCCTGGACTAAACTATTTGTATAACTTCTGGAATTTCACCAACTCCCCAATGCAATAAATCTCTCGCCAAATATGGAATAATATTTACCAATGCAGTAAGTTTATTTTTAAATTGTAATTATATATTTCTTCGCTTTCTTCTCAAGTATGAATATTCTTCAATTATTTCTTTATTCGTTACCGAAATTCTTTCTTCTAATTTATTTTTAATTATATTTGCATGATACAAAAAATGGTACTATTCTGGAAAATGTTGCAATCACCTAATAAATATCTGCTTTCTTTTCTACTATCTCCTAACCACTTCTTTTACACTTTTGTATAATGATGAATCTCTTAATTATGTGTTTTTCGGAAGGAAAATTTCGTTTTCCGAAAACACATCTACCGTTTTTTTTAAATTATTTTCGAATCTTTTTATTTATTCCCCATATCCCTGGCAATAATTCCTTAGTTTCTATCATATCCAATCATATTATTCCACACATTATAATAATCCAAAATATGTTTTATTTGTAATTGAATATTTATAATACCTTTTTGTAATTCCAAAAATTTATCAATTTAATTCTTTACTTTAATTTTCACAACCTTTTATACCCTTCGGCAAACCAAATACTCAATACTTTAACTATATTATTTTAAATGTCAAAATCTGACACTTCTTACATTTGAATTTTAGCGCGTAACTATACATCATTTTCCAACCTTTATGATTCAAAATCCATACTAATATTCTCTATTTTTTCAAAAGTGTTAATTAAACAAGCTTTAACAAATAATATTACATATAAAAATACAACAAGTAACATTTACAATTCTACTTTCAGAAATGGGAAATATTACTACAACAAAGAAACCTGATAGGCAACCAACCACTCGATGCAAGGCGAACTTCAACATAACCCGATATGTAACCAACTTTACACGGTTCACAAAAACTATAGGGAAATACCCAATTAATATTCTCACAATTATTTTAAGTATAATTTAAATATTCTCACATCTACTTATTTAATTATAGTTTGGTCCATAAAATATTACCATCTTTTATTTTTTTAATACTCACTACAAGAACATATACAGTATATTTTATTAACATTAGTACTTCCATCATATCCTTACTCATCTAAGTTGGTGAACTACCACATATGCCCCTTTTTTAATAAATCTAAATTTCTATAGAATATATAAATTTATATTTATTCAACAATCTATACTAAAATGATGTACTTCAATTTGTACTACTTCTGTAGCATAACTATACATTCTCATATAAATCCATGTACATTTCTTAATATTTGGTATATAAGATAATTATTTACCTCACTGTATCTATTTTCATTTTTAACTCTCAATTATTTACAACAAACCATTTTAACTAATCTTATTCTCATAAATATACTAATTTATACCAACATATTCAAAATTTACATCTTTATCCATTTGTCTTCATCAATAATGTCATAAAATGTATCTTTTAACATTTCTATGCTTTCTATATAAGTAACTTTATTCCTTTTCTTATCCAATCTTATACCTTCTTTGTATTATCCTATTCATGATTTTAAACCCTCTAAAAATTCTTATCAATATTATAATCGAAACTACTTTTAACATTTACTGGTGATTACTTTTAAGTTGTATCTGTTACTTCTTCAGATATTTAATAGCCTCTACAAAATATGCTTTACCTATGCTCACTTATTCTTTATTATTTTATTTTATATAACTGTTCCTAGCTGAACAAAAACCCTATACCTATAATAGACATTTTCGTCTACCTTTTCAAACTTTCACTTTTGGAAAGTACACAAATTATATTTTCGTTTTTTAAGGCGTACGTGACCTACATATTTCTTTTATACATTATTATTCTATATATTTATTATCATTTTGGGTTTTATTTACCCTTTCATACATAATCTCTATAAATTATTCCATATATTTTTATGTTTCCCTTTTATTATTTATTATACATAGCAAGCATTCATTATTATCTTTTCTATACATATTTTATTTTATAGGCTTCTTCTATTTGTATATCACATTTTTTTTTATAACTCTTAATGACTTTAATATTTCTTGACCATTAAATGCTTTTATTACTCCGATAAATATCCTTTAAAAAAATTTTTTTTTTTTAATAAGGTTCCTTCTTACTCATCTTTCATATATCTACTTTATACATTTCTTCACATTTTTATACTCGTATGTTTCTTTACTTACTGTAAAGTTACTTATATACTCCTCTAACACTTATATTTACAAATTTTATAATGTAAGGAATGAGGAAAATAAAT
The DNA here is from genome assembly GCA_963170755.1 of Amphimallon solstitiale. Classification (NCBI taxonomy): domain Eukaryota; kingdom Metazoa; phylum Arthropoda; class Insecta; order Coleoptera; family Scarabaeidae; genus Amphimallon; species Amphimallon solstitiale. The sequence continues at coordinate 105,330,436 of OY720681.1, read as the reverse complement.
TAAATATTACTAATTTCTTCATACTAACTAATCTTTACAACTCTTCTTCGTCTAAATAATTCTATCCTGATTCAATTAATTTAGAGCAAGGAAATAAAATACATAAACCTTTGTTAGATCATTTTAGCTAAAATTTCTTACATGATTAACTCAATTATAAAAAAAAAATTAAATGCACATACTTATATCCCGTTTTTTTTTTATGACATACTTTTATAGAAACAAAATACATTAACCATGCCCCTAAATTTTGGTTCTATTAATTTTGATGTAGCTCTGGTGGGTGGTAGCGCTATTTACCAACGGTTGTCGCCCTATGAAATTCAACCGCCATGCCCCTAAATTTTGGGCTTTATTATATACAGTGTAGCTCTGTTGGGTGGTAGCGCTATTTACCAACGGTAACTGGCCCTTCAGTACCGCCATGCCCTTAAATTTTTTAACAATTATACTTCATCAATATAATCATGTAACATTGAAATATGATAAGTTCCTTTAAGATATCCCGTTTCTTCATCAATTAATTCATAATTGTTTAATCCTATTTTCCGATGTATTAAATACGGTCCCGAATATGGCCTTATGAGTTTTGCTATAATTTTGTTCCTTCTATCCGTTACTCGTAACGCGCGTACAATAACTTTATCGTTCTCATTATACACCTTATATTTACGTTGTTTTTCTTTTTTCTTCTGCTCCCATTTAATTTTTCGTCTCATTAATTTTTGTTTAATTTGTTCATATCTGCCTCCTATTTCTGCAATTTCATCATCTTGCCAAGGCCTTTGTGGAGGTTGTCCTGTGAAAATAGTTATTGGACAAGCTTCATGTACGGTACTTGGTGTGTTATTCATTACAAATTCAATTTGTTTTAAACATCTGGCCCATTTATGATGTCGATCTTCGAGTAATATCCGTAAATATTTAAGAACTTCTTTTATATACCTTTCCGATGGATTAGCTTGTGGATGACGAATCGATATGTGATGAGATTTAATATTTCTTTCATCTAAAAATTCATGATATCTCTGATTCATAAAATATGTTGCATGATCAGATAATATTGTTCTTGGAGTCCCATACTCAGTTATATATTCTTGTAACGCCTGTAATACAGTATCTGTATCACATTTCTGTGTTGGTATTAATCGCACATGTTTCGAAAATATATCACATAACACTAAAATATTTCGATATCTTCTCGTGCTCGGAATCAGATTTGAAATAAAATCAATTGCTACTAATTGTAATCTATCATCAGCAACAATACTTAAACTTATATTCTGATTTGTATAATTCTTTTCTTTTGCTAAAATACAAATTTTACACCGTTTAATTTCTCTTTTAATTATCTTCTCGTCATTCCGGCAATAATAAGCTTCTCGGAACATTAACCAACATTTCCTAGCTCCTATATGTGTATACATTACATGTAAATGTCGTATAATATTAATCGTGTGTTCTTCATTCGTAACATATACCTCCAGATCGCCTATCTTCTTCAAAATTATCCCTTCATTCATTCTCATTCCTTTATATGTACCTATTGTCCGTAATCTATTTTTAATTATCTCCAACTCAGGTGTATCTTGAGCTTCTCTGATTCTTTGTACTGAAAAAATACCTTCTGATCCCAATCTTACTAAGTTTATATGTACATTTGTTGTTTTTGTTTCACCATGTTTTCTACTCAGTACGTCAGCTGCAATCATTTCTTTACCTGGTCTATATATAATTTCCATATCATACTGCTGTATTAATAACGTCCAACGGTAAATCCTGTTATTATTTAATTTCGTAGTCATAATATTCAGCAACGCCTTGTGATCTGTCTCCAATCTGAATTTCTTCCCTATGAGGTAATAGCGTAACTTAGTTAAAGCATAAATGACAGCAAGCATCTCGAGTTCTGATATCCCAAATTTCCTTTCGCACGGTTTTAAAGTTCTTGACGCGAAATATATTGGAACCTCGATACCATCTTTGATCTGTACTAAATCGGCTGCTACGGCTACACTTGATGCATCTGTTCGTACGATGAAATCTAAATTAAAATCCGGATGATACAACTTAAGATTTTCTACAAAATTTGATTTTAACTGTACGAAACAATCCTCACATTCTTCAGTCCACTTCCACTTCATTCCTTTCTTTAGTAGATTTAACAACGTACTTGTCTTTTGGCTATAATTAGATACAAATTTCCTATAGTAATTCAACAACCCAAGAAATCCTCTCAACATTTTGAGTTTATTAGGTCTTGGATAATTTTGTATCTCTTCTAATCTTTGAGGATCTAATAAAATATTTTGTTGGTTAATAACGTAACCCAAGTAATTGACTTCTTTTTGGCAAAACTGACACTTAGATAAATTTAATTTCATACCATTAACTTGTAATGTATTAATAATAATCTCTATATGATTTATATGAGATTCTATGTCATCCGAAAATATTATGATATCATCTAAATAATGAAGGGCGAATTTCTCATATTGGTCTAGTATTTTATGTAGAAATCTAATCAATCCGGCAGGACTACTTTTTATGCCGAAAGGGCATACTTTAAAATGGTAAGTAATTCCATTTACGTTAAATCCACAGTACTTCCTAGAATTCTCGTCCAATCTTATTAACCAAAATGCATTCTTAAGGTCTAATTTGCTATACCATTTTTTATTACCGCATTTTGTAAGTAAAACATCAATATTTTGTGGTATTTCATGCTCAGGCATGATCCGTAAATTAATTAAACGAGCGTCAATGCAAAGGCGAATAGAATTGTCCTTCTTCTTAACCAACACAACAGGACTAATAAAATAGGTGTTCGATCTCTCGATAATATCAGCTTCTTCTAATTTTCTAAGTTCCTCATTGACACGATCTTGGAAAAAATACGGAATAGGATAATTTTTACACGATAACGGCGAATCATCATTTATCAATAATCGATGCTCATAATCTTTAGCAAAAACAACTTCATCATTAATTAATTTTATATTCTTAGCTAAAATTTCTATTAGACTTTCTTCAATCCAAGGTTCTGGTAATTTTTGTTGTAAAATAAAAGTTTGAATGTCAGCTACATTTCTTATTACTTTAACTTCTTGTTTATCTTCTATTATTACAGCATTTCCATATTCGTCATTTATTTCCGATCTAGGTAATTCAAACATTGCTCCTTCCAAATGTTCTTGAGCATCATCATTCTCTGCACGATCAGCTATAATGACATTATTTACCTCGTACTGTATATCCTCCTTGTATTCAATATAAGCGTTTATTTCTTTTAAATCCACAACCTTATCTAATAAAATTTCCTTTCCTTCAATTTTAATCTTGTTTTCTTCAAAATCTAAATTCATTCCCAGCGCTCTCATATTATCTATCCCTAATATGCAATCATAAAACAAATTCCCTAACAGATAAAATTGCATAATAAATTTGTGTCCATTAATCACTACATCTATACATAACCGCTTATTAATACAACCCATTTTTCCCCTATTCGCAGACATAACATTAGTATTTTTGACTTTAATAATATATTTAGAATATTCAGGTATATTCATTATCATTTCTTCTTTTATGAGTGATATTTCAGCACCAGAATCTAACAAAGTTTTAAATTTAACATCTCTAATACTAATTATGCAAAAAGGTAAACTTTCAAAATTATTAATTATATTTCCCATATCTAAACCATTCTGAACATTCCCCATTCCTGTTATTTTACTACTACTAATTATATTACAACTAACACTACTATTAACAAAATTATTTATTAATGAGATGTTCCCGGGATAGCATTCTGATATGGATCCAATTTCATTTCCAAAATTGGCGTTTTTTTTTCTTCCAAACCAACTCCAATTTCATTTCTATCTTGATTATGAACCTGACTACCAGTAAATCTCCTATCTGATTTTCTCCAATCTTGCATTTGTATATTATTCACCTGTCTAGAATTATTATTTCCATAATACCTTTTATTTTGTTCTTGATAGTCATTGTTATGAGGAACTTGTCTTGCAGATTGATTAATAAAAGGATTATTCCTATTTGTACTCGGTCTTCCATTCCCTCCATTTGATATACTTCGATTATTGTTCCAATTTGAGATACCATTCCCTTGTGTATTATAACTTCTATTATAATTATTACTCTGATGACTATTAAATTGGTAAGGTTGTCTTGCTCCAAAATAATTATTCTGACTACTACTAGGTTGATTATTCCTTGGATAAGCATTCTGTTGAAAAGGGGTATTATTACGAACATAATGATTATTCACACCACTATTATTTGACATACGTTGCTGATTATTCTGAATATCATTTCTTCCATTTAATTGACGAGATTCCCTATATTTAACACCGTCTGTATAATCATCTAAACGTCTAAGAATATTAATCAACTCATTCATATCCGTGACATTCTGACAAATAATTGCATGTGTGTCAACAGGAATAAAGTGTTGTAATAAATGTTGAGATATAGTTTTTTCGTCCAAATGAGATATGTATCGACAATAGTTAAACATTCTTTGTGCGTAAGCCTCCCTCGAAGATTTACCTGGTTGATATCTTCCTGTTAACAACCTCTGATGTGCTCTGCTTTGTTGCGTCTCACTCCAGAAATTATTTTTAAATAATTCCACAAACTTACTTAAATCATCGCAATTGTCTTCAACCCGTTGAAACCAATCCGCTGCACCACTGTTTAAAGTCGCTCTAATAATATTCATTTGGCTCCTAAAATCCTGTATCTCTTCTATATATCTTAGAATATTTGTCAAATAGGCCATTGGATGAGTGGACATTTTATCCCCACTAAAATGAGTTATATTCTCAATTCTGATACCATTATTTAAAACATTGTAAACCGGAGGACATGTTACATGAGGGATGTTAATATTCTGAGTCTTTAATAAAAGATCTTGTATTTTCGTCTTCTGTTCTTCACATTCTTTCAGAATATCTTCCATACTCAACTTCTGCGCAATAGTAGTATCAGTCGATAATTTTATTTCTTTTAAACATCTATCTTCTGTATTTTCTATTTTCTTACAAAAATTCTCTTCTAATTTTTCTGTTTTGTCGGAGACTTCTTTATTTACCTGATCAACTTCATCCCGTATGCGTTTCGCTAACTCCTTATATTTCTCGCTACTATTCTTATCTATTTGTTTTACATTTTCTTGTATTACCTTAATTTTACCTTCAACCTCTTGTACTTTATTTCTAATAATATTTTTAACTTCCATATCCTTAATTTGTAACTTTTCGTCTACTTCTTTCCGCATTTTCACTTCCCTGCTATCCATTTCAATAGTAATTTCTTTAACCTTTTCTTCTGTATCTCTCAGTAAAGATTTCTTTAATTCTTCCAGATTTCTTCTATTTTCTTCTCTAGTATCAATGCTCGCCTTTTCCAACTTATCCAATTTTTCTCCTAATTCTTTTTTATCCTCCTCTCTATTTTTCTTATTCTCTTCACTAGCCTTGTCAAGTTTATCCATTAACTTCTTATTATTCTTTTCACTATCCTTGTCAAGTTTATCCATTAACTTCTTATTATTCTTTTCACTATCCTTGTCAAGTTTATCCATTAACTTCTTATTATTCTCTTCACTAATTTGTGTAAACATTTGTAGAATTAATTCCATATCTGCTGTTGTATTCGACATTTCTGTTTTAGAAGTCTCTCCTAATATTTCCACCTTATCACCTCTATCCTGTGTTTCTCCTGTCTGTTGAATACCTTCCTGAACTTGTAATATAATTTCTCCTCCCTCTGGTACATTCACATCCTGACCAACCTCCTCTTCACTATCGCTAGACGATTCAGATCTATTTAATCCAACATTACTCTTAGATCTGGTATTCATTTTCAATAATTGTAGTACACACTTCCTTATACCTTGATATACTTTAAACTGATTTTATTACCTTTGTAAAATGTATACTAATGTTATCGCTATTATTATAATTAATAAAATATTTGAAATATGTTTTTGCGAGTCTTATTTTAATCGCCCCACGTTGGGCACGCCATAAAATGTAACAATACCTTTAACTAATAAAGGTACGATTACACTCAGATAAATTTAATAATATTTATTCTTACTATGTGTTTGAAACCTGTACTTATTCTCGTCTATATATAAAATTGAAATCTTTATGTACTTTTTAAATCTATTTTCAAATTCTCTCAGGTAATTTTTTTATTTATGCCCTCACTAACTCAGTTCTTATATAAAATATTTAAACTAATTATTTTATATGTTGCTAACTTCCCTTGAATCATCAAAGCCCAAACAGTTGCCTATATGTAACTTTTTCAATATCTGCCTATATCATAGGATATTTACGTTTTATATTTCTTAACTTTATAAATCAAAGTTTACAAAACAGTTATTCTTTAGTGAATTATGATGTGTATTTCAACTTTATCTTCAAATAACAATACTTACTGTGAACTCAATCTCAAGGTATATATTAACATACTATTCAAATAATAATATAATCACTGACAGTTGTTTTTTCTATTTATAGGTTACGGTTCTAAGCGTCATATCTGTTTCATCAATTTAATTCAAAAACCTTCTTTATATACCAAATAAAAACAAATGTATCAAACTAATTTGTTTAATAAATCAGGCAAATTATAAATTATATGGTAGTTCTCAACACACACAACCAAATAAGACATTCATGGAAGTACCAAGCTTGTTTACGTAAACATTCTTTTGTAAATTTATATGTGCATGAAAATACACCTTTCGTGGATCGAAAAATATACAAGTAAGTATATTAATTATATTATTTTAAAAATACTGTATAGTTTTTGTATGTAAATCAAATACCCACACAAATTAATCAGTTTTAGTTTGCCGATCAGTTTTTTTTGACTTCTAAAAATTATACAAATGATGATACAAATTAATGTTGTGCACAGAACTTACAAAATATCTTTTCTTGATTATCAACACAGTTATAATGTACGTATAAATAATAGATCTCTAAATTTTGATATACTTTTCAATTCGAAACTGATAAATTCAAATTATTTCAAAGAATTATACGACCTGTTATTACTACTGAACTGGTATTCTTATTTATACACCAAACGATTTTCTTTTTAGCTTGTCGAAGACATTTCCTGGAATCAATGAGGGAGATCCTTTCCTTTTCCTAATTGTCTGGAATGCTCGGAATGTGGACTGTAATGACTGCTATCCTGTAATACCTTCAACCTCTGCAATCAACTAGAATCTCGAACCGTCGAACGCTTTCGTGAAGACCTTTGAAACCTGCCTTTCCTCTACTGGACTGGAATACCTGTGTTAGCTGCTATGTTGAATATCTCGTATCTTTCAAGTCCTGGACTAAACTATTTGTATAACTTCTGGAATTTCACCAACTCCCCAATGCAATAAATCTCTCGCCAAATATGGAATAATATTTACCAATGCAGTAAGTTTATTTTTAAATTGTAATTATATATTTCTTCGCTTTCTTCTCAAGTATGAATATTCTTCAATTATTTCTTTATTCGTTACCGAAATTCTTTCTTCTAATTTATTTTTAATTATATTTGCATGATACAAAAAATGGTACTATTCTGGAAAATGTTGCAATCACCTAATAAATATCTGCTTTCTTTTCTACTATCTCCTAACCACTTCTTTTACACTTTTGTATAATGATGAATCTCTTAATTATGTGTTTTTCGGAAGGAAAATTTCGTTTTCCGAAAACACATCTACCGTTTTTTTTAAATTATTTTCGAATCTTTTTATTTATTCCCCATATCCCTGGCAATAATTCCTTAGTTTCTATCATATCCAATCATATTATTCCACACATTATAATAATCCAAAATATGTTTTATTTGTAATTGAATATTTATAATACCTTTTTGTAATTCCAAAAATTTATCAATTTAATTCTTTACTTTAATTTTCACAACCTTTTATACCCTTCGGCAAACCAAATACTCAATACTTTAACTATATTATTTTAAATGTCAAAATCTGACACTTCTTACATTTGAATTTTAGCGCGTAACTATACATCATTTTCCAACCTTTATGATTCAAAATCCATACTAATATTCTCTATTTTTTCAAAAGTGTTAATTAAACAAGCTTTAACAAATAATATTACATATAAAAATACAACAAGTAACATTTACAATTCTACTTTCAGAAATGGGAAATATTACTACAACAAAGAAACCTGATAGGCAACCAACCACTCGATGCAAGGCGAACTTCAACATAACCCGATATGTAACCAACTTTACACGGTTCACAAAAACTATAGGGAAATACCCAATTAATATTCTCACAATTATTTTAAGTATAATTTAAATATTCTCACATCTACTTATTTAATTATAGTTTGGTCCATAAAATATTACCATCTTTTATTTTTTTAATACTCACTACAAGAACATATACAGTATATTTTATTAACATTAGTACTTCCATCATATCCTTACTCATCTAAGTTGGTGAACTACCACAATATATTCACTCAATATCTGGATCCTGGAGATTTATCAAGAAAGTATAAGTTTTTTTTTCTGGTTAAATAGCGGAACCTTAAAATAATTAACGTCGATTTAGTGTTAATCAGTGGTGTAGAATTTTGTACGATAAGCTCAAATTCATGGGATAATTTATATTTTCGAAAACAGTTTGGTGCAAGAATTGCCACAGCGGCGGGCGATATTTCTCCGGCAGCATATTTAAGAATGTATTAACAAAATTTAGGTGCGACACTTAATTTACCAGTCATGTTCCAAGATCTCGATCATTTATATTACAAAATTTTAAGTTATAGTGTAAAGTAAAAATACACTCGCTTTCAGTTGAGAGAATGTTAATAATTGCAAAATACGACAATAAAGAAAATCATTTCTGTTTACAAATTGACTGTAGTGCTTAAACTAACTATATGAACCTTGAACGTCTGGGGAACTATATTGAATACATTGTATATAGCAATAATACTTTTTTTAAGTTCGAATAAGTATTATCGCATCGGGTTACTGAAATTGCAAGAAATTCGAATATGGAAAATAATGAGTTTTCAGGAACTCATCATGTAAATCAAACGTTACTGACAGCCATAAACATAATTGTCGTCTTATGTACTCTTTAGCGATATTTAATTTTCTCGTTCCCTATTCTGAATTCTGAGTAATTGAATTCACATCGAAAATGATCAAGTCGAGTAGACCGTGCGCAAAAAATTATTAGCTATTATCATTGATTGCTTTGCATCCAATTTAAAGTTCTTTATATAACCTTCTATGCTCAAAATCAATTTTTATATTAATTTTCTGACTCTCCATCGACCGATTTTAATACTCAGCACGTAAATATTTATATGCTAAAATGAATATTTATTTGAAAAGCTCCATTTATTTTTTTTTATTTTACATTTAATATTCTATTTATAGTCCTTGTCATTGAGTGAAATATTTACCTTTAAATATATAGATAGGGCTACAAACTATCAAATATGTATATCTTTGCCAACTGCTTAATTTACAAGAATTTCTGATACTATTTATCGAAAATTAATTTTGCCAATCACATATAAACAATAATGAAATGTATTCCGACATCGCCAAGTAAATTGACAAGGATATGATAAGAAGTGCAAGAATTATAGACATGCTGGAATGAAAGGCCTTCTGTTACTTGTATTTTAATATACTATTACCCTGAGTGCATTATGTGCTGGACAAGCATCATGTTGAAACCAAACGATTTCCTGATTTATTCCCATGTTTTGAATGACGGGAAGAATTTGATATTGCAATAATTCGAGGTACTTGTAGGCATTTAATATACCATCAATAAAAAAAACGGTGCTATCAAATGGTCATCTAAAATGCCTGCCCAACCGTATACTTTTTGAGGATATTGTGTGAGATTTGCAAAATGCCGGTGTTCATTTTCCCTAGACCAATATCGAAGAACAGATGGATTGTGCTTTTCGTGCAATCGAAAAGTCGACTCATCGGTGAAGCAAATATTTCTAACGAAATTGTCGTCTCGATGCATCTTATCCATAACGGATTGACAAAACTCCATTCTTCGAAAATGGTCGACTGAAAATATTTCTTGGGTTTTCGAATACTTAAAACATTTCAAACCATTACGTGTCCAAATGCGTGAAAAATGTTTGTTACTTATACCTAAATCCTCGCCAGCACTTCTAGTTGATATCATGTTGTCAATTTCCACAATACTACAAACTAATACATCCCGCCGTTCACTTTCCTCAATTTTTTGTGGGAATATCTCTCATGGTTTGCATTTCGTGCAGTTATTGAGGCAGAAACATTTTTGAAATGTATTAATAATATTATAAATTCTTTGTTTGCACGGTACAGAACGGTCTGCAAAAGTTAGACCAAACATATTTATGCACGTTATTGCAGAGTTATTACCATAAAACCATTTTACTATCGCTTTTCAGCAGGTGTATACAGACTGATTATAAATTAATTTTACTGAATGCTTTTATTGCACACCGCAACGTGTTCGCAGCTAAACATTGAATGTAAAATCTGTGTGGGAAGTAGTGGGGATAATGGGGAGTGAAGAAAATCTTTGTGGTGTCGGTTGTCGCCGGCATTGGTGACGAACAGTAGAAATACCACGTTTCCACGTATTACATGTATACGTATAGATCGTGGTCTGTAATTAATTATGTTAATTAATCAGGCCTTCTGTTATAAGATTTATATTCATTAATCCTCATTAAGTAAAACTAGTACTTCAACAACTGCGTGTGTCTTGGGCTGCCTATACCCACGTGTACCAACGGCGCGAAGCTTTCGAACGATAAGCGGACCCGCGTGGTGTTGTTTGAGGCTGGAGAATACGAAACACATCGGCTAAGCTACAGGGGAGAATTTCCAGGGTGAGTACTTTGATTATCTTTCTTTGCTTATATTGAACTATAGGAGAAATCCCTACAGTCAGGTTTACGTGGAATAAAATATTGAAAAGACATACGGTAACTTGTTTCAAAAAATAATATTTATTCTTTGCGACAAACAAATTCAAAGATATACACATATATACATACACGTATTCATATATACATAATATAGGTAATTTAAAATTAACATTATAATGTAACAAAGGTTAATATAAGGAAAAGAATTTAATTTTCTAAGCATGAATGAACGACCTGTCACTTAGACACATAATCGTAAAACAACCAAGTTTTGATACATTGCTGTGTGAAAGCAAAAGACGTGTTTTCCAAAAATTTGAACTTTTATATTTGATTTAAACAATAATTTGACTATCTCACAGTATGTTCATCGAAAGTTATTGAGAAATCGTAAGTTCCAACATAAATGAGTGTTTGCCGAGGATAAAATAATTAATGCGAAAATTTACTTCAGACATATACGTCAAAGGAAGTCTTTATTTATATACGCGGTCTGAGTCTCGTACGGTGATCTTAAATAATTGTAGACATACGGTGATTAACGTTTGTTGCGCGATCTTGAAATAAAACGTACAAACGAATATTAATAATGATTTTCTGGCGGGTATCGGTCACGACGTTTTATCAGTCTGACCAGGAAAAGTTTTATTCTAGGACGCATTTAGCGGAAGGAAAACCTCTTCACGGTGCTTTGCCTGAATGAGAAATACCTGGGGCGGCCGGATTTTTAACCTCTCCACGGCAGTCGCCTGAATGGGGGGGGGGGAGGTTAAGCGCACAGTTTTAACCTCCTCACCGCGCTTTTGCCTGAGTGAGGTTAAGCGGAAGGAAAGGATGTTTCACGATTCTACGACCTGAAACAGAAATTGATTGACAGTGCTGGAAGTCGGCCTATTATATCATCCGAAGCATATACGAATACAGACAAAAACTAGTTTAATACATTGAATTTGCACACGAAACTCGAAACTAAAGATCGCGCGAAAAATACATCATGACGTAGACAGCTGGTACTTTTCCGCATACAAATAATAAACTGTTAAGAAATTATCAAATGAATTACTAATAATAATACGGCAATATATACAGGAAGATTAATTGTTCATTATGAAATTAGATATGAACAGAAAAAAAATGGTATTTTATTGCAATTAACAAAGGAACTTCGTTACAACGTAAACATTGAATCTCTATGCCTAATAGTATTTGATACCTGCTGTATATACTCTACCATATACAATATCTCCTTTTAAACTAAACGATTTTCTTCAACTCCTTTAATCTATTCCAACTTCGCGTAAACATTTATATACGCTCAAATATTAAAGTGAATATTTGAACAGCTTAATTTACGAATTTTTCACTTTGACTTTAAAATTCCAGTTACAACCCGATGTAAATGAAGTCGTATTTAATCTCTTCTTCAAAGCACAGCCTTTGTACGCACATACTGGAAATGCTGTAAGTACAATATTTACGCACGCCCAAAATTCGTGCGAGTGCATTTCAAATTAACTCAAAGACATGTTTCTTCAACCTTATTATCACGGTATCAGTGCACCGTGATATTCCGTCTCATGTATCATACTTATCGGATTCATTAATTTCATACCTCGACGATTTTAATTATGCAGTTTCTGTTTACGTAAACGGTTTCAAGGTGTAGTGCCGCGCGAGAAATAACCCCACCGTCATAGAGATCGCCTTTCGGCAGTTCCGGTGCGAACGTGGAACGGGTGCGGTTAACTGTGTGAAAATGCTAACTACACAGAAGAGACACGTGAACGGTCGTGTCCCCTTTATCTGGCCGAGGCCACACACCGTCTACGACGCTAATTAATAACTCGAAACTGTGAAATTTCCTCTGATAGCCGGGATGTCTCAGGAGACATTCGCAAGCCGCACATTTGTCTCGGCTGACTGCGTCCAATTTGTCTCTCGTCAGTTCGCAGAATATCGAGAGCCGGGGTACCTTTGCTTTCTCCCTGCATGGGCTAATGATCGACAGAAACGAGTAAGATAGCTTGGTTGCCTATCGTGCTTTTCTTATTACACCCTGTCGGGACGTGGGATAAACGAGTCTGGATGGAAAAGGATTGGACGAATTGACACATGTCGTTCGATGCGGAGTGATTTTTTTTACTGTGGTGCAATCGCACATTCGGTGATCTTGATAAATTAGTTATAAATGGGAAAAACGGGAATTAAATTGTATACTAGGGGAAATGCTCTCAATGCTTACAGTTTTTAGGGAAGATACGTTACAAACCGGACGACATCAATATATTCTTGTCAACGTCTACCTGATATTCAATATTAATATTTTAGAACCTCAAAAATAATAAGAGATATTTTATTATTAAAACAGAAGCAATAGATTGTAATATAGAAAAACCCACAGTGTGAAAATTTCACAGACATCACGTGATTGATAGCGCTAATGTGTTAGTTTATTCATCATATGTCAGATATATATCCGTCAAAGATTATTTCTTGTCTACCAGAAATAAAGTATTATTCATTCTCGCGACTGCATACATTGGTTTAATGATAGGTTAGCAGTCACCCTCCTTAACGGGGTGCAAAAACCAATTATTTCATGCATAAAATTTTTTTTTTACAAACTTGTTTTACGACTCACATTCACTCGTATTACCATGGAATACTTTAACAAGGTGAATACGAGAATGAAAGATCTGGAAGTCTTCGAAAGCACAACACCAGAATTTTGACCAGTGCACCTTGCTGTTTGCGCAACACGCATTTGAGATGTAACATGAGCGTAGAAGCAATGATGAACCACCTCAGGACAGTGGCAACAAGTCTTGAACCAGAGAAAACAGGCGGATAATCCTAAAGCGGATCCAATACCCACATTGGTAAACGATCCCCGCGTGTGGCAGTTAGAAGTTCGACAAGATAAATAATCTCTAGCTAACAATATTAGTGTTGCTATAAGAAAGTTCAGTCCTATTTTGAAGTTAAGATATGTTTTGGCAATGCATTGGTATATTTTACTGCTGAGTATTGATGTGCAGTTTTGCTGAGTAAAAAATATACATATTAGTAAAATTAACGAGCAGTGAAATTATTTATTACATGCATTATAAAGGACCAGATTTATAAATCATTATTAAGGCACTGCTGATCCTCAAGTACGTGTATCAACAAAATAGCCTCAAGCACTGACTGGTGCTTAAGGCGACGAAAACATGACTTATCTTTACAGTTGATTGATCATATGATTTGCGTATTCGTTTGAAGACATAACCTTTCAATTGACAAATGTTTGAAATAATAAAATTGTTTGTAGAGTTTTAGGAAATGATATATATTAAGAAAAAATCGACAAGGAAGTGTTGTAAAACGATAAATACGAAACAGAATATTTAATGTCGATGAACTACAGATTTCACAAAGAGAATGATCTTATGTAATTCTTGAAAGACATTTTTGGTCATATAATAACAACTGAATGATATCTTTTGAAATGTTGTTAAGAAAATCAGTATTATAACGGTTCTTAGACCTTTATACATTTTTCAAATCCAGGAACACTTCCTCGCAATATTAAGAGTGGGTAGCATTTTTAATAGTGTTCACAAGTTTGTTTAAATTGAGTGGACCATTATCACTAGGGCGCGGACATGACCAGTTTAAATTACAACGGAGCAAAGAAATAATGTAAACAACACACGCTTACTGAATAGCACTAATTCATATGGTGAACCGCAACATCTGTTTACGCCCGATAAGTGCCCGAGAATGAGAGCAAAAAATGCCCATAAAATAAGGAATTTATGTGTAAAATCATTTTTTCATCGGCGTAGATAGGAACCTGAGGCGTTTTTAAAATTTATTATATTTACCCTATATTTCGCATGAGAAATAAAATTTTCATTCATACTTACGTTAGTTTCGTTTTTTCATTGTTTTGACTGTTAATTACGTACTTCGTAATTTTTGTAATAGTCTGTTTAATACCGGTTTATTGAATCGACTTCTCCCAATTATCTAGACGTAAGTGTGCACTGGATTTCGTTTAGTTTCAATAACATATGCGTACATTTTTGTTATCATTTATTTAGATCTAGAACGTTGTTTATGTTACTTTTTCTGATATGAAAATAAATTGTCAATGATTCCGAAATTTATTACAAAGTCTGTAAAATATCGTTACAGAATGCCAAAATATCGCACGTTCGTCACTTAGCTTTGCTAAAACATACACAGAAATAGGTCTTATGCAGAGAATTTCGATTGTTTACAAAATTTCGTTACATGTTTAAGTATTTCTGTGTGCAAGGAACTAACACAAATCACAAATTTAAAAAATCAGTTGTTATTCCTTCAGGAACACGAAATCTCAAATTAAAAGATGTATTAACCACATTAGACATGGGCTATTAATAATTTCATAAGTATTCCAAGTGACTTCGGATGTGGCCTTCGGCAAAAGTTAGACGTTTTTTCATCTACAAGGATGCACTTAATTCAAAGAGAACAAGTCTTACAGAAGAGCAAATGAACAAATAATAAGGTATTTTGTATTTTATAGATCACCAGCCACTTGTTATCCAATTATATAGATAAAACTAAAACTTCTTTAAAAATACAACATTTTAATAGTGCGCCCATGGGCGATGAGTCATCAACCGTACGTGTCCGCGCCCTAATTATCATAAGAGTTCTATTTTAGTATTATAAAAATTTGCGCCATTTTATTCCACGTCGATTAATTGAAGTTCGATGGGAAACTGTCGAGTCAAGCCTATACAGTATAATGGATACAAAAATATTAAAATTCCTAAATATTTGTTTACCATGATCTTCTGATGTAGAAATATATTCCTTGCAAGATTGGATGCTCTTCATAGCTAAACACCTGCGGCTTTCGAGGTAAAACTCCATATGTTTTTCTATGGTAATAATCTATAAGCTAGCTCCCCTAACAAAATTTAAGGTAAAACACAATCAACTGTTTTCTTTACACACCGAATATACAATTATATTATATTTGTCTTACTTTAGAAATACGTTTCAAGGTCGTCTGCATAACTTTCACCCAAAAAAGTTCTTGTTCTACTATTGGTATTAACTAATACAAGTGCAGACTTATTATTTTCATAAACTAAACATTTACATTTCTATGAAAATGCAAATTATATAATTACTTACATTGAAATGTATATATTTGAATGTTTTGTAATAAATTACTCATAAAATTTAACATTCTACTTAAATTATTTCATTTTCAATTATATTAAAGAAATAAATAGTTTACAAGTAAAAATTGAAATAAATTTAATAAAAACAGTTTTATTCAATTTACTACAATTGTTTCACCCTACTAGGGCTTCATCAGGTGATGAATATTATAATACAAAATCTTTGTAGACGTTCTTATTTATGTCTTTTCCTAAATGAAGAGGGGGGAGTTTATGACATTAGATTAAGAGCGGGAGTTTCAACACTTATCTCCGTCTTCAATCAATTAAATAAATAGTTAATCAAATATACCTGGTATTACCATTTAAGCTGGGCAATGACAACATATTTGAGGAAAAACTTATGTTAGTAACCAAAGGCTACTAATGCTCCAAGTATATTTTATAAAGCCAAACGCCTGCTTGGGCCGACCGACGATACCAAAAATCCATGCATGGATGAGTTTCTGACTTAGTACATCAGCTCCCAAATATCGATAAAGGTTTGGATTCTCGTCTTGGTTAACATATTTCTTCATCAATTAAGAAGAAAATTAAGTCTGAAATATTGCTGAACAGATATCAAAACTTTCTGAATATGTTTTAATTATATAGGATCTTCAGACCTTTAGATTGGTTGAAATTAACTAAAAAAATTGTAAATAAGATTCCGTCAATTAACTATTCTTTATGAAAGAACTTTAGGAATTATATATAACTGTTATTTTAATTTAAAAAAAAATCAATACGAATACAAGGAGCTTTTAAATTTACTTGCTATATATCTACTAATCACATATAAAATATCACAAAAATAAAACGTATCCTTAATTTTTATTTATTATAATATTGAAAAAATGACTTGTCTTAATCTGAGTAAATAGCTTAATGTAAAACACAAGACAGAAAGTTAACAAGCATCTCGTAATTAATTTGTTTTAAAATTGAAACGTTTTCTTCAAAAAACAGGATTCAACGTCATTTGCCACAGATTAAAATTGTTAGGAAACAAATCGTACAATCAAAGCTAATTAGATAGACTTAATTTCATTGGACCGACGACAAACATCGCCGTAAGTAACTTTTAACTAGTTGACCTCTCGACGACGAACTTTTGATATCCTAATTTATGAAAGCATTATGTGTCGAAGCAAAATTTGTTTAGCTTTGTTGAAGATGCCGTAAACAAACTTTTTTTTCGAAACTAATGCGAACGAATAATGGAATTAATGAAGAATAATTAATTCAAAAATTTTTAATTTCGCTCTCTCGATGTAAATGCCTTGCATATTTTAATTAAAATACTCTTATTTAGTCGTAGAGGGTTTTTCGTTTTAAAGTTTAATAAAGTGTTTTCATTTTAGTTAATTAACATATTTATATTGAATCACGTATTTCGCAAATTTTATAGCAGTAGTATTACGTGTAAATATTATTACAATTATATAAATAATTAAAAATTATTTAAATTATATACTGCGTGACAATTAACACCCGTAGGGTAGATGTTTTAGGTTTTCATGTTTTATTCAACTTTCTATGGGAAAATTGCATTATTAAAGTTCATACATGTTTGTGAACATATTTACAATTTTTTAACACCTATGTTACTTGGGCCAACTTGCCCCCTATTCGGGGTATGTTGGCTCATGAGCTGGAGCAGGTTGGCTCTCAAATATTTTGTAGCTGAATTTGATGCAAGAAATGTGTATCGAGCAAAAAGTATTACATATCAATGAACAGCGTTTATTTCACCAAAGCATTTAAGTACAGAGCTTACATTTAGATTAGATATTAGTCGCTTTCTTCATCTAAAGGGACTGAAGGAGCATCACAGTGCAAACATTCATAAAACAGGCGCTTGACTTCTTTTTCAACACAACACCGCTAGCAGCTTGAACACTGTATCCACTCCGCACCTGAAAGGCTCTTTGAGAAGGGTTTGAGGCATTTAAGGTAAAAAGAATCGCCTTCCCGTATGACAAAAATGCCCCGTTTGCGCTGGGCCAAACTGTCCCATCGCTTCTTCCAGAGTATAAAAGATTTTCTTCTTAGCCCATTAACAGATATTGAGTAACACTTATAGTAACAGCTTCAAACTTAGTACTTACCTACAGCAATAGTGTCGAACTTTGAGGAACTCAAACATATCAAACGAATTGTTGAAAATTTACTTTAACTTATCAAAATTTGGAACGAGTACTCTAAACCAGCGGTTCCCAAACTGGGTCGCCAGATCAATTCAGGTGGGTCGCGGGAGTGCGGACGACCTGTTTAATGTTATAATAATATTTTTGTTTTCTATTTCTTTTATTATGGATGAGTGGATTAAAACTGGATCATGCCGCAAAAGACTTCAGCTAATAATGATGACGAACGTTTCCTATCCAATACCAGCGCTTTATGTAATACGCTTAAATGTGACAGTTTCAGTGAAGTTAAAGAAATTAACTCATGTTGTAGGCCAAGAAATAGTGGCAATGGAAGGAACGCGACCACGGTAGAACCCTGCTTTCGCTGACTATTTGAAATATGGGTTTGTGTTTTCTGGCACAGAAGACGAACCGCTTCCTCAGAGTGTTATATGTTTTCAAATACAACTTGCTAATGAAAATATGCAACCTTCAAAACTGAACAGACATTTATCAAAAAACATGCAGAATACATAAGGAAGCCAATCGGTTTTTTTTTTCAGAATAAAAAAAGAACTTTTTAAGTCACAATCACTGATGATAAAACCGACTTCTGGTGACCAAATTGCAGGCTACAATTGCTTCATATTGACTGTCTTTGTTGATAGCTGATAAAAAAGGAGGCAGCTCACACCGTAGGAGAGGATATTACTTAACCAGCTGCCAAAATAATATCTGATGCATTATTTAGCCACAAGCAAACAAAATAAATTGGTGAAATACCATTATCAAACACAACGGTAAAGAGAAGAATCGATGTCAGATTTTGTAAAACAGAGCATGATAACAATTTTAAAGCAAAGTGAGTACTTTTCACTTCAGCTTGATGAAAGCACTGATGTAGCTGGTCTGGCTATTCTGTTAGCGTTTGTTAGGTTTGAATTTGATAGAAGGATAGAAGAAGAAATGCTCTCTTGTAAATCTTTGCCATCTACAGCAACGGTGCAAGAAATTTCCAAATGTCTGGATGGTTTTATACAAGAAAATGTAATAGAATGGTCAAAATGTGTTGAATTGACTACTGATGTTGTCCGTGCTATGTCTGGCATTTACTCAGATTTGATTGCCAGAGTTGGGGTAGTTGCCCCTGCTGTTCAGTGGACTCACTGTAGTTTGCACCGAGAAGCTCTTGTAGCTAAAGGTCTGAACGAAACCCTTAAAAAAGTGCTTAATGATGCAGTGAAAATAGTGAATTTCATTAAATCAAGACCTAAAAATGCTAGACTAGCCATGTTGTGTGACGAGATGGGCAGCGAGCAGATGTCACTTTTCCTGCATTGAGAAGAAGGGTGGCTATCACGAGCGAAAGTGCTGTCAAGATTATTTGAGCTTCGAAATGAACTGAGAATGTTTTTGTTGGAGGACGAAAGTGATGGAAATATATGAGCAGTTTCTTGGAAATATTAAATGACAAAAACTGGCTGATATGGCTTTCATATTTGGGTTACATATTCAATACTCTCAATACTCTCAATTTAATGCTGCAATGAAATGATGTCCGCAAGTTCTATGATCAAGATAAAATAGACGCAAGTCGAAATCTTGAAATGTGGTCCAGTAAAGTGGAAGACAGTTGTTTTGATCCCTTCGCAGTCCTGACTTCTTAGAAACGTGTGGAATCAAGGTTGACGAGGAAACTGCAACGGCAATGAAGAAGCATCTTGAAACGCCGGCCTTTGTTTCAGGTAATTACTGTCAGATGATTTTACTAATATACATTTAGATGTGGACCGTTTCCTATTAAAAATAAATTCATCATAAAATATGTTCTTGTTTTAGGAGTTACTTTCCAAAAATTCATTATGAATTGTTATGGATAATAAATTCGATTTTAGAGGACAACCTTAAGTAGCTAAAGCTGTCAGCATCTGAGGAAGACTCCCTGATACAACATTCATGTGATTCTTCTTAGAAATGTGAGTTTAAAGACTCAAACCTAATCCTATTTTGAATCAAGACAATGGGAGAATATCAAGTAATCCATATGTAATACAATTCAAAGCATTTTCTCTATCTTTTTGACAAAGTGAATGTTGTTTTCTAATTATGTTAGTTATGTTACATAGGTGTTCGAAGAGTCGCAAAGCAATAAGTTATTGAAAGATAACATTGTTTTAATAGCTTATCCACGAATAAGCCTAATTCTTCAACCTTGCAGTAAGTTGATTACTTCTATATATATATAATCATGGGAAATAGTGGGTAATTCCGCTGTAGAGCAACCGTAGACACGTGTTTCTGACTCCTTGGTCGTCATCAGTACGGTGTAGCCAAGGAAGAAGGTGGGATAATTTTGGAGATGTAAGCATAAACGGTAGACCATCAGCGACAGACCTCCATTTGTAGTATTTCAGTTGGAAGATCCTCGATTTCGAGGACACCAACCAACATCGCCACGAGGAAGACACATTGTCAACCTGCGTGCCAACCGACCCTGGAAAGTTAATCAATGGAAATAGTGCGGATTAATAAATTAGTCATGGAAAGTAGTGGGTAATTCCGCTGTAGAGCAACCGTAGACACGTGTTTCTGACTCCTTGGTCGTCATCATGTATGTATATATATATATATATAAATAAAAGGAATTATCGCGGATACATGAAATACAGGAAAGAGAAAATTATTGGGTAAATTCCGCTGTAGAGCAACCGTAGACACGTGCTTCTGACTCATTGGTCGTCATCGGTACGGTGTAGCCAAGGAATAAGGTGGGATAACCTTGGAGATGTATGCTATACGGAAGACCATCAGGAGACAGACTATCATTTGTAGCTTC
Organism: Amphimallon solstitiale; assembly: GCA_963170755.1. Taxonomy (NCBI): domain Eukaryota; kingdom Metazoa; phylum Arthropoda; class Insecta; order Coleoptera; family Scarabaeidae; genus Amphimallon; species Amphimallon solstitiale. The sequence goes on along the minus strand of OY720681.1, from coordinate 105,309,273 downwards.
AGTTAGAAGATCCTCAGTTTTGAGGACAACAACTAACGTCGCCACGAGGAAGACAATGTCAACCTGCGTGCCATCCGAGAACCCAGGAAAGATAAATAAAAGGAATTATCGCGGATACATGAAATGATGGTCTTCCGTATAGCATACATCTCCAAGGTTATCCCACCTTATTCCTTGGCTACACCGTACCGATGACGACCAATGAGTCAGAAACACGTGTCTACGGTTGCTCTACAGCGGAATTTACCCAATAATTTTCTCTTTCCTGTATTTCATGTATCCGCGATAATTCCTTTTATTTATCTTTCCTGGGTTCTCGGATGGCACGCAGGTTGACATTGTCTTCCTCGTGGCGACGTTAGTTGTCCTCAAAACTGAGGATCTTCTAACTGAAGCTACAAATGGTAGTCTGTCTCCTGATGGTCTTCCGTATAGCATACATCTCCAAGGTTATCCCACCTTATTCCTTGGCTACACCGTACCGATGACGACCAATGAGTCAGAAACACGTGTCTACGGTTGCTCTACAGCGGAATTTACCCAATAATTTTATCTTTCCTGTATTTCATGTATCCGCGATAATTCCTTTTATTTATCTTTCCTGGGATCTCGGATGGCACGCAGGTTGACATTGTCTTCCTCGTGGCGACGTTAGTTGTTGTCCTCAAAACTGAGGATCTTCTAACTGAAGCTACAAATGGTAGTCTGTCTCCTGATGGTCTTCCGAATAGCATACATCTCCAAGGTTATCCCACCTTATTCCTTGACTACACCGTACCGATGACGACAAATGAGTCAGAAACACGTGTCTACGGTTGCTCTACAGCGGAATTTACCCAATAATTTTCTCTTTCCTGTATTTCATGTATCCGCGATAATTCCTTTTATTTATCTTTCCTGGGTTCTCGGATGGCACGCAGGTTGACATTGTCTTCCTCGTGGCGACGTTAGTTGTTGTCCTCAAAACTGAGGATCTTCTAACTGAAGCTACAAATGGTAGTCTGTCTCCTGATGGTCTTCCGAATAGCATACATCTCCAAGGTTATCCCACCTTATTCCTTGGCTACACCGTACCGATGACGACCAATGAGTCAGAAACACGTGTCTACGGTTGCTCTACAGCGGAATTTACCCAATATATATATATATATACAGGGTTGCTCATTAGTGCGTCAAAGTCCAATGTAGGCGTTATTAAATAGTACTGAAGAAATTTATTTTATAAAAAGTGGCACAGTAACAAAAAACGCACATTTTCAAAATAATTTGAATTATACAGGGTGATGCGTTAAAATGGCACACATTCGATTTTTTTTTAAATGAAACACCCTGTATATATTTTGTTTTTCCTTATCTACTTCAATTTGTGTTTTCATCGATATCGGATTTTTTGGTTTTGGATGACGCATTGTTGAGTTATTAATGAAAATTATAAAAAAAAAATGGTCGCGACAATGTTTACCATAATAATTCTATGCGGTAGTATTACGATTATCTAAGACAAAATTATTTAGTAAGTATGCAGCCAAGGGATGTATTGAACCTACAAAATAATCAAACATTCATTTTATTATACAGGGTGTTTATTACGATGCAATAAATTTGTCTATCGTCAAAGAGCGTTTATTGATTTTTTTCTAGTGAAACACCCCGCATATTATTAAGTTTTTGGAATGATGCGTTAATTGCGCTTAATTTTTGTTAATAATGTCCTATACCCAAACCCAATAATTTCGGAGTTATTTTTAATTTTTCATTACAAACCGCTAAATTATTTGTTTTCGGTTCGATTTAGTGTACGGGGTAAACGATTTGACAAACAAAAACAAATAAACGACTAAAAGTATCAAACTGTAGTTTTGTTAGAAGCAATATTTATAATAAATTTTCAAAGTGACCCCCATTTTGAATAGAACACATTTGCAGCCTTGACAGAAAGGACCTATTTACGTGTTGCAACTTCTCAATGAAAATTGTTTCACAAGCACGTACTATACGTTGCCTCATATCGTCTGCTGTAGTTGGAGGTGTCTGGTATACAATATTTTTTATGTACCCCCATAGAAAAAAATCAAGTTTAGTCAAATCTGACGATCTAGGTGGCCAACTAATGGGACCACCGCGGCCGATCCATCTACCTTCGAATTCTTGATTCAAATAATGTCGGACATTTAGTGCAAAATGTGCTGGAGCACCGTCGTGCTGAAGCCAAATATTTTCTCTTAGAACTGGAGGAACGTTTTGCAGAAGCTGAGGCAAGTCATATTGCAAGAAATGCAAATATTGCGCACCATTTAAATGTCCGTGAAAGAAATGTGGTCCAATTATAAAGTTGCCCATAAAACCAGCCCAAACATTTATAGTCCATTGCTTCTACTTATCAATTGCTCTTAATATTCTTGGGTTGTCTATTGCATAATGATGAAGATTATGACGGTTTGGGCTACCACTCTGAGTAAAGGTCAATTCGGCAGTAAATAATACCTTTTGGAAGAAGTTAGGTGTTATCCTTTCAATTTCTAATCCCCATTCGCAAAACGTCCTTCTAGTCTCTAAATCAGGCCCCAATTTTTTGATGAAAGGAAATACTGTAGTGATGATATTAATTTTTCTTTTAAATCTTGCTAACAGTATTAGTTTCTGTTGATATTTTGGTCGAACTAGTAGAAGCCTCCTCAATTACTGATAACAAGACTTTCAATTTATCTTCGTCATTTGTCCTCTTTGTCCTTTCAAGCTGTTCTAATGAATCTTTCCTTAAGCCTTTTCAAACTTGTAACTGAAGGTTGTCTTCTGTCAGGATATCTTTGCGCATAAATTCGCTTGGTTAATAGACAATTCTTTTGGGCAGATCCCATAATGAAAATCATGTGAACGAGTTCGTTGCTTTTAAACTGCATATTGACTTAACTAAAACCCGTAATAATAATATGTAGCAAAAAACAAATGTACCCACTAATCCAATCAATAAATAACACTTAAACGCAGAAACTTAAGAAATCACTAATATTACACCTAATTAAAAATAAATAATTTTAATTTTGGATGTTTGTTGACGTTTATTTGTTTTTGTTTGTCAAATCGTTTACCCAGCACACTAAATCTAACTGAAAACAAATAATTTAGCGGTTTGTAATGAAAAATTAAAAATAACTCCGAAATTATTGGGTTTGGGTATAGGACATTATTAACAAAAATTAAGCGCAATTAACGCATCATTCCAAAAAATTTAATAATATACAGGGTGTTCCATTTGAAAAAAATCAGTAAACGCTCTTTGACGGCAGCCAAATTGATTGCATCGTAACAAACAGCCTGTATAATAAAATAAATGTTTGATTATTTTGTAGGTTGTACACATCCCTTGGCTGTAAACTTACTAAATAATTTTGTCTTAGATAATCGTAATACTACCGCATAGAATTATTATGGTATACATTGTCGCGACCATTTTTTTTATAATTTTTGTTAATAACTCAACAATGCGTCATCCAAAACCAAAACCCCAGATATCGATGCAAACACAAATTAAAGTAGAAAAACATAAGATATACAGGGTGTTTCATTTAAAAATAGAATTTCGAATGTGTGTCATTTTGACACATGACCCTCTATACTTCAAATTATTTTCAAAATGTGTGTTTTTTGTTACTGTGCCACTTTTTATAAAATAAATTTCTTCAGTACTATTTAATAATGCCTATATTGGACTTTGACGCACTAATGAGCAATCCTGTATACCGGATGTCCCAGCGTAGCGGAAAAGTCCAAAGCATCTAAAATGCAGATGGCGAATAATTTTTAATACAAACTTTGTAGATAATCATAAGCTCTACAATTTAACAATATTTTCATTTATACAGAGTGTTCGACAACGATGAACCAACACAAACTTATGTTTTTTTAAATAGAATGCTATGCATTTTTTTTATATTTTATGATATCGCTTGAAGGGCTGATTCAACTGTCATCAATTTGTTTAGTCGATTTTCAATTGTTTCTGAGATATGGCGATTTTTCATTAAAAATTGTACAACATTTGAAAAGTGCTATGAAATAACGATTGATGATGAAGTACCTATTATGGGTTCAATTAGTAGAGATATCTTTTCAGTACGTGAAATTAATGTTTATTTCAATAGCTCAACGCACGTTCTTTAGAATTACATACCATTTACTAAAGCTAAAAATTCTAAAAAAATTAAGTGAAACAATCTGTATATTTATATATCATTGAGAAGTACGTAAAATTTATTAATTAGAAATATATACTTTCTTCTACCTGTGGGCGATATTGCAAAAGTTATAGGATATTATATCTGAATAAACCCGATTACGACTTAAAAATATGAGTTGCTATGACTTGCACTACAACTATAACTAAAATTAATCGAAAAGAGTTACTTCTATTTTCCTTTTACAAATAAGTAATTTTTATTAAAATTTTAAAACTCATGAGAAGTTTGGAAGTTCATGAATTAGCAATAATATGAAACCGCAGACGCTGTATGTCAAAAATGGTTTAAATGTTAAACTTAGATTTATAGCTACAGTTTAAGGGCAATAAGTACATGAATTTACCCATGTTTTGGGCAAAGTGATTGTTTGCTGGCACAAAGATATACAACCAAAAATATCCAAAATATGGGGCTGCAATCGATGAGTGCTTTTCAAAAATTGTCAACAATTAACTATCTACAGTCCTTGATGTTAGCAAAACCTTTATTAAGAGAACCTTAAAAAAGATTTTTGCTTTGTTATATGATAACTTATAATTACTGTAATGCTTGAAGATAGTAACTTATGCGAAAGTTATAGAAGTTTTCAATACCATACATTTGAATACTTGTATTGAGAGTTTGCTTTTCAAGTGAAGTTATCAATTTGAAAAAATTAATCAGAAAAAATTAATCATTTTTATGAAGTCATCGTAAACTATGATTACGATTACCAGTTTAAAAAAAACATAAGTTTATGTTATACCATTATAATTAGGTGTGCCATGAATTTTGAACTAAAGCTATTGAATTCTATATAAGAATTACCAACACATACCATATCTGTATTAGTTCCGTCTTCATTGAAATTGTTACGAAGATATGTATAATTAAAATTTTTGGCAATTTAAAATTTTCTTGAAATGTCTACAAAAGTTGACAATAAATGTTAAATCTGAAAATGCCATCAAATACTCCACAAATTTAGGCGTAACTTTGCCAACTTAACCGATTCTGGATATTCGACATTAAGAAAGTTACCCATAGAGGGAAATAGAAAATGGGTATTCTGTATAATAGGAATACGTCAAATTTATACAGAAATGGGGGAGTCCTTATTTGCCATCCTAGTAGTTGTGTTTCTCTAGTAATTAGGGGATCTCTTAGTTTTCCATAAGATAATCCAACACTGATCTTAAGATTAAAATATGCGAAAAAAATGCAAGAGCTTTGTCTTATTAGAGTCGAACAACTTTATTATAAAAATAAAATATTTGTTTTAATACACTTATAAAAATGCACTTAAATCTAAGTTATGTATTTAAATAATATACATATACTATCATAACTTCTCAAACAAATTAGGTTGGTGACCAGGTATTCCTACCGCTGCTTGGCTTAAGTTCGTTAATATATTTCTGCATCAACAACGGGGTGCACCTAGAAATATATATAAATATACATAACATATTGAAAACTGTATAGTTTCATAAATATGAATAAATTTAATTCCGATTGATTTTGAATATTTAAATTTGTTCAACAATTTTTAATAAGACGCTGACAAAAAAATAATTTGGTATTGTACCTACAAGCACATAAGCCTGAAAAACAGTATAGATGTAAAATATTTATAAAGGAAACTGTCGATACTTTAAACAAAGAAGTCGATACATTTACGCCAATGTAAAAAAAAAAATTAATGTATTTATTAAAAAGATTAATATCTTATTCTGCAATACACAGCTATGGAATCTATTTTATTATAAAAGAATTCAGAAAATCAAAAAAAGATGAATACTGAAATGTAATGTCGATTAATTATGAAACAAGGAAAGGATTTAAGATTGGTTACAAGATCGACTAAACGATTTTTATACTGTTGTCTATTTACATTTGTTTAAAAATAAAACGACATTTTTGGCGCCCAACGCAGGGAAACTTTTTTTTATTTTCGAACCTAGTTCTTAATGAGATTAAGAAGTGCTAGTAAGAAGAACAAAAATCAAAGTGATATTGAAATAATTAATACTGATTCAAATGCTATGCAAGTATCAAAAGTATTAGATAATATATCAGATAAAATTAAGTAAGAATATAGACGAACGTATATTTAACATAGGAGATTAAGTTATCTTTTGCTGATAAAATTATCTATGATTGTAGTCAAAATTGCTTTATTAAATTAATTTATAAAAAATAACCAAAAAGAATGCTTCTATATTACCGTGGTGATGATGCGGTGGTTTATGGTGGGCCGGTGGACAATCGTGATGCGGTGGTTTATGGTGGGCCGGTGGACAATCGTGATGCGGAGGATGACATCCAGAGGGTGATGGCGGACAATGTTGTGGTCCATGATCAGGCGGACAATGTGGATGATGCGGTGGGTGGTGATGCGTTGAATGATGTGGCGGCCCACAAGGTTTATGACATGGCGGTGGAGACATTTTGCTCACGTATTAATGCAACTGCAATAACTAAATGTCTTTGACAAACTGGTAATGCAATCGAAGAAAATACACTATTTATAACCAGATGCGGAAGTGATATCTGGTCACCTAATCGCATTTTTGCCGAACACTATCAGTGACGAAATTCATAGAAGTTAAAAATACTCATGTGGTAAAGGATTCTAAATATAATTATTATTTTTTCGAAAGTTGATTAATAGTACCGCACGTTCGCCTTCTAATAAAATCTAATCGAATTTTTACATCGTATCGTTATCACTGTGAATTATGAAAAATTAAATTTGGAAACTACGGACAATTCCTTTACATGCATTATTTGTAATTATAAATAATTACTGCATTTTAAATGAAGGACATTTGAAATTGCTGGTTTTATAAGTGAATATTTAATGAAATATTCATGATTGTGTTTGACACACATAAATATATGTTTAAATATATTTTAATAATAAAACTTATAATTGCTTTAAGTTGATATTAAAATACTCAGCATTTTTGATAACCATCGTGTATTATATTTAATACGCGGATCGTATTTCTAAAGCAATCTACATATACGTATCAAGAACATAATAATAATTTATTGAGAAATAAGTCGTAACTTTTATACAGGGTGTTATAGATTAAGTCGGCACTATTGCTAACTTTGTTATTAATGAAGCTACAGTATCGGTTAAATTAGCAATGTAGTAGTATTTTTATCGTGAAGAATGATGGCAGAACCGAAAAGACAGTTGAATTACTAATTTTCGCGCTATTTACAAAAGTTACTTTTTTTTTAAATGGAACACCCAGTATATTTTTGCATATATTGAAAGAAGGAATTATTTTAAAAAAGAAAGCTTTCATACATTATTGCCAAAAAATGAAATCTGCGGCAGTTATCCACTATTTTGTACAGCAATTCATATCAATAAATCAAGATGGCCATGAAAAAGAAAACAGCAAGTATTAAACAAGCATTGTGTATTATGTAGGTATATTTATTATAATAGATGTTCGAAGACATCACCGATTTGTCCAATACAATACATCCAATAAGAAAAACAGCTAATATTAAGTAAGCACTGTGCATTATAATAGATGTTCGAAGACATTTAGGAATATTTTTGGATTACCTGGACGTGGCTACTCTGCAACATATACATTTTCAACAAGATGTAGCACCAGCGCATAATCATCGCGAAGTACAAAATTTTTTGAGCGAAATGTTTTGGAATAAGTGGATAGGTAAGAATGGACCAATTCAGTGGTCACGGTCCGCGGATCTAAATCCTATAGACTTTTATTCTTGGAGATACATATTTAAAAAATGAAATTTACAAATGAAGATACGAAAACGTTGTAGGACTGCAAAATAAAATAATTACTATTGCTAATAACATAGACACAAGATCGATTTTAAAAGTAACTCGCAATGTACATAAACGAATTCGGAAGGGTACTTCCTTCTTTCAATATATGCGAAAATATACTGGGTGTTACACTCAAAAAAAAAGTTACTTTTGTAAATAGCGCGAAAATTAGAAATTCAACTGTCTATTTGGTTCTGCCATCATTGTTCACGATAAAAATACTACTACTTTGCTTATTTAACCGATACTGTAGCTTTATTAATAACAAAGTTAGCAATAGTGCCGACTTAATTTATAATACCCTGTGTATATATTCAATTATTAATGTATATTACTTCATATTTTGATTCAGTATATTAGCACATAACCATCGACAATATTTTGTTAAGGTTATGAATTATTATTTAGGTTTGACTATTTACAAATAAATTCAATATGTTTTAAAGTTCGGACGACCTGCTCACTAATTTACTATGCCAGTTGACTAGGGAGTATCTATTTAATTCGTAAGTATAAAATTCTAATTGAAAACGGCAAAGAAATGTTAGACAGACATTATGTTTTGTGGGAAATGCAAAGTACATTTATGTAAGAAAAAATGTTTTTTTGATTATGATGTGTAATTTAAGAGTAAGTAGATATTAGTATACTTTAGTTTTGTTTTCGTTTTTATATCTGATACACATAATGTACTCGAATGGACTTGACAAAAAATATACAATTGTTTAAAATAAAGAACTAAATAAATTATATACAAAATATAGTTAACGAGATCTATCTTTTATATAATTGTATAACATATATAAAAATTACGACTTATTTCTCAATAAATTATTATTATGTTCTTGATACGTACATGTAGATTGCTTTAGAAATACGATCCGCGTATTAAATATAATGCACGATGGTTATCAAAAATACTGAGTATTTTAATATCAACTTATTAGTTTTATTATAAAATATATTTAAACATATATTTATGTGTGTCAAACACAATCATGAATATTTCATTAAATATTCACTTATAAAACCAGCAATTTCAAATGTCCTACATTTAAAATGCAGTAATTATTTATAATTACAAATAATGCATGTAAAGGAATTGTCCATAGTTTCCAAATTTAATTTTTCATAATTCAGAGTGATAACGATACGATGTAAAAATTCGATTAGATTTTATTAGAAGGCGAACGTGCGGTACTATTAATCAACTTTCCAAAAAATAATAATTATATTTAGAATCCTTTACCACATGAGTATTTTTAACTTCTATGAATTTCGTTACTGATAGTGTTCGGCAAAAATGCGATTAGGTGACCAGATATCACTTCCGCATCTGGTTATAAATAGTGTATTTTCTTTGATTGCATTACCAGTTAGTCAAAGACATTTAGTTATTGCAGTTGCATTAATACGTGAGCAAAATGTCTCCGCCGCCATGTCATAAACCTTGTGGGCCGCCACATCATTCAACGCATCAACACCCACCGCATCATGCACATTGTCCGCCTGATCATGGACCACCACATTGTCCGCCATCACCCTCTGGATGTCATCCTCCGCATCACGATTGTCCACCGGCCCACCATAAACCACCGCATCACGATTGTCCACTGGCCCACCATAAACCACCGCATCATCACCACGGTAATATAGAAGCATTCTTTTTGGTTATTTTTTATAAATTAATTTAATAAAGCAATTTTGACTACAATCATAGATAATTTTATCAGCAAAAGATAACTTAATCTCCTATGTTAAATATACGTTCGTCTATATTCTTACTTAATTTTATCTGATATATTATCTAATACTTTTGATACTTGCATAGCATTTGAATCAGCATTAATTATTTCAATATCACTTTGATTTTTGTTCTTCTTACTAGCACTTCTTAATCTCATTAAGAACTAGGTTCGAAAATAAAAAAAAGTTTCCCTGCGTTGGGCGCCAAAAATGTCGTTTTATTTTTAAACAAATGTAAATAGACAACAGTATAGAAATCGTTTAGTCGATCTTGTAACCAATCTTGAATCCTTTCCTTGTTTCATAATTAATCGACATTACATTTCAGTATTCATCTTTTTTTGATTTTCTGAATTCTTTTATAATAAAATAGATTCCATAGCAGTGTATTGCAGAATAAGATATTAATCTTTTTAATAAATACATCAATTTATATTTTTTACATTGGCGTAAATGTATTGACTCCTTTGTTTAAAGTATCGACAGTTTCCTTTATAAATATTTTACTTCTATACTGTTTTTCAGGCTTATGTGCTTGTAGGTAAAATACCAAATTAATTTTTTGTCAGCGTCTTATTAAAAATTGTTGAAAAAATTTAAATATTCAAAATAAATCGGAATTAAATTTATTCATATTTATGAAACTATATAGTTTTCAATATGTTATGTATATTTATATATATTTCTAGGTGCACCCCGTTGTTAATACAGAAATATATTAACGAACTTAAGCCAAGCAGCGGTAGGAATACCTGGTCACCAACCTAATTTGTTTGAGAAGTTATGATAGTATATGTATATTATTTAAATACATAACTTAGATTTAAGTGCATTTTTATAAGTGTATTAAAACAAATATTTTATTTTTATAATAAAGTTGTTCGACTCTAATAAGACAAAGCTCTTGCATTTTTTTCGCATATTTTAATCTTAAGATCAGTGTTGGATTATCTTATGGAAAACTAAGAGATCCCCTAATTACTAGAGAAACACAACTACTAGGATGGCAAATAAGGACTCCCCCATTTTTGTATAAATTTGACGTATTCCTATTATACAGAATACCCATTTTCTATTTCCCTCTATGGGTAACTTTCTTAATGTCGAATATCCAGAATCGGTTAAGTTGGCTAAGTTACTCCTAAATTTGTGGAGTATTTGATGGCATTTTCAGATTTAACATTTATTGTCAACTTTTATAGACATTTCAAGAAAATTTTAAATTGCCAAAAATTTTAGTTATACATATCTTCGTAACAATTTCAATGAAGACGGAACTAATACAGATATGGTATGTGTTGGCAATTCTTATATAGAATTTAATAACCTTAGTTATAAATTCATAGCACACTCAATTATAATGGTATAACATAAACTTATGTTTTTTTAGACTGGCAATCGTAATCATAGTTTACGATGACTTCATAAAAATGATTATTTTTTTCTGATTTCATTATTTCATCATTTCGCGAATCAACACTCTGTATAGTTTTAGACTTATTACAGCGGTAACATGAATCCGGACTTACCTTGCTGTTAGAAGACAACACCGAGATCGACCTTGTCAACGTAAATCTATACCGCTTCGATTACATCCTGTCTGTCCATTCAATGAGTCCAACGAAAGTTGATCGAACGGGCAGAATTTGCAAATTCAGTGAGGTAAAGAGGGACTCGGTATTACCGAGGTAATAAAGGAAAGAGCTACCGAAAAGGAAGGAGAATTATAAGTATCCTTCCGCAAGGTGGATCACTTGTGATCCTTCATAATGTTTCTTATAGTGATCCTCCACTTTGTTATTAGTGTGTAATAAATATATTTGGTGAACAAGTATAACGTTGATAATGAATTTCGCTAGCGTCCGCACTATTTCTATTAGTAGCATAATAACAAAAAAGCCATATCATCTTTTTCCTCGTTTGAATACATTTTTGCACAAATATTTTATAGAAAAGAATACAAAATACTTAACCTTTAATATAGTAATAATAATAATGAACTTTATCGTCCAACAAACATAATCCCTTTTCAGGACAAAACAATAATTATAGTATGGTACAATGCAAACAAAAATATCATCATATTTTCTAGAACAAAATATTGTATAAAGCATAAAGGACTAAGCTAAATATTTTCGCAACATATCAGAATATATTACATAGTATTGTAACCATCAACCACTCTACTGACTCTACCTAAAGTTAGGTACGTAGTGACTACTAAAATTACCAATAATTTAGCAAAGTCCAAGCGAGAATCAAATAACACACCCAGATCTTTAATGTTGGCCTGTCTAGCTATAATTACTAAGTCCAGAGTAATTAAATAAGAACGGTTTGTTAATTCTTGAGAATGTCACAACTGCTCATTTATTAATGCACATCCTAGTTTTGTTTACCTGACACCAGTTGTTAATAATTGTAATTTTGTTTTGTAATTGATGGCAATCGGACAAGTTGTTAATTTTCGAGAATATTTTCAATTCATCAGCGTAAGCAGGTACACCGCAATCCAATCCTTTTAATCGATCATTAATGTACACATTGAATAATAAAGGCCCTAGATTGGATTATTGGATAGCGTTTGAATCAGTATTAATTATTTCAATATCACTTTGATTTTTGGTTTTTTTACTAGCACTTTTTCATCTCATTAAGAACTAGGCTCGAAAATAAAAAATGTTTCTCTGCGTTGGGCGCCAGAACTGTAGTTTTATTTTTTAACAAATGCAAATAGACAATATGTAGATATAACACTCAAAAGAACATTATATGAGTCATGAGTAATTATTCATAAGTTTTTTGAATTACTGTTTGCTACGGCCACATACAACGTCGCATTTAAAGATATTAAAACCAATTTTTAAATCAAGGTAAATCTCAATTCATTTAGGCAGAGAGTGCGCTGTGAGATGATGGTGGGGGAAGGAGATTCGCAGGGCCAACTAACTCAGTCGCAGACGGCGTGACGGTTCAAGGAACTTAAGTGAAACGTCGGTTGGCGGCGACGCTAGCGACGTTGACCGGGCACCAGGACACTTGTTACACTAAGTAACCTACCTGCGTCTCTTAAGCATCCGTCACTGGCTGTGTCCCTCCAGTGAGAAAAGTATCACAGAACCACTCCGCATATACAGCCCAGCAATACAAAACCATTTAGGAGCTATTTACGGCAAAATGGTAATAGTAAGTTAAAATATCCAGAACGAAGTAAATAAAAGTCAGGCATCAGTTCAAGAAAATGGTGGTGATTTATTGGCTAACACAGTTATAAAAAAACAAAATATCGTCAAGGTTTAGTTAATGGGCGTTTATCTATTAAAAAAAAAAAGATAAATAATATAGCTTATATAAATTACTGTCCTACGACAGCGTCAGACTAGCAAACGAAACGTTTCATTGCCTCACATTCCTTCGTACAGGCAAGTTATTATAAAAAAGAAATAATTAAAAAAAAATTATAAATGCAAAATGAAGCCAACCAGAAAATTTACTAAACTGGGGGTCGTTAGAGTAAACGAACAAACCCAAAATACTTAACTAAACTTCATTTAATCAATTAAAATTTAAGTGAGCTAATCGTAACCTTTAGTACGAACAATATCAGGTATGCGCAAAGCATCCACTGAGCGATATTAAGATATGACAAAAAAACGTGTAAGTACAATAATTATACTAGAAAAAAAAACTGCCAACAGTGTATCAAAACCTCCCAATCTGTTCGGTTTCGAACTGTGCTCGGACCAAAAATATCTCTGACACCCCCTGTATATAACAGAGTCCAATAACAGAGTAAACTACTGTGAAAAGGCAAATTAAATGTCACAGCACAGAACGAAATGAACGTACAAGGATTCACTGAAACTACATTGACTGTTAAGTCTTAAGATTTACTAAACGTTAAAATACTACTAGATTTACTTCGTCTAATTCAAAATGAAATCACTAAATAACAATTAAAATATTCGACCATTAGTCGAGAGACAACTGCTCAAAAGTAATAGTTTTGCAATACTTGCTGCGCATCCTGTCACAGATGACTGATGTGGAAGATCACCAGGACCCTTAGGAATAGGTAGCCACACAACAGGTTCAATATTCGATGTTCAGGAACTGCATTAATTATGGAGCATCAAAACAATCACAAACGTACATAGGTTGGGTTAACAGAACTGGGTGCTGTTCTACCAGTTAATTTTCATACCCCAACTTAACTTCCTAAAAATGGTGGAGAAAAAAAAATCGAAGAATTAACGCTCGGCAAATTAAAAAAAGATTCCTTAGACTTACCCTCAAGGGGAAAACGAAATATACCAAATATTCGAGGACATCATAAGCACAAATTGGCCAACAACAATAAGCCCCGTACAATAAGCACGTGGTTTAACGATAAATATTCAGATGCCGCATTCGGCGCACATCTACTCAAAATTCTTCGGAAAACAAGATAATTTCCACTATCGTAACTCGTCAAAGCTGCATACGCATCAGTATATTCTCAAAATATACAAAATAAATTACAAAGTTACATAGTTTGCACTAGATGTTTCACGAATAAAGGTTGACTAACAAGTGACCATTCTGGAAACGGCACCTCCATTCTGCTACGTCAAGCAACAGCAAAGCGGAAACACAAAATTCAAAATGGCGCGGGAAAATTTAAAATGTTACGAACACAATTCCCAAATGCGTTAAATAATTCCACTGTAACGACGCTAAATTAAAAGACACGAGCATATACACAACTTTCGTATAACGGCAGATATAATTCAAAACACACTTTCCTGAAAATTAATTCTACGATCCACATTATGGAGAAAAGTAACTCCAACGTGTAGTAGGTTGGCGCCCTGCGATTCAGATTACACTGACTAGGTACGATGGCGTTGCACTGACAGCAACCAAAACAATACCGACAAAATACATAGGTCAATACAACAAAGCTTAAGCACGGTATGCTAATCATCAAAAACAATTCTGTGGTTAATATTTGTAAAATTTTAGCGAGAAATATCAGCTGTTCACAGAGGTTAACAAAAGTGTACCCCCGTGCGAAAGACGCATAGATACGTAACTATGAGAACCACAAGGCATGTCCATGCTTCCACAATGACCGAATAAAGAAGTTCTGAAAATAAACATGATCCCAGGACGTTAAACATTTGATATTACACAGTAATCGAAATGAAAGTTTAGAAACGTTAGAGAAAGCATAACCAAAACAAGCAAAAATATAGCACGTAATGCTAATATATATCACGCAGGTAGGTCGTAGAAGCTAAACATTATGCAATAGTACACAGATTTACATAGTCCCTAATTTACTCGGAAAGTATAAGTTCCACCACTGTCAATACGTAAATCATTACACAAGCTAATATTTCGTAACTTGAGTACTGATAGCCAACAAATATGCATAGGGCTCGGTCAATTAGACAAGACGTACGTTCTAATTACGTCAGTTCACACCGAAATATACGAGGGGTGCTCGCATAACGAAATTTCTCAGTTAAATGTCGCGGAAAATCTAAAGATAAAACGAGATCTTAAAAAAACGCAATTTAGGGCGTAACATGTTATTCGAATTACTGCTTCTGTACTGTCTTCACACAACCGTATAAAAATCGTTAAGTCGATCTTGTAACCAATCTTGAATCCTTTCTTTGTGTCATAATTAATCGAGAGTACATTTCTGTATTCATCTTTTTCTTGATTTTCTGATTTCTTTTATAACAACCTAGATTCCATAGCTGTGTATCACAGACTAAGATATTAATCTTTTTAATAAATATATTAATTTATTTTTTCTGCATTGGCGTATGTTAAATTTTTCCATATTCTTGAAACTATATAGTTCTCAATGTTATGAATGTACACTCTAGGTCCACGCCGTTGTTGATGCAGAAATATATTGACGAACTAAGCCAAGCAGCGGTAGGACTACATGGTCATCAACCTAATTTGTTTGAGAAGTTATCATCGTATATTATTTAACTACATAACTTAGATTTAAGTGCATTTTTATAAGTATATTAAAAAAAATTAGTTTTATAATAAAGTTGTTCGACTCTAATAAGACAAAACTCTTGCATTTTTTTCGCATATTTTAATTTTAAGATCAGTGCTAGATTATCTTATGGAAAACTAAGAGATCCCCTAATAATTAGAGATATACAATTGCTAGAATGGCACATAAGCACTTCCCCATTTCTGTATATATTTGACGTATTCCTATTATACAGGATGCCCATTTTCTGTCTCCCTCTATGGGGTAACTTTCTTAATGTCGAATATCCAGAATCGGTTAAGTTAGCAAAGTTACTCCTAAATTTGTGGAGTATTTGATGGCAAGAAGATAAGATAACTCTAAAATAATAAAAGAAGTAAGTAAGTAAATCAAATATCTAACAAATTACAATAAATGACACTTAATTGGTTAACATCAGTTTTAAAATTAATGGCATTTTCTTCTTTGAAAGAAATTACAAAACCAGACTGCTTTTGGAAATGATCAGTATAAAAACGAGTAAAAATGCTATTAATTTTAAAACTGATGTTAACCAATTAAATGTCATTTATTCTAATTTGTTAGATATTTGATTTACTTACTTACTTCTTTTATCATTTGACAGTTATTTTACTTACTTCCTTTTTATTGTTTTGAACTAAAAATAGCATAAATGATCGCTGTACTTTTTATAAGGTTTCTCTGTTGTGTTTTATCTTCGGTGTGTTTTTCCTCCTTCAGTTTATCATGTTATTTTAATTATTACTATACATGTGCAAGTCGCCTAACAATAACTTTTGATCTAAGTACTTACTAGTGTATTTCTTTTACTTTCTTATACGTAGTATAATAAGGAAGTATTGTGATGATGAAAATTTTCGACCTCGAGATTTTTGCAGATGTCCACGTTTTGAAGTCCCCTGATACCGAAAAAGTGGTTTTTAAAAAATATCTGTGTGTCTGTCTGTGTGTTTGTGTGTGTGTCTGTGTGTGTGGCTGTGTGTATGGCTGTGTGTGTGTGTGTGACCACGATAGCGGTCAAACCGCTGGAGATATCAATTCCAAATTTTGTATTTACGTGTATAATCTCACTCTTGAGATCTGATTAGTTTTTCAGTAAAATCGGTAGACCGGAAGTAGCAGTTTACTTCGGCGAAAAAATCGAATTTTGCCAATATTTCGTCAACTACTAAGTTTAAACAAATTTATAAAGAATTCATATATAGTTAAAATTTAAATTAAGAATAATTTTATTTAAAAAGTTTTTCGAAATTCCTACCGGAAGTAGGTCTTTTACTCTTATCGACAATCAGTTTTTTGGGAATATTTCGCAAGTCATGCTTTTTAGACAAGTACGTTACGGATATAAAAGTATTTAGAACATGATTTTCAATATTTTTTGTATAAAAAAAATTTCAAAATTCAGACCGGAAGTACCACTTTTACTCTTATCGAATAGCGATTTTTTGCAAATATGTCGTAAGTTATGCATTCTATATATATTTATCAAGAGTACAAAAGTATTTAAAATTGGATTCGCAATATTTTTTGTATATATGAAATTTTAAAATTCGGACCGGTAGTAGCACTTTTACTCTTAGCGAGGAGCACTTTTTTTGATAATATATTGCAAAGTATGCATTCTATAGAGATTTATTAAGAGAATAGAAGTACTTGGAATAGGATTTTGAATAATTTTTGTAAAAAAAATTCTTAAAATTATATAATTTGAAACGTTCATACGTATAAGAAAGTCGTGTGGTGGCCACACCTCATTTTTTTATTTCTTGTAATGTGATTTATATTAACTTTAGCAAATGCTCCTGAAGAAGTTGCAAATACAAGGCAACGAAATATAAAGTGATTTATATTATTATATTGTAGTATCAGGATAGTTTCTTGGGTAAGGCAGTCAAAGGGCAATTAAAAACGTGACTCTTTTTTAAAAACCAAGCTTTCGGTCTTTAATTAAAACCTTCATCAGGGCTGTTGATAATTACATACAAAAGAAAAAAAATGTTTAATAAACATATCACAATTACAGAAAGTAATCCCACAAAATACTCACAATTCAAATGAGATTGTATACAGAAAGTAGCATCTTTGTGTTTCTTAAGTGTAATGACAATGGTCACAATTTAAAATAATCACAATTTAAAATAAAACAATGTTAAAAACAATAAAACAATTATTGTTGTTGGTGTTGGTGTTATCGGCCAAAAGGTATTTTTGTTGAACGATTTGTAATCGTGATGTACTAAATAAGGTTATACGTTTTGTTAAGCAAGGATATCTGAGCTGTTACCAATACCATCTAGTATATAGAGTTTGGTCGTCATTCAGCTTGGCGTTTTGCCTCCGATATACAGGGTGTTTCATATATTTAATTTTTTTTTGTGTTGCAATTTAGCGATCAAGTTGCTCGACAACCAAAGTTTTAGTAATAATAGTGTTTCATATTTATTTAGCCTCAATTAACATAATTTTCCTGAACTAGTTAAGTCAAACCTTTGTATTTTATCTTTCCATTGAATTTTGTGTTTTTTTTTTTTTGTTATAAATCTGGATAGGACTGCTCACACTTTAGTGATATTTATATTTAATGTTATTCAAACACAATGTTTTATTTAATGTTCCATTTGGTTAAGCGTCCTATTTGTTTGACAATTTAAGCAGTTATTTTAGAAACTCTGGTAATGTATTTCATTTATAGACTTGGAAGTCATTTTATTAATTTAGGGTAATTATTTTTCATAGAGTGAAGCTGTTTGTTGCTGTAATGCAAGCATTTTGTTTTAACTCTCATCTTCCGTCAAATCATTACCTATGCTTATATTATTAATCAGGTAAAATAAGTTATTCAAATACGTATCAACATTCTAATTAGTTTTGTAAAAGACTTTAATTATTTATTATTCCTGTATAGTATGCTATCCACTTTATTTAGTTATCCAGTAAAATATAACCTCTTATTTTCAGTGATGGCAAGCACGGGAATCTTCATTGTTTAATAATAATAGGTTTTAATCACACTCTTGTCGTTTGTGTGTATGTACAGTGCATCGTCATCCACTTCCCTGTGTAAAATTAAATGAATTTTGTATACGAGTATATGTAACGTCAAATCGAGAGAGATGTTCCGTAAAATATTCAGTGTAATGAGGTATTCCCCGACTGCAGTACGAATACAGACGTCAGGGTCTATTATACGCGGAATGATGTATATTCACGTAATTGATGAGTATGCAGAACATGAACAAGAAACCCTATTAGTATATATCGTGTAAGTACCACGGTTGCGCTTTCGAGAAAATTAGTCTTCCCTGTTGATAATAACAAGGAAACAAAGACCGTTTTACACGATTGAAAGATGCAGACATCGTTGACGGGAAATCCACGAAATACGGAAAATTAATATGATCAGATTGCATGATGAAGTGTTTTATTTTATATTATTGGTTATGTATTTTCAGAAAAATTATAGATCATATTGCTCAAGATATGAAAGTCCTTTATGTGCTTCCGCATCTGGGGTAATTGTATAATGTAACAGCAAGCGTGCCCCAGGGCTCTATACTTAGACCGCTGCTCTTTTCTATTTACACTTTGTACTTTCCAACTATATTAAATTCATGTAGCTGCCATTTTTGCACAGCTTCACACTTAATTTTCGGTGAATGATGGTGAGCAGGCTATAAAATTAATTTTTCAGAGAAACAGTTCTTGAAACTCAACTCAGCAAAGAATGTTGTGACTGTCTTTGGTGGACGTCATGCTTTGGAATTGGATGATGTTTCCATTAAAATTGGCTTATGAGGTTTTGCCATTCGCTGTTGAGTCTGACTTATGATAGTGGTTTGTGTTTCTCGTTCCGTGTTGGTAATTTGTGAAGACCTGAATACCCTAGACTGAGAATCTTATACTGCAATAGACACATGTCTAATGGGATGGTTAAAGTGCTTCTATGTGTCACTTTAGTGTTATAGATTTTTAATCACTGCTGTTTTGTATATGGTCCTTGTTTAACAATGGTTAATATTAGCAGCATCCAGAAGTTGCAAAAATCATCAAATGCTCGCGCTTTACTTGCGGAATAAGAAGGCTTGAGAGGGTCTTCTATACTCCCTCATGGATGTTTGGTTAGACATGCTTGACCGTTGGGCCCTTTATGCGTTGCATTTTTATTATTTTAATTGCTAATTTGACCCGTCCTTATCTCTCCCAGAGAATTACCTTTAGAACGACTATCCACAATATAAATATATTCGTGAAGTTAATGTTAGCCGAGATCTCAACGAATTAATATAAATCTTGAGCTCACTTGGTTTTTACTTGATGTAAATTCATTTTCAATTTGAAATAAAATAAATGTTTAATTACCAAAATCGAATATTCAACCTTCAAAGCTAAAGTGTAGTGAAACAGCTGTCGTTGGTAATTAAATATAGTGCAAATCTAAAACATTTGTTGTTTTGTTTCAAATTAAAGTAAAATTAATTGAATATTAGGATTATTTAATTTAGAATGAGAACACCTCTATATATTTATAACAATGTTTATTGTGTCGCCAAATTAGGCATATACAGGGTGTACCACCTAAAACTCCAAGGTCAAATATCCCGGAAACCGATAAAGGTATTTGAATTTTGTAAAAAGTAATTACTAAAGAATGTGATTGACTATAGTTTGCTTTCACAATTGTGTTTTATTATGTGAAGATATAGATGGCGCTGCGATGAAAAGAATTTTTTTGATCGCCACAATCTTCATTTGTTTTTTATTTGAAAGAGTATTAAAATTAATGTAAATTTTATTATTTGTGTTAGTTTCCAAACTTTAACGGTTTCATAGATATTCGTGTTTAAAGAAAGTAAGAGTAATTTTAAAGTTTTGTCTTTATTATGTTTAATAATTAAAAGGATCAAATATAGCTAACAAAGATGTTCAAAATTGTTGCCTTCTTGAGTGTTACGTAACGTATATCGCCTTATTAGTTCTCTTCCGCAAACATTTAACAATGTATTTCTACTAATTTTTTTGAACACTTGCATAAATTTTATTATAAAGGTCGCCCATATCTGTTATGGGTTCCTTGTAAACTTCAGCTTTCAAGTAACCCCACAAAATAAATCTAAGGCCTGTATGAGACGATGCTAAATTTTACAGAAAATTTCCATGTAAATTATAACGAAAATTTTCTGCTTTAATTTAGCATACAATTTTGATATGATTGCACTACTCCTGTATGACACGTATGCATTATTACATATCAAATTTAGCACACACATATGCCTAATATATGATGTAGTGACGTAATTTTAGTGTTATCGTAATTTAAAGGTTGGTTGCCCTTCGAGAAATTAGTTCTAAATTCTTTGATTCATTAGGATACACAGTGAACCTTTATACTCATCTTCTCCTGCAACACTTTTTTGAGACTCCTTATATTTTCTATGTTCATTTCAGAAATTAGTTCTTAGACCACGAAATTTGGCAATTTATTTTTGGGTTAGTTTGATTTAGATAAATTTATCGTCAATTGCAATTTTATCCCCATTTTATTCTATTGCGCAGTTTTTCACGCAGATTTCTCACAGAAATTAGAACCAACTCTAAATAATTTAGCCGCTAAATTTCGCATGAAATATTGCAAGCACTTTTCTGTTTTACACGTTGCTAAATTTCAAAAATAAAATGTACTTGAAAATTTTCTGTAAAATTTAGCATCGTCTCATACATGCCTAACGATGTTAGATTCGGCGAACGAGCTGGCCACCTAAGGACGCCATTAGTACCAATCCAACGACGTGGGAACGTTTGATTAAAATAGTCAGTAACTATGTTGGCATTATGAGCAGGTGCCCCGTCTTGATGTAACCACATATTATTTCGCAGTTCTATAGGTACATATTCCAAAAGTAGTGGTAACTCATTTTGCAGTAAATGTAAGTAGCGCACTCCAGTTAATGTTTCATGATAAAAGTGGGGGCCTAAGATATATACGTTCAAAATGCCATGAGTTTGTTTACTTTTCTTTGTAAACACTTTGGACAAGTCAGATAGACAACTACAACACTAGATAACAATTTTAATGAAATGAATATAAAAACACAAAATTGTTTTATAGATGTTAAAGGCCCAATACATTTTACTATCTTCAGATCAATATGATTACGTCATCTAGCCAGCAGATATTTACAAAATCTCATATTACATAATGTAAAAAACTTGAGCTAAAAGACAATGCTATTTACTTACACCTGTTCCGATAAAACGTTCGTTAAGTAAATATTTGTGACTGAGCTTTGGAAATTTAACATTAATAAACGTACGGTAAACCTACCTTATTAATTATGACAACGATATTTAAAACTACCGGTAGTTTCGCATATAGATACCTAATACCAAGCTTGAGATGATAGTTTCGTACAAAATATGTGCACGTATTAAATTTTGTTTTAGGCCATATCATGCACACAAATGCTTTTGTACGTGTCGGAAATTTTGTGGTGCACTATAAATTATGTAACAGGTAATTTGCACTTTGAGACTTCTGTGGATTTGTATTTTATTTACGACGTCACATTCGTATACGTATACCGTAGAGAAACAAGAGATCTAGGTCATCGAAAAATATTTATCAACCGTTGTGAATAGTTACTTTTGAAGGACTTATTTCACTGCTTTCGAGATATCTCGCGCCAATGTTTTTTTGTTTTATTATACACTACCATTTTTTAGAGAACTAAAATATATTTCAATACATTAACATCTTTGTTAGATAGATGACCTATTCCTATGTTAAGCCTTAAATATTTATATTTAAAGATATGTTGTAAAAATTACCAAAACATATCACATCGGTTCTGTGCCAATTACTTGAAACTTCATCGGTCCACGAGTTATTATCAAGCGCTTGTTATGCGTATGCATGACATATTTTCTAGTTTGACGTTCTTTTATTTGCAGATAAAGTTCTCATTTGCTACCTGTACACCTTATCTACCACAAGTAAACCATATTGAAAAAGGAGGTAACAGTATGAAACAAATATGCTAGCAAATGCATCACAATCGCGGGAATTTGTCAAAAAGTACATAAACGCAAATAACGCAATAAAACAGATTCACATTCATATGCTTGAAAATCTATAATTAAATTACTCATTTATGCTATAGAAAGTTTTTTTGACAAGTACCTCAAAGAATATAGTTCTTTGCCTTTATGATGTAAATTTTTTTGGCTACAAGCACTACCAAAGTTGATGTGAAATAAAACAACCAAATGTTTATGATTTACACTGTATTTAATATTTAATAACAACAACAACGACAGCTGTTTTGCTGCACTGTAGCTTCTTCAGGCTGACATATAATAACTACCTACATACACTTAAACTCTTATATATAGTTTTCTGTTATTAGGAATTCTTAGAACTAATATATCAAGAACAATTTCTTGTCTAAAAGTATCGGGTCTATACAAAAAGTACATGTAACTAAATATATTGCTAACAGATGTGTGTGAAATTAGGGAAACTGTATTACTGACTGAACAGATTTAACAATGGTGATGACTTTAGGTCTACTTGATCGTTTAATAGGTTGTGTGAATGTTTATATTTATTAATTTCCTCTGCTAGGCCTTATATTCTATTTAGGATTTTAAATAGCAAATTTGAAGGTGGGACTATCTCTAAGGCTTAAAGACTTTCTTTAATGGGAACTTTGAAGGTTCCAAGTTTTAACTTAACTTAAATCCTTGAATGGACTTGGTTACAGGAAGTTAAATAAAACTGTTGAAAAGATTAGTCTGATTAAAGTTACAAAGTTAAATCTGAGAATTAAGGTATTGTTGATAGTTGAATGTTGATAAAATGTAATCTCATTAGTTTTTAGGAGAAGTGTAGAAAAGGTTATTCGTAGATAAAAGAACAGGGTTATTAGAGTCATAACAATTATTAGGATTGTGCTAAAGTTTGAATATAATCATTAATAAATATAAACATTCAGACTAGGTACCTATTAAACGATCAAGTAGACCTAAACTCATCACCATTGTTAAATCTGTTCAGTCAGTAATACAGTTTCCCTATTTCACACACATCATCTGTTAACAATATATTTAGTTACATGTACTTTTTGTATAGACCCGATACTTTTAGACGAGAAATTGTTCTTGATATATTAGTTCTAAGAATTCCTAATAACAGAAAACTATATATAAGAGTTTAAGTGTATGTAGGTAGTTGTTGTTGTTATTAAATATTAAATACAGTGTAAATCATAAACATTTGTTTGTTTTATTTCACATGAAATGGATTTACATCAAGTAAAGACCAAGTCAATCCAAGAAACCAAAGTTGATGTTTTTACTTTTAAAAAATGTTTGTTTTATGAACACGCGTTTTGGTCAAAAATTTCCAAAAAATATTAATAACTCAAAAACTATTGGCTCAATTTTGATAAAGATACAACAGTTGGATAGACAATTTGAAACAGTACTAGAAAATCCAAAAATATATAGAATAAGCCATTAAAAAAAATAGTTTCATGCATTTCCGGTGCGTCAGAATTGAAAGTATTTTTAGAATATGCACCCCAAACAATCATGTATCTTCTACTAATTGTTCTTTCTTTTATTAAAAACACAAAAGAGCAATCAAAGAGGCGGCTACTAATGACTCACCCTGTATATGGCACATATCATGCGTCTGTAATTGACGTAAGCCGCCGCCATTTGCATTTTAGCGATTTTTGCTTTTTACAGTTGCGCCACCGCTACGTAAATTTAAATTAATTATCAAATTTTACATTAGTTTCCTATAAGCGCAGTTTAAAGGTCTTTTTAGCAGTGATTTTGAAAATGATCGGCATAAATTAATCAAGATAATATAATATGAACTCAAAACTACCGGTTATTAATGCCATTTTGACATATTGGCTATGTTGCAATAGTCGCATATAATCATATGGTTATAAAATTGTATTTATATTCTAAATTATATATTCAGACACGACACTGTCGGTAAAAGAACTGGAGAAAGACGTTTCCAAATTGCCAGTTAAATAACATGCAAATTTATAAATCGCAATGTTTAAGTCAATTACAGATACCCGTTATTTTATTATTTTCTTAATATTAATGTATCGCAATATTTTTTAATAAAATTGTTTATGAACATATTTACTGATGAAATTTGTATTTGTTATAATTGTGATGTCGCGAATCAACACTCTGTATAGTACTAAAAGTATTGCCGCGGTAACCTGATTCCGGACTTACCTAGCATCCTGTCTGCCATTCGATGAGTTCAATGGAAGTTGATCGAACGGAGGAATGTGCAATTCAGCGAGGTAAGGACGGACTCGGCGTTACCGAGGTAATAAAAGAAGCATATTCCGAACAGAATGAATAATTCATAAGTGATCTTCCGATAGGAGGATCACTTGTGATCCTTCGCAGTTACTTATTATTTTATTTCCTAATTGTTCTTAGTGTTTAATAAATAAGTGTGTTCGAAGTAGTATTTTATTCAGACAACTCAATCTCTCACCCCTTGAGAGTTCAAGTCCGGCGGAGAAGAAAAGGTAGGTGCCTTTTGCTACTTATTATATAGTTTATAATTATAAGCGAGTGCTCGTCCCTGAGCAACCCCTCGTCACGGGTTTAGACCTTAGATATTAACGTTAAAGCCCATCGTGAAATAGTGGTGAAGGCGCCGGGCAAAGCCCGGAGGAATATAGGAAAGCAGTGGAATGGTATGATATAGAATGTAGAGAGTCGATAATGGATAGAAATAAAGCAAAATTGGAAAGAGATCGAAACAGAACAGTGGAGACAGTTAGAAATTATGAAGAAGGAAGGAAAACCGCGAAGCGAATATGCAGGCAGAAATAAAGGATGATGTTGGAAAAACAGTTAAAAGCAATAGAAGAACACTGTGTAAACAGGAAGATCAGAAATTTCTACCAAGAAATCAAGAACAAGGACACAAAGATGAGTTGCTGTAGAGATGAAAATGGGCTACTGCTAGGGGACCCAAAGGATATATTAAGTAGATGGGCGCGGTATTTTCGATAAGTGCTAAATGTAGAAGTAGAGATGAAGGAACAAACAACAACCCCAAGAACAATACCAACAAGAATGTAGCAAACAGGAGGAAATAGAAGAACCAACAGAACACGAGCTAGACGAAATAATTAAGGGAGTTAACAATAAAAAAAGTGCAGGTGAGAATGGTATACCAGCAGAAATTCTAAAGCAAGGAGAAGAGGAACTATGTGCATGCTTGCATCAGTTAATACTAAGGATATGGAGAGAAGAAAAAATGCCGGAACAATGGAGTAGGGCAGTCATATGCCCGATCTTCAAGAAAGGGGGCCAAATACTTTGTCAAAATTATAGGGGAAAAGCTTTATTGGAAGTCGCTCACAAAGTCATAGCAAAAATCTTACAAAACAGACTAAAGAATTATGCTAATGAGATGATAGGGGAATATCAAGGGGGTTTCAGGTCTGATAGATCAACAACAGACCAAATATTAATATTAAAGATGTTGCAAAATAACAGTTTTGAGCAAAATCTAGGGTTGCACATGCTTTTCATCGAGTTTAAACAGGCGTACGACCCAATTTTTAGAAAAAAAAATGTATGAAAGTTTAGCAAATTACAAATACCGGATAAACCAATACAGTTAATAAGAATGACACTCTCGGACTCGAGCAGTAAGATTTTAGTGGATGAAAGGTTCTCGAAAGAAATTGCAACTAAAAGAGGACTAAGACAAGGAGACCCGCTTTCGACGGATCTATTTAATCTGGTACTGGAAGGAATAATGAGGGAAAGCAACATTCAAACAAACAGCGTAATTTTCCACAACAAAGTACAAGTTATTGCTTATGCAGATGATGTAACCATATTATCTAGGTCAAAGAGGGAACTTGAGAGAGTATTTAGACAATTTGTGGAAAAAGCAAGAAAATACGGATTAGAGGTGAACGAGGAGAAAACAAAGTATATGGAAATAAGATCGCAGGTGACAGAAGAAAATAGATATACCAAATTCAAATCAGGTCAAAACAAATAATCCGGAAAAGTGGAACAGGTAGAATACTTGGGTGTGACACTAACCAGTGAAGGGCAAGAAGAAAAAGAAATTGAAAAACGCATGGTAAGAGGAAATGGAGCAGTTGATGCGTTAACACGAATATTAAGAGGAAAAAACGTATCCAGAACATCCAAAATTCGTACATATGAGACAATAAATCGGCCGGTTGTTCTATACGCAAGCGAAACATGGACCATGACAAAACACCAAGAAAAAACACTGAAAATCTGGGAAAGGAGAGTGATTAGGAAAATCTTTGGAAGAGTTAAGGAGGAGGACAACAGGTGGCGACGAAGAACAAACACAGAGTTAGAGGCATTTGTACAGAAAACCCAGATGCAGATGGGAGCGATAGAATTTCCTAATTAATTTACTCAGCGCGAAGCAGAAAAATCAATTTATATATATTTATATATATATTGAAAAATTGAAAATCTTCTTGATAGTAGTGGCATACAATGAAATAAAAGTAATAACAATATGACAACTGGTTGTCAATTAGAAAACAATGATAAATATAAAATGTAAATCTAAATGTATAAATGAAAATGTAATCAAATAAGCATAGGACAGTCGGGATTACTATTTGATTACATTTTGATTTACATTGCTTTTATTTCATTGTATGCCACTACTACCAAGAAGATTTTCAATTTTTCAATACATTTGTATATTGGCAAAGAATTGTAATATATTTTGTATATGTATATATATATATATATATAATATATAATAATATAATTGTATCAATTAGCCGTTGTAAATAACTCTAACAAAATTATTTATGAAATGAGACACTACCTAAATATGTGGTTTATTTGGTTGAAAACCATATATAGACCATATTGATTTTAATTAATTACATCAAATATTTCTTTTTACTAAATTCGAATATACCAATATTATTCGAATTTACCATTAAGCTTGAGCCATTTATTAATCCAGATACTCAACACTATATGAGTCAACGGTCGTCAAATTTTATTATTACATGCCGCAAAATCGCAAATTAGACAAACTTTTTCTTTTTATGTAAACAATATTTCGTATACTTATAACTACATCACATTTATCACTGTCTCTATCAATCCTTGTCTTGTTTCTATGATGTTAATGTTACAAAAAATGTTTTCCGAAATTCTTATATATACCACGAGTCTATTCAGCATTAACAGAATAAGAAGTTTTGGGCGCAGGAAAAACTTCATCTCCTATATTTCCTGTTTATCACAAGAGAAAAACTACTTTTTATTTAGAATTTATGAGATACGGCTTTCGGCGTGCTAACGCTTTTTTTTGTTGTCCATCCACAAGATATGTAATGGAGATGCATATCTCGTCCATTAGGCGACTTCCATTTTTTAAAAAGGCTCTGTCGCATTTACATGCGCTCCGTTGCCAAAAGAGGGCGCTAATGGTGATCGATACCCGCCAAACTTTTCCCATTAATTTCTCATTTATATTACACTTTCTAATTAGTGACACACATCAGTCCCTGTGATGAGAAAAATCGCTTTTTGCAGAGTTTTAATTATAAAGAACGGTTACGCTTTCGCTTCTAGAACTCACTGGAAGCCAATACGTCTTCTTAAATGTGACGTTCATTTAAAGCCTAGGTACGACGATGTGATTAAAATATTTAACATGTCAAAATGAGTTACGGACAAACACACAACTTCGTGATTTAGTATCCGTTAAGTCAGTCATATAATATTATATTAATAACCTTTTAGAAAATGTTTGATTATATTCATGCTGTACTAAGTATATAGACTGTTTTATCAATACAGGCCGTCCCAAATAAATGGGACATTTTAAAATTGTGAACTGTATTTAAATAAGTTTTTAGTTTAATCTAAATCTTTGTGTAGTGTTTTATCGAGATTATATGTAATTTTATGATGAACAATCGTCGAAAATTCAAAATTGTACTTTACTCGCGGTAATATCAGAAGTAATAAGTGTAACTTCACTTGAAATGTTTGACTTGGAATGCACTATTCCACGCAATCACTCAACATATTTGCAGGAAATTGTAAACGTCACACATTGACTAATAAAACAATGTTGCCTGCCAAACTACCTCTCAATTTTAAATATATTTTTTATGCTGCGAAAGTTCATTACACCCAATTCTATTACTTTCTATATTTTCGGTTTTGGGTAGACCCCTGCTTACCTGATATTGTTTCTTTTCAAATCCATAAACTTCAAATTTAACAACAATTGAAAGCAGTTCTTCGGCGGTTTCTTGATCCATAATAAAACGAACATATGCCGATAATAATGCTTAATTACCAGATAAAGTTGACTCGTCCATCTGTATAGAGAAATGGGTCGTTTGCAAATAATTACACAAGAAGCTTTCAATATCATAACTCATTCATCAATACCTCTTGCAACTGTCTTGTTGCTTAAAGAATTCTTTTTAATGATATCAGATGTAGGTTTGTGTAATACAGTTTTTAAAATCTCTTCAACGGCTGGCAAAATTAACTTTTCTCCGAATATGTGCCATTTTCACATAGACACTATCATCTATTAAACCCCCAATTTCTCTTTGCGAACATGGACCCCTTGCACTTTGGGAATCACGGCTACTCGGGTGTTTTTATTGTTGTGTTTGTCACTGTTTTGTTATTCGCGAGATTGATTGAAACTCGATCATTCTCCTTACAGACTCAAATTTTGTTAACTTGTCTGCTACTCTGTGTTGTTATAGATTATATGCGCATGCGTTGAATATGACACCACTAGATGAAGGATCGAATACTTTTGTTCATGTCAAGCCAAAACATGCATCACCTCATGTTTTCTATCAGATGCTTTTGTTATTATTTTTTATTTGTAAATGTGTTACTTATTTTTTAAAGGTTTATAATATACAGGGTTTTAAATATAAAATTCAGTCAGTATAAAAATTACTTTGGCCTATTGCCGTGATCCCTACAGTGGTCAGGCATCGTAAGATAAATAAATAATTATGTAATAGAATAAGTAAATAATTTATTATACCCTGTCTCAGAATAAGAAGGAGTGATTCAAATATCCCGCCAAAACATGGAACACATAGCTTAAAATTTAGTAGACAATTTGATGTGACATCATGACAATTGAGGTTAGGAGGTTAGGTGAACTGTATTAATACTAACTAAAGATTTGGCTGTTTTGTGTTTCATTTACTGCTTTCATCAAAATAGATGGATGTGCCGCTTTTCATTCTACCAGTCAAAGCTGCAATACGAGTGCACGGCAATTGGAAAGAGGAGAGTAAAGTTATAAACACAAGTGAGAGTAAAATTATAAACACAAGTAGGTGCATACATCTATAATTTGATGAATATAAATCTCTTAACATTCAAATCTGTTCATTCTAGTTTTTCAAAGAAAATCATTAGAAGAATCCATGGATAAAGATATAGACCCAATTTACAAATGAAAAGAGTAGACTTTGTTCTGAGCGTTTTGATAAGGATTGCCATTATAAATATATAATTACTGCACATTTTAGTGAATGTGCTATATCAACATGAAAATTGTGAATCAAGTATATTTATTATTAAATATTTGTATCAGCAAGCAAGAATAAATCAAACCTTTTACCTTTTATCAAAACGTCCTTAATAACTTGCAGAAAAAGTTTATGCTTATTAGTTTCTATTGTAAATATCAATAAAGAACTTGTACAGATAAATCATTCGTATTACTGCTACAAACCTTGAAGAGGTAAATTCAAGCAACTACTCTTGGAAATGTGAAGCTTACATAGAACAGTAATAAATTGAAAAATTTACATCGGCTGAAGTTGTTTACACGACCTGCAAAGATAATTACATATACCTACACATTACTAATTATTCTTCTCTATTAAAATTGATGTATTTTGAAAATATATAAAGTATAACACATTTTTATTTCTATTATATATTGGAAATTAACAATAATTTAGTGTTCACAAGATTAAAAATTTACATGGTCGGCACAATTTTTCCAAATACTTATTATAACATTTGTAATTGCTTCTGTCAAAAGTTCTCGAATAACTGACATTCTGAAAGGGGATGTTTTTGAAGTAACTTCACCTTATGTATCAATTCAGAACGTATATGAAGTATTCTTAATTGCCTATCTTTATCGGTATGGCTTTTTAATCCTACAGGTTTTCAACATAGCTTGTCGTGCACTTATTATACTTGTGGCAATCCAAACTTTTTCCCAAATATTCTCCACCAGATATTTTCACCTTTTTCTATTAGGACAGGTTTCTTTACATTTGACATATCTGAAATATAACATGTATATGAACATGTGGTAATATAATTAGTATTTAATTAACACTTACTTGAAATTAATGCGTCAATTCTAGAATATATGTGAGTTGTTCAGTTCATTTATGGTATGAACTCATCTATAGTTATTTTTGCAATGATAGTAATTGTTGGACGTTTGATTTTTGCACTGTCGTACAGTATTTTTGACAGATTCATCAAATTCAAAGTTTTAAATGCCTGATCACTTGTTCCTTAGGTCTTAAGCCGTCTGATCAACTCATGCTCGTGTTGTACATAAAAGTACGGATTTTATTTAATAACACAATAAACTATAATAAACCGAAGTAAAAATGTAAGAGACTAGGTTATGGCTTGACTATAAACATAAAATGACGTTTTGTCAAACTTATTTTCCCATGTTAAACTTGCCTACGCAAGAACCAATGAAATACCTTAAAAATATACGCCATTTTGGCGCGATATTTGAATCACTCCTTCTTATTCTGAGACAAGGTATAGTAGTAAGTGTAATTATGGAAAAAAACATCTTTCATCATGAATAGACGTAAATTTATAAGAGATTGTTATTTGTTCGACATTCTATGGTCACATTTAATAATATGATAAATACCTGACACTTATATCTAAGCATAATTTTAAAAAGAAATATGTAAAAGGTATATTATTTTTATTCGACACAATATAATGTGGAAAAACTTCAGTAATAGCAGGTTAAATCCAGTTTTATCCAGGAAAAATTCCGGAAATAACACGTTAAATTGGTTTAATCTCATTAAAATCTACAAAGAAAAACAATGTTCAATATTGTTAACAGCTGCATACAAATCAACCTACATGAAGACGAGGAAAGATGGTTCGAAGATATGGATGAAGTTATCAAGGTCCAGGTTTATAATAACATAATTAATGAAAGGAGCATTCCAGTCGTATGCAATGTTTTTCCTGTTATTTTCAAAGGAAACGGCTGCAAAAGAAAAATACGAATAGTGTTAAATAGTGGTAAAAGGTATTTAAATAATGATGAAAGAAGCAACGAATTCATCTATAAACATAATGAAGGATGGCGTTAATGAAAAGGAATGTACCTACCAAGATAAGAAAATCGCAAATGTGCATAGACATTAACAATAATAAACAATTTGAGTGCGTGTATAATTTGTGTAATTTCGATATGTCAAACAATATTGGTGCAGGTCAGCTTAGGGAGAACATCAAGAAAATAAATCTGAGCAGGACAATGCCAACATAAACGTTAGTGTGGAGATTGTGGCGCTGCGAACGATGTATGGTTTTTTCTGATGACCGAAAATTATAAAAAGCCGGGAAGAAGGCAAGTACAGGAGAAGTGGCAGAGAAGCAGTCGATATCTAGAAGTGAACAAGTTGCCGAGCTCTAGTAACTGAACTTGTAAAAGTAGCGTTTGATTTTTCATTTCGTTCGATGATTGCAGGCGTGTAATACACTGCATAAAAATCATCCTTAGCAAAATGTATTAAGATATTTTATTTTCAATAAGTACTTTTTATTTCATAATTAATTTTTGCCATTTAGTTTAATTTCATTTATTTTTTTTAATTATCACTATGATGGACCAATATAAGGAAGAATTTGATGAAATGTATAAACAGCATAAGTAAGTTTCACATAAAAATAAATTATGCTAAAGATGCTATGTAGAAATATTCATCTTTAGCAAAGCGTTTTAAAAATTTATTTAATATTTTGGATGCGATTATTATCTTCTTTGTTATAAGTAGACTAAAGTAATAAATAATGGGATTATTGTTAACAATGTAGTGAGGCATCGATGACACAACGTGTGAATGTTTGTTAGTGATGTTATCTATACATTGTTAACAAGTTTTAGATACAAAATTTTATGGGGATTTCAAATATATTGGTATACGTAAATATGGGAGCATTTTGGTGGACAGTAGCCCATTTATGATATGTACAACGTGTGAATGTTTGCATATGGTGATTGGTGATGGTCTTATCAAGGTGTTTTCTGTTTTGCGAGTTTTTGTATTTTCAAAGATACTTCGTGAAAATGAATGTCTTTGGTAAGGCAACAATTTAGCGTCGTATAATAAATTATTATTTCTTTGAAACTATATAATGTTAAAATTTGAATATAGCAAAGAGTGATATCTATTCTAAATCTATATGTTATATTTGTAATGTAATGTGTTTTCCGTATCTTTATAAAATAAACGTTTGTTTGTTTTTTACTTGTAATTGGAAAGTAAAAAGGACAATTTCTTTTTACGGCCACATATGGCAAGAGAATTATTTCTTCGATGATGTTATTATAAGATGTTAAAATTGAATATAAATATTTTATGAGATTTAGTTTTTTATTAGTAACCTTATCCTATTAATTTTAAATAAGAAATGTTGTGGGAAACACAAAAGGAATATCACTGCTAGAACCTATAAGAAATATATGAATGTTGATGGAGATTGAACTTATAAATTTAATAAAGAATTTTTTTTTACATAACAACGTTATCTCTACATTCGTAATAAATTATGCAGCTTTGTATTATCGTAGTTTGATTAAATTATGCCGGTGCAAAATTATTATATTTAATTTGAAAACAAGGCTATAGCAATATGTATAGTGTAATTTTGTAATTTTGTAAATTTGAGGGATTGGCAATGTCAGCTCGGTCGTTTATAGAATGTTTTGGCTTTTTTCCTTATTATTTTTACAATATTTATGGCCCATAGTTAGTCTTCACTTGATTTTGCCAAAGATCCGCGTAGAAGCTTACGTTCGTGCGGCTATTACATGAGAAATCCTGATAACTGTACCGTCACGTAGCATAATACCTTATCTGCCAATAGTGTTAACAACGTGGGTTGCCGTTAACACTGCTGCATTGTATAGAGTCCTCATTGCCTTAGCGACACATATCACACGCCTTAAAATCTGGTTTAGTTTCTACTCGTTAAAAGATATCCGATCTAGGAAATTTGAGTGACACAAATTTATAATGACGTTTTATAATAACAAGAATTACTTGTAGAATAAAAACATATAATATGCTGCATGACATGGAAAGTGCAACACCAAGTGCGAATTTTTTGACCAAACTTGGTAGAAACGTATAACTAGTCAAAAGCAATAATTGATTAAAATTTTGTTGCGATAGATCAAGTGGTCATGACACATCTGACACTTCATTCAGTTTTCGCTGACATTAATGTGTGGTGTATTAATTGTTTGTTTGAAATTAATTTCAACGGTTTTGTCTTATTATACCTTTGTTTAACGTGTTTAAAGAGTTTTATTATGCATAGAGTGCGGCAACGTGGAAATTATCGCCAATTAAGCGAATTCGACAGAGGTCGAATTGTTGGTTTGCGAGAAGGTGGTTTTTCATACAGGAAAATTGCAAATCGCCTTAACCGGAACCAATCCACCATTATGCGCTGTTATCAATCATGGACTAGGGAAGGTCAGGAAAGACGCCAAAGAGGAACCGGAGGCCGAAGAAGAACTAATGAGATACAGGACCGCCGCCTTCGCTTAATGGCACTAAGAGACAGGTTTTCCAGTACCAGATCAATTGCTGACGTGTGGTTAGGTAATATTGGTCGTCCTGTAACCCTTCGAACCGTTTATCGTCGAATTAGGGGTTTCGGCTTACAATCTTATCGTCCACATCTTGTGTTACCACTTACGGCTCAACACCGACAGCAACGTTTGGAGTGGTGTAGATTGCGACTGCACTGGAACGTGGAGTGGCACAGGGTGGTATTCAGTGATGAATCTCGATTTTGTCTAGGGATGCATGATGGCCGTATGAGGGTCAGACGAAGACGTGGGGAACGTTGTGATATTCAGTTTTCCGTTGAAAGGCATGTGCATCGAGCAGTGGGTGTTATGGTATGGGGTGCTATAGCATATGGGAGTAGGTCT
Organism: Amphimallon solstitiale; assembly: GCA_963170755.1. NCBI lineage: Eukaryota > Metazoa > Arthropoda > Insecta > Coleoptera > Scarabaeidae > Amphimallon > Amphimallon solstitiale. The sequence goes on along the minus strand of OY720681.1, from coordinate 105,274,144 downwards.
CAATTGGTGTTCATCCAAAGGTGGTAGAACCCCATATTCTACCATATCTTCAAACGCTCGAAGACCCACTTTTCCAGCAGGATAATGCCCCTTCCCACGTAGCGAGAATTTCTATAAATCGCTTGGAAGAGGCTCATGTCAATATCTTGCCATGGCCACCCAAATCCCCCGACCTCTCGCCAATAGAACATGTGTGGGACATTATGGGACGAAAACTTATGAATTTAGCCAATCCCCCGCAGACACTAATAGCTCTCCGGCGTGAATTACAGGTTGCTTGGGACACCATACCCCAAGAGGATATCGACCACCTAGTCGAATCAATGCCACGAAGAGTGAGGGAGTGTGACACTAATAGGGGCGGTTCAACACATTATTAATAAAAATTATGTTAAATTGTGTTAGTCTTTTGTTTTTTTTCTTTGAAATTTTAATCAATTATTGCCTTTGACTAGTTATACGTTTCTACCAAGTTTGGTCAAAAAATCCGCATCCCTTCTTGGTGTTGCAGTTTCCATGTCATACAGTATATGCAAGAAAGTGTACTATATTGAAGTATAGTTTAGTATATATTAACTTAAAAATTTAAATTAGGGATTTTTTCAATTTAACCGCTATAAAAGTAGACAAATTGCGATACAAGCGTGTCCACCTGCTTGTATCTACATTAATATTATAAAATAGTCAATATAGCATAGTGTTATGATATTAATGATATCTTGGCTTATACAGATTGTTATAAATATGACTCTTGAGTGTATTTTAATGTCATACATAAATAATAATGGTAAAAATAAAATTTGAATTACTCAAAATACAAAGAAAATATCAGTATACCTATTCCTATTACATATACAGTTCAATGTTTTTATTTTTTTGATATCATTAGGGTCACAGTAATATTTCTAGCTTTGTTTTACAATTCTGTGCGAATGCAAATACCTATTGTTCTTTCACCCGTTTTCATACAATCTGTGGGTCACAAAGTATTTTCAGGTAAGCAGTTTTAATAGTTAACTAAGTAATTTATATCTGGTTTATGTGAACTTTCTGCACTGTACCACACTACGATATCCTCCTAAAGGGTAATCTAATATGGAAATCCTAGTAAAAAAGGAGAAATATTAATTGCGAAATATTCTATTCCATATGGTTATATTAAAATAAAGTACGATTGCGATAAACCACTAACTAAAAGAGCCAATAATAATAACAATAATTTAACTTTTGGAAATGCGCCAGAAACTCCGCTATCCGTTTCTAAAACTCACATATAGGTAGGTGGATTTTACAAAAGATAATACTCCCACCACATCCTCTGAGAATAGTAAATTATTGCATTAAAAAAATAAGATATGTCCGACCGATAAAAGCCCGCGTATTCGTTCAGCACAAGGTTTTTAATTAATTTCGGCCTGGCAATAAAGTTTCAATTGTAAAAAGTATCATTAAAACTTTAAACAATAAATTATCGCGACAAACTATTAAGTTCGTAAAACAGCAATAAAGGAACACACCAGCGCTTTGAGTATAAAGGCGAAGCGAGAAGGGGAAAAAACCGATAGGAGAGGTGAATGCAGAAAAACTAAAATTGCAGTTTGGAGCGCGAGATTTTGCATAGAATGGCAGAATTTTAAACGGTATTTTAGTGGAATACGCGAACTTTAACTAGAAAATACCGTTCACTGCCTCATAATATATCGTTAGCCCGCGATTAGCTTGCTTCTTATCTTTTTTCTTTTGACAGGATGAATTATATGCATCGTTTTTCCCCATGATCCTCTTTCCGTTGTGTGCTCGTAAGCAAAAGGCATCAAATTCTCAACGGAGATTTATGAATATTTAATTTGACTCTTTTATATTTCAGCATCAATAAATGTTGCATTACTTTACTAAAGAACTGTCCTTATAGGTATATAATTCGGATTTTTAGCCAAAGTATGATTTTAGCCATTTACGAAGTTGCACTTTACCCACATATACAGAATAACTAGAACGATGTACGGAAAAGTATTGATCTAATAAATTTAAAACTCATCAAAAATATTTTGTAACTGTGTGTTATTTCCAATTATGCTAGAATTTGTCGCCAAGTTTCAAATGGAGCAAAGTATTATAAATCGTTTATTGTTAAAAGACTCCAAGTGACATTTTTGGCTATTTTTGTTTTTCGGTGGAATGACGTATTATGACGGAGACGCATCGTTTGGTACAGAAGGCAGCCAAGTTCCATATCCTGTATGCTATAATTCGCTACGACGTTGTGAGCGTTTATTGCAGAAACAACTGAAGTGAAGCAGTTGGGTTGTTTATGCAGTAAACGTAATAAAACTTTCACATAACCTCAAAACTATTTCATGTCAGTAAACTGTTCAGTATATCTAAGTAAGTGTTTCCTGATATTTAAGTGAAAAGATAAAATGGAAGAATTACATGAACCAGCAAATAAACGACGAAGAGGTGTTTCAAATTCATCAAAATATTAACGAAATCGTATTAAATCTTGTAGAACTCAAGGAAAATAATATCTAAATTACAAAGGTAATTTTGTTCGTGCTAAAGCCATTGGGAATCCCTGCTGATTGGGTGTTTTTGTGTATTTTTCTATTGAGTATTAGTTAAAACTAAAGTCGATTTAATTTTAACTGTCCAATGAAAGTGCTTCGATAAAGTCTGTGAAGATAACTCTAATGGTACAACTCATTGTATCCTTTTAAATAAACTTTATAATCTTAAATACTTATATGGATAATATTTTATTAATTATATATTGGAAATCAATGGATAGAAATTCCTATTACTTTATTTCCTATATGTTTATATGTATATAAAGTAAGTGTTATGGTGGGATTCTGTAACTTTCTCGGAAGCTCCGATTATCGTAGGCCCTGGCAACGAAGTGACGTTGCGATGACGATTTCAGAATTTTTATAGTTAGTGACGTAGAAGTGTCAAAACGTTCGTGAGTAAAGATTTTGTTGGTTATATTGTGGATATATTATTATTATATAATTATTGTTAATATACTGTTCCTGTTTGTTTATTTGTTATAATTATTATTGTTCCTGTTTGTTTATTTGTTATATTTATTATTGTTCCTGTTTGTTTATTCGTTATATTTATTATTGTTTTATATTTGCAAATATGAATGGCTTTATATGGTAGAAAGCACGAAACAATCGACCTTCGTCATCAAAATCCATGATGTAACAGTTGTAGTACGTCAATGTTAGTATTTTGATCGGCGAAAAAAATTTACGATTTCTGAAGTTTACTTTGAGGTTATATAGACATCAAAATTTACCGAATTATCTGAATGTAAATTAAGGACTGTTTGTTAAAAATAAAGTATTCTGTGAGTATAATGAAATAAAACTACATCTTGAATACACTATTTCATTTAATGAATAGTAAAAATAGAAAATAAAACTCTTCGTACTTTTATTCTGTGTAATTATTTCTTAATACTTAAACAATGGTTATATAATGTGTATATTTTAGGAAGCAAGCTCTTTTAATATTCTTCATTATTTAAAATATCTTCTTAAATCCGACTTTAATTTACATTAATGTCGTACTTTACAATTAACTTGTTTCAAAGTATGTTACAGCAAGACAAACTAACTCGTCACTTATTCAAGTTTATAATAAATTATTACTAATAACTCTCTTCAACTTGGAACATAACAAATCCAACAAAAAGAAAGTTACAAATGCTGCAGGCAAGTAATATAAGGTAGATATTTATTTTAATATTTAGTGTTTTTCCTTAGAATCGATAACATTGAGTACAAAATTTAAATTAGTACACATTTTTAAAATCAGTATATCTAGCCAATTTGTCATATATTGTACATTTTCTGTTTATGTATTTATCTTACAAATTTAATTGGTAGTAACAATTATATAAATTAATACATCTTTGACTTGAAACTAAAATTCTAATAAAAATATGCTCAAAATATTAACATATTCTTATACATTTACATGACGTATTATGAAATATGCCATTCTCTGTCATAAGTAAAGACGAGCACATAAAATAATAAAAGTAATGGTAATATGTAACTTTTTTTAGTATACCGGATAAAAATAAATAGTAATTTTATATGTTACACAAACAATATATCACATTATACTACATCATTAATAATTACATGTTATGAATAAATACTAAACTAACTCTAAACATCAATAATTATATTATTAACGTCTAAAGTACACTCACTCACTATTGTACAATAACTACATATGGCTAAAATGTTTTACTTTTGTAAAAAAAAAAAGACACCTTATGTCTTTTTTATTTCAAGTTATTAATTTTCAATTTTACAAATTAATTGTAATATATAAAAAATTTATCAAAAAAGAATAATAGATTTTACAGACATTCTTGTTTATTATCACTGTTTCTACTGTCTTTAGATATTGAACATTTATAATAAATGGTATTACTTCTTCTCTGCCAAGCAACAATTCTCGGTCCCATCATTTTTTGATTTCACTGCTAGTGTATCTAAGAGTATTTGTCTAAATTTCAGGTATCCTCATTTCTGGATCTGATTCCACATCTTAACTGTATTTTTCCTCAAAATTCTGCTTTCCCATGTGCTTATTATAATATATTTTGGATATTCTCCAACTATGCTTTATCGGGTTGAATATGTAGTAAATATGATGATAGTTGTACAACTGTGTGCGTCTGGTATATTATGGCTCTTAACCATTCTCTTATTTGACCTTTGTTTCAAGAATTATTAGGAGATTTATCATATAAATGCTATGATAACTTCTAGCGTACACAGCAGTTCATTTTCATACTGATTTAAGAAATTGTTTCTATCTATTTCATGATGGTAATCAGGATTACAATTATTTGAAAAAATACTAAAGAGGCACTGTTAATAAAACCATTACATGTACCTGCATAAATGACTATAAACCTAAAACCAAAGCAAAATTTGTAGTACTCGACACGTGTCAATTTTAATGCAGAGTATTATCTTAGCCGTCAACTTTCATACACTCTTATAACTATCATCCTGCCATGATCTGGTTACAGTACCATTTTCAAAAATCCAAGTCTCATCCAAATAGACACATTCCAGTGGACTTTTAGATTGTAAATTATTCATATATTTTTATAGAAAATTAGTTCGAGGAAGAACAACATGTGTTTTTTCCTTAATCTTCTCTATGGACAGTCTTTCTTATATTTGAAACCAATATCTGCTAGTACTCTACCAAAAGAATCAACAGAGCCATCAAAGATATGATAGTCCACTGGCAGTGATAATAACGAAGCTCATGTAAAGTGTTGTTCTAAAAAACACCATTAACATTATAATATTCTTTTTATTTTCAATGAGTTGTATAAGCAACATAGCGTTTTTACACATATCGTATTGCGTATTGTTGCTTTTATTGCAGGAGTAATCACATAGTTTCCTGAAACGTTTTTTTAGGACTTCGGTGAGCATCATTTTGTTTACGTGTCTTAAAAATACTGCTCACAGATTCAATGGAAATATTTAAAGCTTGTGCAATCCTCTAAAATGATAATATTAATATTTATTTGATATCATTACAACAAGTATGTATACATACCTCTCGTACACTTGTCAACGGTAATAGTTATTCAATTTACGTTTGTATGTAAGTAATCAAAGAGCTAATAAGCGCCTTTGACTGACTATTGAATGGCTAAAGCATCGTTAGTTTTAAAAAGGACTTTGAAAATAATACTACAATAACATAACAAACATAAACAACAGCAACCAAAACCTATAATACTGTCAAACAATACTGTCAAATGACAGCAAGGAATTCAAAATTCAAAATCACTAGCGACGTGTAAACGATGTTTCATGTTAGCCAACATCCGATGTTAATATTTTTTTTAAACTGGCTAAAATAACGTCAACATTATCATTTTTAATTAATATTAATAAATAAAATAATCCTGTAATTATTATTATATACATATAATGTATTCTATACCAATGAAATTCTAAATTTAGTAATATATAAAGTAATTATGTTCGTTGTTATGAAATTGGCAATGCAGACGTCATTATTTTTCCTTTATGACGGAAGTCGATTGATTGCTGCTTTCTAGTATAGCATTATTATTAGATGAAGATCACAACAGGTAGGTAATCGATAATATAAAATATATAGAGTATACATAATATTCTCTGTTTTCTTTATTTTAGAAATTATATGCGTATATTCCGAAAACGTTTAAAAGATCACGGAAATCCTTTTGAAATACCAAACAGGCATTTTAAACAAATGTTTAGACTGAATAAGGACACTTTTCAAAACCTTATCCAGTTATTGGATGGACATATTGAACAAACAAATATACCATTACATTTGAAGGTTATTATCATAAACATCACTTGAAATGCATATTAACTTTATAGTGCTAAAATTTTAGATTGAAATATTTTGGTATATGTTTACGAGATGATATGTCTGTTTACATGTTAAACATAAAGGTTATGTACAAAAAATCGTAAATTGACACTTCTACGTCACTAGCTGTAAAAATTCTGAAATCGTCATCGCAACGTCACTTCGTTGTCAGGGCCTACGATAATCGGAGCTTCCGAGAAAGTTACAGAATCCCACCATTAGTCTGATAAGAAAATATTTATAAGAATAGTGGCGCCGAACATTTGTGTTAGTTTAAGATAAGTGGCGCGATATCTATAACTTCACACGGTATACATGACACTGTGTGTGTGAACCACAACGGGAATACCCAGACATTATAGAAAAAGGGGAATCCCAGGTTTCGAACTATAAGAAGTGAAAAAACATGATTCCACGAGAGAATCGACTAAGGTCCTTTAATGTGAAGCGTCACTTAGGTAAATACCTTAGTTTTACTGCAAAGAGACAAGGCCCTCTAGTTTAAAAGTGTTTCGACTCCCGCGGTCAATCAAATATATATTTACAAGTAGAACCTTAAAGTAAATAAATTGGTTCTTGTGTAACCGCTTACCAAGTGCTCAAGGCGTTCAGTATATCAGGCCTTCCGGTTAAAAGTTATTTGCTCTACGAATAGCAGTTCGTGGATGCTATCGATATCTTATTCGCCGATGGAAAGGATCCAATTGAACACACCGACAAAAAGAAGATATTCGTTAATAGAAGAAAGAAGAAGGAAGTATTTTACATAAGGTATTTAAAAACTGTTGTATGTAAATGTTTAAATAAAGAACTAAATATAATAATTCATTCTAAAGTAGAGACCAAATAAATAAATATATTTATCTAGGAGAGAAAAATATATTTAGTAAATTGTTATTAATATAATAAAGCATCAGCGTCTCCAAATTGTTATCGATGCTGTAATTTAATCTATTCTTGGTGTACTAGTGTATACACATATACATATTGCTGTGATAGCATATATTTTGGGTATAGTCATTTGTATATGCTGTGTTCTAAATTTTTCTTTTTACACCAAAAACTTATAATTGGTTTTATATTTAATTCATATTGTTGAAGCATGTACCTAATAACTATTGTGGATTCTGGCAATGTATGTGGTTCCTTCTCCTTCACTGGTGGCCTTTCACTTACTTATAATAGGGACGAGGTAATAGTTTTGTTTAAAGAAGAAAACAGAATGTCTATTTAACATGATCATACACCTTTTATTTTGTAATTTATAGATTCAAATAATTTTTATATACACCTTTATGCTCTAAACAAATACATAGTTGAAAATGCTCATATCATTTATACCTAATGTCGGTTGTAATGTATGTAAATCTTTTATTTATTTATTTATGATGCTAAACAAAAAAATAAATATTTATCCTGTAAATAAATAAATGTAAACTTTTATTGTACATTGATAGTGACATTTATCGATGTAATTATTTTTATATTGGCTTCAATTAATTGCCTTAGACAACCATTTGCACGTGTTGTATCTAGCTTTTAATCTTTGCCTTATGAAACTTTTAATTAATTATTAACCTAACTTGAAAAAGATTAATGATGCTTAGACAATACCATGAAGAAAATGCTCATTCGCACGTAGCATCTCTTCAACTGTCCAACACCATTAGTCCTATTTTGTTGTAATTCCAACTTTATGAATTAAAAGAAAACCTTACAGGATAATATTTGCTTATCTATATTGTCCAACATTACATTGATTACTCATTTGCACGTAAAAACCAATGTCTGTCTAACAATTTAGATAACTTCTTTTCAAAAAAAAAAAACTTACTTGCTATCTTTAAATATTTCATCAAAATGTTCATTTTGAATGTCCATATTGAACGTTTCAAGTGAATTTAAATATATATTAATAAAAGAAAAATTATTATGAATAAACGTGATAAAGAAATAATGAAAACTACTATTCTACAATGTAACAATTATTTTTTTTTTAGAGCGTCTTATTCTTTCGGAGTCGAAATCAGAAGTCTCTTCTTGTCCAATCTTGTTTCTTGTTTATAGCGGCAAAAAAAACTCTACGTTGACTATTGCGCCCTCTAGTCCATATTTTAGGTTGGCATTGGAATATACGTTCCAGTGAAATCGCTGCCCACATGTTGCCGTCTTGATACACACACACATACACATATTGTTCTGACAGTTCTTTATTTACCAAACGTCATTACAAATTGTTTTTCCAATTCAAAAGTCTTTTCACTGCCTCGCACAGCATTTCCGACGGTAGGTTTATTCTTGTTGTTAATACCATCCTTCTTTGTATTCATCAATGAACCTATTGCCTTGTTCATTGTTCAATACATATTTTTTCTTTCCATTTATTAATGTCAATTTCACTTTTCTTGTAGCTAGATTGCGATTTGGTAAGATGGGAAACACGTTGGAGATAACGATTATTTTTCTTCCCGCACTGCCTGCACCTGGAAGACACGCTTGTTTGTCTACTGCAACTCTGTTTTCTATCCATGATCTTTCCATCGGTAATATGTCTATCTGCAATAAACTTTACACAAGTTTTATATTTTGTTGTCTTTTGTAGGTCATGAAACTGTACACGTCTGTTTCCAGTCTCTGAAGCATTGTGTTACAAACAAATCATAAACACATACACTTTTTATTTATGCTATCAGCTACCTTTTTATACCAAATGTTATTGCTGATCGGGTTTACGTTTTACATATATTTTTATATCCTTTTCTAGTCTCTAGTTATAAGCTAAGGTAATTTTTATCTTTTAATATAATTTAGTTCTTAAACTCTTTCATAAAGTTTTATTGCTTTATGCATGTAAATCATAATGATTTATTCAGTCATATTTATGTTTTTTGCATATCGTATTTGATCTTTTTCATACAATTCTATTGCTTTTACATGACTAATTCTCTTGACTGATCCGTCCATTAACATCACCCTTTCTCGATTATTTGCCTTCATTACCCTTTTTGACTTAAACAGCGGTCCATTATTTAGAATATTTAAAGCAATCTTTACGCATTGTATAAAATTAGGTTCTTTTTGATGATATGTAAACCATACATTTTGTGTATCCTTTCTACAAAAGAAATATAATGCTTATATTTATTTTGTCTTTTATTTCATATTTATTTAATAAATTTTTATTTTGTCTTTTGTTTCATATTTATTTAATAAATTTTATTTTGTATTTTCTCACTATTCACTTGAATAATAATGACTTTTGAATTACTTGCTTGTATATTGACCATGTGTATGCAACTTTATATACATCCATGTAATTTTGTTGCATATTTTTACTCTTTCATATTTAAATACGATTTTTGTCATTTTTATTTTATTTCAAAACTTAAACTAATTCTTAAAGCTATTCTTATCTTATAAACTTGCGAGATATCACGGCAATATGTTATACGTATCTAACTTGAGTTGTTGTTCCAAGCTGATGTTGTCATCTCGTTTCTGATAATAAATGACATGAATAAATCTTATAAATATTGTCATAATAAAAAATTTATTGATATTATTTGTTAATATATTTGTTATTTTTTTTAATAAATTTTATCGTGTTAATGTTTTGCTATGTTTGTAATAAAAAATGAAAATCATTGATTTCTAATATAAATACTATCTAAACTAAGATAATAGTATTTTCTTAAATTACACCAAATAATGCCCTAAAAAAACTATTAGTTTATCAACATCTCTTTTATTCGAATCGCCCTGGGATTAGAACTGAGCTTAGCGGGTAAATAAATTATTTATTTTATTGTATTTTATATATAAAAAATTATTAAAACCCGTATTATATAATTACTTTCGAATATTTAGTGAGGCGTGTATTTAGCGGTTAAAATTAAATTATCTATTGCTTAATTAAAACATTTACCCTAAAAAACAGTGCAGGTGTAGATTTAAGGAGCCAAATGTCCAGTGGTTGGCAACCCACTTCCTCCGAGAAGAGGTTGAGACACGTGATGGGACGCTATCCATCACGTGTCTCAACCTCTTATCGAAGGAAGTGGGTTGCCAACCACTGGACATTTTGACTCCTTAAATCTATGCAACTTCTTGCAATCTATCGTTGATTTGCGAGGTCCATACACCTTTGGCTGGGCCAATACAACCATCTCCGTCATACTCAAGACACACCAGTTTTTCTTGCATCTTCAAATACACTTCACTTCTATACAACGAGCTGCTTTCGACTAGACGCATGTTTTCCGGAGTGAAATCTTCTTTCTGTTAGTCAACTCTTCTTTTTATGCATACAAAAGAAGTGAAAGCTTGCTAAGCGGAGCGATTGCTTTCACATACAAGTGCTAGCTACCGCTACACTTTTTTTTATGCATGCAAACTGATGTTTTCGCTCAGATTGAAGGAATAACAGCTAACACTTCATTTTATGCATACGGCCCATTAACTTTCACAAATGGCTTTCAATAAATATGAAATTTAAACGATTTTTAGACGAGAACACTAACTACAAAGTTACATGAATACTTTAATTTAACACAAAATTTTAATCCAAAGCATTCTTCGCCTATACTCTGAAAATTATTTCCCTCGTCATCGATCCTAAAACAATTTTTGTCCGAAACGCTTATTTTCCTAACAATATATTTTGAACATATTTTCAGACCTAATACTCCACTTATCCTTTTCGTACAAAATAATTACGCTTATCAATCAACTTAAAGAAGGGTCGCATAAAGACCGACATACACTATTTAAAATTTCGGTCCTCCCGGAGCGCTTATATACAATATATATATATCGAGAAGATCACCGACATCGAATAAATGCTTGGTTCACGGTGGTGGTTTTTGGGGGATGGAGGTTCACAAAAGAAGTGATGTATTGGTGTGCGTGTTTGTGTGTGTTTGTATACATATATAAGGGAAACGCGAGGCGACCGAGGCGGAGGCAGCGGTATTCATTATTTTTCGAATCCGCATAAACGCTTGACCGTGCTGTCAGTTTTGCGAGATTAATAGCACGGAGAGAACGGACGTTCACCACTTGAGACCCCACTAGAAACTTCTGTGTCTCCCGGGACTCAATCTATCAAACTCACAATCAGAGTTCCGAAATATTACACTCGCATTAAAACTAAAGCATCATTTGCAGTCTGTCCGAACGGGAATATCTTGTTTTTTATGTGTGTGTTCGTAGTCTGTCGTTTCCACTTGAATAGTGTTTTTTTAATCGCTTTCCTGTAAAGTTGTCGTGAATTAATTGAATCATTCTCTCTCACTGGATTTCTGTAATTGCCTGCAAAACATTCGTTCATTAGTCACGTGCTTGTAATGTGTCGCTTCTGCATGCTGACATTACAGATATCAATAAAAAAACATATTAAAATATACTTACTTAATTCTAGGGCCTATGAGTCTTGGGTGAGTTAGTTCAGATAATAGTTTGCCATTCTAAGTTTCTCCTGCATCCATTACCTCCTCCAGTCATGTTCTTCTGCGTCCTTCCCCTCTTTTCTTTTCTCCAGGTTCTGCTTAGAGGATCTGTTTGACAGTTCTGTCCTCTGTCATTCTTCTCACTTGTCCATAACGACGCAATTGTTCTTTTATTTCTTCTTAAATGTTCTCAATTATTTTTGTTTCTAATCCTCCATTTCTTTGTTTTGTTGTCGATCTTTGGTAAAATCAGCCGTAAAAAAGTTAAATAAAATGCAGTTTGTAGAGCTTTTTGGCGATGCATGGTGAAAATCTGCAACCATTTTTAATGTACTGTCAAAGTTCAAGTCGACTGGAATGATACCATTTTATCCCAACGCATTCCAGATCCGAGCGATTTTGTTGATGTATGCATTGAACAACATCTAGCAAGAGTTGAGCATCGAGAAAATTTACCTGTATTAGGTCAATATCTTCAGTTTGTACAAAAAAACAATACACATGGAAAATCTGCTTCTAGCATTACCCCCAGAAAATAGCTAGATTCTCTTTCAGCAGTTATTAGTACTCCTGCATTAAAGAGAGCCCGTCGAAAACTTATTGATACTTTGTCGTTAGCAATAAAAAAAAGAAGCAGTACCGTTGAGAAGCCTACCAATAAAAAGTATTGCTAAAAACAAAGAACCTTCTCATCTTTTTCAGAATCTGAAGAAGTGATTCTGGATCTTTCTGAAGAACGACTGTATTATGAGAATGAACGTCTTGGATGTATGTGGCAAAGATTACCGCACAATTATGAAAATAGATGATTAGATTCAGTGTGTAAATGCACACGGAAATCATAAAAACCTCTGTCACACCTGCGAAACCACTCTTAGGACGAAGAAAAAATACCCCTCTGAGGTCGGTATCTCCTAGCTAAGGTGGGTCCAGACTCTTCTCCAGTAAGGTGGATAGTTGGAGTATTACCATATTGCGTTACATGGCAAGAATTATTAGTAGTTTATAATAAAATTATTAGATTAGATTCAGTGTATAAATGCACACGGGGTGGTTATATGATATCATAAAAACCTTTGTCACACCTGCGAAACCACTGTTATCTGATTTTAATTAATTGTGAAGATAAGTGTGGGAATCAATCAACTGCTTTTTGTGTATAACTTTTATTTAAAAAAGCTGATTATACGAAATTGGCGGAATAATCATTAGGCCATTAAGACAGCTAATTATGTGCGGGGAACGAGCTGTAAGGCAGGCCAGAAGGCAGCATTAGAGCTCCAGGTGAACTGTGAAGCAGACTAGGAACCAGCGTTCATAGTTCCATTATATTCAAAATTCAGGACTCTTATATATCCCCAGCATATCTTGAGCATTCGGATAAATCATGGTTTCGGGCCACGAACGTGTATTGATCCAGAGCACATATTTATCATGTGAACAAGTCCTATCTTGGTCACGTGATCAACTCGACTTTGCTCTTTTAAAAAATATATACATAAAATATTTTTGCAATTTCTCTCTTCTTTATCTTTGCTCGAGTGCTGTATTTTCAAGGCTGAATCCTCCTGTTTACGAAAACCTGTTCGGCAGAATTGTGTTTTATGAAAGACTAGTCAGACTAAGAAATGTGAAATAAAACCAAGCGGAATACCTAAACAGTCTTGAAGAATATTGTATTAGAATTATGATTATGTCGGATATATGCAGATAATAAAACAGTAGTTATTCTACCATCTCTTAGGTGAATAACAGTTTCTATTAGTTTTTCGAGTAATATAAGAATAAAAATATTTACATTTAAATAAGATAATTAAATAGAATCCGCGTTATTTATAATCTAGATTAGTTATTTATAATCTAGATCTGTGTAGATTTTAAAATCGACAAGTTTTATTTGATTAAAACAGTACCATACATTAAATAGATAACTAAGAAATTTTAAGATTTTTTATCAATACTTTAACGATCGTGGGTTATTTTGATTGTTCTTGTCAAAAACGCCTCAGTAAATTGTTATGGAGTAAACTAGTTAGTTCTCTAAGCTTCTGTCATTACATCGATATTTCACAAATTGACAAAATCATAAATTCAGTATTGTCTGTATGTGCGTTTTTGAGGGTCAAACGCTTGAAATCGAAATCCTTATCTTCCTTCTACAATATCTGAAACGTTACAAATCAATAAGACACATTATACGAGCAGACCAAAATGTCACAAGTAATAAATTACCCCAAATCTATATCTATCGCATGTAGTTACGAAATTAAAGCAACGGTAAATTTATGATTACGTTTATACGTCAGCCCATATTATCATTGCTGTGTCAACCTACCACATAAATTTATTTCGCTAGTTTTGTTCATAAAGTCGTAATGATCCTTCGTTAAATAACAAATTTAATAATCTTACGCTTTCTGTTCTTTATTGTTAAATAATGAAATGATAAAATGTGTATTTGAAAACCAGCAAAGTTTTTATCTTACCTTAAATGATTACTATTATTTACCAAAAATCGACATTTTTTATAAAGAATACATTTTTCTTCCAAAACTTATATTAAAATATGTTTCCATATACCTAGGAACCACGTCACTTTTACACACTGTATGCTTCTATGTTTATCTATTAATTTGATGGTGAATCATCGCCTGTCTCGATCCTGTTCGTTTGCTTTTTTTTTAATTTCTGCAGAAATTAAGTCTTTGAGGCATTTTTCTCTTTAGTACAAAGCTGCCTCACGTTTCTAGCACTACTCTGTTCGTCAGAAAACTTCCTTTTTTTTCATGTAGTTTGAACTGTATTCTTCGCATCGACATGCATGTTTGTGTTTGGGGTGTAACAGACAATAAATCGGCAGAATCACAGTCTATTTGTGAAAGTGCTCAATAGATCTGTTGTACTTGTGTGGCTGGACTTATTCTATCAGTGGTAAGTTGTTTTATTTTATCCTTTAAATACTGAATAATATAGTTAATTGATGAGGCTGATACATGTTGAAACTCCATATTTAACTGAATAAATAAAATACTTAAACTTAGTTTCAAAAATTATTTAATAATCTCACTACAATATTGTTTCGCCAAACTTTGGCATCATCAGGTGATGAGAAACTGAATATACAAAATTATTACAACATAATATACACCCTGTCCAGTTTAAAATGCAGTACATGGGGATATTGGAAACCGTTGGAGATACAACGTCGGTTAAATGGGAGAAAAGTTGCGTATTCATTTGTCCATGAATAATCCGACATCAGATTTTGAAATTTTTGTTTCATTGGGCAGATACAGGGTGAAAAAGAAAAAAATGCATTTTTGAGAATCTTCCATATTTTGTTTCCTAGAAGAGATAAATTTACAAAAGTTGTAAGCTAGGGATAACAAGTCATGAGGATTTTAAAAATGATTAAAAAAAAATCTAGGTCTACTAGATTTTGCGTGACAATAATCTACTTTTGTTTTTCTTATGGCAGCTATGTTGGATTTTGACATTTTTAATATCTTCAAGAAAAATGCTATTCAATGATGTATAACATGTTTATGTTCAAAATAGTGAAAACATGAAAAATAGAGAAAGTATGATTTTAACATAGTAGGCCGTGATAATAAATGTGACATTTGTATTAAACAACTCTAAAAGCTGTGAAGTTTATTCTGAACTATCAGTAATCTTATTGTTAATCTCATTGTATTGTTATAAGTATCTGTACTGTGCAAACCTAAGATGGATCGTTTTACAAATAGTGACAAATATCAAATGCTGGAGTGTTTCATTTTGTGTGGAAGAAATGATGAATTGGCTGCAGAAATGTATTTCGATAGATACCCTGAAAGGCGGCAGCCAGAAAAAAGCATTTTTCGCCGATTGCGTGATAATTTGATAATGCATGGAAGTGTTGTCAAATCCCAAAAAAGGCAAAACAATGAAAATAATGAAAATATTGTTCTTCAAGCAGTAGTTGAAAATCCCCGTACGTCTTTACGGGTAATTGAAAATACACTTGGCGTCGCTAGGTCAACAGCTGGTACCATTTTAAAGCGTGCCAAATTCAAAAATCGTGAAAGAGCCAGTCAAGGGCTTCAAAATGGTGATGAAATACGGAGAGCACAATTCTGTCATTGGTTCATCGAAAAACATAATGAAAATCCAAGTGTACTTTCAATTACCCGTAAAGACGTTCGGGGATTTTCAACTACTGCTTGAAGAACAATATTTTCATTATTTTCATTGTTTTGCCTTTTTTTGGGTTTGACAAAACTTCCATGCATTATCAAATTATCACGCAATCGGCGAAAAATGCTTTTTTTCTGGCTGCCGTCTTTCAGGGTATCGATCGAAATACATTTCTGCAGCCAATTCATCATTTCTTCCACACAAAATAAAACACTCCAGCATTTGATATTTGTCAATATTTGTAAAACGATCCATCTTAGGTTTGCACAGTACAGATACTTATAACAATACAATGAGATTAACAATAAGATTACTGACAGTTCAGAATAAACTTCACAGCTTTTAGAGTTGTTTAATACAAATGTGACATTTATTATCACGGCCTACTATGTTAAAATCTTACTTTCTCTATTTTTCATGTTTTTACTATCTTGAACATAAATATGTTATATATCATTGAATAGCATTTTTTTTGAAGATATTAAAAATGTCAAAATCCAATATGGCTGCCATAAGAAAAACAAAAGTTGATTATTGTCACGCAAAATCTAGTAGACCTAGATTTTTTTTTTAATCATTTTTAAAATCCTCATGACTTGTTAGCCGTAGCTTACAACTTTTGTAAATTTATCTCTTCTAGGAAACAAAATATGGAAGATTCTCAAAAATGCATTTTTTTCTTTTTCACCCTGTATCTGCCCAATGAAACAAAAATTTCAAAATCTGATGTCGGATTATTCATGGACAAATGAATACGCAACTTTTCTCCCATTTAACCGACGTTGTATCTCCAACGGTTTCCAATATCCCCATGTACTGCATTTTAAACTGGACACCCGGTATAGTGTCACAACAGTATGGGATATGAGTGGGGGTATTTTATAAACTATAGCCTTGTAACAACGGGGAATAATTGAATTGAGTCTGATCGTTTAAAGCACGACCTAATTTACTATATCTATTAATTTCTAAGGTTTCCAATAAATTAAGTTTCTGTCCTTTATCTTGAATATGTAAAACTTTGAAATCTCTATTGAATTCGTCTTCTTCATCTATACAATGCGTTGCGAAGGTAGAGTCCGTTTTGTTACCCATATAACTTTTTTCATGTTCCCCGGTCCTTTGTTCAAAAGTACGGCCTGTTTGACCCACATATACCTTATCACACTCACAAGTCTATCCGTTTTGTCTTTGATATTGATTGATTGATAAAGACAAAACGGATAAAAGGTTGAAATCGGGGGTCTATATGTTGACTTGTGAGTGTGATAAGGTATATGTGGGTCAAACAGGCCGTACTTTTGAACAAAGGACCGGGGAACATGAAAAAAGTTATATGGGTAACAAAACGGACTCTACCTTCGCAACGCATTGTATAGATGAAGAAGACGAATTCAATAGAGATTTCAAAGTTTTACATATTCAAGATAAAGGATAGAAACTTAATTTATTGGAAACCTTAGAAATTAATAGATATAGTAAATTAGGTTGTGCTTTAAACGATCAGACTCAATTCAATTATTCCCCGTTGTTACAAGGCTATAGTTTATAAAATACCCCCACTCATATCCCATACTGTTGTGACACTATATATTATGTTGTAATAATTTTGTATATTCAGTTTCTCATCACCTGATGATGCCAAAGTTTGGCGAAACAATATTGTAGTGAGATTATTAAATAATTTTTGAAACTAAGTTTACTGAATAATATATTTTATGTCAATGTGATTTATTATTTTATTTTCAAGTTGCAATTTTTAATCTTCCAACCCATCTGTGTTGTTAATAAAATAATAATCTATTAAAGGTGTATGTACCTACTTACATACCTATATCCTTAAACGTTTCTCTATTATGGTTTCGTTTTTCTCTTCCAACATTATTTCAACAAATTAAATTTATCGTATAAATCAAAATAAATAACTAAATTGCTGTTATCATTATTAATCAGCTGACATACCTTGATTATTGAGAACTAGCCCCTCGGTTGAAACTTCAAATTTTCCAACAATAACACTCTTTAGTGTCCCTTATCTTTTATAAGGGGTTAATTAACCCACAGATATAAATCACATTTAAATCTGTCGTACTTGTGACTAACTTTAAGTTTAAATCCATATAATATTGTTAATTTTTTAAAAAATCCATTGCTTTGAAAATAATTTAACTGATTATTTAGTTACCGTAAATGTAGAGAGGCAGTGCATAACAATGCCATTACAAAGTCAATATTATACTTCCAATATATAACATACAGCTAGGGAATGGTCGCATTCAGCAGATGTATCGGGAAGCGTTCCCGCTCCTACTGTACACTTGACAGATCAGTGATCGCTAGACAGGACCGCTCACCTTTATGTGATCACCTTCCATTTGGTACTTTTCACTGGTCCCATATGTTACAATTATACAGATTAAACTGTATAAACAATAATGATAAATGTTTTTCTGCGATAAGTTTTGGCGTAGTTTTTAGTGTAAGGCACGGTTTTTCCAATCCTGATTAAAATACTTTGTTAATTCTAGTAACTCGTGTATTACGTGGGTGTTGGAATGCGTTAGTGGCGAATGCGGACAGAATACACTCACTAAGTGAGCGTAGAGCTTTTCCGCTTGCAAAAATGGCGACCGCTCTACAACATGTTCAGAGTGGGCCTACATCATCAGAATCTGATCACTAAACAGTTGGGCAACTGGTGTGTCTGTTGTTTGCGACCAATATTAAGGATTTGAGCAGTTAGAAAAACTTATTTTGAATGCAGGGTCGCGAAAATTTTATGAATAAAAGTGTTTAATTCTGTTAAATTTGGAAATATAATAGAACATAAAAGAATCGGCTACAAACCACCGAATTTCAATTTATCTCTAAACAAAATTAGCTACTGACAATTTTATGTACAGCGTGTTTACGATATTTGTCATACTTTTTAATTAGTGGCCATTGTTGTTAGTGTATGTCATTTTATGAAGTTAGCTGTGAGGTTCAAATTTTGTATATCACTACCTAAATATCAAATTTCAGCGCCAACACGTTAATTATTATTAATTATATGGTTATTATATTCCACTGTTACTTCTCATCCTTTATTTACAATATTAATTTGCTTTTATTGGAAACCTGTTTCTGAGACAACTGTAAATTGTATTTTTTTACTGTTTAAATAAGTTTAATAAAAATAAGTAATCTTAAAAGTTTATTGCAATTATTTTTAAAACACTGTAATAATATTCGTAATGTCAATGCAGTAATTTTATCAGTTATATCAGATGTTTTTGAAGTTAGTCAACGGACTGAGGCAAACCTATACAAATAAATTTGAAAATTGACTGTCCTCTCATTACATTTATGTTATGAGTAGGTATCACTAAAAGTCCCGTAATCGAAAATAAAATTAAATATGCATCCATACCTATAGAATAACCGCCATGCAATATCTGCTATACCTATATTGATTGTGACCAAAGAATAACGTAGATTTTCATTTGTTTTTAGATCTTTGCTTACTTAACAACTAATTTTTGAAGTGAAAACTTCTATGGGCGCGTTGATGCATTGATTGTTGGGCACTGAACGAGACTGAGCCGCCACGCTCGGAATGTTACGCTCGTTCGGGTAAAGTCGGCTCGGCTTTGTATTATAATACTAACTAGCGGTATTTAATTTCAATTAATAATACGGGAAATATTGTATTTTTATTTTCTCAAAAATTCTTTTCCGCGTGCAGATGTGAACCCTAGCCTCCCAGGTATAAGGCCGGCACGTTACCATTAGACCATCGCGAGTACTCGTATGAGAATTATAATATTTGTATATATACATGCGTACGTATGAATTTTTGAAGTGAAAACTTGATCAGACCGAGCGAAATGTACTATAGTCTGTTTTTAAACTAGGAGGAGTACATAGAAAACTCTCTTTTACACTGTAAAAGTTACTAGATCAATGACATATATAGTATTTATAACCCTACTTTAAGAAGGTCAAACGTAATTGAATATTTATTAAAAATTAAATACATTAAACAGCAAAAATAACATGAATAAAGAAATGATAAGGTAAAGTAAACTATATTTATTTATTTTTAGATAAATATAAGATGTTCTTGGTAGTTTAAGCCAAGAAATTACATAGAGGAAGCAGAAAAAAATACCGAAAACTATTTAGAAACTTTAATAAGTATTTTAATGAAAGTAGGATCTTTGATATCGCAATTAAACGGGAAAAGAATATACAAAGGGTATTGAAATGTAATGAACAATTATATAAGCAACTTATTACACCAGCCCAGCAATTTAATTCTCTTTATTATGAATAATGCAAGTTTTATTTTAAACATATACGTAGAAATTTTATATTATGCAAGTAATAAAAATAGTTTATAAGATTTTTGTAGTTTTATTAGCAAGAATGACATACAGAAAAATATTTTTGAATACATATACACTGAAAGAACATTAGTGATAATATATAAATAAATTGAATTGTTTTTTTTTATTCTTTGATGCTTATTCTAAATCTGAACCATCTGAAAAAGTATCACTGTCACTATCAGCACTAACAGAAATAATAAATGGTTCAATTAGATCATCTACGATTCCATCTAGTGTGCACATTTTTGTTTCTTCTTTAATTATATGTTCAATACAACTTTTCCAATAAACATTTTGAACATTATCAATAGCTTGCAATAAAAGTCCTTTCACTTCTCTCAATTTAAATGTGTTGTTCTTGGATGCCACTTCATTCTTTATTTTTGCCCATATCAATTCTATAGGATTGAGTTCACAATGATAAGGTGGCAACCTTAACACAATTTTATTGTTACGTTTTGCCATTTCATCAATCACATATAAATTATACTGTTCCTTGTTAATTTTTATTAAATTCAGTAGTTCAGCTCGTACCATATCTTCTCTGAATTCAATGTGCTAGCTTGTAGCCACTCTTGCATATCTTTTTTCTTAGATCCTGTTGTAGGAATTTTTTCCAATTTACGGCTATGATAAGAAGCATTATCCATGATGACAACTGCACCGTTAGGTAGTTTTGGTAACAGATTGGCAAACCATGTTTCAAAAACTGCTGCGTTCATTTCCTCATGATATTCTCCAGTTTTCTTACCTTCAAAAAGTAACAACCCTCCATCGACAAAGCCATGTTCAGATCCAACATGCAAAACAATAAGCCGCTTCCCTTTTCCTGAAGGGTTCTTTAGTCCTGTAGATAGCCCTTCAATGAATGTTTGACGTCGATTTTTTATACTGTTGTCTATCCATATTTTTTGTTTTGTATGACCTTCATTAACCCAAGTTTCATCTAAATAATAAATTTGTCTACCTTCCCTTCTAAATTCCTTAATTTTAGTTAAATATTTTCGTCTCCATGTTACGATATCATCTCGTTCTATCAAAATACTTTTACTGTTTCTTTTCATGTATTTGAAGTTAATTTGTTTTATAAACTTGTAAAGTGATGAACGACACATTTGTGGCAAATCTGGATGTTTCTTTATTTCTATCAAAATTTTGTCCAAAGTAGGTAATTCGTTCTTGTAAAAGAAAGCATGCACTATTTGCCGCACAGAGTGTTTGACCACTTCATCATATGCAACAACACTAACAGGTCGTCCACCTCTGTGTTTAGATGCAGTAACTGTGCCAGTTTCATTATATTCCTTTATAGTTCGATATACTGTCGATTTTGCAACGCCTAAAAGCAGAAAATTATACATTATTTATTATTGTTATAAATTATTTGTTAAACTTACCCACGATGTTACTAATTTTAGAAATGATAGCTGTTTTTCTAAGATCCGGTGTGTCAGTTCGTAGCTGTTTATATATATTTAAAGTACACTGCTTTTCAGCAAGCGATAAATGACCTAAATCAAAACGCTTGCGCTTCTTCGGGGGCGAAATTGCTGATGAAGTTGACGTTGATGCAGTATCCATATCAAGAACAACAGGATGGTACATTAAACGCTACGCAAATTCTAAAAAGAACGGATTTATTTATGTTTTAAAGAGCAATAGAACAACGGGAACAGAAAAGTAAAGACGAAACACAACCGTTTGACATCGATACGTCAAACGTCATCTATTCCACATTTCGACTGTATAAACCTATCTGTGAAACAACCAATCACAGATACAGATTTTAGCGCGATTAATTTAAAACGCTCCTCTTAGTTTAAAAATAGACTATAGAATAATGTATACACAATAATAATAAATATATATTTTTTAAATGTAATATAGAACGAAAATGGAAAATGGAAAATGTAAATGTAAAATAGAACGAAAAATAAAGTTGTATTTCGTATTATTAACCTCGCCTTGATCAAGTTTTCACTTCTGCCATGTGGTCTTAAGCACACCCAAAAAACTTTTTTTATATAAATTAAATTTCATTGTTTAAAAGAATGGCAAGCGGTTATTGTAAATACAATAAATATAATAGACTAATGTAATCTTGAATGTGCATTTGCAATTAGATTGAATTTATACTAACTAACAGTGGACATTTATTGCAAAGTGCTAAGGTTGTCTGGTTTTATTTATTGTATAATTATTTTTTTATATTTCTTGGCTTTATGTTGAATAAAATAATTCGTCCATATTGTTTATAAACATGCCTAAAAGTTTCTATTTATATTTTCATATTACCTGTCACTTTAAGAGAATATAATAAATACCTTCTACTCCTGGTAAGAATTAACACCATTATAATCTTTAGGTATTGTAAATAAATTGTAGTTAACCTGATATATATCAATCGGTTCATATCAAACCTCACTCAAGAAAAATAATGGAGCCAAATAGGAAGTCCTATCAACTATAGAAATATGTTCTATACAGGTAAATTTAAACATATTGTAGCGTTTACGGGGTCGAAATGAACACTCGTGCAATTAACTTGAAACAGTCTGTACATTTACGCACTTATAAACTAGTCACAATATAAAAATATAAAATAAATGTATCACACTTAAAACTACTACAAATAAGTTAACCCGCGTATTTATATCTATCACTACTTATTTATGTCAGTAATATTTATATAATAAATATTGCACCGCTTATATTTATTTATGTTTATTTGCACTGTTCAGTAAACACTGCACGGCTACTACGAATCTCTTATTCCGGAATGACTCATCCATCGGTTCAACTGCTTTTATATCTGTAGATAAAAGTTCGAGAAATATACGGGCACACTCTGGATTTTTCTCCACATGCCGGGAAGTATTCGAGAGACAATCCGTCGCTTCGCAGTGGATATGTGAGATGATTTATGACTGTTTACAAGTACCTTTTTTTGTCGTCGCTGTCGGACCGATGTTTATTTTTCTGTGAGCTTGTTTCGTTACAATATCTTGGACATTAAAAATCCACTACTTTTTACATAGATAAACATTTTGCATATAAGTTTAATCAAATAATGTATGAGTAAAATTATCTAAAGAAATTTAATGTAATATTTCTGCAAGTACCGTAAACAAACTTTCTGATTTCTTTCTAATGTCATACTGTAGTAGAAAATAATAATAAATGTTCCTATTTTTAAAAATTAAACTCCAAAATGCCACCATTAATATGCCATAAAAGAATCTTTGTCTTTTTCAACGGAAACTCGATTTTTTCAACCTTCCTCTTCACATAGCAAATTATGCGTTACAGAAATTTAGATAACCCCTATTCACATTTGTTATCATCCCAAGAGTGTAAGGGTAAATTTATTGGATTTGTGGGGATCGTTGGGATTGAAGTTCTGCGAGTTCTAGTGTCCTATTTCGATGTCCTACTAACCGAAACAACATACGAGATTCATGAAGGTTCCTAAATAATACTTTTTGCTGAATACATGTGCATGTAATACATTAATAATACTTGTAAGAGTGCGCAATGTAATTTCATAATTTACCTGTATATTTACTGTTTTAATAATGAAAACTAGAAAGTTATAATTACACTAATAGACGCGATTTTTATAACTGACTTAACATCCTAAAATTTTAGTATTTTGCTTTATTTTAATCATAAAAACTGTATTCTAACATTGGGGTATCACATCACATTTTCAAAATAAAATTTATATCCGTTTTCACTAAGATTAATGTAAAATTTAAATCAAAAAAGTAATGTAACAAGTTCGAGCATGTTCGTGGCTATACCGTGAAAAGTAGCGGCAACTACAAAGGCTATGACGTCACGCATTCCGGAGAAAAGTAGTGAATTCTAATATATTAGTCATCGCGGAATATACTCAAAAGGAAACTTCTGGAATCGTTCCGTGCAAATATGAAAGTTGTAACAGGCGTAGTGATTCATTCATTGTTTAGTTGTTGACGCAGTCTGGCAAGAGAAAAAGGAAATGTCACTAAATTGTCACTTAATTAATACAGTTTGAAGTAATGTTCCACAAGTTGTATTGCGTGTGATTTTCAATAATGGAAAACCTTGCAAGAGGCTATAAAAATTCTCCGGGCAGCTTTTACATATATGTTCTTAAAGTGAATTAACTGAAAGATGTTATGAACAATATTTTGGCTTCAAAATTAAAAATCAAGACAAAACATGGGTAACACATATATTCTGTATTTCATGTTATGTCAAATTAACGCAGTGGAACAAAAACAAAATTCTTCTGAAGTCCTGTCAGAAAGGCCAATGATTTGGCGTAAACCAGCAGATCATGCATATGGAAGAATTGCCACCCCTGAAAAAGCTATTAATGGTTTTAAAAGAAAAGGAATTTTCCCAATCGATAAAGATGTCTTCACAGAGGAGGATTTTGCACCTGCTGAAATAATGCAGCAAGAAGCTGATGCTACATTGGAAGGGAATTTGCGTGATAATAGGACTCCAGATCCAGAACCTCGTTTGGCAGCTTCGAATGAAGAACTGTCCTTCACCGGTATTTTAACATTACCTTCAACTTCAAAAATCAATCCAACACGACAAAAGAACAAAACGCAACACTCACAGATTTTCACATCCACTCCAAACGAGAAAATGTTAAAAGAAGAACAGGACAAAAAAGATGCAAAGACTGCAATAAAGAAAAGAATCAATCAAAAAGGTATCAAAAAGGTTTTGATGGTTGAAAGTTCTACAATACAAAATGCAAAAGATGAAACTATAACTTCTGGAATGAAGCTAGTATTAGACAAAAAATGTAAAACAAACAAAAGGAAGGAGACCAATTCATCAAGTGAAGAAAGTGAAGAAAATTTTTCTGAAGACGGCTCGGATATAGGGGAAGATATCTGCTTGTTTTGTGGCGAGTATCACATTTACATAAAAAGACATTTTCTTCATATCAATCATCGGTCCATAATTTGTTCACCAATTTTTCAAAATCTTCGATACAAAAAATCTTTTCTCGATTTCTGATAGTGAGAGGTTCAAAGTCTAAATACTTATCTTGTTTGTAAAATACCTGAAAGATAAATATTTGCAAAATATAGAAATAAAACACAAATTGAATGAATTTGTGTTACATTATATCCATACCTTCCCTCTATTTTATGAAGTTTCCAAGTTGAAACAGCTCCAACTTTGGGAAAATCTTTATACATTACTCCCATTATTATAAGCACATTAGAGAATTATTAAGAAACAAGAAGCGCTTAGAACAGAATTCCGAATATTCTTTTTTTTAAAAGAATCTCAAAATTCGGACCTGAGGTAACGCACTTACAGGTTGACTTTTTTAAGAAGACAAAAGTTTATTTAGAACAACTTTGTATAATTTGAAACGCACGTATGTATGTATATCAAGAGTACAAAAATTTCAAAATTCAGATCGGATGTAACACTTTTGCTCTCATCCAGAAAGGGCTTTTTGCAAATATTTCGCAAAATATGTGTTCTATAGAGACTTATTAAGAGAATAAAAGTGCTTAAAGTGGAATTTTGAATAACTTTTGTAAAAAAAATTCAAAAGTCCCACAGAAAGGTTGTTAATCAAATACAGATATCTACATAGTTTTATATTGATTTTGTTTGGATAGGAACATATAAACAAGCATTTAAATATTTTAATGCTATCTAGCACTTATATTTACCTTTATATAAAATGTATAACTTAATTTCATTTTATATTTAAATCGTCGTCAGTCCATAACTCTTTCACGAATATTTCAAAGTCATCAAACCACCAAATCATTTCACCATTTCTGAGTGTAAGAGGCTCAAAGTCCTGATGCTTGTCTTTTTTATAAAACATCTGAACATGAGAACGTTTTCAAAATAAAGCAACACAGAAATTTTGTGTTTGTCCTACCTTAAAACCATACCTGCCATTTATTTTATGTAGCTCCCAAGTTAAAGCAGATCCAACCATTGGAAAATGGTTATACATTACTCCCATTACTGTGAGCATATTAATTATATTGATATCGTGACCAACGTACAGATGTACTTTGCATTCTGATTTTCCATTAATTTTGTCTGAAGTATCACTAAGAATCTTTTTCAATAGTGGACCTAGTAACAAAGAGTAAATTATTGAACACGAAACGAGTAGTTGCTCCAATAAACAAATAGCAATACATCGAAATTTTTTTCTTCCGTATTTCATTTGAATATATTTCCAAGAAGAATGCAGTGTACGCAAAAAATAAAGAAAATCGATGAACATTTATACCTAGCAATAAAGCTGAAAACAATTACTTCGAACAAATTTTAATTTTTGGGAAAATTTATACTTATACCTATTATCACTTATTATACAACATTTAATAAAATCGTAAATGGCAGATATAAACATTAGGGTGGAGCGAAAAAATTTTTTTTTTGATATCAATGAGCTTGGGAGCGCAAAAGTTGCTACTGTATACCAGTAGATTGTGATTAATTTTTTTTTAAATTTTGCCGAATTTTAAAGGTGCCACAACGACCTTGATTGTTTCATAAAATGAGGTTAATTGATATATTGTATTAATTGTTTTAATTACTTGTCGATATCACATATAGTTTAACTTGAGCCAAAAAGAAGTACTCAAAGCTATGAAAAGGACCACAGAAAAAAATTAGGACAGTGTCGTCGTCTTTTGAGGTGCCACAAAGGAATCCAAATTTGGTAAAAATAAGGAAAATCACATTTAATTAAAATGAAATTTATATTTCTTTTACGGAAGATAAGCTCTAGCCTAACTCTTATAATTTTTATTTAGAACTATTAAACTAAACATAGACATATTCAACGACAGTGGCGTACATACATAAAATATATAAACTAAATTAATGAGAAACAAAAGATTTCAAAAACGCATTTTTATCATTTAACATTTAAAATAATAAGTTTAGACTACTACATAAGTTTGTATTCCGATTTCTTATTATATCGTGGCATGATATATCTAGACATCAGCCTCGATCGAATGTAGCCATCTCTTTCTAAGTCTCCTACAGCTGCTGCAGCTTCTGTCACCAAACGGACACAGCGTTCGATGGCTTGAGTATGACACACAAGTTTGGGAATATCATTTCTTCGCCGTTAGTTATGTAATTTTTAATTTCGGCTGTTGTAAGTGATCTTGTTAAGGGAGGTTCAATATTTTAAAAGACTCATGATCTATCATCTCGTAGTATTCTTGGGCATCAAAATTTAACACGGGAACTTGAAACTGTCGTATTGAATTAGGCGTCTGTTGCTCTCTTGTACCTATTATTCGACAAAGGGCAAGTTTCCGAATATTTGGTCTTTTATCTTTAATCATAGCCAATAATAAGTTCTCCGGGTGCGCGAAATGGGCGTTTCTTTGGATAACTGGATCAACTACATCCTTCAAATGTTTTGGAAGATATCTAGTTAAAAAGATGAGTTTCCACAAATGTCTTGGACCTTCCCAGCAAGCTGATTTAACTTTAATACTATACCAGACCGGTGCATACACTTTTACTACATATGTAGCTAAAATGATCAGATTTTGTGAGGGTTCGTTGGAGGAGACATATAAACGAAGTATTCGACTGGCAGTTGTGAGCCATCGGGAGTGTGATATTGGTCCAGGTCGAATATTGGCCAGATCTTTATTACATTCACCCGATGTAACAGCAAGAACCATCTTATACAGATATTTCTGATCATTGCTTAATTCCTTTAAATCAATTTCCGGCAGTGGAGATCCTTCATGTCCTTCAATTGGTTTAAATTTTATAACGGGCTGAGCGCATTCTTTTAAATATTTACCAATTGGACCACCAAATGATTTAGGACCATGTGTTGCGCCGTCGAGACTAGTGAAGAGATGTCTTAGCGGAAGTTCATTTGTGTGCAGCAAGCACACAAACCAATGCAGAGATTTGTTGTAATGGAGCTCTAACTTTCTTATCACACCATTTTCATAACCGGTATTCACATTTGTCCCATCACATGCTATAGCAATTAATTCTTGAGTGTCATATTTTTTCAGTAAACAGTAATCGGTAATGGCGTTTGAAATATTAATAGCATTTCCAGACGGAGGAGTAACATGTCCTAAGTATTCGAAATTTGGTTCCCGAAAAATGACAATATGTTCTTCAATAGTTCTTACCGGATGATATACTCCATCTTTTATAATATTTTTTCTGGATGGATATTTCCTTCCATCGAAATAAATAGATCTTAGCACCTCATTTTCCCCGGAATCACACAGGAATTTACTCCGACATTTCTGTCTCTTACGTCTAATTTTACTGCGATCGATAATAGACGCTGTATCGTTTTCATGAACAATGCCTAAATCTTATAATAACTCAGAAGAAACAGCAGCAGCACCACGGTCAGAAAGACCCCATCGATCACATTCACGAGCTAATGTTGGCAGAGTTTTACGCATTTGGCCATACGTGGAAATACCAGATGAAGTAGAGGGGGTGGTAATATCTTCAAATAAAGGCAAGTCTGAATTCATAGTTAGATCATCTAACAGACTATCACCTAACTCCACGGATGTGTCTTTATCGGGTTTGTCAAATTTCTGCATTTTAGAACTTTTGGCTTCTTGTAGGGATTGTTCTTCTTTCAGTTTTCTTTTTTCCCGTTCTTGGAGCTGTTTTGTCGTATTGTTATCAATATTTCCTATCATCATTTTTCTTGCAGTTCTTTGGTCTAGTAGAAACAATCTTTCCGTCACAGGAACTTTTTTGTTCTTTTCGCAAATGCACTTTTCGCAATTTTTACATTTGCATGAAGCAATGTCGAACAAAACTTTCGATTTATCTTTAAATTCTTCGGTTTTCTTTATAAAACTGGGAATATTGGATCGTTGTTTGAAAGGTTTCATAAGATTTCTGTATTTACAGTGGTAGTCACGGATTCTTTCAATAATACATTCAGTAGATATTATAATATATATATAATTATATAATAAAGGAAATATAATTATATAATTAAGAAAACGAAAAACTGGAAAATATTTGTGATTTTGGTGGTAAATCTTCGAAATTCAGTAATATTGTGGCACCTCAAGAAATCTGTTTGAAATTATGACATTTGTTCAGGGCGTTACTGATAGCATAAATATTTAATTTTTGGCTCAAGTTCAATCATATTTTGAACGAAACACAAATTGCATAAGCATTGATTTTTGCGTAATTTTAATTTTTTTTAAAAATTTTAAGGTCGCCGTGGCACCTGAAGATATAATTCGATATATTGCAAATTCTGAGGGCACAATCAGTATACGGAGTAACAACTTTTGACCACCCAAGTCTTATCAAATTTTGAAAAAAATTCAAAACGCTACATTTTCGCTCCACCCTAATAAACATGCTTATGTACTAAATTGTATGTGTATTGTGTAAAAAAGATGTATATTGTCTGTTCAGTTTTTCTTTGCCAATCTTTCATTAATTTATGTAACTATAACAAACAAACGTGGCTTAGCTCATGTCAGATACCTCAATGCAAGAAAGAAGGATAAAAACGTATACAATTTAAACGTACGAAATAAAAAGAGACAGAAGGACGCTTTACGTAATCATAACTTTTTATTCAATTAGGATCCATCATATTGCGGAAATAACAACAACGTTTGAAATTTTTGGGTGAAATGTCAAATCGAGTGTGAAATTGATATTTTAAAGTTGCAAATATTCTAACTTTGTCTGTATTTTTAGAGGAAAAAATATTTAATACAATGCTAAGATAACGGAAACATATTGAAGACGATGTCACTTGTTCTGTAATAAGTAATTGCACTGTTTAGGTGTTATCGGTGATAATAAATCTACAAAATAATATTTGGAATATATTTGAACATTATTAGTACTACATATAATAAATAATTGAATAAGAAGATCGAATAAAATAATGTAAGCAGATATGAGTAAGATATATTCAACAAGCATATGCTTGCTTACAGTTATAGATAATAGCTGACTTCAAAGTTACTAGATGGCTGACCTGTTTACATAAACAGATGTTAGTAGTCTGTAAAATGATTCCAAATGTGTCCAGTAACAGAATATGTTTGTTTTGCAACGTATAAACACTGCTATTTTCTATTTATTCTATAGTTGGTATGTAATATGTTTGAGTACATGACAATATGGATGCCAGAGACAGAGAATTGCTTGACTTGTAACTTCCACAGGAATCGGTCCAATTGGAGGTGTCACGAAAATAGTGGTCGAATAAATGGCACATTACACGAGATAGCAATTAATAGGATCAATTTTGCATGTTTGGAATAGAACAGTTATATAGGATATGGACAAGAATGTATGTATAATGTTATACTGGAAACATCGAGTAGTTTCAGAAAATGTATTTAACAAACCGGAAGTTGTATTAGCAAACGGTCAAAATGTTTCGTTCTTAAATTCATTCAATATTATCCAGTAGATATGAAAATGCCAACATGCAATTTGCATTTCGAGATACCTTCTACTATATACAGGCTGTCCCAGAAATAAAAAGATGGAGTAGCAGGTATGTAAAGTCCGAACAGAAACAGGCCCAAATATACCGCAATAACGAAGAAATTAAAAATTTAATTTTCTATGTTTTTTAGATTAAAAAATTACATTACGGACCTGGTACAGAATGTATGTTTATAAATACACGTAAGAATGCTCATTTGTAAATAGAAACGAACACGCATTCATAGAAAAATACGCTTTTGCGTCTAAATAATGCAGCTATGTAGTCGGTTGTTGACCCAGATGGGCGGCACACTTTATTGCAGACAATAAAAGATTGTTTGTTGCTCTTTAATGTGTTTGTAGTCGGAAACAGCTGATTCTGATCCTAGTTTTTCAAGCCTTTATTACAGTAAATATCAAGAATGTAATTCTTTTTTTCTAGTAGATGTAAAATTAAAGTAATTAATGGTTTGATATTTATTATGAAGTATCTACTACCCCTCCGTTTTTTTAACACAAGTAATATGGTGGTCCTGAAAAGGACCGATTGTGAAAGTGAACTAGGTGGATATTTAGTCCAGGGTCGGCGTAAGGCCAATTAAATTCTTTATTATTTTTTTTCTGCCGTCTGCGCACGAATAAAGACTTGATTTTTTGAGGGTACGTTTTTACACAATCTAGCTTCCGATTTCTGCTACTCCCTCTTTTTATTTCTGGGAAAGCCTGTATAATATACTTATTGATTGATATTATGTACTTATTATGTATTTATTAATTATTATAATATATGTTTTATGTAGCTGTTCAAATTTGGTGGGCAATAATGTGAACATTATAACATATTTTATACATTAAAATTACCCATCACAATCCGCTTAAGCTCCTTAGTATGCAATTCCAACTCGAATTCAATATGGGATATCTCCATTAATTTCTCCGGAAATATTTCTTTACTCCATTCTGGCAATTTTAAACCGAGACTCTCCTAAAAAACAAATTGTTCATATTTCGACATGCAATACCGTTCAATGTACTTGTGTTTGGAAAATATCTCGCAGTAAGGATAATCTTCTCGTACTGTTGATTTTCCATTCGGTATGTTTCTCCACATAAGCGATTACATCATCATATTTTTTCAATAAATCTCTTCCATATTTAGTTTCAAATAACTTATTATAGGCATCCAAATATCTTTTCGACACAAAAGGGACAGCCAAAACCTAAAATAGTAAATAACTATTGAACTATTACTATTCTTACGATACGGACAGCAAACATAGCGCAACAATACATGCATAATTGTAAACTCTATAATGTAAGACCCACATTGTCCACTACTTTTATATATTATACGGGGTGATCCAAGTTTTAACGCCACCGCCACAATGGGTCTTATTGATAAAGAAAAAGAATGGAATTTCATGTAAAGTTAGATTGAAATGTAGACTACATACTTAATATATAAAAATAAACTCTTCAAAATGTTTAAAATGTGTCAGTGGTAGTGGGATCGACTTTTTTTTCATTATTATGACGCAGATATTTTTTGAAATATATTCATAAAAACAAAATTAAAAATTTCGTTAATTTTCTTTAAATTTAAAGTTTAATGGAAATCATATAAATTATATTCATAATTTACAACCTGCCTGCACTAATCGGCACAGTAGTGTGTGATTATTTATGACCATTTATTAAAAGCCATTCTCTAGGAAATGGCAAAGATCTTTGAGGGAGATACCGGCACCCCCTTACTACTTCAGCGAGCCACGCCGTAGGAGCCAAGCCGACCTTCGGCTGCAACCCAAGTCTTACCGCCACCTGCAAAATAGCCCTTATTTATAAAATATTTTCTTTTATTTTGTGAATAACTGTATAAGTAGGTACACTTCAGATATTGGCACTTAACTCAATCAAATAAAATCATATCACTTCTAGCAACAAAAATGTTGATTAAGAGTACCTACTTAGATATCCATTAGGAATACTAACTTAAGACCATTAAATACCTAATAATAATTTGAATCGTTTCTTGTAATTAAAAATATCAAAATATATTTTTTTTTAGCAAGTTATTTGCATTTTATTTTTTAAACATTGACGTTTAAGGCGATTAACAGTCAGTTTGTCAGTTCGACTTCATAAATTTAGGCGACAATGATAATATAGACGAGTTTCCTATCCCGGATTTATTGTCTTCGCATATATTCTCTTGTCGTGGGTACTTTTCCGTAGACCATTTGTTTGGTGGTGTTAAATCCGGGGACCTTAAGTGTAATTTAATGCTTTCCACTAAACCTCAAATTTAAGGAAAACTAAGTTAATTTTTGATTTTAATATAAATGAATATGTTAGAAAAAAAATATCTGCATCATAATAATGGAAGGAAAAGTCGATTCCAAAAGTGAAAATTTTTGTTAATATTTTGTGTTTTTAACTGCCACTGATACATTTTAAATTTTGCAGAATTTTTTATCAAGAATGTAATTTAATATAATGTAACAACATTTTATTCTTTTCTCATTAAATAAATTCCAGTTTGGCGGTGGCAGAAAACCTTGGGTCACTCGGTATAGCTGAGCAAAATATTTGAAATCACAGTGATTATGTACAACCAAATAAATCAAATTCATAAAAAATATCTGTTTTTTAGACCCAACAAGCTACAAACTGCCCAAAAGAAAACTACGTCTGCAATATTAGAGTTTCATTATACAGTATGTTTCCAAATAAGTGTGAAAGTTTTCAGAGGGTGTTTCCTTGTCAAAAATAAAAGGGGGCAGTTCATGTAAACAAAAGCTCTTAGGCTTGTCTTTGAAAAGTTACACCCTTCCAAAAATGAGATAAGAAATTGTTTTTTGTTTCTTAAAACTGCTGAAGAGTTAAAGAAATGGCATTTTGTGGGCTTGTTCTACCAATAAAAAGGCTATAACTATTTTTTAATTTTGTTGTGATCTTTTAGAGGGGGAAACATGCAACCCCCCTATTACTTTTTTACCAGACCTTTTTAACAAAATAAAATTTCTTGATTTAAACATATCCGTTGAAAAGAATGATTTAGTGATAAACTTTATTTTCCGTAAAAGCAATAGTTTTTTATTAAAATAAATAAAATACAATATCGTGCATGGACGTATCTTCTGTGAATGAAATCGAAAAAATCTAGTAGGTGAATGTCAAGTCGCTTTGATTTTTGTTTACTCTTACCGAGAAACAGTTTTTTATGAGCACCTCTCAATTTTTGTAATCAAAATAAAGTACCTAAAGCCAATTTCGAACAATCTTTGTATTTTCAAAATTCGGATTTTTGAGATAGTCGTATGGTACCCACATTGATTTATTTCGAGTGTCCATTTTCAACAACAAATACAAAATACTACCATATTCTATTCTATATTTTAACACGTTTCTCGGAACATAAAGTTTGGAGTTATTATATATACTAGCTGAACGCACGGGTTTTTCAAACCCTCAATCGCCTATTACCGCCACCTAGATTTTACATCCGCTTCGTCTTCTTTTTCTAAATTTTTCACACACCTTATATTTCTGGTGCTTATTTATAATGTTTATTGATGTTAGTTAACAGAACTGATAGTTTTTA
Organism: Amphimallon solstitiale; assembly: GCA_963170755.1. NCBI lineage: Eukaryota > Metazoa > Arthropoda > Insecta > Coleoptera > Scarabaeidae > Amphimallon > Amphimallon solstitiale. The sequence goes on along the minus strand of OY720681.1, from coordinate 105,239,633 downwards.
TGCAAAATAGGTTAACCGGTATTGCCATTCTCGAACACTTTGAATAAAATGAAAATATTTTTACATTATACAGCTCAATTTTTCGCTACCTGTATTAATAAACCTTCTTCCAAAAAGAGAGAGATGAAATTCTGAACAGACCCAAGTGATTGATTGACCTAATTGTCAAATATTTTGACATCTTTTGTTTTTGTTTGTTTTCTAGACAAATTTATTTACATTCATGTGTGGAGACATTACACTATTACATTTACCATTCTATTGCCTTAACTGTGGACTTATCTCTGAAGAATCTATATACAATTTAATTTGGTACAGATTTCATATTTCAGACAGATATTTAAATTTAATTTTACCGCCTAAAATTTATTTAACCAGTTAGTTGCAGCTTGTAATTTGGACTGGAAGTTTGTTCAGAATTTCCTCTCTCTCTCTCTTTTTGTAATGAGGTATAGATATTAATACCCAAGCATTATTATTAGATTTCTTGTAATCACTTTGAACAAAGCTTTGAATTGAGATTTCATAATTTTCTTTTACAAATTAGTAAGTATGAAGAACGCTCTTAAATTATATTGTTGAGTCTCATTTTCATTCTTAAAACTGAATTTAGTAATTGCTTCATAAGTTAACTTGAGTATTAAAATTTATAATTGTATTATTTGTCTCTTAATTGAATGATATATTAATTTTGGAGTTATCCCAGTTAAAAATTTAGTATCCCCGTTCATCTCATTAAACACGTTTTGTATACACATATCTCGAATAATAATTTTCCAGATAACATAAAGCTTGGAGTTATTATATATATTATAAATACTCGCAATGAAGCACACTTTGGTAGATAATCATAATAATTTTTGAAATTTTTTAATTTTCTTAAAAAATAAGCAATATTCCTGATATTATTTTTAAACCTTTCTAGGAGAACGCTTGCCAAACTTACGTCTTCCTCCGTGTTTGGGTTATAATTAACAGGAATCGGTAGCCAGTCTAAGTCTTCACTCCATTTTTGTGGACCTTTTGGAGGAAACAGACCTGCCAGAAGTAACGCTGCAGAACTACGGCTCCGCTCATACATGCTAGACCAGGTCTCTATTAAGCCTGGAAAATATAGATGGCCAACGAACTTGTCGTATCTTTTACGAAACGCTTTTCCCGTAGTATACATGGTATCTTTTCCTTCCTAAATATAAATTTGTTAAGAAGACCATAACTTTTCGTATGGTATTTCAATAAACGAGAAACACTTCCAAATGACAAGAAGTAATAATAATGTATGCCAAGTAATTTTTTTTATATCCAACGACCTGCAGTATATATTAGTATACGTTAGAGTGGTAAAATCGTACTACAGAATGGTATGACCACACATATGTTTAACCTCTAACTACCCGCGCTCTAGAATCCCGCGTAGCTTCGCGCCCGGTGCATTATGTACACCACATCTATGAATGTGAAATTGAGTGCATAAATCAATGTAATAATAAGAAAACATGTGGCCTTGATTTTTCATGCTGTTTTATTGAAATATAACATAAATTAATACAATGTTGGATAAAAACAAGACAATCTCTTCAACAAAGAAAGCATTCAATAAAATATAAAAAATAATCTTAAAATTAAAACCTCACAAATGTATGGTTAGTTTGTTTCATCCGCTGCTTGTTTCACCATTTTTGCAGGAATCGCACGTAACAACTGTTGTCATATGTTGTTTGCAAACTGACCTATTGCAACTTCCGCAGATGATCGTTGTGACTCGATTTTTTTCCTACCGCAAATAAAACACCTCGCTCTTATCTTTGCAGGTATCTTCGCATTGGTGTCTTCTGCACGTTTTTTGTATTTTGTCAGGAAACATTTTATGTCACTTGGCAATGACTGAATGCTGGCACGTTCAGAGAGATATGGCTTTATCAAACTTAAGGACATCACTTTCAAAAACTATCTTCTGTGCTTGTAAGCTGCATCGACATGAGTGGCATTATAGAGCAGTTATCCATTGATTCCCGCGATGTTCATCAGTTTGAAGAATATAACCAAAGGCCATCGTCTTGTTCTTCTTAATGCTGAGTATGTGCTACACATTTTATCAACAGTATGAACTCCTCCTTTGGCGGCGTTATATTGTAAGATGATATCAGGCTTACTCGAAACTGGACCTATATTTCCATCCTCGTGCATTGTTGAGATCGATACGACCGGTTTATTTCTTTTCGGTACGTAGGAAACCAATATTACATTTTTCTGGAATCCAAACAGCGAAGATTTCACAGGTCTACTTTTATGAGGCAAAAAGGTCTTGCGGTATTTCGTGTTTATTTTTTTTCATGGTCCCAATCATAGTCATTTTATCTTCCAATAATTCTATCGCTAGCGGATAACTTGAATACCAGTTATCGCACGTCAAAATTCCGATTACTACCTTTCACTTCATTCAACAAGCGGTGAACAGTCGCAGTAGGTGTATTTGGCATACTGTAGGGGCCTTCGGGTTGCTTACCGCAATAAACTTCAAAATTCAACACATAAAACGTTTTTGCATCACACAATACAAAAACCTTCGCCGGTTTGTTCGGAATATATTGAGGAAAACTACAGTATCCTCGGAAATATTTCATTAATTGTTAAAAATTCGCCCACAGAGTAGTTGTTCTTGCAATTCTCTAGGAATGTATCTATGACCCATTTTATTGCAGCGAACTTTCTTTCATTCCTTGTACTTTTATCATCAAATCGGATAATGGCAAGTAAAAATCGGAATCGGTGTTCATTCTTACATGCCCGAAAAATTTCAGAACCGGTACCATCTGTTGTCCAGAGTCCCAAAAATTGGGTATGATTTTGCTTCCTATATCCAGATAACAATAGCAAACCCATGAATGCTCGTATTTCTGTTTTTGATACGCCTTTAGCGTCACGTTCTCTCATAAATTGACACCTAACATTCGAAATCTCATTTGTGAATATTCTCATAAAAGCATCTACTTCATTTTGAATGTCCTTTGCTTGTTGTTTGGCATCGGGAAAGATTTTCACAAGATTTTTAGCGCTGACTTTACTGAATTTTTATTACATCTAGTCAGTTTACCTTTGGCAATAAAGTTACTGCTATTTCCAACATCTTCTAAATCATCGGAGTCGTTACCTTCGATTTCTGATTATAATGTTCAGCTTCCTCTATGTACTCTTCAGAAGAACTATCAGCATCATCGTCGTGTAATTCTTCTTCCGAATCGGAGTCGCAAATCACTTGAGCCAGATCCTCTAATTCCGCATGTGTCAATTTTTTGGGATTTTTTATTTTTACTTTGTCCCTAAAATGATAAAAAAGTCGACATAAACACTAATTTATTGGACAAATAAGAGCCCCTAAATGGCAGTCAATATTACTTACGTAGCTACCCGCGCGGTGTATTTCATACATCAGACTGTAGTGCACTAAAGAAATTGTCAATAAACCAACTATCTTTCCAGCCACCAAAGCGCAACTGTCTGAGCACTTAGTAAACACAGCGATCGTGCGACAAAATTCTAGCGGATGCCCCCAGCCATGGGTGAAAGCAACATTTAATCCAAATGACAAAGGCGGGAAATATAAAATGCAAATTGTAGTGCTACAATAATTTCTTAGCAAATTATTATTCATAGCATTTTTCTTCTTCAATATTTATTTACAAAACCATTCGAACACCGTATTGTAAATATTTATTTATGAGTATTTTTCTAATTATTATCATTATTACCTTTCACATAATAATGTGTAATAGGTACTTATTTTATTTGATTTTTGTTATATAGAAGCCACATGATCTCAAAGGAATATAAATTCCTAGTTTATTGCAACAAATTAATTGTTGCATTTGTTAATTTTATTATCAGAATCATTGGTAACATTAACATTTTTCCTTTTATCTGTATCTTTTAATTTTTTTATTTTTTGTCGAAAATAATAGAGGATTTTTGCGCTGTGGAGTTATTTTTGGAATAGCTCCTGGTTTTGGTTTTTTCATTGGTAAACGATAAGGAAGCTTTCCTTGTTTTGCTCTCTTGCATGGCCTTCATCAGTGGGCTTTCTGTTAATAACCAGGTTATTGTTTCCATCTTCTACAAAAAATCAAAACATATGACATATGCCTCTTATTTTTTTTCTTAAAGAGATAGGAAAAAACATTAAATACAAAAGTTTTACAGTTTTTCTTTTCGTATCAAATTCTGATAATTCAGAAAAAAACTATGAAACTTTTGTATTTAATGTTTTTTCCTATCTCTTCAAATAAAAAAGATAAGAGGGGTGGAGAATTATGAGGAAACACCATGTACATATCTAATGTTTTTGAAAATAACTACATATTGTGATAATTGTTACAGTTTAGTAAATTTTTGATGGAGTTGGACTAGCAAAATTCATATTTTGATAACTATACTTACCAAGTTGATTGAGTTATATGTCATGTGTTGATGATGTACCCCTCGTAGATTTAGAAAAATCTATTTCCAATCTCAATGCAACTATAAGAAATAATGTAAAAACTGTCGACGATTTTAGGGCTTTCAAGAAACTAGTGGCGTCTATTGAGCCGACTCTACAGGCCATGCAAGAGAGAGCAAAACAAAGAAAGCTTCATTATCGTTTTCCAAAGAAAAACCAAAACCCGGAGCTATTCCAAAAACACCTTCACAGCGTAAAAATCCTCTATTATTTTCGACAAAAATAAAAAAATCAAAAGAAACAGATAAAAGGAGAAATGTTAATGTTACCTATGATTCTGATAATAGAATTAACAATTGCAACAAATAATTTGTTGCAATAAACTAGTAGTGTTCGAATGGTTTTTTAAATAAATATTGAAGAAGAAAAATGCTATGAATAATAATTTGCAGGAAATTATTGTAACAGTACAATTTGCATTTTATATTTCCCACCTTCGTCATTTGGATTAAATGTTGCTTTTACCCATGGCTGGGCAACCGCTTGAATCTCGTTGTCGTAGGTTACATCGATGGGCATGAATGGGGGATACCGCATGGGGTTTTTACCTCTTTTACTTTCTTATACGTAGTATAAGGAATTATTTTGTGATGATGAAAATTTTCGACCTCGAGATTTTTTGCAGATGTCCACGTTTTGAAGTCCCCTGATACCGAAAAAGTGGTTTTTTAAAAATGTCTGTCTGTCTCTGTGTGTGTGACCACGATAGCTGTCAAACCCCTATAGCTATCTATTCCAAATTCTGCATTTAGTAGTATAATCTCCCTCTTGAGATCTGATTAGTGTTTCAGTAAAATCGGTAGGCCGGAAGTAGTAGTTTACTTTACTGAAAAAATTTTGCAAATATTTCGTCAACTACTAAGTTTAAACAATTTTATAAAGAATTCATATATACTTAAAATTAAAATTGAGAACAATTTTATTTAAAAAGTTTGTCGAAATTCTTACCGGAAGTATGTGTTCTACCCCTATCAAAAATCACTTTTTTGCGAATATTTCGCAAGTCATGCTTTTTAGACCGGTACGTTACGAGTATAAAAGTATTTAGAACTTAATTTTCAACACCTTTCCTATAAAAAATTTTTCAAAATTCGGACCGGAAGTACCACTTTTACTCTTATCAAATAGCGATTTTTTGCAAATATGTCGTAAGTTAGGCATTCTATATATATTTATCAAGAGTACAAAAGTATTTAAAATTGGATTCGCAATATTTTTTGTATATATGATAATTTTAAAATTCGGACCGGAAGTAGCACTTTTACTCTTAGCGAGGAGCACTTTTTTGATAATATATTGCAAAGTATGCATTCTATAGAGATTTATTAAGAGAATAGAAGTACTTGGAATAGGATTTTGAATAATTTTTGTAAAAAAATTCTTAAAATTATATAATTTGAAACGCTCATACGTATAAGAAAGTCGTTGCAAATATATCGTAAGTTATGCATTCTATATATATTTACCAAGAGTACAAAAGTATTTAGAGCTGGATTTGCAATATTTTTTGTATACATGAAATTTCAAAATTCGGACCGGAAGTAACACTTTTATTCTTAGGTAGCAGCACTTTTTTTTGAATATCTTGCAAAGTATGCATTCTGTAGAGTAAAGTATGCATTATATTAAGAGAAGAAAATAGGATTTTGAATAATTTTTGTATAAACAAATTCTTAAAATTCTATAATTTGAAACGCTCATATGTATAAGAAAGTCGTGTGGTGGCCACACCTAATTTTTTTAGTAGAAATGGTGTGTTTTATTTTACCGGCGCGGGTAGTTAAAGGTTAATAATATTTGTTAACAAAGATTAAAATATTTTCATCTAAATAATAGTTATTTATTATACAAGGGAAAAAAGTACTAGATTTTAGCTCGAGGTAAGGTTTATCTCCCGACGCGAAGCGGAGGGAGATAAATTACCGAGAGCTAAAATCTAATTTTTTTCCCGTGTATAATACACTATTTTTTTCTGTGATGGGAAAAACGACGATTTAATATTGAAAAAAACACTTAAATACTATATATTAAAGTCAGAAAATCAATCGATGTGACATTTCAAGTGACATTACACCTGCGTTGCTAATGGAAACCTGTAAAATAATCAAATATCTGTCAATTTAAGCGGGCAAAAAGTGAGCACTTTTTTCCCTGGCATATAAAGTGACATTTTATTACCTGTCAAGAAGGATAAAATGTCAACTTTTTTTCCCGTCACAGAAAAAAAGATGTTATTTCTTTGTTATATCACTATAATTAAAATATTGATATAACAAAGTAATACGCGTTTTATTTACTTTATTTCAGATATCACAAAGTAACGGCTTGCAGTATTCACATTTTAAAATGTTTTCAATCATTTGTTGAAACAAATCAAAAGTTGACATTTTCGAAGTTCCCCAGCCAACGTTAGTCACTTCCTAGAATGGTTGACATTTATCAAAGCTTGCTATGGATTAGTTTCACTCGCAATATTATAATTTGCTTCTCAAGTTCGCCGTCTGGCCACATGGTTACAAATTTGACAGCGTTCAAAATCACATAAATTTGTCTCACTTATTAAATTAACTAATTAACTAACTAACTAATTAATTAATCAGTGTTGTATGAACAAACAAAGGTATTTAAGAACATTCATATTTATTATTCGAAAACATCTGTCTGTGGGTAGTTAGGAATTGATTATTTCGAATATTCAAGAATATATTACTTTCATTAACGGCAGAAATATTGTTAAATGTTATTATTCGTACTGTTATGGTTGTTTTACAGCAGACATGCATTAGAAACAAAAATTCGTTAAAATGCTGCAATATTTTGATGATTCGTCTTCTTGGTTGGTTAAGCATATTTACTATATCTTTAATTCCAAAAGAATAGTGCTGACAAACTGTCATCGCTAACATATCGTAACCTCAATCAGCTTTCTAAGAACCACTGGATCAATATAGAAATAGAAAGTGAATTGTGGATAAATTGTATCAGCATCGTGATAACGTCAAAAGGAACAGTTCTTGATTTAGATCCTTTAGTTGTTAATGATGAGATATCGATACTAGATTTGATAGGTTTCTATAAAATTCGAATCTATTACCAATATTAGATCGTCAACTACTAAAGTTTGGACACTTTCTTTACATTATGAAGTCGGGGTTATAAATTCTGCAACACCTTTATTAAAATTTCAAAACGATATTAATAATAACATTCTAATTAATTATATAAAAAAATTGTTGTACATCAAAATTAATAACTCTTACGTTAGTTAACATGCCATAACCATAAGGAAAATATTTTTCTGATTTGTGTGGATCGTTAGGGTAGAGACTAAGTACTTCTGGTGTTCTCTCTCCATGTCTTATTAACTACAATTATTAAATTTTTACCGAACAGTAAATGTATAATTCCCCAAACCATAATTTAACAATAGTAGTTATACTACTTACAGAATGAACTTGTACTAAAGTATCACTACCCATATTAATTATAGATTGTGCTTGCGAACGTGGAATCAGTCATGTTTATATATGTAAATTTATGTCGTCGTATGATATCTTGTGTAATATTAGATTATAAAAAAGCCAAGTTAGTAACAACAGCAATACAATATTACTAACTATTTCTAATTATATTTTTTTTAATTTCGTCTGGCTTAACAAACCTTGCTTGTTCTATTTGAACAATTTTTTTAAAAGTCACATTTAAGATCTTGTATTTTATCAATGTACTTTGTAACTTTTAGTTTATACAGGGTTGCGATTATGTATGGAACCGGGTTCGTTATGCTAAAATGGTTTGAGCTAGAATCCTGAAATTTTAAATAGACGTAGGACTCAATTAAAACTACTTATTAATTCGTTTTATTTTTATTTTGATCAAGAAGTTTTGGAAAAACATAGCCTACTTTTTTTTTTAATGGGAACATGGGTTATATGGAACATCGTTAAAAAGATTATATTTTCCCGAATTCAATGATATAATAGGTTTGGTGATTCGTTTGACAGAATTTTAGAAAAAAAATAAAACATTATTAAAATAAAATAAAACACGCAAATCATGCAGCCTTTGCAAATCCATCAAAAATTAGAAAGAAATTTGAGGAAATATATTTTCTCGCAATAATTGTAAATATTTTTCGGCAGTTAGATTTCCGTCTATGAAAAACTGGCTTATGATATTATGGCAGATAATTTCAGCCCATAGATAGACTTTTTGTGGATATTGGGTATGTACCATCGCCATCCAATGAGGATTACTATCAGACCAATATTTACAATTGTGCCTATTAAAAATACCATTTCATCGCCGCTGATCATCGTCATCATTCTTTCACAGACATATCATGATTTAAAGCCACTTGTAGTAGAGACGTTTTAGGGTTCTCCGGGATGTCTATTAAAATAGGTTGGTTTTTGACACTACCGGTTTGATTAAATCTTTTTAATGTTTTTGTCACTGTTGACTTGCTTATTGGATACCTCTTTGGATGGGTACCGTTAAACACTGCACACGCCTCTTGGTGACTTCTTTTTCTATCTCCATACCCAATTATCATGAGAATTTCAATTCTTTCTCTTTCTGTTAAATGATTCATAATTATTAGTTTTTTGCTAATAAAACGTCAACTGACAATTAACTGTCAAGAATTTTATGTTTGAGGGATTTGCGTGTTTTATTTTATTTTAATAATGTTTTAATTTTTTTCTTAAATTCTGTCAAACGAATCACCAAACCTATTATATCATTGAATTCGGGAAAATATAACCTTTTTAACGATGTTCCATATAACCCATGTTCCCATTAAAAAAAAACAAGTAGGCTTTGTTTTTCCAAAACTTCTTGATCAAAATAAAAATAAAACAAATTAATAAGTAGTTTTAATTGAGTCCTACGTGTATTTAAAATTTCAGGATTCTAGCTCAAACCGTTTTAGCATAATGAACCCCATACATACATCGCAACCCTGTATATAAATTGAAGAATTCAAAGCAATATATCGTAGATATCACTTCCAGCATGTGAATGTCGAGTTAATTTGTATATTTGGTTAAATTGATGAATTATTTCTAGAAGATAGTGAAATTATTATTTTTCCAATTTTCTGTTATACAATGCTCAAAAAAATTAGGGAACACTTTTTTCAAAACCTGTAACTTTTTAAATAATTGTTCTGGGCAAATCATATTTGGTATGTTTCATGTTTAACTTTAAAAAAATACTAAAACAATTTTACAACTCTAAGTTACTTCTAAGTTACACTTAAAAATGTAAATCAATAACGCAAAACAAAATGGAAAAAACTTTAGGTATGCTTTGAATTAACGTATGAAGGCCTACTAAAGATGACAGATGAATTAAGGTGTCTATCTTCGTAAAATGAGGTATCTTGTTCAGCACGGCCACTCTGTTCGACATGTTAGCAAGGACCTTGGAATTTCCCCTTCTGTTATTTAGCATTTATGGAATTGGTGTCGGGAGACTGGCTAACATGTCAGAAGAGCTGGACAAGGTCGAAATCGAAAAATTACTTAAAATCAAGACCGATTTCTTGTACTTTCCTCTCTACGTAAGCGTATTGCCACAGCAAGATACCTAAACGACCTAAAACGAGCACATGGAATAGAAATTCTTGATCAAACTGTTAGAAACAGATTAAAAGAAGCGAATTTGAAACCATGAAAACCTTTCCGCGCACCACGCCTTACGCAGCATCACAAAGCAGCACCTAATGCGCCTGTAATTTACGACTCTGTTATGGCCACAGATAGTTGCACACACAAAAAACTGAAGCTAATTTTTATGCAAAATCACCTGTCGACTTCGAATTTTGAGATCGCGAATAAAGTCGAAATTGCGAGGAGGCCGAAAAATCGGTTTCTCGTGTACATGAAAAAGAATAAAGTTGAAGGTAAAACTAAAAAATAAAAAGTGCAAAAAAATCCATATCGATATTTAAATTCCGCATAAAAAGGAACCTCAAGAAAGTGCGAATAAAAATTATGTGTCTACTAAAATAAGAAAGTTATTACATGGAAGAGAAATTTAACATTTTTCTTTTTCTTGCTATAAATCCTGAAATACATGGAAACTTAGAAATTGGAGAATATCGTGTAATTTCACTAATTCTTAGGAATAATCCATCTATTTTAACCAAACCTGTGTTTTTACTTTCTTTTATACGTAGTATAAGGAAGTATTGTGATGATGAAAATTTTCGACCTCGAGATTTTTGCAGATATCCACGTTTTGAGGTCCCCTGACACCGAAAAAGTGGTTTTTAAAAAATGTCTGTGTGTCTGTCACCACGATAGCGGTCAACCCGCTGGAGATATCAATTTCAAATTTTGTATTTACGTGTATAATCTCCCTCTTGAGATTTGATTAGCTTTTCAGTAAAATCTGTAGACCGGAAGTAGCAGTTTACTTCAGTGAAAAAATCGAACTTTGCCAATATTTCGTCAACTACTAATTTTAAACAAATTTATAAAGAATTCATATGTACTTAAAATTAAAATTGAGAATAATGTTATTTATAAAGTTTTTCGAAATTCCTACCGGCATATTCTTATCGAAAATCAGTCTTTTGCGAATATTTCGCAAGTCATGCTTTTTAGACAAGTACGTTACGAACATAAAAGTACTTAAAACATAATTTTCAATATCTTTTGTATAAAAAAAAATTTGCATTCTATAGAGATTTATTAAGAGAAAAGAAGTACTTACAATAAGATTTTGAATAATTTTTGTATAAAAAATTCTTAAAATTCTATAATTTGAAACGCTCATACGTATAAGAAAGTCGTGTGGTGGCCACACCTCATTTTTTATAATAAGCGAGAATTCCATGGTGGAAATGTTATCTGAGACACGTTGTGTATATATATTATTTAAGAATATTGCTAATTTTATTTGATTTTGTTGTGCATACAGAATGAACAATTTGTGGTAATTTGTTTAATATAATTGCCGTAAGTTATATACATATAAGCTGAAATAAGCTTTGGAAATGTAAGGTAATGACTAGAAACTGTTTTATATAAATTTTAGATTTACTGATTTCTTAGTACAACTTCATACCAATACCCAATTAATAAAACTTAGAATAAATTGGTAAACTTCTTTATTACATTGCTTTTTCAGTAATGCCATTTATATTTAAATAAGAATGTTAATCAAATACAGACGTCTACTTAGTTTTAGATTGAGTTAGTTTGGATAGGAAAGTATAAACAAGCATGTAGTTAATATTTCATAGATATGTACTTTAAAAACTTTAATGCTATCTTGCACTTATATTTACCATTATATAAAATGTATAACTTAATTTCATCTTATATTTAAATCGTCGTCAGTCCATAACTCTTTCACGAATATTTCAAATTCATCAAACCACCAAATCATTTCACCATTTCTGAGTGTAAGAGGCTCAAAGTCCTGATGCTTGTCTTTTTTGTAAAACATCTGAATAAGAGAACGTTTTCAAAATAAAGCAACACAGAAATTTTGTGTTTGTACTACCTTAAAACCATACCTTCCATTTATTTTACGAAGTTCCCACGTTAAAGCAGATCCAACCATTGGAAAATGTTTATACATTACTCCCATTACTATGAGCATATTGGCTATATTTACGTCGTGACCAACGTATAGATGTACTTTGTGTTCTGATTTTCCATTAATTTTGTCTGCAGTATCACTAAGAATCTTTTTCAATAGTGGACCTAGTAAGAAAAAGTAACTTACTGAAATCGAAACGAATTGTTGCTCCAATAGAGAAATTGCATTACATCGACCTTTTCTTGTAAAGATAATTATTTACTAAAGAAAGTTGCGAAAGTATCGCAAAACACAGCAAAATAAAGGAAGGATCGTTTATGATGGTTCAGGCTCATATGAGAAGAATATAATATTTGAAAAAAATTTAAAAAACTGTCATACAGAAAATACGTGCAAAATCTGGTTCAGTTTCACTTCAGTCATTATTTAGCATTTAATCAAATCATAAATGGCAGATACAAATCAACACGCATGCGCATCTACTAAATTTAAATTCTATGTACAAAAAGAACACGTATTGTCTCTTCAATTTTTCTTTTCCAGTCTTCCGTTACTTGATCTAACTATAATAAACAAGACATTTTTTATAAATTAAAATTACCCAACACAATCCGTCTAAGCTCCTTAGTATGTATTTCCATCTCATATTCAATATGGGATATCTCTATTAACTTCTCCGGATATACTTCGTCACTCCATTCCGGCAATTCTAAACCGAGACTCTCCTAAAAAACAAATTGTTCTTAATTCGACATGCTTATAATACCTTTCAATGTACTTGTGTTAGGAAAATATCGCGCAGTAAGAATAATTTTCTCGTACTGTTGATTTTCCATTTAGTATGTTTCTCAACATAAGCGACTATATCATCATATTTTTTCAGTATATCTCTTCCATAATTAGTTTCAAATATCTTATTATAGGTATCTAAAAATCTTTTCGACACTAAATTGACAGCCAAAATCTAAAATAGTAAATAACTATTGAACTATTATTGTACTGTTCTTAGGATATAAGAAGCAAACGAAGCATGAAAATACTAAACAGGAATATTTAAAAACTAAATTTGGCCCACACTGAAAAACAAATGGACACTACCTTGATTAGAAACTAGATATATTATACAGCTAAGCAAAATATATGAGTAGAGCACAGCGATTATGTACAAATCAATAAATCAAATTCATAAAAATAATCTATCTTATAGAACCAACTACAAACTGCCCAGAAGAAAAATACGTTTGCAATACTAGAGTTTCATTACATTAATGGATACATTAAAGGGCACATTAACTTTATCATCATAATGTGATCATAAAAATTTCGGCCTCGAGCTTTTTGCAGATCTACTCGTTTAGGAGTCGCTTAATTACAAAAAAAAAAATTCGAATGATACCTATGTGCATGTTTTTCTGGAGGCACGATTACTCCTAACCAGTTAAAACTACCAACATTATACTCTAAATTTAAGCTGGTAATCTTAGCATAGTCTTTGAGTCAAATCTGCAAACTATAGGCGCATTTTACATCAGCACCGGGATCATATTTTGACCGTACGTACATGATTGTTAAAATTGATAAAGACCACAAAAATATTCTAACATTTTGAAACAAGTATTTTGTAAGTTCTCTTTTGAAAATTTGAAACGAAAGTAATATCTTTACTCTTATCAAAAGACAATTTTGTAAACAGCTTCCAAACTATGGATTTAATTTGTGACAACGTTTTTTCAAATTATTTTCAAAATTCTAACCAATTGTAACACTTTTATCCAGAAAGAGCTTTTTGCAAGTATCCCTCTCTATCTCTTATCAATTCTGTACATCCTCATAGAGACAATAAAAGTTTTAAACCAAGCAGTTTTTTTTACAAATATATCACACAACTTTTTTATAGTGGAATTTTAAAAATTTCGACTTGAAGTAACACCTTTACTCTTGCTGAGAAACAGATTTTTGTGAACATTTCTCAATCTATTAGTACATAATGCTAATATAAAACAATCTTTGAATACAAGTTTTTAAAAATTCGGATTGTTCAGATATTCGTATGGTATTTACACTGATTACACTGATATTCATGTAGCATCAGTGGATTGACTGGTATCAAGAGGAGAATAGTATGTTATTCAAGTGGAATATGATTGTGAGTCCAGCTTGTGATTGCGGAGCTGAGATTGAAACAGTTAAACATATTGTCCTCTAGCTAAGTTTGAATTTAGATACACGGACTTACATAATTTAACTAAAAGGCTGTTGCTTGGATCTTAACAACTAAAGACCTTTAGTTTTGTGGCACTGTGATGTGGGTTTTTTATTCTGCAGGTTTTTTCCTACATCCTAGACAAAATAGTGCAGTGTTTTAGAGCCCCCCCCCCCCCCGCAGTTATGGCCCATCTAAATATATTTCTACTTTTGTAATATAATTTATACAGCGTGGTTCACCGGAAAAACTATAGCTAGGAATGATCTGAAATTTTGACTTTATACTAAAGTCGATGGGGGCCATTTGCCTAAAATATTTTCAAGATGGCGGCACTTCGGGCTATGTATTGTAGAAGATAAAAACACTATCTTGTTAATATTTCGAAAACCAGCAATTTTTATAATAGATATGTTTATACAATGTTATACTTATTTTAAATGCAGAATAAGATAAAATTATAAAAGTTGCCGCTTCCCATTTAAAAAAAAATGTGATTTGGCAATTTTTCCAAATTCGTTTTCAGGCGTATAATTCGCACACTCTGTATTAATAATTGTAACAATTTTATACAAATAGTATTTAATTAGACCATCTATTTGAGAAAATTGCCTTCAAATTAAATAATATATTCATCTTTATATGGAAAAAGTGCTATTGATTTTCTGCCTGCAAACGTCTAATTTAACATAAGAATTTCAATAAGTCAAAAAGGGTTACACTTGGACATATGACATTATAAATGAAATATATTTAGAATTCCACGTAGAATCTAAAAGCCTGACAATATAGAAGGTATTCTATTTAAAATTAGGAAGTTGGTGCCTACTTCCGGCATAGCCCGAAGTGCCGCCACCTTGAAAATATTTTAGGCAAATGGCCCTCATGGCCTTTAGTATAGTGTCAAAATTTCAGATCATTCCTAGCTACAGTTTTTCCCCGATCCATCGATTCAGTTTCCGGTTAACCAGCCTGTATATGTTACTTTTCTTGTACCTGTCATGTAATTTCATACGAGTATATATAAATACTGATTTATTTTGAGTATCCATTTTCAACAACAAATACAAGATAAAATTTATTATATATTTTAATACGTTTTTCGAAATAAACTTAACATAATGTTTGGAGTTCTTCTTGTTAAATATAATACTCGCAATGAAGCACATTATCGTATATAATGCAATGAATAATCATCGAATTTTTTTAATTTTCTTAAAAAATAGCAATATTCCTCGTAATATTTTAAAAGCTTTCTAGAAGAACGCTTGCTAAACTTACGTCTTCCTCCGTGTTTGGGTTATAATTAACAGGAATCGGTAGCCAATCTAAGTCTTCACTCCATTTTTGTGGACCTTTTGGTGGAAACAGTCCTGCCAGAAGTAACGCTGCTGAGTTACGGCAACGCTCATACATGCTAGACCAGGTCTCGATTAAGCCTGGAAAATATAGATCGCCCACGAATTTGTCGTATCTTTCACGAAATGCTTTTCCCGTAACATACATGGTCTCTTTTCCTTCCTAAATATAAATTCTAAATATCAATTTCTTAACAAAATCATAACTCTTCGTACGGTGTTTCAATACACGAGAAACACTTCAAAATGAAAAGTAATAATAATGCGAGCCAAATGCCAAATGAATTTTTTGATATCCAACGACCTGCAGTATATACAGTGCGTCTTTAAAGTCGCCCCCCCCCTGTTATCTTTTAACCGAAGTGGAATAAATCTTTGAAAAAAAAATTAAAGAAAACCACTATAAAAATACTAATTTTATGACCATGTCTCAATTTTGTAAGGTATTTGGAAGGTCTATAATTGCACGGGTAGAATAATTTCATCACTTAAACGGTATTTGTACAAAACTTGAGAAAGAACAAATAATCCTGAACACAGCACTATGATAAATTAAATGTTCAAAATGAACACCCCAACCTTTTGGCAGTAGAACAACCCATTGCAAAACAATGATGTAATTATCCTACCCGTGCATTTTGGCGTTTTTTTTGTACAAATGAAGGAAATTTAAAGAATATATTTTTGACTAGATCTTCCAAATACCAATGAGGGATCACTCGTTCCCCTTTGCCATTTAAAATTTTTAAGTTGATATAGCCTACAGCGCCATCTGTTAAAATTTTAATATGAAACATGGTCTTCAAGTTGGTATTTTTATAGTGGTTTTATTTTTGTCTCAACTTTTTATACTTCGTTTAAAAAAGATAAGAGGGGGAAGGAGACTTTAAACACGCACTATATTAGTATAGGTTAGAGTGGTAAAATCATACTACAGAAGGGTATTGTCACCCACATGTTTAATAATATTTGTTACGATAGCTTAAACTGTTTTCACCTAAATAACAGACGTATTACTTTGTTATATCACAATAATCAATATAGTGATATAACAAAGTAATACCGTGTTTTATTTAGTTTATTACATAGAATATCACAAAGTAACGGCTTGCAGTATTAACATCTTAAAATGTTTTTAATAATTTGTTCGAACGAATCACGAGTGTGAATTTTTATATGTTCCACAGCCAACTTTCTTCCTAGAATGGTTAACACTCGGGTTAACATTTATCAAAGCTGCTATGAATTATTTTCACTCCCAATATTATAATTAGCTTCTCAGTGCAGTAATTTAGTCAAAAACTTGTTTTATTACCAAAGTTCACCGTCTAGCAAAATTGTTACAAATTTTACAGTGTTCAAAATCACACAAATTTGTCTCACTTTTTAAATTAACTAAATGTATCAGGGTTGTATGAACAAACGTATCAGAAAATTCATATTTATTATTTAAAAACTTCTAACGTCTGTGGGTAATTAGGAACTGATTATTTCGAATATTCAAAAATATGTTACTTTGATTAATCGCAGAAATATTGATAAAATTTTATTATTCTTACTGATCAGGTGGTTTCTGTAGCACACATGCATTAAAAATAACGCTGTGGCTAGGGGCACGCGAGCGTGCCGCTTAGTTTGAAATTAAAGGCACGTAGCTGACGTCACTGCTGTTATGACGATATCATTTAACGTGCGCTGAAATCTGAAATTAGAGGCACGTGTATAAGAAATGGGGAAAATATGCATGTTCTAGTTTGTGGTGCGGATTTCTGTTAGTGTTAGTGGATTATTGCAGTTTATAACGACATAAACTATTAAATATGGACGGTCTAACAGGTCAATACTGTATTTTAATAATAGTTATATCACTAAACAAAGCGTGCTCAGATTTTGTATTATGCACACGTAATGCATAATACAAAATTAATCCTCGAGGAATTGGGGTTAGGAAATAATTTATCCTGACTAGATTTATGTCATAAACAGTACTTCATAAGGTATCTTATGTCTCATTTTTTTTAAGATAACAATATGGCTACAGTTACGATAAATAATAGTAGTAATGACAGAAATGAGACTATTAATGAAAAAAAAAAGAATTAACACTTGGTCTCCAGTTTGGTTCCTATAATGAACTAAAGAAATATTCAGAAATCTATAAAGACCGTTGAAGTCCTCTCTAGAATTTTATAAACTTGAATATGCATGTATCCATGGCAAAGAAAGTCGTAAAAGAGGAAATGGATTACGACAGACCAGGTTACAATAGCTTTTAAATAACCGATAAAATTGTTTTGACTTCCGTAATAATTTTCAGCACACTACGCTTAGGATGTAATGCGAATTTCAAACTACGTATTTGTCCAGGAGGCCAATATTTAAAAGTATATAGTTGTAATAGAACATACAAAACATGAACTTTCGATTGTAAGCAAATATTTAGTTAATAATATGTATAAACATAAAATTAAAGTTTTATTTTCTAGAAAGTTTTTGATCATTTACCTCAAAATCGTATATTAACTGAAATAGGACTTGGAAATGTGCAAGATTATTTATGTTTGGACGCAAATAAGAAGAAGATACAGAATAAAATCCGTGGTAAAAAGACAAAATTAAAAGATCCTCACTACAAACTCAAGACTGGGAAAAATCATTTGGCAGAAACTGTGAACAAATGTGACAAATGGCAATTTAAATAATACAACAAATAACCATATGGAGTCAATTAACCATAAAATCAAACCAGTAGTACCTAAGAATTCAACTTTAACCGACTTTGTTAAATAATCTTTCATTTTTTTGGATAGCCATAATCAAGAACGCGACAATCGAGCAGCTAAACACATTTTGAAGCGACCACAGCACCGATTTCAAAATCATAAAAAAGATTTATTGCGCAGTATGTGAATATTTCAACAGGTTACAGTTTCAAGTATATCCAGAAACAGATAGATTTAATCACAAAAGTCAAAATATTAAAGGAATATAATGACGGTAAGTGTCAAATAAGAACATAAAATGGAAATATAATAAATGTCACAACAGACAATTGCCAATGTCCTAATTTTTCTTCCATGATGTTGCCTGCCGAATTATCTTGGCCGTAAGAAAACATAAAAACATAACATTATTTGGCGACAACTACTTGTGTCACATACGATGGACAAAAAATTATTATTTATCAAAACATAGAATAGGAACAACCAAGTCAGATATTGTGGCAAAACTAAAACATGCAGTAACCGAAAAGCCTAAAGTGATGACGTTAACCGAAAAACGAAAATCAGCCACTTTAATTACCAATTCTTTAATCAACTTAATTAGCATTTCCAGCAATAGTGAATTCAACTACAGATTAGATTTATTGAAGAAAATGGAACACTGCTGGAGAACTGGAAACGAAGTGGCAATTATTAAGTGGGAATTATATTACAACAGGTGAGGCAAATTGTGATCTGATCGATACAGAAATAGATACTCAGGCATACGATAATAATCAAGAAACGATCTCACAACAAAATAGTCTTAGAATAGTATTGTCTGATGGAGATATAAGTGAATTGACAGATAATAATTTAGCAAACATGCAACACATTACATTTGTTGATGAACCCTTTAGTGATAGTGAAGATAACATAATAACAATAATAATAATGAAAATATTGAAACTGATTTATTAAAATCAATAGTGTTGCCCTTAAAAATTAAGAAAAGGGGGATACCCAAGGGACATGATTCTACGACAGTAATCAACGCAATAAAAATAGTAAAAGCAAGACATTCTCACATTTATTTTAAACAATCAACTAGGCGCTAAGGAAAGCATCCTTTGATACAGAATGTTCTACTAAAACTTTCCAATAATATTTTATTTATCCTTAGTAAGAGTTTTGTTAATTTGATGTTTTTGTAATAAAAAGACTTATTTTGACTGTAATTGTTATTTATTCCTTAAAAAAAATAATGAAAACTATTATTAATTATTTGCATAACTTATACATTGGCGCAGAATAAACTAATGACTTGACGTACCCCTAATTTCAAATTTAGGTGCACGTTAAATGATAATGTCATAACAGCAGTGACGTCAGTCACGTGCCTATAATTCCCAATTAATCGGCACGCTCGCGTGCCCCTAGCCACAGCGTAAAAATAAAAGTTCCTTAAAATGCTGCAATATTTTTATGATTCGTCTTCTTAGTTGGTTGAGCATATTGACTATGTCTTTAAGTCCGAACGAATAGTGCTGATAAATTGGCATAGCTGACATATTATCTTAATCAACTTGCCAAGAACCACTGGAGCAATATAGTAAAGTACTACAACGTTACTTTCTCATCACGGAAAAATAATTGATTTCAATCTTTAATAGGTAAGGGGAAGCAGATGATATATCGATATTAAATTTAATAATTGTTTTGTAAAATTCGAATCTACGAGGATAACCCTAAAAATTTCCGGAAATTACCACTAAATGGCATTTGCCTAATATTTAAAAATGATTGTCTTAAACTGTGACATTTAGTGTGATAAACACCATGAACAGAAAACAGTCGGCTGCATAATTTAATATTAATATCGTTTCAAAGAAATTAATTTAGTGAAAAAATGGTCACTTCTCGTGAATATTTCATACGATCATTTTTTACTATTTTAAATGTGGTCTAACTCAACAAAAGTGCATCGATCGAGTCCATTCTGCCTTTGGTGACGAAGCACCATCCAAAACCACAGTTTATGACTTGTTTGCAGAATTTAAGCGTGGACGTACTAGTATCAGTGACGAATTTTGTGAAGGTCGTCCATCAACTGCTGTTGTTCCGGCAAACGTCAATGCTGTGAGAGAAATGATTGAAGTGGATCGACGTGTGACATATCAAAAGATAGGGGCATCCTTGGGCACTGGTAAAAGTCAAATCTAACGATTTTACATGAGCATTTAGTAATGATTTGCAGTCGTTGGATTCCACAAAATTTAACGAATTCTCAAAAAATGACTTGTGTGAGTTCGTGCAAAGAATTGCTTAAAAAATTTAATCGCGGTACTTCTGCCAACATATACAGTATCGTAACAGATGACAAAACCTGGATATATCCATACGAATCAGAAACAAAGCAACAATCGGTTTTGGGTGTGAACCAAAACCAACAAAAGTTGTTCGTTCACGAATCGCTTCCAAAAATATGTTAGTTTCTTTCTTCAGTAAAACTACTACCGTTGTTCTTGAGAATCGAAAAACAGTAATTGGTTGAAACATTTGTTTGCCTGAAGTCATCGATGAAATCAGAAAAAACAGCAGACATCGTCGCATCATCTTTCACCACGACAAAGCCCACACAGCACATCGAAGAGTCGATTATTTAAAGAAGAATAACATTGAATTAATGACTCATTGTCCGCATTCGCCTGACTTATTACCTAATGACTTCCTCCTATGTATTTCCTTTTGTCATAAACTTCAGATTAAAGTGCTTAAAACTTAGGGGAATATATTGAGAAACAATAAAATGTTTTTCCTTTCAATAAATTATCTTCTCTTTCCCAGTAATTTTTTGGGGTACCCATCGTATCACCAATGTTCGAGCGTCTACTATAATACTAAGGAATACAAAACCAGACTTTATGAAGTAGGGGTTATAAATTCTGCAAGACCTTTATTAAAACCATAAAAAAGAAATTAATAATAAAACTCTAAATAATATTACGTAAGTTATGTACCAAAATTAATAACTCTTACATTTGTTAACATACCATAACCATAAGGAAAATATGTTTCAGATTTGTGTGGATCGGTAGGATAAAGACTAAGTACCTCCGGTGTCCTTTCTCCATGCCTTACTAACTAAAATTATTAAATATTTACGAAACAGTAAATGTATAATTTTACAAAACCATAATTTAACAATAAGATTTATGCTACTTACAGAATGAACTAGTACTAAAGAATCGCTACTCATATTAATTATAAAATTTAGCTAAACTAAACTGTACTTGCGAAGGTAAGATCAGTCATGTTTATATATGTAAATTTATATCATCCTATGATATCTTGTTTAATATTAGATTATAAAAAAGCCTAGATAGTAACAATAGCAATATAATATTTTTAACTGTTTTTTATTATAGTTTTATTTCAATTTCGTCTGGCTTAAACAACATTGGCTGTTCTATTTGAACATTTTTTTAAAGTCATATTTAAGACCTTGAATTTCATCAATGTGCTTTGTAATTTTTAGTTTGTGTATAAATTGAAGAATTCGAAGCAACATATCCCAGATATTACTTTCAGCATGGGGATGTCGAGTTAATTTGTATATTTGGTTAAATTAGATGAATTATTCCTAAAATATAGTGAAATTAATTTCTTTTCTCCATGAAATAACTTTTCTGTTATAGAAGACACACTTCTGCATAAATAATTTAGATACTGATAAGGTTTTTTAGACTCTTCTTTTTTTAGTTTCAATCCTCAAATGAATCTTTTTTTGCTTTTTTATTTTCTTGTTTCTCATCTGTGATCTTATGAAAAAGACAGTTTGTCGGCCCCTCATAGATACCAGCCCACATCAGTGAACCTGTGAGACACATGGTCATATTTTCTTACACTAGGTATCAGTCTGAAGCACGAATTCTGCAATTATTATTATTATTAACACTAACCCACGGGCCATACAAGATAATACAAGTGAATCACACAATCTGCGCTTGGTCTGAACAGACTGACAATGTATGTGCGGAAAAATTAATTTTAGGGTCATGTACACAACTTTAACACATTTACGTATACGCAGCATGACATGGAAAGTGCAACACCAAGAATGGGTGCGAATTTGGTAGAAACGTATAACTAGTCAAAAGCAATAATTGATTAAAATTTTGTTGCGATAGATCAAGTGGTCATGACACATCTGACACTTCATTCAGTTTTTGCTGACATTAATGTGTGGTGTATTAATTGTTTGTTTGAAATTAATTTCAACGGTTTTGTCTTATTATACCTTTGTTTAACGTGTTTAATGAGTTTTATTATGCCTAGAGTGCGGCAACGTGGAAATTATCGCCAAATAAGCGAATTCGACAGAGGTCGAATTGTTGGTTTGCGAGAAGGTGGTTTTTCATACAGGGAAATTGCAAATCGCCATAACCGGAACCAATCCACCATTATGCGCTGTTATCAATCATGGACTAGGGAAGGTCAGGAAAGACGCCAAAGAGGAACCGGAGGCCGAAGAAGAACTAATGAGATACAGGACCGCCGCCTTCGCTTAATGGCACTAAGAGACTAGTTTTCCAGTACCAGATCAATTGCTGACGTGTGGTTAGGTAATATTGGTCGTCCTGTAACCCTTCGAACCGTTTATCGTCGAATTAGGGGTTTCGGCTTACAATCTTATCGTCCACATCTTGTGTTACCACTTACGGCTCAACACCGACAGCAACGTTTGGAGTGGTGTAGATTGCGACTGCACTGGAACGTGGAGTGGCACAGGGTGGTATTCAGTGATGAATCTCGATTTTGTCTAGGGATGCATGATGGCCGTATGAGGGTCAGACGAAGACGTGGGGAACGTCGTGATATTCAGTTTTCCGTTGAATGGCATGTGCATCGAGCAGTGGGTGTTATGGTATGGGGTGCTATAGCAAATGGGAGTAGGTCTCAATTGGTGTTCATCCAAACCACCATGAACGCCCAGCGTTACATTGATGAGGTGGTAGAACCCCATATTCTACCATATCTTCAAACGCTCGAAGACCCACTTTTCCAGCAGGATAATGCCCCTCCCCACGTAGCGAGAATTTCTATAAATCGCTTGGAAGAGGCTCATGTCAATATCTTGCCATGGCCACCCAAATCCCCCGACCTCTCGCCAATAGAACATGTGTGGGACATTATGGGACGAAAACTTATGAATTTAGCCAATCCCCCGCAGACACTAATAGCTCTCCGGCATGAATTACAGGTTGCTTGGGACACCATACCCCAAGAGGATATCGACCACCTAGTCGAATCAATGCCACGAAGAGTGAGGGAGTGTGACACTAATAGGGGCGGTTCAACACATTATTAATAAAAATTATGTTAAATTGTGTTAGTCTTTTGTTTTTTTTCTTTGAAATTTTAATCAATTATTGCCTTTGACTAGTTATACGTTTCTACCAAATTTTGTCAAAAAATCCGCACCCCTTCTTGGTGTTGCAGTTTCCATGTCATACAGTATATGCGTCTTAGATCTCATGTGAGTCCAATACAACGCCCAAATTCCGCGCTTCAGACTTGATAGGTAAATCTACGACATTAATACCGAAATTCTTAGTATAACGAAGTATTGTTATGATGAAAATTTTCGACCTCGAGATTTTTGCAGATGTCCACGTTTTGAAGTCCCCTGATATCGAAAAAGTGGTTTTTAAAAAATGTCTCTGTCTGTGACCACGATAGCGGTCAAACCGCTGGAGATATCAATTTCAAATTTTGTATTTACGTGTATAATCTCCCTCTTGAGACCTGATTAGTTTTTCAGTAAAATCGGTAGACCGGAAGTAGCAGTTTACTTCAGTGAAAAAATCGAATTTTTCCAATATTTCGTCAACTAATAAGTTTAAACACATTTATAAAGAATTCATATGTACTTAAAATTAAAATTGAGAATAATTTTATTTATAAAGTTTTTCGAAATTGCTACCGGAAGTAGGTCTTTTACTCTTATCGAAAATCAGTCTTTTGGGAATATTTCGCAAGTCATGCTTTTTAGACAAGTACGTTACGAGCATAAAAGTATTTAAAACATAATTTTCAATATCTTATATATAAAAAAAAATTAAAAATTCAGACCGGAAGTACCACTTTTACTCTTATCGAATAGCGATTTCTTGCAAATATGTCGTAAGTTACGCATTCTATATATATTTATCAAGAGTACAAAAGTATTTAGAACTGGATTTGCAATATTTTTTGCATATATGAAATTTCAAAATTCGGACCGGAAGTAGCACTTTTACTCTTAGCAAGTAGCACTTTTACTCTTAGCAAGTAGCACTTTTTTTGATAATATCTTGCAAAGTATGCATTCTATAGAGATTTATTAAGAGAATAGAAGTACTAAGAATAAGATTTTGAATAATTTTTGTATAAAAAAATTCTTAAAATTCTATAATTTGAAACGCTCATACGTATAAGAAAGTCGTGTGGTGGCCACATCTCATTTTTTTATAATAAGCGAGAATCCCATGGTGGAAATGTTGTCTAAGACACGCTGTGTATATATATTATTTAAGAATATTGCTAATTTTATTTGATTTTGTTGTGCATACAGAATGAACAGTTTGTGGTAATTTGTTTAATACAGGGTGGGGCATAGGAACCAAGTGTTTTTGGTTTGGGTAGTACTCGGCCATTAGAAAAGGGAGGGGCGCGCGGGTTATTACAACCCATTCCTCGACTCGAAGCATTTCACTTTCTCAGTTGCCACTTGCCATCATGAAGAGGTGGACGCTAGAGCAACGCGTGTTCGCGTATGATTGTTTTGTTCGAAGTGGGGAGTCGGTGACTGCAGTATAGCGTGAATTTCGCAGAAGATTTAATATCCATCGTAATGACTCTGTTCCTGCCCGAGACACCATCTTACGCTGGGTCAATAACCTTCGAACAGGAGGTTCAATATTGAAAAGAAAGCCGCCCGGTCGTCAACGTACTGTGCGTACTCCTGAGAACATTGAAAGGGCGAGACAAGCATTACTGCGAAGTCCACGCCGCTCTGCACGTCGACATTCAGCTGCACTTCAAATCAGCAATCGCACTCTACGGCGGATTTTGCATGGTGACTTACATTTTCACCCATGCAAAATACTGGTTGCCCAACAATTAAATGTAAGAGATTACGCCCAACGCTTGAGTTTCGCACAACAAATGCTTGAACTTGTTCAGGAGAATGAAAACATGTTGTTAGTCATGAGTACTCGTGAGTGATGAAGCCCATTTCCACCTTACTGGGGCCGTCAATAGACAAAATTGCCGGTACTGGGCTGACGAGAATCCAAGACAGTTACATGAGATGCCATTGCATAGTCCTAAGGTAACAGTTTGGTGTGCGGTGGGAAAATTTGGCATCATTGGCCCATATTTTTTTGAAGAAAATGGGGTCACCGCTACAGTAACATCTGAGCGTTACATTCATATGGTGAATACCTTTTTCATACCTGAATTGCAAAAGGTGTGGATATTCAAGATTTGTGGTTCCAGCAAGATGGGGCCACGGCACACACCGCCAGAGCATCTATGGCTGTTCTTCGCCGCCTGTTTCCAAATCGTCTAATTTCGAGATTTGGTGACGTTTTGTGGCCTCCTCGGTCTACCGACTTATCGATTTGTGATTTTTATCTCAAGTCACGTGTTTACGAGGCCAAACCCCGTACGTTAGACGCATTAAGGGAATCGATTCGTTATGAAATCTCCCTAATCGACAGAGACATGCTGGAAAGAGTGGAGGGCAATTTTCGTCAACGGCTGCAACAGTGTATCAATGAAAATGGACATCATATGCCAGATGTAATTTTCCGTACTTGAATATTTCAAAATGCTTTATTATTAGCTATGTTGTACTACCAATAATTTTTTTTAGAGTAAAAACTAATAATTTTATTATTATTTCAAAAACACTTGATTCCTATGCCCCACCCTGTATAATTGCCGTAAGTTATATACATATAAACTGAAATAAGCTTTGGAAATGTAAGGTAATAACTAGAAACTGTTTTATATAAATATATTTAGAGTTACTGCTTTCTTAGTATTACTTCATACCAACACCCAAATAATAAAACTTAGAATAAATTGGTAAACATCTTTATTACATTGCTTTTCCAGTAATGCCATTTATATTTAAATAAGGTTGTTAATCAAATACAGACGTCTACTTAGTTTTACATTGAGTTAGTTTGGATAGGAAAGTATAAACAAGCATGTAGATTCTTTAAAAACTTTAATGCTATCTTGCTCTTATAATTACCTTTATATAAAATGTATAACTTAATTTCATTTTATATTTAAATCGTTGTCAGTCCATAACTCTTTCACGAATATTTCAAAGTCATCAAACCACCAAATCATTTCACCATTTCTCAGTGTAAGAGGCTCAAAGACCTGATGCTTGCCTTTTTTGTAAAACATCTGAACATGAGAACGTTTTCAAAATAAAGCAACACAGAAATTTTGTGTTTGTCCTACCTTAAAACCATACCTGCCATTTATTTTATGTAGCTCCCAAGTTAAAGCAGATCCAACCAATGGAAAATGTTTATACATTACTCCCATTACTATGAGCATATGAACTATATTGACATCGTGACCAACGTACAGATGTACTTTGCATTCTGATTTTCCATTAATTTTGTCTGAAGTATCACTAAGAATCTTTTTCAAAAGTGGACCTAGTAATAAAGAGTAACTTACTGAAATCGAAACGAATTGTTGCTCCAATAGAGAAATAGCATTACATCGACCTTTGTAACGATAATTGGTTACTAAAGAAAGTTGCGAAAGTATCGCATTAGACACAGTAAAATAAAGGAAGGATCTTTTATGATGTTTCAGGCTCATAAGAGACGAATATAAAATTTGAAAAAATTTTACAAAAACTGTCATACAGAAAATACGTGCAAAATCTGGTTCAGTTTCATTTCAGTTATTATTTAGCATTTAATCAAATCATAAATGGCAGATACAAATCAACACGCATGCGCATCTACTAAATTTAAATTCTATGTACAAAAAGAACACGTATTGTCTCTTCAATTTTTCTTTTCCAGTATTCCGTTACTTGATCTAACTATAATAAACAAGACATTTTTTATAAATTAAAATTACCCAACACAATCCGTCTAAGCTCCTTAGTATGTACTTCCATCTCATATTCAATATGGGATATCTCTATTAACTTCTCGGGATATATTTCTTCACTCCATTCCGGCAATTCTAAACCGAGACTCTCCTAAAAAACAAATTGTTCCTATTTCGACATGCTTATAATACTTTTGAATTTACTTGTGTTTGGAAAATATCTCGCAGTAGGAATAATTTTCTCGTATTGTTGATTTCCCATTTAGTATGTTTCTCCACATAAGCTACTGTATCATCATATTTTTTCAGTATATCTCTTCCATAATTAGTTTCAAATATCTTATTATAGGCATCCAAAAATCTTTTAGACACTAAGATGACAGCCAAAACCTAGAATAGTAAATAACTATTGGACTATTATTATACTGTTCTTAAGGTATAGTAGCAAACAAAACATGAAAATACTAAACAGGAATAATTAAAAACTGAATTGGCCCACACTGAAAAACAAATGTACACTACTTTGAATAGAAACTAGATATATTATACAGCTAAGCAAAATATATGAGTACATATGTGTATGTACATATCAATAAATCAAATTCATAAAAATAATCTATCTTATAGAACCAACTACAAACTGCCCAGAAGAAAAATACGTTTGCAATACTAAGGTTTCATTACATTAATGGATACATTAAAGTGCACATTAACTTTATCATCCGTACATACATTAGAAATGTGATCATAAAAGTTTCGGCCTCGATCTTTTTTTGCAGATCTCCTCGTCTAGGAGTCGCTTAAATACAAAAAAAATTTTTGACTGATACCTCTGAGCATGTTTTTCTGGAGGCACGATTAGTCCTAAACAGTTAAAACTACCAACATCATATTCTAAATTTAAGCTTGTAATCGTAGCATAGTCTTTGAGTCAAATCTGCAAACTATAGGCGCACTTTACATCAGCACCAGGATCATATTTTGTCCGTACGTACTTGATTGTTAAAATTAATAAAGAAAACAAAGATATTTTAAAACTTTTGAAACAAGTATTTCGTAAGGTTTTCTTTGAAAATTTGAAACGAAAGTAATATTTTTACTCTTATCAAGAGATTATTTTATAAACAGCTTCCAAACTATGGATTTTAAGCAGATTTACTAGGCATAAAAGCATTTATTACGTAATTTGTAACAACGTTTTTTCAAATTATTTTCAAAATTCTACCCAATCGTAACACTTTTACTCTTATCCAGAAAAAGCTTTCTGCAAGTATCTCTGTCTCTTATCAAAAAAGCAGTTTTTTTACAATGATAATGATTTCTAAGCACTATAAATGTATTTAATCATGTATTAAGGGCTACTTTTTTATAGTTGAGTTTTAAAAATTTCGACCTTAGTAACACCTTTAGTTTTACTGAGAATATATTTTTGTGAGCATCTCTCAATTTATGAAGTACATATTTTTTTTTTCGAACAATCACACAAAATGTTGGAATACAAGTAAAAGTTCGGATTGTTGAGATACTCGTTTGGTACCTACACTGTTTTATTTTGAGTAGCCATTTTCAACACAAATACGGGATACTACCTTAATAATATTTTAACATGTTTTTCGAAATAAAAATAACAGGAAGTTTGGAGTTCTGCCTGTTAAATATAATACTTGCAATGTAGCATACTTTGGTAGTTAATGCAATGAATAATCTTTGAAATCTCTTAATTTTCTTAAAACATAAGCAATATTCCTGGTAATATTTTTAAAGCTTTCTAGAGAACGCTTGCTAAACTTACGTCTTCCTCCGTGTTTGGGTTATAATTAACAGGAATCGGTAGCCAGTCTAAGTCTTCACTCCATTTTTGCGGACCTTTTGGTGGAAACAGACCTGCCAGAAGTAACGCTGCTGAAGTACGACAACGCTCAGACATGCTGGACCAGGTCTCGATTAAGCCTGGAAAATATAGATCGCCCACGAATTTTTCGTATCTTTCACGAAATGCTTTTCCCGTAACATACATGGTCTCTTTTCCTTCCTAAATATAAATTTGTTAACAAGATCATAACTTTTCGTACGTTGTTTCAATAAACGAGAAACACTTCAAAACTTCAAAATGAAAAGTAATAATAATGCGAGCCAAATGATTTTTGTGATATCCAACGACCTGCAGTATATACAGTTCGTCTCTAACTTTAAAGTCTCTCCCCTGTTATCTTTTAACCAAAGAGGAATAAAACGTTGAAACAAAAATAAAATAAAACCACTATAAAAATACTAATTTTATGGTCATGTTTCATTTTAAAATTTTGACAGATGACGCTGTAGACTATATCGAGTGAACCGTCATTTGAAAGATATTTGGAAGGTCTATGACTTCACGGGTAGAATAATTTCATCGTTTGAACGGTATTTGTACAAGACTTGTGAAAAAAATAAATAATCCTGAACACATCACTATCATAAATTAAATGTTCAAAATGAGCACCCTCAATCTTTTGGCAATAGAACGGCCCATTGCAAAACAATGATGTAATTATCCTACCTGTGAAATTTGGCGTTTTTCTTTAACAAATGAAGGACATTTAAAAATATATATTTGACTAGATCTGTGCCATTTACATTTTTTTAAATTGATATAGCCTACAGTGCCATCTGTTAAAATTTTAATATGAGACATAGCCTTCAAGTTAGTATTTTTATAGTGGTTTTGTTTTATTTTTGTCTTAACTTTTTACACTTCAGTAGATAAGCTATGATAGTTCTGGCGCAAATCTCCATAAGGTTAACACAGATGGTCTAAATTCACATCCCCCCCCCACCACTCCGACTTCTGACATCACGTGACCGAAAGCGAAACCCCCGTTAACGGCTCTAGAAGCTGTTCAAAGCACTTCAGAAGCTGTTCATAGCTCTTCAGAAGCCGTTCAAAGCTCTTCAGAAACTGTTCAAAACTCTTCAGAAGCCGTTAACGGGGGTGTTGCTTTCGGTCACGTGATGTCAGAAGTCGGAGTGGTGGGGGGGGGGGGGGGGAAATGTGAATTTAGACCCCCTGTGATAACCTTATGGAGATTTGCGCCAGAACTCTCATAGCTTATCTACTCATTTCGTTTAAAAGATAAGGAAGGGGACTTTAGACACGCACTGTTTAAAGTCCCCTGCAAATGTAACTATCCGTTACTAAAGTAGTCGTTACTCGATAAGATCCGAAGTAACGAACACTGACTTCAAATAATATTCGTTACTTTTTCAAACAGTTACTCTCATAATATATAGCTTTTAGAATACATTCTTGTGTGAAATATTTTATTAAAAAATATAATTTTTAGTAAATAACTTTGATTGAATTTAACAAAATTAGTATTACTTGTATTTGCGTAGGTCGATTTCATTATAATAGATTTGTTTGAACTTATTGTATAGATGCAATGTAAAATAAATTGTGTGCCATGTACTACATTCTACATTTATTTGTGTGATTTAATATCGGAATCGGGGATTCTTATGATAGAATATCTCGCCTATCATAAATAAAATGGGGACTCTTTAAAAAGTACTTCAAACCTGGGCATTTCACTTATAATTTTGAATTGGAATGTTTTGTGTGATAGTTTTAACGAATTTTATTTATTTAACGTAATATACAGGGTGAGTCACCTCCGCGGGTAAGGCCGATTATGGCTTTATGGGTAAAGTGATTTTGAAGCAGTTTTTTTTTTCTTTTGATACTACTACTAGTTGCTACTCATTAGGACCACCTTTTCAAAATATTTTGTATTATACAGAGTGTTCCATAACTTGGTGGCTGTCCATAGATTTTTAAATAGAACAGCCTATATATTATTACATTTTTGTCTTCCTCGTATAATTTTTAGTCAAAAAGTTTCAGATAGCACAGGCCTAAAGTCTAAAGTTTTCGACTTATTCCCATTTTTCTGAAAAATTCAATGTTTGTATAAAATTATATTTCTCGAAAATGACGATGTTAGATGGGCACAATTTTTTGAAGTATCGTTCACAATAAGTGGTCCTAATAAAAACATATTTTTTTTTAGTTACTAACTACATGTGCAGAAAACTGGATTAAAATTACATGACACGTTTTTATATAAAAATCAATTTTTTCAAATGGAACACCCTATATATTAGTTCATTTTTGAATTGCTTATTAAATTTCGCATCAAAAACCTGTAAGACGTTAATACTTTAAAAGTGACTATTACTGAGCTATTGTCGCTCTTTGATATAATTGTGGTCAGTTTCATGGTTTTATATTAATATAGCATAGCATGCCATGAAATTAGCTGTGATGGTAATGGATGACGTTTAATAAGTTAGTTTTTAGTTGACAGGTGTTATTTGTTGATCCTAATAATCTTAAAATAATTGAAACAATGTTATAATGAAGTTTTCTAAAGAAGATCTTACAGATATGATTTTTGTACTTGCGTAAAGTCAAAGAAATTACTTATTAGCTCAGAGAGTTTACCGACAGCTTTACCCTGGAAGAAGATCTCTCAGAGCATATGCATTTAGAAGAGTAATCGACCCTTTCATTACTACTGGCGATGTTGCTTATGTTATTTTGTAGTTTCTTTTCCACTAACTACAAATCCGTTGAAACGTCCTAATTCCTATTTTTGCACTTACTGTAATTAAGGTATTCATTTGTTTTGTTTTAAAATTTGTTTGTTGTACCATATTCTATATATTTTATGAAATATATTGCTGGCATAGAGTGTATTGTAAGTACAATATATCCAAAGTACAATATATCATATGTAGATATCGAAATGAGACATTTACCAAGATTATAGAAGTAAATAAAAAAAATGAGGTGTGGCCACCACACGACTTTCTTATACGTATGAAAGTGTTACTTCCAGTCCGAATTTTGAAATGTCATTTATACAAAAAATATTCCATATCCAACTCTAAATACTTTTGTACTCTTCATAAATATATATAGAATGCATAATTTACGACATATTTCCAAAAAATCGTTATCCGGTAAGAGTAAAAGTGTTAATTCCGGTCCGAATTTTGAAATTTCTTTTATACAAAAGATATTTAAAAGTACGTTCTAAATACTTTTATACTCGTAATGTACCTGCCTAGAAAGCATGACTTGCGAGATATTCGCAAAAAACTGATGTTCGATAAGAGTAAAAGACCTACTTCCGGTAGGAATTTCGAAAAACTTTATTAACACAATTTTCTCAAATTTAATTTTGAGTAAATTTGAATTCTCTATAAATTTGTTTAAACTTAGTAATTGACGAAATATTTGCAAATTTCGATTTTTTCACTGAAGTAAACTACTACTTCCGGTATGCCGATTTTGCTCAAAATCTAATCAGTTCTCAAGAAGGAGATTATATCCGTAAATACAAAATTTGGAATTGATATCTGTAGCGGTTTAACCGCTATCGTGGTTACAGACAGACAGACACACACACAGACATTTTTGGTATCAGGGGACCTCAAAACGTGGACATCTGCAAAAATGTCGAGGTCGAAAATTTTCATCTTCACAATACTTCCTTATACTACGTATAAGAAAGTAAAAAGATATATTATATATTTTTGGAATGCAATTTTATAAGAACAACTCAAAATATTAAGCTAGTAAACATTTTTTTGTCATTCCCCCAATTAGTACAAAAATCATATCTCTAAGCTAATTTTTAGAAAAATGCATTATAAAATCATACTAATAGTATGATTTTATAATGCATTTTGAGTAACAACTTATTAAATGGTATCCATTCAATTATCAATGTTGCAACAAATGTCATGGGCCCATTATACCGTACTCAAATAAAAAACATAAAGTTGTCAAAATTATATCAAAAGGCGACAATAGCTCAGTAGTAGTCACTTTTAAAGTATTAACGTCTTACATGTTTTTGATCTGAAATTTAATAAGAAATTCAAAAATGAACTGATATATGATATATGATATGTTCCATATGAAAAAATTGACTTTTATACAAAAACGTATCATCCAATTAATCCAGTTTTCTGCACTTGCAATTAGTAAATGAAAAAAAAATAAAATATGTTTCTATTAAGACCTCTTATTATGAATAATACTACAAAAAATTATGCCAATCTAATACGTCATTTTCGATATATATAAGTTTATAAAAACTTTGAATTTTTCAGAAAAATGGAAATAATTCAAAAAAATTAGACTTTAGGCCTATACTTTTTGCCTAAGAATTATACGGGAAATACAAAAATGTAATAATATATAGGGTGTTCCATTTAAAAAAACTATAACTATGATGTGCCACCAAATTAAAAAAAAAAATGAGGTGTGGCCACCACACGACTTTCTTATACGTATGAGCGTTTCAAACTATATAATCTTAAGAATTTTTTTATACAAAACTTATTCAAAATCCTATTCTAAGTACTTTTATTCTCTTAATAAATCGCTATAGAATGCATACTTTGCAAGATATTCGAAAAAAAGTGCTACTCGCTAAGAGTAAAAGTGCTACTTCCGGTCCGAATTTTGAAATTTTATGTATACAAAAAATATTGCAAATATAACTCTAAATACTTTTGTACTCTTAATAAATATATATAGAATGCATAATTTACGAGATATTTGCCAAAAATCGCTATTCGGTAAGAGTAAAAGTGTTACTTCCGGTCCGAATTTTGTAATCTTTTTTATACAAAAGATATTGAAAACTATGTTTTAAATACTTTTATACACGTAACTTACCTGTCTAAAAAGCTTGACTTGCGAAATATTCGCAAAAAACCGATTTTCGATAAGAGTAAAAGACCTACTTCCGGTAGGAATTTCGAAAAACTTTTTAAATAAAATTGTTCTCAATTTTAATTTTAAGTACATATGAATTCTTTATAAATTTGTATAAACTTAGTATTTGACGAAATATTGGCAAAATTCGATTTTTTCACTGAAGTAAACTGCTACTTCCGGTCTACCGATTTTATTGAAAAACTTTTCAGATCTCAAGAGGGATATTATACACGTAAATACAAAATTTGGAATTGATATCTCCAGCGGTTTGACCGCTATCGTGGTCACACACACACAGACTTTTTTAAAAACCACTTTTTTGGTATCAGGGGACCTCAAAACGTGGACATCTGCAAAAATCTCGAGGTCGAAAATTTTCATCATCACAATACTTCCTTATACTACGTATAAGAAAGTAAAAACGCTTCGAAATATTTTTACTCGTAAGGGCACAATCGGCCTTACCTGCAGAGATGACTCACCCTGTTTATTAAAATTATTAAGTTTGTAAGTGAGCATTTTATTTGTACCATATATGTATTAACTATACATATTCCCGAACAGCACATTTGAACGAGTACTCGGTAACGAATTAAAAGTAACGGATATTGAATTCGAAGGTAACGGATAGTTACTGAAAAGTAACCGAATTCAACATCACTACTGTATTAGTATACGTTAGAGTGGAAAAATCATACTACAGAATGGTATTACGACCCACATGTTTAATAATATTTATTAATAAAGCTTAAACTGTTTTCAGATAAATAAAAGACGCATTACTTTGTTATATCACCATAATTAATATAGTGATATAACAAAGTAATAGGTGTTTTATTTAGTTTATTATATAGAATATCACAAAGTAACGGCTGACAGTATTGACATCTTAAAATGTCCTCAATAATTTGTTGGAACGAAGTTCCACAACCAACTTTAGTTTCTTCTTAGAATGGTTAACATTTATCAAAGCTGCTATAAATTATTTTTACTCGCAATATTATAATTTGCTTCTCATTGTAGTAATTTAATCAAAAACTTGTTTTATTACTAAAGTTCGCCGTCTAGCAAAAGGGTTACAAATTTGACAAAGTGTTCAAAATCCCTTAAATTTGACCCTCTCATTAAATTAACTAAATTTATCAGGGTTGTATTAACAAAATCATTTAAGAAAATTCATATTTATAATTCAAAAACTTCTAACGTCTGTGGGTAATTAAGAATTGATTATTTCGAATATTCAAGAATATCTACTTTCATTAACTGCAGAAATATCGATAAAATTTTATTAGTCTTACTGTTCAGGTGGTTTCTGTAGCACACATGCATTAAAAATAAAAGTTCCTTAAAATGCTGCAATATTTTTATGATTCGTCTTCTTAGTTGGTTGAGCATATTGACTATGTCTTTAAGTCCGAACTAATAGTGCTGATACACTGTCATCGCTGATATATTTTAATTTTTTTATCAGCTTGCCAAGAACCACTGGAGTAATATTGAAATAGAAAATGAATTGTGACAACGTCTAAAGGAAACGTTCTTGATTTAGATCCTTTAGTTGTTAATGAGATATCGATATTAGATTTAATAGATGTTCATAAAATTCGAATCTACGAGAGCAACCCTAAAAATTTCCGGAAATGAGCACTAAATGGCATTGGCGTGATATATCCATACGAACCAGAAACAAAACAACAATCGACTATTTGGGTGTTCCAAACTGAACCAAACCCAACAAAAATTGTTGGGTTTGGTTCATGGTAAGTGATAGCTTTTTTCTTCCGTATAATTGGGCCTGTTGTTACCCCTGCTCTTGAGAATCGAAGATCAATAATTGATATCAACGTTTGTTTGCCTAAAGTCTTCGATGAAATCAGAAAAAGCAGAAGATATCGTCGCATCATCTTTCACCACAACAACGCCAACTCCCACACAGCACACCGAACAGTCGATTATTTAAAGGTGAATAACATTGAATTAATGACTCATTGTCCGTAATAGCCTGGCTTATTACCTAATGACTTCTTACTATACTCTTTTGTCAAAAAGAAATTGCGTGGTGACCGGTTTTCAACACCAAGAATTTAAAGGCATATTTAGGAATATATGTATGGACAACTAGGTTTTTCGAAAACAAAAGAGCTTAAATCTTAAAGGCGAATATTTGGGGAACAATAAAGTGTATTTTTCTTTCGATAAATTATCTATTTTCTCCCCTTTTCCGGCAATTTTTGGGGTACCCCTCGTATCACCAATGTTCGAGCGACACAACTAAGGTTTGGACACTTTCAATACAAAACCAGACTTATGAAGTAGGGGTTATAAATTCTGCAAGACCTTTATTAAAACCCCAAAACAGAAATTAATAATAAAACTCTAAATCATATTACGTAAGTTAATATACCAAAATTAATAACTCTTACATTTGTTAACATGCCATAACCATAAGGAAAATATGTTTCAGATTTGTGTGGATCGGTAGGGTAGAGACTAAGAACGTCTGGTGTCCTTTCTCCATGCCTTACTAACTAAAATTATTAAATATTTACGAAACAGTAAATGTATAATTTTACAAAACCATAATTCAATAATAAGATTTATGCTACTTACAGAATGAACTAGTACTAAAGAATCGCTACTCATATTAATTATAAAATTTAGCTAAACTAAACTGTACTTGCGAAGGTAGGATCAGTCATGTTTATATATGTGAATTTATATCATCGAATGTTATCTTGTTTAATATTACATTATAAAAAAGCCTAGATAGTAACAAGAACAATATGATATTGTTAACTGTTTTTTATTATAATTTTATTTCAATTCCGTCTGGCTTAAACAACCTTGGCTGTTCTACTTGAACATTTTTTTTAAAGTCATATTTAAAGGTGGATTTACACGGGCGCGTGAAGCGTGATGGCTAGAGACTGGATTTTATGCAAAATGCATATTTGTTGTTTTTTGGTATATCCCTTCTATACTGTGTACTTATCCATTTCCACCCTCAGAATACGTTTTTTTACCATTTTTTAAGTACATATAATGCATATTTGAACACTTTACCATAACTGCATATGCACGTACATATTTCATAATTATTTTGCATATTTATGCATATATTCGCCATTTTCATAAGAACCATAATAAAATCTGATATTTAAAGATATTTAATTTGTTTGTGTAAACGTGAAGGGATTGCATTTTACAGGGCAATTAGAACTTACGCAAGAAATCCTTTTCAGAAATGTAGGTATTAATGCAGGTATATTATACAGTACGACTAATATCAATATAAGAAAAAGAAATAATTTCCTTCATAGTGTGTTCATTCGTAAACGTGTTGAGGTCTGTGCTATTTGGTGAAACAAAAGTGAATTAAAAAGTTTTGAAAATGCCGAAGATAGCTGAAGCGAAGTCATGTCTAATAAAAAATTGAATAAGTGATTGCAGTGCACTAAAAATTATTGACGAAGAAAGTGTTTTGTGCACACTCTTCGACAAAAGGGTAAGTTGAATTTTGAAATATTTTGTCAATAACATGTGCTACAATTATGAGGATTTTTTTTGTGTTCATAAATATAATGAAACAAATTCATAATAAATTATTATTGGATATGTTTAATTTTATGTTCTTTAAAGCTTATATATCTTTGTAATATTTCTTTGTCATAAACACCAAAATAACCAAAATCAATCAAATTTAAACAACTGGAGAACTTTACAAAACCAGACAATTTATTTTTCTAGTTTTTGTAGTAATATAGTAATTAATAATAATTATTATAACTGAATGTTAAAAATAGGTATATATTTGTTACACAGATTTCCTGCCAGAAGAAATTTCAAGTAGTGCAACATTTGAACACAACATTTCATCAGAACAGGGTTTCTGAAAACTTGAATAAACCGCGGCAGCAACTTTTGGAGGAAAGTTTTCTCAATAATTCGAAGAATCCACAAGAAGCATTTTCCAAAGATATGTGTAATCTTTTTGTGGGTTGTAATATTCCTTACATAAATTGGACAATCCGATATTTCAAGAATTCCTGAAAACTTATTGCAAAGTCGATGATAAACCCATTTATGTACCCAGTTCCTCATCTCTACGCAAGAAATACATCAATGAAAGTTATGAAGATGTTACCGATGGTATTAGAAAGGAGTTGAAAAACCAAAATCTTTGGCTCTCTGTTGATGAAACTACCGACACGAAGGGCCGTCAGGTTGCTAATTTGATTATTGGAACCTTAAATGGTTCAACTCAATCTAAAAGACATTTAATTAATGTAGGTAATTTAGACAAAACAAATCATGTTACCATAGCCAGGTTTATTAATGAGTCCTTAGCGAATTTCTTTTTACCCGACAAAGTACCTTTTGAAAAATTTCTGTTAATGGTAACTGACGCCGCTTCGTATATGTTAAAATCAGCTTGAAGTCTGAAAGTTTTTTTTCCCAATTTAATCCATTGTACTTTTTTGGCTCATGGTTTAAATAGGGCTGCTGAAAAAGTTAGATTAGAGTTTCCAGATGTAAATAATTTAATTAGTAATATCAAAAAAGTATTTTTAAAAGCGCCCTTACGAGTGCAATTATATAACGAAATGCTTCCCGGCATTCCATTGCCACCAGAACCTATCTTAACAAGATGGGGAACATGGCTTAAATGTGCTGTGTTTCTTGCCGATAATTACGAAGGCATCAAAAATGTTGTAACTCAATTTGATTCAGCAACCAGTCTTGCCATAGAAAAGTGTAACGTAATTTTCAATAATTCGACAATACAAAATCAGCTATCATATAGGTATTAAGTCTAATTTTGCGATAATTGAGCAGGCAATTACTAGATTAGAAGATAGAAATTTATCTTTAAATGATGGTGTTGGCATTGTAAATGATATTGAAGAGAAAATTGGAAAAGTCAACGGATTGACTGGAAAAAGAATTAAAGAAAAATTAGCCGCAATTCTAAGCAAAAATGGAGGCTTTGTTACATTAAAATCTATAAATAATGTAATTAATGGCAATTTTAATGAAGACATTAATATAAGCCCCTCATTAATACCTAGTTTTAAGAATGCACCGATCACATCTTGCGATGTTGAAAGAACATTTTCCCATTTTCCCATTTTTACAGATCGTAGACATAATTTAACTATGGAAAATTTAAAGAAATATATGGTTATTTATTGTAATAAATAAATATATAATTTGTAAATATGACAATTTATTGTAATAAATAAATATACAATTTGTAAATACGACAAACGAATTTTAATTTCCTAAAACATAATAAATAAATGCACATCATAAGTGCATATTGCATATTGTAAGTGCATATTTAGGGATTTTTTTAAATGCATATTGCAAGCATATTTGGCAAACTTTTTAGTGCATATTTTCCAGTCTCTAGTGATGACGTAACGCGTTATCTGTCAATAACTAATCACAATGCTGAAAATTTTGAAATAGAAATCTCGCAGTTGGTGGGGGGAAAAATAGAAGAGCGTTCTAATTTTCTGCCTTTGCAATATCTGCTTCTCTTTTTAGTATATTAATCTATCGTCTTCTAATATTTACGCGGTAGTTCGAAGATTTTTAAAACTCAACATGTGTTTACCAAACGCCTAAAACAGGTAGCGGTCCTTAATAAAACAAATTTTATAATACTTGGTTTTAAGTATGCTTTATGAAGAGAAATACAAGAAAAAAGTAAATGTATAAAAATACTAATGTGTCATTTTATAATAATATACTTCTTCTATACTATGAAGGTGCTTTCTTTTATTCTAGAAAATATGTAAACCAAAAGTAATTATTTCACGTAGGTATAACATTAGTTAAACAAATAATTCTCATTCAGCAGATAAACTAAAAAGAATAATGTAACTTATGGCATACTTAATATTAATTTAACACTCTTTTATAAAGAAAGTTTGTTTTCATATTGATATTATATATCATACAATTAGGTATTTGTATATATTGA
This sequence comes from Amphimallon solstitiale, assembly GCA_963170755.1. Taxonomy (NCBI): domain Eukaryota; kingdom Metazoa; phylum Arthropoda; class Insecta; order Coleoptera; family Scarabaeidae; genus Amphimallon; species Amphimallon solstitiale. The sequence continues at coordinate 105,199,416 of OY720681.1, read as the reverse complement.
CAAGCATAAAAATCAAGCATATGCACATGGTGCAGACAATAATCAGATTAGATTATAAATTATTTACTATCTTCATAACATTTTTGTTCGTTTTTTAGATTTGACTATATTTCGCTGTTTCATTAATAAATAATGTAACGTTTTCGGGTTCCAATAAACAACTCGTGCAATTATTTATTTAAAACAGTCTGTATATTTATGTAACTTAAAATTATATAACAATATAAAATATAAAACTAACTTATCACATTTAAACTAGTATTAATAAATTAAAATTAACACTTGTATTTATTTACTACTAATATGTCCGTCCGTATTTATGTAACACTTCTATTTATTTACACGGCAATACTATATTTATTTATTTGGCTACCACTATTTATTTCTTCGCAATCCATCCCGCAATGGATCATGCCGCCTTATATGCGTATGTGAAAATATCTCGAAGCATTCTCGTAAACTCCATCTCCCTCTCGAATGTCTGTAGAATATTCCTAGACATTCTGTCTCCGCTGGACTATGCCGTACAGCGTGGAGATTGATTTATGGTGGTATGTAAATAAGAGCGTTTTTATACGTTGGGCCGAGATGATTTATGGTCTCTTTTTGTGCGTGTGACAATTTCGTTTTTATCGCGCCGAGAGGTCTGCTTCTTTTATTTAATGTAAACTCATTTCGAATGTCTGCTGGTTTCGTTACATTGCCCCCTTCTTAAAAACTGCGTTTCGTCCCGAAACACACTATTCCATGTTCTTCTCGCTGGCGGATGACGAAATCCACACCGGGACCCACGGGTGCACCCAGCCGTCTTGTGGAAATGGCAATCCACCGCCCCAGGCTGCACAACTGGCTGATTGGGCCGACAGCCGCACACGACCATTTCCATACCAGTATACCGAAACACTGCCTTCAGCATGTTTCTTACTGTTTTCCATTTCAAACGGTCTAATCCGCAGCCCAGTTTCGGAATTGCCAGCCTCCTTACACTTCCCATAAATTGGCTCCTTACATTTCCCATAAATTGGCTCCTTACATTTCCCATAAATTGGCTCTCTAGGTTTTCCGGGAATTTGTCCCGCATCCGCCACTTCACCGCCGTCACGTCCATGGTATGGGCATTTGGTTGAAACACACCATCTCTGGCTCACTATGGGGTGTTAGTCTCATGCGATAAACGACGTCATCTATTTGCTCTAGTATTTCGTATGGTCCCTCCCAGTATTGTTGGAGCTTTGGGGTACAGGCATCGGCGACGTTGAGGATCATACAACCAAACAAGGTCCTCTCTCGGCTTGCACGTGGTAACGATTCTTCGTCCTGTCGCTGGCATCCTGAGTGTGATGGCGTACTCGCTCGTGGACATCCTTCAACCTTCGCCAGGATCCACTGACGCAGTCTTCTCCATTTGGGTTCTCCACAACACACTTGAGTAGATCATCCTCTACCTTCAGAGAGTCCCATTGAGCCCAGTAGGATTCCAGTCCCTGTGAACGACGAGCCACTTCTTGCCAAGCCGGTCCGCGACCAATTCCCTTCCAAACCATCAATGAACCAAGGTCTTCGTCAGCTTCTTGACCGATCCGCAAATTGTCAGGATGTCACTGATCGTCAACCACGGTTGTTCCGAATGTGTTGGCCGATTTTTTCTTCTAGGCGGTTGCTATGCCTGCCGTCTCCTGGACGTGGTCTTCTTGCAACAGCATCAGCGTTTTGGTGTTGCACAGATGCACTTCGCGCTATTTATTTTGAGGCTCTACGATACTGGGTCGACGATTGCCTCTTCTCATCGACCCGTTTCATTTTTCGCTGCTCCGCTATGGTTTTCTTGGGTTTCTTCGCGCATTTACTATGCGCATGGCCAATTTCCATTTCCAATTCCAGCATCGGAGCGTTCTTCTCTTAGGTTGCACCTGATTCACCAGCCGTCCGACTACCTGTTCCAGGTGTGCATGCCCATACTTCATCGCAAGACGCTTGATTAGTTGAGGATAGTCTTGACACTATTCTGGAAGTAAGGTCGGTAGAACATCACTGACCTGTCCTCTTAATGACACAATCAGGGCAGTAGCTTTCTTCGGGGACATCCACCCATTTGCTCTTGCAGCGCCTTCGAATTGTTTCCGGTACGTCATCCATGACGTCTTTCCATCGAAGGTGGGAGGTTTTACTTTTGCCTTCGCTGTTCGGGCAATCTCCAGGCTTCCGCTTGAGATATCATGGGGACCGCAGTCGTTCATCGCTGGCAACTGAAGCTGAACCCCAAACTCGTCCCCCATTCCGAACACGCGCTCCTCAATTTTCTGTTCTACGGCTTCGATGGCCTCAGAAAATTCCTGTCTCCCATTCGATGAATTCTTTTGAATGTCTTTCTTAAAAGTAGTCTCGAGTTGTTTTGAATTTTCATCTTTTAGAGTCTTCTTATTAGTGTCAAATTGTGTTGCAACTTCATCTCTTAGAGTCTTGAATTGTTTTGCAATTTCATCTTTTAAAGTTTTTGAATTATTTGCCATTTCAGTTAACATCTCATCTTTTAAAGTTTTAAAATTATTTTCAATTTTATCTTGTAGAGTCTCGAATTGTTTTGAATAATTTTCAATATTACCTTTTAGAGTTAACATCTCATCTTTTAGGATTATTAAGCTTGGATCAGCCTGTATTTGAAACAAATATTTTTCGGGATCCTTACCTTCATTTATTAAAAGGTCACGAAGCCGGTCCTGGAGAATTGTTTTTTTTTTCAGACGCATCTGCGTCCCTTTCTTCCAATTCTGCCCTTAACTCGGAGACCTTTAATTCTTCCAAACGTTTGGTAGCCATTTATTTATTTATTTATTTATTTATTTGCACTTATGTTTATCCCACACTGACACCAATTGTTGCGTTTTCGGGTTCCAATAAACAACTGGTGCAATTATTTATTTAAAACAGTCTGTATATTTATGTAACTTAAAATTATATAACAATATAAAATATAAAACTAACTTATCACATTTAAACTACTATTAATAAATTTAAATTAATACTTGTATTTATTTACTACTAATATGTCCGTCCGTATTTATGTAACACTATTTATTTACACGGCACTACTATATTTATTTATTTGGCTACCACTATTTATTTCTTCGCACTCAATCCCGCAATGAATCATGCCGCCTTATATACGTATGTGAAAACATCTCGAAGCATTCTCGTAAACTCCATCTCCCTCTCGAATGTCTGTAGAATATTCCTAGACATTCTGTCTCCGCTGGACTATGCCGTACAGCGTGGAGATTGATTTATGGTGGTGTGTAAATAAGAGCGTTTTTATACGTTGGGCCGAGATTATTTATGGTCTCTTTTTGTGCGTGTGACAATTTCGTTTTTATCGCGCCGAGAGGTCTGCTTCTTTTATTTAATGTAAACTCATTTCGAATGTCTGCTGGTTTCATTACAATAATATAACTAGAATACATTATTCCAAATTTGTGTGTAAAAATTGCCAGCAGACAGTAAATTACACTAATGAGATGCAAAAGACCATAACAATTGTAACATAATATAACTATGAGCTACATAAACTTAATCTGTATTATTAGTTGCCTTTGTCCACTGCCATTCAACAGCACCTTCGTTGACAAAATATGCTTTTAAGGTGTCTCTTATAGTTGCAGCACTGGCAGTGTGTATTACCCCCTACATTATGTACAATTTCCAAAGCACCTGTTTCTTCATTTCTCCAGCTACCAGCGATCACATGCCTTGTTCCTCACGGTCAACTAGATGGGGGGAACAATATGATCTTTGGTCTGCTGGAAGTTTACCTTCAAGTCGCTTCAACCAGCTATGCAAACATACTGTAGCTTTAACGATATTTTCATTTGTGTTCATACCAGCATTTAATGGTCTTCTATAAATACGCCATGCTGATGATAATATACCAAATGCATGACAAACGGTAGTTAAATATCTTTTTTGGCAAATCAAGGCCACCTTTTCCAGGATATGGCCTCATCATATATTGAGTCAATTGAAATCCGTCATCCCTACTAATACAAAAAGCGACATCATACTTGAATTTTTCAGTTTACATGGCTTCGGTATTAATAACGACTTGTTTTCTAACAGTTGACCTAATGCACAATTTTTAAACACACCTCCGTCACTTTTTCTTCCTTGCACACCTATATCCACAAAAGTAAAACAATATTTTGCATCACTGTAAGCCATCAAAACAATGCTATGATTGTTTTTGTAATTATAAAAATTTGAGCCACTATGTGGTGGTGCCTAAAAATACATCATTGCTCTTATACATTTTAACCTTCATATACAGGGTGAGTCATTAGTAGCCGCTTTTTCGTTTTCTCTTTTGTGTTTTAAATACAAGAAAAAACAATTAGTGGAAGATCCATGGTTGCTTGTGGCGCATATTGTAAAAATACTTTAAGCTCTGGCGCACTTCCGGTTTCACCACGGAGCTTAATTTTTTTAAACGGCTCACCCTATATATTTTTGGATTTTCTTGTACTGCTTTAAATTGCCTGTTCAACTGTTTTTTCTGTTTCAAAATTGAGCTAATAGTTTTTGAGTTATAAATTTTTTTGAAAATATTTGACCAAAACACGTGTTCAGAAAAAAATCATTTTCACATTGTTTTTAAAAGCAAAAACATTAACTTTGGTGATGCTTGTAGCCAAGAAAATTCTGCATCATTTGGCAAAGTTGCACTCGACAATACTTCAAAAAACTTTGTTTTTTCAAAGCCTACTTCCTGAAATTTTCACATACCAAAAACTTACTTTTTTCAAATGGAACACTCAGTATTTTATTGAGGTATTTTGATCCTTTTTTAATTGTCTTTCATTTTTGTTAACAATGTCCTATACCTATCTTCTGTAATTTCTTAGATAATCACTATAGGAGCAATTAGCGGTCAATTAAAGAACTACGAGCGCTGTTGTTCTATGCACCAAAATATTCGTTCAACCAATGGAAGGCAGGGATAACGCCTGACTTCCTTAGTCAATTGTCAAACAAAGTAAATGTTATATCCAACTATCCCAAAAGTAATAATTTTATAGAATGAAGAGCATCGTATTTCAATTTTTTATTTCCGGCAATGTACAGTTGCAGTATTTCATTTTTCTATTCCGGTGCTATAAAGTTCACTTTACGACACCCGTTTTGGTTGCTTAAGTATTACTTTATCGCACGCTAATTTTATTTTTTTGAAGTTGGTAGCAAAAAAAAATGGAACCAAATCGTATTTAAATGTCAAAATATAAGCCTTTAAAGTAACAAAAATGTGTAATAAAATTGTACAAAGAATAAAAAGCACACATGCTAACATATCACTTACTAATTAGCAATATAAATTGTTAAGCAGAGTTGGATGATAAGTTTTCGGATGCTACTATTGACATTTACTTACCATGTTGAATAGTACAACTGTTATAAAAGTTTGTTTTGATAAATATGTAGAGAGTTTGTGGACGAAAGATTTTGTAAATTGTCTTCTGCTATTTTGCGAATCTCTGGGGGCGTACAGTTATTTATTTCGTCCTTTTTGTTGATAATTTGAAATAATTTATTCTATAAATCAGTCTGAATTTTAAACACAATTACATATAGCACAACCGATATTCAAATATTTAAAACGTTCTACTTAAAAATCAGAGTCACCAACTTCAAAATAGCAAAATTTCTAAAATATTCGAACAAAACATGTCTCTTATTTTAAGCTTTTTTGAACTTTTAATAACCCAAATAGAAAAAATAGTATAAAATACACGCTTCATAAGACATTTTGCGCACTTGTTCGTTAGAAAACTCGCCTAGCGGCTCGTTTTCTAAACTTGAACGCGTGCGCAAAAATCGTGTCTTATGAAACTTGTATTTTAATATACTATTTTGACACTGTTGGTTAACATCGAAATAAAATAAAGGTTATGTTTACCGACATATTAAAAGATGTCTTTAAAACGTTTTGAAAATCCGTCCGTAGATAACGAAGACACTCTCCTCCATTAACATTTTAATCAAAGAAATAAAGCAATTATGTATCTACCCACTATTCCTCCCCCCAGTTTTAATGACCCACGATTTTGAAAATTTACAGGTGTGATAAAGTGGCGGATTTTATGTGTTATAATAACGGAAATTGTGACGATGAACGTATTCACTTTAATAGAAAGTTTCGTTGGTAAACAACAAAAAATTGAGAAAGCCAGGATAATTTATCTGCTGCCAATTGAAAAAAATGTAAGTGATTCTGAAAATTTCTTTCATCTAACCCTGTGTATGAATATGCTACGGGTGAATTTCATATTTCCTAATTATTCTGAATTCTCAAATTTGACTTACATCTAACTGACGACAAATCATGGTAGTACTAGTATAGGAGTGTTCGACTACACTCGCAAGTATCATAAACGTCTTATCCTCATTAGTTATTGCTTTTTCCGCTCTTTCTTTCATATTCAATGCTTTCTGTTCACTCAAATCGTCCACTTTATATTTTCGAAGGTTTCTGGCTTCGGTTGACTTCTACCAGGGATCGCTGTGCATAAAGTCTGGATGCTAGCAAAGAGTTTCTTTCAGATTCACCCAAAACGTCAATCATATCTATTAACTCTTCATAAGAATAATTCATTTGGATGATAACTAATAATAACTAATAGTGATGCTTTTATAAGTTTGACATAAATGTATACCGACTTTCTTTAACAGTTGACTCAGGTAGTCAGCCGCATTCCAGCCTTCATTGGACGAATATTTGGGTGCATAGAACAGCGCCCGTAGTTCTTTAATTGACCGCTAATTGCTACTATAGTGATTATCTGAAAAATTGCAAAAGATAGGTATAGGAAGGACATTGTTAACAAAAATGAAAGAGAATAAAAAAAGGAACAAAATGACTCAATAAAATACTGGGTGTTCTATTTAAAAAAATAAGTTTTTGGTATGTGAAAATTTCAGGAAGTAGGCTTTGAAAAAACAAAGTTTTTTGAGATATTATCGAGTGCAACTTCACCAAATGATGCAGAATTTTCTTGGCTACAAGCACCACCAAAGTTAATGTTTTTACTTTTAAAAACAATGTGAAAATGATTTTTTTTCTGAACACGTGTTTTGGTCAAATATTTTCAAAAAAAATTAATAACTCAAAAACTATTAGCTCAATTTTGAAACAGAAAAAACAGTTGAACAGGCAATTTAAAGCAGTACAAGAAAACCCAAAAATATATAGGGTGGGCCGTTTAAAAAAATTAAGCTCCGTGCATTTCCGGTGAAACCGGAAGTACGCCAGAGCTGAAAGTATTTTTACAATATGCGCCACAAGCAACCATGAATCTTCCACTAATTGTTTTTTCTATTATTTAAAACACAAAAGAGCAATCGAAGAAGCGGCTACTAATGACTCACCCTGTATGACTATTTACATGTTAGAAATATAAGAAATAGAATTGCGCTAACAAATTCCATTCTTCGTTATCCATGTTCAGAAACATTCGATTGATAAATTTTTGTAATGAGGTTCAATTTGATGTCTATACAACACTTCACCGTTTTCGCGCTCTAACTACGCGCATGTGTTTAAGAAAAAAGCGCTTCAATTTGAAAGCAAGCCAAGAATTTTCCCGTGAAAGTGTGACGTCATCCCGCTTGACGTGCTCGTGTAAATCCACCTTTAGACCGTGAATTTCATCAATGTGCTTTGTAATTTTTAGTTTGTGTATAAATTGAAGAATTCGATGCAACATATCCCAGATATCACTTCCAGCATGGGGATATCGAATTAATTTGTATAATTGGTAAAATTAGATGAATTATTCCTAAAATATAATGAAATTATTTGTTTTTTCTCCATAAAATAACTTTTCTGTTATAGTAGACACACTTCTGCATAAATAATTTAACAATTGATAAGGTTTTTTACACTCTTCTTTTTTTAGTTTCAATCCTCAAATGAATCATTTACACACTTCTGCATAAATAATTTAGCAATTGATAAGGTTTTTTACACTCCTTTTTTTAGTTTCAATCCTCAAATGAATCATTTACACACTTCTGCATAAATAATTTAGCAATTGATAAGGTTTTTTACACTCTTCTTTTTTTAGTTTTAATCCTCAAATGAATCATTTACTGCTTTTTTAGATTTCTTTTCCGACAGATGAGGAAAAGAAATCTTATTAAACATGTACTCGGTCTGCTGGTATAAAATGATCTTATGAAAAAGACAAGTCATCCACAGTTTGTTGGCCCCTCATAGATACCAGCCCACATCAGTGAACCTGTGAGACACATGGTCATATTTTCTTACACCAAGTTTTAGTCTGAGGCACGAATTCTGCACCCTCTGGATGCGTGACATACACTAACTCACGGGCCATACGGTTGACAGCAAAGAGAAAAAATGAGGTGTGGCCACCACACGACTTTCTTATACGTATGAAAGTGTTACTTCCGGTCCGAATTTTGAAATTTCATTTATACAAAAAATATTCCAAATCCAACTCTAAATACTTTTGTACTCTTCATAAATATATATAGAATGCATAATTTACGACATATTTGCAAAAAATCGCTATTCGATAAGAGTAAAGGTGGTACTTCCGGTCTGAATTTTGAAATTTCTTTTATACAAAAGATATTTAAAAGTATGTTCTAAATACTTTTATACTCGTAATGTACCTGCCTAGAAAGCATGACTTGCGAGATATTCGCAAAAAACTGATTTTCGATAAGAGTAAAAGACCTACTTCCGGTAGGAATTTCGAAAAACTTTATTAAAACAATTTTTCTCAAATTTAATTTTGAGTACATTTGAATTCGTTATAAATTTGTTTAAACTTAGTAATTGACGAAATATTTACAAAATTCGATTTTTTCACTGAAGTAAACTACTACTTCCGGTCTGCCGATTTTGCTCAAAATCTAATCAGTTCTCAAGAGGGAGATTATATTCCTAAATACAAAATTTGGAATTGATATGTACAGCGGTTTGACCGCTATCGTGGTCACACACACACACACACACACACACACACACACACACACACACAGACACACAGACATTTTTTAAAAACCACTTTTTTGGTATCAGGGGACCTCAAAACGTGGACATCTGCAAAAATCTCGAGGTCGAAAATTTTCATCATCACAATACTTCCTTATACTACGTATAAGAAAGTAAAATGTGATAATACAAGTGAATCACATAATCTGCACTTAGTCTGAACAGACAGACAATGTCTGTGAGGAAAAATTAATTTTAGGTTCATGTACACAACTTTAACACATTTAAGTGTGAGTCCAATACAACGCCCAAATTCCTTGCTTCAGACTTGATAGGTAAATCTACGACATTCAAACTGAAATTCTTTATTCATTGAAGAAAAGAAACGCGTCTAGTAATACTATTGACTTTAATGGATTCAATTTCAACGCATCTTGAAAGCCAATTTAGCAAATGCAAGTAAATCACGATTAGGATTCTGAATGACTGTTTGATGATCAGGGACAGGAATCGATAAATCTGAATACCGTCAGTATACATATGGATGCGACAGCATCAAAGAGCCGTATGAAATGAAAACGTATAAACTGTAAATATAAGAGGTCCTAAAATAGAACCCTGCAGGACACCCTAGCTTCCAGTCGATAATTAGAGAGTAAGCCACTTAATGACAGACATTGTAACCTGTTCCGTGTGGCAGATCGTGACAAACCGATGTAATCCAGAATCGAAAAAAGTGCTATTGATTTTCTGCTTGCAAACGTCAAATTTAACACAAGAATTTCAATAAGTCAAAAAGGGTTAGACTTAGATATATGACATTATACATGAAATGTATTTACAATTTTACGTAGAATCCAAAAACCTGACAATATACAGGCTATTCTATTTAAAATTAGTGCCTACTTCTGGTATAGCCCGGAATGCCGCCATCTTGAAAATATTTTAGGCGAATGACCCCTATCAACTTTAGTATGACGTCAAAATTTCAGATCATTCCTAGCTATAGTTTTTCCGCAATCGATCGGTTCAGTTCCCGGTGAACCACTCTGTATTGTTATTTATATAGATAGTTTTGCGTCTTATGAGATTTCTGCTCTATCTAAGAAATTTCATGTATTTGTCGCTCTTTTAGTTATATATCGCATTTCAATTACCCGTGTTCTCTTCCTGTTCAACGTTCTTCCCAAATATTTCATTCTCCAAAATTCCTTTTCCAATTTGTTGATATCATGTTTTCTTTATGTCCATTCCATTGATGATAAAATTATGTTTCCTTCAAGAAAACTCTTCTAGTTTATCATCATCGTCTGGATCATTATTGTACACGTAGGCTTCGAGGTTTATTTGATGCCATGATTCATGATTCCTCAAAGTGTAGCGTCAATTTTCATGCTTTTTGGGCATTTGCTTGGTTTCTTCATATTTTTTCCATTCTCTTTAAAATATCGTCAATATTATTCCATCTAGGACTGTATTTTCTTCTTTTAATTTTTTTTTTTTTGTATTATTTTGGCATCACACACTTTTAACCTCTCTCTTATTGTCCATTCTAAGTAGCTGCCCTGTTTACTTTCTTCTGTCTTGCCTTTGAATAATTTTATTTAACTCCTGATATTTTTCTATAAGACAACACTTCCGATTTAATTGGAATTGTAATAAATATCACCTTTAATAAATTTTCAGTGTTGAGAAATCAATAAAATGAACTGTGTATTATATTATTAATTAAACAGGATAAGCGATTATATAGATTTTGATTATCAAAACAGTTGATTAGCATTAATTGCCGAAACCTACCATTCTTCTTAATGTTCATGCGAACAACGAACTTATTATAACGAAAAAAAAATATATTTTCAGAAATTGATTTTTCCGCTATATTTTTCATTCTCATAAAGTTCCAAACAAAAACGAGAAATATATATTGGCGGGTCGACAAAATTCAAATTTATGAATGTCGATCAGACCCTTTAAAAAAGTCCATTAATTTTTATAAAAGCACTCCTCCTACACACTTTCCCTAAGATTAAGAATAGCGGCACCTCGGTCTTAATAAGTTCGTCTTCTTTTTTTTTTCTACAGAGAGGCCTTTCTCTGTGTATGGAGCAGACGAATGAAAGATAGATGATAAAACTTATCGATTTTAATATGGTGGCCCCTTCGTAAATGTATTTTAATACGGTAAACGCACTTCTGCCTGTCCGAAGCCGGTTTACCCCCCTTCGTCTTCTTGATATTATGCTTAGCCTTCTTAATACCTACAGCAGTATTATATCTTCACGAAGTTCATAATTGAATGGATGTGTAATATATTTCAGACTTTTATTACTGTATCAGCAACTTCATACAATCTAGAGAAAGATATTAGAAGTATAAAACTCTCAAGAAACTGAAATTAGTTTCTTGAATGATAATTCATTATATTGAAATCTATTAAATAGGTATATAGCGTTTTTTTCTTTGTGAATAATAATTAGGGCGCGGACACGAACAGTTGATGACTCATCGCCCATGGGCGCACTATTGAAATGTTGTATTTTTAAAGAGGTTTTAATTTTATTTATATAATTGGATAACAAGTGGCTGGTGATCTATAAACTACAAAATACCTTATTATTTGTTCATTTTCTCTTCTGTAAGACTTGTTCTCTTTGAATTAAGTACACCTTTGTAGATAGAAAATGTCCTTTCTACATCGCAACTGGTTATAGGTGCGTACTGGAAATACTCTTTTATTTCCGCGTATTTAGCAGTTAGATTTTGTGTCATTGTCCCCATACACAATTGCCGCAATGTTATTAAATCTGGATTTCTATTAAAAACTGCGTCTAAGTTTTGCCGAGGGCCACATCCCAAGTCACTTGGAATACTTTTGAAATTATTACTAGCCACATCTAATGTGGTTATTCCGTCTTTCACCTTGAGATTTCGATTTTCAAAGTATGTGATTAGTTTAGGCAAATTTCCAAAGTGTTCCTGAAGGTAACAACTGATTTTTTTAATTTGGGATTTGTGTCCTTTCAGTCAGAAATACTTCGAGCATCGTCATTTAAACATGTAACGAAATTCTCTGCATAAAAACTAATAGCTTCCAACCATGTTCCCCATCTAGTTATTACTGGCGAGGGAGGCAGTGAAAAAGATGAACGTTTTTCCTTGTAAAGAGCTACTCTCAGTGGTGCGTTTCTGAAAACTTCTTTTAAAGCAGATGAAAACTTCTTTTAAAGCGGATACAAGTCTATCAACTTCCGGTTAGGTGTGTCTGATATATTCACAGAGTATGTGCAGAGTATGTGCCACACAAGTAATATCCAGCATACAAGGATATGTTTTCTTTAAAAGTCTGCCTGTTTTTAACATACTGTAGTCGTCAAATTTTAATTTCGGTTTATACTTCTATACCATGCAGAAGATGACCTTATAATATGCAGCGATGCCTGCTTGCTAACAGTGGTGGGAGAGCAATGCAGTGTCGGGGGACCCTCACCTCCTTACATTTCATAGGAAGCGTTTGTCGAGTGTACTGTCTTGGCAGCCTCGCTTATGTTTATCTTTGGTTTATTTCGTCGCGCTCTTTTCCTCTTTCTACTTTCGTATCAGAAATTAAAATATTTCGACTACGGTATATGCGACACTGTCACTAACAAAAGTATTTATTCCTTGTACCTGTCGTCTGAATGAAGCATTTTGTGCAAATTCTCGTCAATGGTTTTAGCAACTATTTCCGCATCAACTGTTATATGGAATGTTGAATGTAGTACACCAGCTACAACATTTACCACACAGCCTCCTAATATATTGACTGTTTCGTCGACACTTATCCATAGGTACTGATTTGAAAGATGTCTTCTAATGCATTCTACTGGTTTTGTGAAGCATTTAGAAACATGATATTTGCGTAAGGTGGATTCATGAGGAATATTTCGACCAGTATATTTTTGAATAAATCTTTTGAAAGTGGGATTGTCAAGTTTTTTTAATGGAATACTAGCCGCCATTAAAGCTTCACAGAGTTCTTCGTTAAAATTGTCAGCTTTCAGTGGGTCCAATGTCTGTCTATGTTTTAGCGATGCTAAGTGACCTTGTACGTGCACTTTTTGGGCATTTTGTAACGACATTTTACAGACTTTGCAATAAATATCGGAATCACTGACAATTCATTTTCATAACAGAAAAAGTAACATAAACAACATTCTAGATCTAAATAAATGATAACTAAAAATGTACGCGTATGTTATTGAAACTAAACGACATTCAGTGCACACTTACATCTAGATAATTGGGAGAAGTCGATTCAATAAACCCGTATTAAACAGACTATTACAAAAAATACGAAGTACGTAATTAACAGTCAAAACCATGAAAAACGAAACTAAGTATGAATGAAAATTTTATTTCTCTTGCGAAATATAAGGTAAATATAATTAATTTTAAAAACTTCTCACGCTCTACGCCGATAAAAAAAGGATTTTACTCATAAATTCCTTATTTTATGGGCATTTTTTGCTCTCATTCTCGGGCGTAAACAGATGTTGCAGTTTACCATATGAATTAGTACTATTCAGTAAGCGTGTGTTATTTACATTATTTCTTTGCTCCGTTGTAACTTCGTCGTAGTTTAAACCGGTCATGTTCGCGCACTAGTAATAATAATTATGTTACCAAAAAAATATTTTTATAAAATAACTAACTGCATAGTCCCTATTTTTTCCACAATTGATAATTCCAAAAATATTTTATCACCAGATACCAGAACGAGCAACATTTGGCCAAAAAATTGTTTACATATTCCATTACGTTAACAAATAGAATATGTATTATACAGGGCGAGTCATCTCCTTGGGAAGGCAGATTGTGACTTTATGAGAAAAAATATTTCGAAGCGGGTTTATTTTAATAGGTGTGATAGCCACACCTATTAAAATTATTTTGTATTATACAGAGTGTCCCATATCTTGTTGGCTGACCATAGTTTTACTTTTTAAATAGAACAACATGTATATTATTACACTTTTATATTCCCCGTGTAATCTTTAGTAAAAAAGTGATAAGATACTATTGGCTTAAAATTTAAGGTTTTCCGACTTATTACCATTTTTCAGAAAAATTCAATGTTTTTATATAAATATATTTCTCGAAACCGACGTATAGATGACCACAATGTTTGGTAGCGTTGTTCGCAATAAAAGGTCCTGATACCAACATATTTTATTTTTTGCAATTACTAACTGCATTTGCAAAAAGTGGATTTAAAGTTACATGACACATTTTTGTCTAAAAGTGATTTTTTTCAAATGGAACACCGTGTATATCGTTGATTTTTGAGTTTCTCACTAAATTCCGCTCCAAAAATTTATAAGACGTTATTATTTTAAAAGTGACCATTTCTGGGCCATTGTCGTTTTTTAATATAATTTTGCAAATTTTATGTTCTTTATTTGAATATGGTATAGTAAGCATGGTATTTGCAGCAAAACTAACAATTGAATGGATGACATTCAATAATTTCCTTGTCAGTTGACAAGCATTTTATAATTAATTTTTCTAAAAATTAGCTTAGAGATATGAATTTAGTATGTATTGTAATGTCAACAAAAATTAGATATATCTTATTTACAATACACTCTATATCAGCAATTTAATTCAAAAAATATGTAGAACATGACACAATAAACAAACTTTAAAACCAAACAAATTAATAACTTGATTTTAGTAGCTGTAGAAAGAGAAAGTGTTACGTGAATGGATGAATAATTAGTGGTACAATAACAATAAATATGAACATTAAAATAGGGAAAAATTAAAAGTGGTCAATTCAATTTTAAACGTTTTTGAACAAGCTTCCGAAATGTTAAATCCACATTAGTATGCATTGAGTACTTATATTTCTATATATTTATCGAATATGTTCCCTCATAACTTCTTTTGTGTTTACAGGTATACTGTATACTATATTTCCTCTTTAACGGATCCCTATAAAAATAAACTAACTTTGTGATGTTCCAAGAGCCAGCAGGCTTGTCAATAGAGCCTCCACATGCTAGACACTTCCCTGGCAACATTTCATTTATAATATTTTGTGTCTGTAGCATAGAATATGGAGATTGTCTTGTTTCATGTACACCTTTTCGTAATTTTAGCGGAACATCTTTTTCCACTAAATTGCTTGATAAAAAAAAAGCGGGTTTATCATTCAATCACCAAGAATGACTCTCCATACATTTATGTTCCACCTATGCTGATGTTTCATTTATTAGTGAAGTAAGGGTTTTCATTTGAATAGTAATGAAAATTGTTATTGTTAACTATTCCTTTTCTATGCAACCAGCTTCATCCGTAAATAACACATTATCAAAAAGAATTGCCTGAGCATTACTTTTTTTGGCTATTATCCAGCAAACGACTTATGTCACGAGTTCTGACGTGTGGATTTTCTGTTCTTTCCATAAGAATTCTTAATTGAATTTCATCATTTACCACATATCTAGGTTTCCTTGGTTTAGAATTAGCAATACTACCTGTACTAATGACAGTATTAATTTCTCTTCTAAAATTTTCTGTTTTGGGACATATTCTATCAGGGTAACGCTGCTAGTAAACTCTTTGGGATAATAAACAATTTCTTTAACATTCCTTTAGCACAAAAATATCGTATTAAAATAAAAACGAAACGTTGGCAAAATTATATCAAAAAACGACAATAGCTCAGTAATGGTCACTTTTAAAATAATAACGTCTTATATGTTTTTGGTCCGAAATTTTGTAAGTAATTCAAAAATGAACAGTTTTTTCGTTTGATAAAATTCACTTTCAGACAAAAATATTGTAACTTTAATCCAGTTTTCTGCAAATTCAATTAGTACCTAATTGCAAAAAAAAAGTTTATATTAGGACCTTTTATCATGAACAACTGTATCAAAAAATATGTCCATCTAATACGTCGTTTTCGAGAAATATAATTTTATAAAAACTTTTTTTCAGAAAAATGGTAATAAATTGAAAACCTTAAATTTTAGGCCCATACTATACACTTTTTGATAAAGAATTATAAGGAGAATACAAAAGTGTAATAATATACATGGTGTTCTATTTTAAAAAAATATAACTATGGAACAGTAGGTATACCAAATAATTTTGAAAGGTGCTCCTAATAAGTGTCTATCATAGGAATAAACCGCATCGAAATATCTTTTCTCATAAAGTACAATCTGCCATCCCCGCGAAGAGTGAAGTAATATATTCACATGCATTAAGTTATTTAGGTAAAAAAAACTTTTGAGTTATTTTAAAGCCAATGTGATGTGTGGCATCCGAAATTAAAAAAAAAACCTCAACATCGGGACAGTTCCATATATCTGAAATAAAGTTGTTTGTCTAATGACTGGATTAAGGTCAAAAAAATAATAAAACATAGAACATGCACGTTCAACTGATCGTGGAAAAGTTGAGGTGCCCATAGACTAGCATACATGTGCGTCATGCATGTGTGTCATACATGCTTGCGCGTTGATGTTTGCCAGTGTGTGGCGAAAAAATCATAAACATGTACATACGTACGTCGTACAAGTTTTCTAGTTTGGCCGGAATACATCAAGGCGCAAGCATGTTTGTACATACAAGACTGTCGGTGTGTGGCCAAGTATCACGCTTCATTCGTATACATTTTGAGTACAATGTCTCGCGTATTTAGGTTATGTTTGTTTTCTGTCTGTAAAATAGAGCTTTCTCAATGTCAGATTTAAAACACTTTTCCAAAGCCTTTATGGCAGACTTTATTGAACTGAACAAAAGTTCTTTGTTTATGGAAGACCAAAAGTAGTGATTACACAGACCGAAATAAAAAAGATAGAGCTTATAAAGTTTTATTACAAAAATTACATGGAATTGAACCAAATGCAAATAAAAAAATTGTAAAAGCAAAAATAAATAGCATACGCGGCAGCTTTCGAAGAGAAATGAAGAAAATCGAAGATTCAAAACGATCAAGTATAGGATCAGACGAAATATACGTTCCACGTTTATGGTATTATGACTTACTGTTATTCACAAAAAATCAAGAAATGTCTCGAGAATCGGTCAGCAATTTGATCGAAAATCAAGAAAACGAAAGTGGAAGCGAGCAAGAACCTGATGATAATGAAGGCGAGGTAAGGAAAGTGCAAATTAGAGTTATTATAATTTTATGGCGACTCGGCTATTAGTATATCTTATTTACTTATTACTTCAAACAATTTTGAAAAAGAGTTAAATGTTACATAATTAGTAGAAGTTAATGCAGCATTCTTTGCTGCCATTCTAAAGTTGGTTGCTTGTAAACCCCATTCAATAGTACCCGTGTCAGTATTTTCTTTGTACAAATTATTATTATCTGGCGCATATATGTATAGCCCCATGTCGTCTTCTTAAATAGTTATGCAAAACACAGGTCGCCTTAACTATGCTGTCAATTGCATTTAAATTAACAGAAATAGCTGTGTGAAATACTCGAAACCAATTGCACAGTATACCAAAGGCATTTTCAACTTTACTTCTTGCCCGTGACAGATGATAATTGAAAATTTTCTTTTCATTATTCAAATATTTGCGACTGTATGGCTTTAAAAAATCAGCCCGAAGGGTGAATGCTTCATCGCCAACAAAAACAAAAGGCAACAGATTTTCACTATTGATTGGTTTTGTTGGCTGTGGTAAAGATAAATGTCCATTCTTAAATTTCTTGTAAAAGTTAGAGTACTCTATAACCCCTCCATCAGATATTCGACCATTTATACCAAAATCGCACATAATAAATTCACAATTAGCATTGACTACAGCCATTAATACCAAGCTATGTGTCCCTTTATAATTGAAATAATATGAACCACTTCGAGCGGGCGGAATAATGTTGACGTGTTTTCCATCAATAGCTCCCACGCAATTAACAAAATTACATATTTTTTCAAAACCGTGTGCGATTTGTTTCTACTCATCTTCCGTCGACGAAAACTGTAACAAATAAAACACAATATTATAATTCTAGAACACGCAAGAAATAGAAAATTTGAACGACAAATTGAAATCACAGATGAGCCCACCAACAAGATGTGTATCACGTTCGTCTGTAACAAGTGATCGTAACCAAAATATAAGTTCTCAACATCGACATGTACAAGCTCAGCTACCAGTAAAAGTTCAAAGAGAAAACCGTAAACTAAAATTGACGTACAAGCCGACGAAGTATTGACTATGGTAGGCGAAAGGCTAGGTAGCCATACCGACGATGCTTTTTTTCGAAACAATGTTGCAGCAAAGCTACGAACCTTACCAAAACAAACACGTTTATACACCGAAAAACTGATAAATGATTTATTATTTGAAGCAGGTTCGCCAATAAGCCTGGCAGTTTAATTGATACTGACTTAAGAGTAAATAATAATACAATGGGTCATGTGTATGAACACAACTCCTACAATCCTTATTATTTGCAATCAAATGAATACTCTCGGCAAGCCAATTATCGTCCAATACATCACAGCAAGTATACCATACGTCGCAAAGCCTTTCAGCTACACAAGCTCCAAGTACTCCGACAGCTCAACAGCAAACAACAAATTTAGAAAGTGTTTCAGATACGTCTCATTGCGTTTCTAGTAATACCATTTCAATGTTTCTTGATAATAATGAACCAAGTGAGGACAATTATTAATTAAAATGTTTTTTAATTGATAATGTAGGTATCTACATAAATATTTGTTATTACTGCGGATCGATCTCGTATCCAAAAGGTACAGAACGCTTGTATGCGCTATATTTTTGGCATACGTAAATTTGATCTATATTACGCATAAACTTATTGAGTTGCGTTGGTTGAACATGGCTAATAGGAGAAGATTACATGCTCTATGCCTCTATCATAAAATTCTTCTTTCTCAAACTCCGTCATATCTAACATCAAAAATACGTTTTCGATCAGATGTTCATAATATAAATCTTCGCAACACGAACTTGATTAGACCCCCAAAACATAGACTGGCAATTTTCGAAAGATCCTTCACATACAACATTTATCAACTATACAATATTATTCCTGTTCATTACAAATCCTTGGAGCCAGGGGCGTTTAAACGTCAAATTGTGCAGTATCTCTTTGAATGTCAGTAGTGGTTCTCAGTCGTTACTTGTAAATTATTTTCTTTTCTATATGTATATACATTTTCTTTTCTTTTGCATACAGTTACTTGCGTGCCACCTTAATTCACATACGACTACGTAATCATAGCAGAATATTAGTATTAAGTTAGTATAGGCAAACTTTGTTATATGTCTTGTCTTAATGTTAAGGTTTTGGTGTAAGAACAGGGGATGGAAAATTTCTCCATCCATCTGAACCACGCCTTAGGGTTTCAGTTACATATTTCGTTTGTTTTTGATATATACATATATGTATTAATATATATGTGTGTGTGTTATATGTGAATATATTGTATGTATCTTGAAATAAAGCATATTATTATTATTATTATTATTACTTAGTTTTGTATATGAAGGAATGGGTTTCATTCAGTTTTATTACGTTCTATTTTTTTTATTACCAACGTTTTTGCTAACATACCTTGTTTTATTTAATTATGAATAAAGACATTATTAAATTCTTAAAATACATACATATTTTCTTACCTGACTGCGGAGAAATTAGCGTTTTAAATCTTCATAATTCCTTCCTATGGCTAAATGCGAAGTGTGGCTGTTAATCGCTCATGAGGTGATATAGCAGTCCTCAAGATCGTGTCCTCTTTTTCAATTTCTTTCTTCATCCGTTCTAAGATAATTTCGCCAATCATCAGGTTCTAAGGGTAATTCTTCCAGAAGATTAATATGGGTATATTTTGATCGATTTAAAAGCCACTCTTTCACCCATTTTGTACGAATTCTTGGCTGTTGAAATAATTTATTTCTTTTCTTTTAAATTAAAGCAACGTACGCCGCTGCTAACAAAATGTAAGCGTCATCACTACTCATCTTGCACTTTCAAACTAACTTGTTTGACAAGCAGTTGTGTGGGTCTGTGGGTAAACTCTGTTAGCATACAAGTACGTCTAACATGTATGACAGACATGTATGACGCACATGTATGCTAGTCTATGGGCACCTTTATAGTCATATAATTTCTGAGTATTTCTATTTAGCTTGTGTCAATATTTATAATAATTTTTATTTATATTTTATAATATCTATTTAATATAATTTTATTTAGAAGTAAGCAATCTTTCTTATTCAATCTTACCTATTTATAACAAACTCTATTTTTATTTAAAATTTTTTTATTTTTAACAGTATAGTTTCGTGTACAAAAAAAGTATTTTCAATATTTCATATCTACAAACATTCTTACATATTTAAATGAAAATGATAAATATAAAAAAGGAACAGAATAATAATAGAACTATAATTTAATACCAATATATAAAACATATTGCATGAGAGAAATTAAATAAATGAATAATAGTTTTATACAGAGAGAGGACATTTTCACAGAAAACACAGAATAGTATAAAATAGTCTAGATGCGTAGGAATAAATAAAATACAAACATGAGAAATAAATACGAAAATGAGTAACTAATTTAAATAGATTTGATTTTCTCTTCTTTAATGGATTTCGTAAATTGTCTTGGTTCTTTGCCTTGCGTAATTTCCATTGGTATTGGGTTGACAATGGTCGGTATTAGATCTTGATTTTCTCTTACTTCTTTCAATACTCGGTCTAAAGTTGATATGACTTCGTCGACGTTTTCTTTTGTGAACACCATCGGTGGCTTGAATTTTATGACATTGCAATCTGGACCGTCTGAACTGAGAAGAATATGTTCTTCCTTCATTCTGAAACATTTAAAGTTATAAAATCAAAATATAATTTCTTTCTACACATGTCGATTTATTGTTTTGCAACAATATTTTCGTAAACTAACCTTGATATAACATATGATGCTACGTCTTTCGCTGGGATTCTTGCTTCTCTGTCCAATACCAATTCTACGCCTACAAACAGTCCAACTCCTCTCACATCACCAATAACGCTATGTTTTCTCGCAAGAAGTTCACAATTTTCCAACAGATAATCGCCCACAACTATAGCATTTTCCCTGAGTTTTTCTTTTTCAATAGTATCGAAAACAGCATTAGCGATAGCGCAAGATACAGTATTACCACCATACTGCAATAAAGAGAACCAGCTGTCTTAAATTATTGTTTTTATTTGAAACATGTCACTAGAAATATAAGTATTTGTTGTAACTAATACCTAAAGCTTCAAATATACTTTTCAGCCCGGTTTTAGAAAGGGCAGGGGCAAGACTGATCAAATATTTACGCTGAAGGAGACACTAACGACATGCTACGAATATAAAATTCCAGTAGTCGCACTGTTTATCAACTTCAAAAGGTCATACGATTCAATAAAAAGAGGTAAAGTTATAGAAACTTTGAAAGAGTTTGAAGTGCCACGGAAGTTAGTCAGACTTCTGAATATGACACTGACAGAAATAACAAGAAATGTCAGATATGACACTGACAGAAAAAACAAGAAATGTCAGATATGACACTGACAAAAATAACAAGTTCAAGACTTCAGTGTCAGAACAAGACTGAGGCAAGGAGATCCACTCTCTACTCTACTGTTTAATACAGCCCTAGAAAAAATAATGAGAGATACCAGCATGAAAAGAATAGAGGATTTAATATACAAGTGCCACCAGATCATGGCATATGCGGATGATGTCGCCATAATTGCTAAAAATATGAAAGAACTCCAAGAAATAACAAAGAAAATAGTGGAAGGTGTGTTTAAAATGGGACTGCAAGTAGGTAGGTAAACACTACTACAAAAGTAACTACTAGGCAGGGAGAAATGGAATTTGAAGCAGTCATCGAATTTGTATATTTAGCCGCAGAATTACATGTAAATGTGAGAAGGACAAAAAATTGAGGCAAGGTTAATAAAAGTAAATAAGAACGTGGGATCTCCGAACTACTTCTTGAAATCAAGGCACCTGTCAAGAAACGTTAAATTACGGCTCTATGAGAAGGTACTGTGACCAACTGTGACATATGGCTGCGAAGCATGGAGACTCAACAAAAAATTACAAGAAAGTTTGCGAAGATGGAAACAAAAAATATTAAGAAGAATATTGGAAGGAAGAAAAATAACGCATGGATACGCGAGAAGGGCAAACAGGGAAGTCCACGATATGTATTGAAAACCAGCAATTGACATGTATGTAAAAGCAAGAAGACTGCAGTGGCTAGGTCACATTGAAAGAATGGCAGATGAGTGAATGCCGAAAAGGATGGTCAGGAAGATGCCTAGTTTTGAGTAAAAGAGAGGAAGATACTGGAAACGATGACAAGAAGCAGTTCTAGCAGACCTAAGTGAGAAAAATGTTGAAAATTGGAAATCCAAAGCCCAAAATAGGAAAGAGTGGAAACAAATCACAGAGCTGTTCCTTTTAGGAAGTCAACATTTTTTCGTCCTCATATTCTCTTAATGCAATTTCACGCATACCAATATAAATGAAAAAAAGTGATTTAATTAAATGTTTGTAAGAAGAGGTTTAATGCCAAAACAAATACACAACGACATAGAGTCTGGTATAATGTCTGTGTTTTCCTAGCATACTTAGAAATTTACCATAATACTACAATTATAATAATGTAAAAATATAAATTAAATCTTTAGAAGGTGTGAGCAAAATAGATTAATTAATGGACATATTCAGGGACTGAAAGAACAAGGCTTAGCGAATTTGAAAGTCAGCCACTGAGGGGAATAACCAGCGTAAGATATCTCCAATAGCTTGAGTTAGTAATCGTTAATTAAGATATAAATTGAATATTTGTAACAACTAATAACGAAGTTTAATTCCAAAATTATGGAAAAATTCATCTAATCAAAGTATGTATTATTAATTTTTTTTTAAATTACTAGACAAATATAAAAATACTACATTGAACTTTCCGGTAAACACCATGTTAAAGCTATTTTTGATGAATTGTTCAGATATACCGCAATTACATTTCTTTATTCTCAAGGCTGAAGGACCGAGTCATAATACATGTTGACAATAGCTTGGCAAAACGATAAATCTCCACTAATCTTGACCTTTACGACAAGTATTTAATAGATCATCTAAAGCCACAAGAAGAAATGGGAATATGTGTGTATATACTATACAACTTTATTGGGAATAATAGTGATATTAGTGTCTGTACATCCTGACTGCTATGAAATTTGTTTGCTTATACGCTTTGCAAAGAAGATTGTATATCAATTTGTGTTAATAAACAACTTTCCCTTTAATGGTGAGCAAATGAAAACTATTAAATATAAAATATTCTACTAAAATTACAACTAGTTGACTAATTTGAAATGGAAAATATGGCATTTCGTAGTATATAACATTTCGTTAAACATAAAAACGATGTTACTCACAGTATTAAAATATTCAACACCGGTTTTTGTAAAGCTCTCTGCAATTGCTTTTGTAGTAATAACGGCAGCAACTGGATGTCCGTTGCCCATAGGTTTTCCCATTGTGACAATATCGGGTATAACATCCTCCCCCTGCAACTGGAAACCCCACCAGTGTTTTCCGACTCGTCCAAATCCAACTTGAACTTCATCAGCTATGCAAACTCCTCCAGCTCTTCTCACGTGCTGGAAGACTTCCCTAAAGTAGTTAGGTGGTGGTATGATTTGCCCTCCACAGCTAAGCATACTTTCTGCGATGTAGGCGCAAATGCCTCTGCCCTCCTCTTGCACCTCGTCACAAATCTCTTTAATCTCATTGGCGTAGATGTGGCCGAGGTCTTCTTTCTTGTACTGGGTGTCCCTAAATTTGCCCCTATAGACATCTGGACATGAACCCTATAACATCAACGCGGGATTAATTATATATTTCTTCATTCCTTTATTTGTACGTTATGGAAAGAGTAATTGCAAATATTTTTTAATAAAGAGAGGTACATAAAGCGGTGGTGTAAATTAAATAAAAATTGAATAAGTGTAAGGGTTTACAACTTAATTAAAAATGAACTTGAGAGGCTTTGAAACGGTCAGTAATCTTCTTCTTCTTCTTCTTCTTCTTCATAGTTGATTGTGAGTTAGGTCTATGACCTTTTACTTCTAATCTGAATGAGGATGATCTTGATTTAGGGTTGATGATGCACTATTTCAGTTTAAATGTCTTGAATGATGGAGTGCCGGGGGCGTTTGTATCTCCATGGTACATGAGGATCGTAATTGAGTGTTTTTTCTAAGTCTGAGTTTGTGTGGGTTGACATCTGGTTGTAGAATTTTGTGGCAAGTTCCTTTATGTATCTTTCTATTGTTGGGGTATTAGTTTCTTCGTGTATTTGATTGTTCCTCATGTACCATGGGGCTTTGAGTACCATTCGTAGTGTGATGTTCTGTATTACTTGGAGAGCTTGCAGGTGGGTGGGGAAGGCGTTGATCCAAATGGGGGCGGCGTAAGTAATGATTGGTCTGATGATTTGTTTATATATTCGGAGTTTGGTTGTGGCGGATAGGGTGCTGAATCTGCCTAATAATGGCCAGAGGCGTGCTCTTGCTGATTTAGCTTTTTTTTTCGGTATTTTTGAGATGCAATGAGAAGGTTAGTTTACCGTCTAAGGTGACTCCAAGATATTTCACGAAAGGTGACCAAGGTATTGGTGTGTGGTCGATATAAAGTTGTCCGGTAATTGGATTTGTTTTTCTTTTGAAGATAATTGCTTGTGTTTTTTCGGCGTTGATAGCGATTCTCCATGTGTGGCACCATTTTATGATGGAATCTAGTGTTTCTTGCAGGAGTATAGGGCTTTGTTGGGTTGGAGTGATTGTGTTAAGATGGCTGTATCATCTGCGTAGGTGGCTAAGATTGCTTTTTCGGGTTTTGGAATATCTGAAGTGAAGATTGCATATAAATGGGGGGGGAGTGCTGATCCCTGGGGGACTCCAGCCGTAAGTATTTTTGTTGAGGATAATGTGCTGTTTATTTTGATTTTGAAGTTTCTTCTATGGAGGTAATTGTGTATGATTCTAATAAGATGATTGGGATAACCGAATGCATTAAGTTTGTAGATTAGGCCCTGATGCCACACTCTGTCGAACGCTCGGGAGATATCCAGGAAGGTTGCCGTAGTGGTCGTGTTATTATTAAAACCTTCTAAGATTTTTTCGGATACTGGTCAGTAATAGATACAAGGGTCAACTTGCTCACTACTCTATCCACAAATGCATTAAGTACTGCCCATTATAAGCTCGGTAATTGCTAAGTTAAATAAGTTTTACTAATGTTTAACTTGGAAAGGACAAAATTTATCAACTTACGTTAACTCTCAATCATCCATATTTAAATACAAATATGAATATGATATATTATATGAAACTACATTTTGAAGATAGAAATCCAACTATGCATTTTTACTATACAGACTGTAAGCTTGTATTTGTGAGAAATATCGAAGAAAAATAACTGGTCTTCCTCAATATGCAATTAAATAACTTAGCCATCTATCATATACGTTTTGCTTCCAATTATTACCTTTTGTTAAGTAATCAAAAGATCATTTTGGGAGAGACTTTCTCTAGACGATAAGGAGCTAATAATAGGCCAGTCAATAGTAACTAATGTGAAGAAGTAGTAGATGATTTTTTCCATAATTGAGTCGTGAGCAGGTGAGCGCTTTCCATGTAAAAAATTTAGAAATGACTCCATTCAGATTTCTTCTCAGACGTTTTTTTTTAATTGAACAAATTGTGGTAAATTTGAGGTTATTGTTTTTGGGTACTACAAATGGTATATCAATTTTGAATTTCTCCAACATAGCGAAAGGAAGCTAAACCGGCCAGACGTTATATCATCTAGAGCATGATGTTTGTGCATAAAATTAACTAGTTTCGGCCAACAATTTCGAATGCATTTTTGATTATTCAGAGCTTCTTCCACTACTGCTCCCACATGAAGGCTGGAAAACCTCCAATGAAAATCGCACATCAAACTTAAGCATTACATTGTTCGGAGAGCCTTCAATAATATTAAAATGTATACAAATCCCATCACTTCAATTAATTGCAGAATTGTCTAGAGTAATGTACTTGGGAATTATGATGGATAACAAATTATCATGTGGTCAGGGGATGAAATATGAAGAATATAAGTTAAATAATTCACATATAACTTACATTGCTCTCTCAATACCAGCAATAAGCTGACTGGCAGCAGTAATTGAATTGAATTTAATACTGTTGTATTAGGAAGCTGGAAATATGTTTACAATAATTATTTGTCATTTGTAATAATAAATAAGAAAGTAAATTACACCTGCTTTGCGATATATGCCGGCTATTTCTTTGTTTTACTATAAATTACATAATTTCTACACAGTTTTCTTTTTGGAAACACCACACCAGCGTGTCAATTTTTTGGATCACACCTCGATATTATTTTTGGCATTTGTCGAATAATTTAGGTTGAGTTGTTGATAATTTAGGACTTCCGCATGTCGGGAGGTTCTCACATGGTATCCCTTACTCATGGTAAATTATTCCACGATAAATGTTTCTACATGAGATTTTTTTATCTAAGATTTAATTCCTAATATATTTTAATTTAAACAATTGCTAAAGTTTAACTGACAATAAAAATTCAAGTTATTGAATAACTTTCCAAACCCCATCTGATATTGTGCCAAAACTTCAAGGAGTTACCAATTCATAAATCCGAACCATACTTTTATTAAGCAAAGGTCAGAAATATGTGGCCATTAATGTGTAAAACATTAGATTTCCTAAACACTTCAAATTTTGAAGGTAATGATGAATTGTTGTTGATTGATGTCAGCTTGGATACTTATTAAAGAATGTGTTTAGGAATACAGTTACTCTGTCATGTCTTATTTACACTTTTGTACCTCTTACCAATATTAAAATATATGTATTACCTTTAGTATTATTATAAATTACTGTGACTTACCAAATGAACGTGTTCTTTTTGACCAACTCCTCCGGGGAGGTTGAATTTGTAGTGAGAGATATCAATCAGGGAAGTCAAATGACCGTGGTAAGCACTAAAAAAATAGAGCACTCATAGCTACCCATAAACCATATGTATAGACCCCCCACACAAAAGGGTTTCCCCCAGAAAAAATAATAAGTTAACCCAGTCAAAAACTGGATTCAAACATAAAGTTTCTAAGGCGGTCGCTCAGTTAAATAATTGACAAATAAATCAAAATCAATAATTGACTGGTGCTATTATTGACAACAGCCTTAGATAATGCCGTCTGAAAATTCTGAAATGTATGGCATGATTAGTAGGCATCTATAGCGTCGCTTGGAGATTGTCGCCTGCCGAATGCAGGCTGATTTCTGTGTTGTCCATCTCATTGAACCACTTAGTGTGAATTGTGTTATCAACATGTAATGAAGCTGCAATAGAAAAATGAAACAGCGAAATTAGAGATGTGTAACTGATAAAATTTCATCTTAAGCACTAACAGTATCTATGAAATTGTACCATGTACAATTTCATAGATACTTAAATCAAAACTATACTACTTTAAAAAGCAAAATTCATAGTATTTTTTGTTTTCTTGCGGAAAAACAATAAATCTTGTAGAATAGTCTTAATTTTTATTGCATGTACATGTATGTATAACAAGAACAATGTGTACCTAGAATAAAGGTATGTTATGATCGCCTCAGCGCTCAAGGACTGTAAAAAATGTAATAAATTGATCGCTTGTAGATCACAAAGACACTTACTGTTCCAATGTTATGATATCTTTATTGCCAGTATGTATTTGAGCAAGACGTATGGCTAAATCATTGGCTTCTGAACCTGAGTTAACAAAATAACAAACGGATAATTCATCAGGCAACGTGCTTAAAATTCTTTGGGCGCAGAGAACTATATTGTCATGGAGGAACCTATTATTCGTATTTAGAGTTGCAATTTGGTCACAAGCTGCTTTAACTACATCGGGGTGACAGTGTCCAACTGAAAACCAAATGACGAAATATACATTTGTTTTGTAATGCACATTTCATTTTTGAATACTAACCGTGACTGACATTGTTGATGCAGTCCAAGTAAGCATCACCCCTTTCATCATACATATATTGGGCTTGAGCTCTTACAATCTTGATTGGATCCTTACGGAAAAACAATTGACAGGATCGACTGAAAATAAACGTAACTATGAATAATCAGATTAACTTTATCCTAAATTTCACAGTAAACAACAGTAAGCAACACATCAATTTATTTATTTAATTTTATTCCAAATACGGCAATCAGTAACAAATGTTAAGAACTAATTTATCAAAAAAGGTTATTTTATTCTTGTAAAAGTTCGATATATTTTCAAAATGTAAAGACATGCGATTCTGATGAGACTCGTTAATAAAACCAAGACTGCTTGCCTTATTATTAATAATAAACGGAGTAATTATGCAATTAAGCAGTGCTACTCTTCGACTGACCACAATTTTCTCTGTCTAAGTATGTTAATATAGACCTTTCTAAAGCGTTTGATTTTGTTAACCACTTAATTTAACTGCATAAGCTTAGTAAATGCAGTGTAAATGGAGTTTGTCTGAGATGGTTCGGATAATATTTATCAGGAAAGTAACAGCGAGTGAACACTAACGCGAACTTTTCCAGTAGTCTTGATATACGTTAGGTAACAAGCCTCTGTCCTGGGGACAACATTATTTTTTATTTTTATGAATGACGTCTCTAACTGCTTAAATAGTATGCCGGAGATACAAATTTAGTAATTTTACTGAATGTCATAGGCGATTGCATTAGTATTGCTGATGTGGTTATATTTAACATGAACAAGGTTATAGGAAAAATAGGTCGACCACTACGGCTATATTGGATATTACTAGAGCAGTCATAGAGTCGTATGATAGATGTGAACAGATCGAATTGACATGATATGACTTAAGCCAGGCATTTGACTTGGTAAATCATGGTGTGTTACTGGAAAAACTGTACTACTATGGCATAAGATGTATTCCACATGGCCTGAGATCTTCGTATCGCAAAGATAGGTATCAGGTTGTCGAAGGGTAGAAGATACAGCGTGCAATCTGTGGTGAGAGGGATCCCACAGGGTTCTATATTGGGGCCATTGCTCTTTTTGAGCTATATAAACGATATATCTGATAATATGACATCGAAACAAACTAGTTTATATGCGGACAGTACAGCGTTTCTAACTGTAGAAAGAACAGGTCAGGAATTAGATACAAAGTTAATAGAGTTTTACAAGAAGCAAGTGCATGGCTTCAAGACAACGAATTAAAACTGAATGGATAGAAGACACAACATTTGGAGCTCTCTGCGAAAAACGAGCAATCTTCGGAAAGTGTGGCTTCACAATTGATTGCAAACTAACCTAGAGCTCTCATGCATCAACTCTAGCGAAAACATTAACTATGCAATATGCTGTATAAGAGGATTGGAAACCATTTCTACATATCAAACAGCCAGAACAGTCTACTTTCCTAACAATTCACAGCAGGATCATGTTATGGCATTCTGATTTCGGGGAACATCGCCATCTGCAGAGAGAAACTTTCTACTCCAGAGTGCTTTGTGATCTCGGATATAAAGAAAGTTGTAGACAATTTTTTGTGAGCGAAACAATACTTACTTTCGAGCATAAAATACGTACAAAAAACATAACAAGCCGATTCCCTACTATCGCCTTAGGACTACTCGGAAAATTGTTATTAAATGTTTTCAATAACGTGTCCTCACCAATATTTACAAAAATAATACCGCGTGGAAATAAGCTTTCGTATTATACGAAACACATCTACAGAAGAAGATTAAAAGAATAAAGAATCGTATTCGATATTATTTGACAATGAGTATAGATAGAATAAGAATAATAGAAAAATAAGTCATTGTAATATGTAAATTCTGGAATATTACCTTTTTGTTTGCATAAATAAATAAATAAACGTAAATACATAAATTATTTCAATGTCCATCTGAGCCTCCATAATTGTTTTAGATAGATTACTTCATAAATATTATTATTGAGGTCAATATACTTTTAGATAACTATTGTTTGTTATTAATGTACATTACTAGAACGTAAAAATCGTCAAGATTACTTAGCAAATATAGACTTCTAACAAAGTAAAAAAAATATTTAATCTTATTATCTAAATAAGCCTAATAGGTATAAATCTACTGTTAACTACTGTAATTATTATCTACTTAATACAAAGGAAGTTCATTTAATATGCGATAATAGATATCATTGTTTTCTCTTTCCTTGAACGATAAAGATAAAACAACCTATGAATGTAGGTAAACGGTTAGATGTAAATGACTTCCAAACGCACGCTTTGTTATCTAACGTTGAAACAATTGCCAAATTGTTTATAAATAGGCACAATGATGATATTGTTTGTCCTTGAGTAATGTCAAAATGAAGTTTTTTATGTAGGTACATAATCTAATCTAATACACAGATAGAGAGAGAGAGAGAGTATATATTAGGGCATGCCAAAATAGTACGTCAATAAAAAGAACGAAATACATTTTGCTGAACATTTAATACAAGTATAGCTATTTATATTAAAGTGAATATATTTTTGACAAAATTAAAATAATCAAATAAAACTTGCAAACTTTTTATATTACACAAGTTGTGCAATCAATTTAGATGAATGTATTTTGTCTAATGCGCCAAAATCCAAGTTAAAAAAATCTGGATTTATTGGATTATTGTTTTCGTAATAATTATATTAAACAGCTAATTGATTATATATTATTATTATTATTCATTGACATCATTTCTAGTTGCAGTGTTAGAAGGTTAATAATTAATTAAGCACTAATTTTTAACTTTAATAAATTCTAGCAAAAATTACAAAATCTAATTACTCGATTCTAGCTTGTAAAACGTCAGTCACTATCTATATCTAAATATTACCAATTTTATATCATTTTTAAGATAACATGTATCAGTAAAATATTTGCCATATCATCCCAAGGGGAACCTGACAAATCTCTATCCTGAACGTCGAATAAATGGAAAGTTACAATACAATACCAGCTTCTTAAGAGGAGAAAGAAAACTATTTAAATTGACAGCGGAAAATAGGTAATTGATAA
Organism: Amphimallon solstitiale; assembly: GCA_963170755.1. Lineage (NCBI taxonomy): Eukaryota > Metazoa > Arthropoda > Insecta > Coleoptera > Scarabaeidae > Amphimallon > Amphimallon solstitiale. The sequence goes on along the minus strand of OY720681.1, from coordinate 105,168,226 downwards.
GTATGGCCCCTACTGTATATGGTTGAGTCGCTTTGGCAACCGCCATGCACCAATAATTTAAAATGGCGTCAAATTTGAAATGTTTCAAAATTTGATCTGTCAAGTAATATAACTTACAAAAAATATGTTAGGACTGTATCAAATAATAATATTTATCTACGACTAACTGAATATTACTAAAAAAAATTGAAATAATTAAACGAAAATGTCAGATTACAATATCGATATGACGTTTGACGGTTAGACAGTTAGTAAAATGGCCGAATTTGTCTATCGTTACTACGACAACGTTGGTAATGTTATGTCCTTATTGGCGGAATGCAGGGAATAATGGTAACGTTATGTCTCATTATTCCCCGGTCGCATTTCATTATTCCCTCTGGGTATTATGAGTCCTATTATTAACCAATGGCGATTAATATAATATCTACTTTACTGTTTAATTGTCGATAAACTACTATTAATTTTATTGTTTCTAAATTGTTTTGGTTGATGGGAAATTGTAGTTGCATTGAATCGTTGTCTTTATTTCATAGTTTAGCCGTGTCAGTTACCAAAACGATGCAACTATATCAAGCTTTTCTGACATTATACTCGGCTAATAGAGAAAACAGCTTCATCATATGGCTTCTACTTGTTTGACGAACAAAGTATTCGTGGCTATAAATTATGAAGTGATTGAAGATTACTAAAAAGTAAGCTTTATATAAGTGATACTTCGATTTTCATGAACTATTTATTTTTTAAATTTTCTTAATTTTACTTAAACAATATATGTATTTCTAAATTGTTAATAACCTTGCCTAGACAACCTATACAGTCCTTAATACCCTAATTTTAATACCCCTACATATATAATTAAAGAGAAAAATTTAAGAAATTCAATATAAATTTTAAAGGATAATTGCATCTTATATAAGTACAAATTTGCATGTACAGTTACTAATTTTTAGTTACAAATAAAATACGAATTTATATACTTTGTTAAATGAGTGTATCTTAAAACATACTCAGGAATCGCAGTTCAATAAACTTCAGTTGAGAAACAATAACATATATCAATAATAAAAATTTAACAAAAATACTAAGAAAACAATCACTGGATAATCTAGCCCCCCTACATAAAGTCTGATAAATTGATTACTTATAAACACAAACAGTTAGGTATATATAATAAACATATGCAAAAAGATCATAAAATACCTTCTAATAATTCTTAATATGTTCAGACATTTTTCTCCACAAGTTTTGAAAGACAAAAAAATCTATTTAAATAGCATTTACTAGGTATTGCTAAATATATAGATAGTATTCCCAAAGCACAAAGTGTATCTATTACAAATATATAGCTACAAACTCAAAAGTTAAACAAATGGAAAAAAACCGGGAAACCATGGAATTATATGTTGTGTATATAATACATGAGATAATATAGACACTCCATTAAAATCAAATTAAAACGCCATAAATGGATATCTCAATTATCAGATGACATCAAATTATCCGTGGAATTATAAATTATTAATCATTATAAGTCAATATTTACTTAGAAATACAGTAATTAATGTTTAGGGCACAATGAATCACTCAATATGTAGTCTAATTTGATCTAAAAAAATTCTTTATTTGAAGAATTAGTTATAATATAATATATGTTATTAGACAAATTATCGACTAGTGTATAATTTACTTATAGCTAGATTAAATTGTTTGTGTTTAACATACAGAAATGGAAAACATGTTTTTTATTTTTAACAAGTAGTACAGCCCTATAAAACACACCGAATGCATACAGATTCAAGAATGTAATATAAAATATTACAATATAAAACAATTAAATCAGAAAGTGTTTCAAGAACAGCTTAAAAATGCATAATTATGTATAAAAAAGGCATTTATTTTATCCCTACTGCTATATTCCGTTAAATTACTTCTTTCTTTCAGCATTTCCTACTGGAACTTTATTTTGAATGTTGCGTGAAGTCACTATTGCATACATGCATTATACTAGTAGTTTTCTTGAATCTCAACGTGCACATTATTATGTTTTTAGGGCTAAAACTAATTTCACTGGCTTGATACAATTCTAACTCCATTGTTTACAATATTTCTAGGCTTCATTGACAACTGTAGTAATCGAATAACAAAAGTAGGCCGCTATTCATAGCTTATATCAGTCGTTTAACTCATAGGTCGGCTTTGTCTTCGTGGTAAAGTTGGTTGTTGCCTCAATAATTAATTTCAGGATATCCTGACAGAAGCTACAAATGACAGCATATATTCCTATATTTGCTATTGATTTACTATACTTGTGAATGAAGTATTTAAGTCAATATATTGGCTACAAATAACTTACTATTAATTACTTCCGTTAAGAGAATACGAAAAATTGGAAACAAATTTATATGAGATGGTTATGCTCTAATGGAACATTTCCAAATTAACATTTCATATACACCGATGTTTCAGTTATTATGTTTGATGGCGATGAAAGAAAATTCTTAATCCAACTACAACTTTTATTTGACGTTAGAATTACCAGTCCAATCAGAGATGGTTATGCTCTCTGGAAGATTGTATTTACAAATCCAACCTGATAAGTTATTTTATATATTGTACTAAATTTCTAGCAAAACTCACACATCATAATTTGATTACTTTTGTTATCTTCATTTTATAATTAAGTTGTTAATATAGTAAATATTATTGAATTGCTTTTTAGTATTATTATTATTATGAATAAAATTGGAAAAAATATTAACAAAATTCACTCAAGGGACAACAAAGTCAGTCTGAGAAGGAGCATTGATCGTTTTTATATAGGCTGGTTAGATTACGGTTATCGATTTTAGATACTGTTTCGTTTTCATTAATTGTTTATACTGGATGATATTAGATTTTTACCAAAAACTTCTTTCATGTTTTGATCTGACAAAGTAAATTTACTCCCTAATAATTAATTGTTTCACAATTTACAAATATATACCCTTATACAGCCTGATCCATAGACCATTGACACAAAGAAGATGTAAGTTTTTAAACTGAACAGCCTATATATAAGTTCAAAACTGGATTTTAAGTTAAAATAAAAATATTTTTTATTAAGAGAAGTTATCCCTGTTTGTCAAGAAATATCTGCTGAAATACTCCAACAGGTCGAATAGCAGAATTTACAAAGAATTGGTCTATGCACACAAGTGCAAGGCCATATTTTTGAACATTTAATATAATTTTGTTAAATTTAATAATTTATCACTTTAAATTACTTTAAATATATGATTTTAAACCAATTGTTATATGTCATTATAAAATTTTAATACTTTAAAGAGAATGTGATGATAAAGGGTGTAATTTCCTTGACTATCAGAGATATGTGATGTAAATTACGATTAACAAAAAAATTAACTAGTCTCGGGTATACTAAACTTGACTGAGTAAAAAAACATTTTGTGCTGGGTTAAAACAAATAAAATATTTCAGAACAACAAGGCACAAGAAACAACAACAACGACAATAGTAATAAGTAATAAGTCAATAACACGACGATTATTTTGTTCTTCTACGACAAACTGGACAGTGTTTTAACATTTTTGTATCAGTATGCTTCAACAGCGACTATATTTTTCTATGGCTACCGTGATTTTTACTTCGTCATGAATAGGATTTTAAAGTACATTTAAATATCTTCTAAAATAGCAAAGATAGGGATAATATATGCTTAAAGTGACTCTTGAAGGGCTTAATATGATTTGGGAAAAAAATTATGCCTTCCTATTAAAATAAATAAGTTTTTTGTGTTTAAAGTTTTTTCATTCTGCAACACCTTTACGAACACGGGGTATAAATTAGAACAGGTTCTCCATATAGGTATGACTTGGCATACCATGTGTTTATACCATACCAAATTATTTTCTGGTCTGTCATGGCACTCTTGAATTATAGACAATCAAAAAGACAGCTGTAAATGTCACTTTTTAACTTTGATCATAAATAACTCAAAAACTATTAACTTTAACGAATAATTACTCTTAATAAAAAATATTTCTATTTTAACACGAAATCCAAATTTGAATGTATGTATAGGTTGTTCAATTTAAAAAAATACATCTTCTTTTTGTCGATGATTTATGGATCAACCTGTAGAAGCGAATGTATTTTTAAATTATAAAGCAATGGCAACCCTATCAAATATACAGTACGCGAATGTTTAATTATATTAAACATTAAAGAGTAAATTTATTTCTCCAGATCGTTGACTCAGCCTGTATACAGATAGAATATTAAATCAACAAATTCTTTAAGTAAAACATAGACATCTATTCATATATATCCTTGATGATATAGTTTTTATATATTTAGTATATTACTGAATGAAAATGAGCAAACAATTTGATCTTATCATAATATTTATATTTTCATTTCGTTGAAGTAGCAATGACGCGCAAGAAAGATTCGATAATGAAACTAGATTGATACTAATTTTAGACACCGAATTTGCACACTCAAAAAATATTACAAATTAAACTTAGAACAATATTATTCAAAATATTTTTGATTAGTGTAACACTATTTTTAGTTCTTTAAATAATGTTGCAAACTATAATCAAACTCCGATTATATAAATGGATTTTGTTGAGAATATGATGCAAGTTTATTATATAAATTCATTAGAGGCGTGCTTAACAAAATTTAGCTAATGCAACCCACTCCCTTATTATTATGCAAACACGACATTATTAGGTGTTATTACGTCTGCTTTAGTTTAGATTAAAAATAAAGCACACGCTCTCTCAATGGATATTTATAACCATTCAACGTCAACCATTAACTAGTTCTAATAGGCAAATTACAAGTCAAATAGAGAAATTAATTTTACTTATTTAATGCAGTAAAGAATTTGATCAAAATTGAATCTATTTTCGTATCTTTACACTCACAAGCAATTCCAATAATGAGAGTTAACTGACATCAAACTGATTAACAAATCGTATAAGTTTTGATGATACAGTAAGGCATATACATATATAGGCAACAGTTATTATTCTAAATACATTATATAGATTACAGCCGGAGGTATTGTTTCCACGCAATACAATTAATTGCCTTTTAATAATATAATTTCATAGTCATTGGTATAATAAAACGTCAGAAATAAATATATTTATAATCATTTCATAAGCGGGTACCTTCAAAAATAAACTGATTACAAGATTATTATAATAACTAACTTATATCGACAAATCTAAATCAAGATATATTTAAATGAGGTCAAAGTTAAATCCGATAAGCTATATAGATATTCAAGTACTTAATATAAAATGAATTTGCTTTTTTATATATTGTTAGTGATGAATAAAAAAAAACTCAAATAAATATTGTTTGTTGTAAGAATATCTTTGATATGTATTTCTGCATTTAAAGAATCATTCTAATTTGAGAGAAAGAATATATACTGTTATCTTTTCGATTTTTTTTTCGTTGTCATGTACTTGACGTTTGTGCATTTTGCGCTTAAGAAATTATATTTATCTAGTGATGGAGAATACAGGCACTTCTCTTGCTTTTTTAATGATTAGTTTGCACTTCTATCTCATAGCTACAAGATAGAATGCAAAGGGTATAGTGGTAAAGTGGATGCTCTGAAATGGAAAATATTGTGCTACAGGCAGGGATCTATTTTTGCACCGCTGCTGTTTATTCTATATAAAATGATCTTCCAGGGAATATCATGAACTGCAAAGATATTACATATGCTGATGATACAGTCCGGGAAAATGATGAAAAACATTATAAAGGGAAAGCCATGCATAGAGAGTACTAAGGTTGTTTCTGAACAAATAAAATAAAATTGTATCAGGAGAAGACTCAGTATGTGTATATGGTAGATACAAATATTTATATTCTTCATACACATGTGTAACATTATTATCGACATGGTTTTTTCTTGCACTTTCCATTTTTTAGCATGTGTGCTATTTATTTTTAGAAACAACAAAGGAAATATTGAAAAATGTACTATTAAACGCTGAACAATAAGTAGGCCGTGAATACATGAAAACACAAACGAATTTAATGTCACTTGAAAATTATTCAGTCTAAAGATTTTTGTGTCAAACATGGATGGCTTCATTATCTAGTAATGAAAAATTTGATATGTTGAGTTGTTACTTCCTTTGCCATAAAAACACTGTAGAAGCTGAAAATATATACTTGAGGCTGTATCCTGAAAGACGGCAGGCCAGTGCTCATATACGTACAGAAATTTGGTAACTAATTTAAAAGAATATGGTTCATTCTCCAAATCTACTAGAAATCCAAAATTAATGAATGAGGATGTAGAATTAAATGTATTACAATCTGTTATTGAAAATCCTTCAATATCTGTTAGAGAAATTGAACATAACACTGGTATTTCGAAAACTATAGCATAAAGAATTTTAAAGCGTCACAATTACACCCGTATAAGTACACCATTCTACAGGGCCTTAGAGATGGAGATCAAGAGAGAAGATTACAATTTTGCCAATTGTATGTTAAACAATGTGAGAATAACAATAATTATCCTGCTACAATTTCATGGTCTTACGAAAGCAGATTTACAAATAATGGTCTCTTCAATAGACACAATGTTCGTTTTTGGAACAGAGAAAATCCTCACATTGTTAAGGAAAGTCGGCATCAAGTGTGATTTGGTTTTAACGTCTCGTGTGGCGTGTTGGGCGCTAAACTTATTGAGCCCATATGTTTTAACGAAACACCAAATACTGAAAGGTATTTGAATTTAGTACAAACTGATTTAGAAAATAGACTTGATGATTTACACTTTATTGAGAATAATAACATCTGCTTCCAACAAAATGGTACCCCACCTTACAATTCAAACATAGTCAACGAATATCTTAATAATCGCTTTCCAAATTCGTCGGTTAGTAATCGAGGATCGATTTTTATGGTCACCTAGATCTTCAGACTTAAAGCCATTGAATTTTATTTGTTTGTGTGTACGTGCCAACATTTGATAATGCCGAAGATTTTCGTGAAGCTGTTTTTGCAGCATTTGGTAGCATTAGAGGGCAAAAACTAAGCAGTGCTATTATATCCACACTATGCAGGGAACAATTATGTCTAGAACGGGATGGTCAATTGTTTGAACTTCTTTTAAAATGATTTTCTTTTAATATTATTATCGTTATTATTCTTACTCTTTCCTGTTATTATTATTATCTATTATTTGCCGATTTCTTATGTATCATGGCCTACTTATTTTTGACTGTTCAATAAAATATGTTTTTTAATATTTTCTTTGTTGTTTTTAAAAATAAATAGCACATATGCTATATCATTGTAAAGAGGTCAAAAAAACACGTTCAATTCTTTCAAAGCCGACGTTCCATAAGAAAAATAAAGTTAATATTTAATACATAGAAAGTGCCTCAAGAAAGTGCAAATAAAAAGTATGGGTCTACTAGAACAAAAACGTTATCACATGGAGAAGTAATTTGACATTTATCTTTTTCCTGATATAGGTAAGTCCTGAAATCCATGGAAATTTGGAAATTGGAATATATCGAATAATTTCACTAATTCTTAGGAATAAGTCGTCTAATTTAAACAAGCGAGACCCATCCTGGACATGTTATCTGGGACACGCTGTATATAATAATAATAATAATAATACATTTCCAATTTTCATCTTAGCCAAATTTCTACTTGTAATCTATATTGTTAAAAAAACTGTAATTTACCCGTAATAAAACCATACTTCAAAATAGACAGAGCGAAAAGAAAACAAAAAATATACTATTTAAATAAAAATAACCAATAAATTTTTGTTATTATTTTGACTATTAATGTATTACCTTTTCTTTTAACGTGCAAATATTATTACTTGCATGTTATAACATTTAAATTATGGCATACAAATGTATTTTATTTCTTGATGACTGGATGATACAAAGATATTACAATTTTGTATATAGTTCCTTTTGTATTAAATTAATTAATCTTATAACCAATTCTTGTATATACTTTGAAATAAAATACTTTATTATGTTATTGTATTTCTTCTAAATTTCTCAAAATGAATACTGATTCTGGTTTAGCGATTTTTATTGATAATCAAATTAAAACGAAAGAAAAAGAGATAAATATCTATAAATTAAAGGTTTTGATAATTTTTTTATTCACCGTCTTCATCAGTACAGTTTTTAGAAAGACTTCCTTATTTCAAAAACATAAACTAACATAATTTTTACATTTCCTCCTGAAAATATTTTCTTGATATGTTTTGTAATATACACAGTTATAACAATGAATCCATAATAGTTATGGAGATACCCTCTCTTTCTAAAATGATACAATTATATCTTGCACTTTATTATTTTTTCTATGTATCTAGAAATTTGCAAATGTATGTATATTATTGTCTAATATACATTTGTCCTTTTTAAATTTTTGAATTATCTGATATCTACGCAAAAAAAGAATGTATTTAATGATCTTAGTCTTCTATCAAGCGGGCGTACAATTATAAAGGAACTGTAATAAAATCTGCAACGTTTACTTTTTATTTCTATCAAGCACCCTCAAGTTATATGTACTGATAATACAATCGATAACTGTACATATAATTCTTTTGCACGTTTCCTTATTAATTATCTATAGATTTCATTAATATTTTTCCTAATTATGCCTAATAAATAAGACATTTGACTAGCCCAAAATATTTCAACCACAAACCCTTTAATATAACCGTAAATAAAATAATCAATTAATGCGCTCGTACTGTTGCTATAGTAACGTGACGAAACAGCTTTTAGAAATCGATTCTAGGAGCTTAAACCTTAGCATTTCCTGTATACCGACGTATTTTAAACAATAAATATCATTTATAATAACATTTATTTACCATTAAGTAAAATTCTTAATAAAGGTTAGTTCCCTTTTGCTTCTCAAATATTTTAAGTTAATGTTAAAAAATAAATAAAGTATTTACAAATATATGCAAATATGCACACAATATAAAATAATAGGGGGCACTTACCCAATATATTCCTCGCGAAGGGCGATTGTATCTGATTTCTTCAGCTGTTCCATTTCTCTTTAAATTTCTAATGGAGAAAGCAAATAAAATGTAAAAAACCTTTACCAAGGTAAAATGTGTTTAATCGGTAACGGTAAAGCTACTGTGAAAAAGCACGCTTCCACAGAGATATATATCAGTGCAAAACTCGATAGAATGCGCGCGCAATTTTAATTATATCCTTTCCCGTTTAGCGAGCGAAAAAACTATGTACTAAAACACTATTATAAAACGTGATTTCCTGGTAATAGTATACTGGTATTGTTTTGTTATCTCATAAACTCGTAGGTATTGGGGACAAAGTTTACTGGAATTGAGGTGTTCATTTTTCAGATATAACATCCATTACATCATTTATACATTATATCTAAAATATTACATACAATCCATTTACTGATTAGGAATACGCAATCGATGATAAGTACTATGAAAATAAATGTTTAATAACGAATTGTGAAAAGTTCGCAGTAACATTGCCCAACGTTGCTCAAAATTACACTTTGCAATAAATTGTTTATCATTTAATATACGAAAATAGAATTAAAACGATTAGTACACCATTACTTTAGCAATTGTTATTAATTTGACTTTTATTTTCTTTCATAATTTCAAGTACGAAGTGCGAAATTTTATCCGAGGGTATCGTACAAACAGAGCTTAATTCAAACCACTTATGTACGGGATGAGCCACATTAGTCGCATAAAAGAAACTTATAAGACTGACCTAAAGTGTGAGCCACTACGTCAAGATGACATTTTAAATTGTTTTTATACAGACTGTTTGTAAATGTTTGTACGCCAATTAAGTTGGTACTATGGATTTTATTTTTCTGAAGTTGATGAACTTCAGTGGCGGAGTATAGAAGCACGGCATGACCATATTGTTCTGAATAATGACAAGCATTAAAGCACAATGAGGTTATATTGTACAGACTTGTTAATAGACACATTAAAAACGAATGAAAATAACACAGTGATAAGTAGAAAATAAGTTTACTTATAAAAACTATTGAAAATGTTCTCCATTTGCTTGTAAACACAACATTATACATCGTTTCATGTTTTCAAATATATGGCAAAGCTGTTCTTGTGTTATGTTTTGAATTTCGTGCCTAATCGCTTGATGGTTCCTCCAAATTGTGCAAGCGGCTTTTATAGACATTATTCTTTACCTGTCCAAAAAGAAAATAATCCGGTGGTTTTAAATCTAGACTTATCGATGGCCATAGGCCTTGGCTTATAATACGATTTCCTTAACATTGTTCCAAATAATGTGGTGGTCCGTGCAGTATGAGCAGGGGTGCGTTCAGAAAAGAAAAGAATGTTATCCAAGTGTCATTCCAATTTCACACTTGCCGTTCAGAAACAAAAAGATGTCCCAAAATTATGACGTCATTGTCGTTCAGAAATGATTGGTGCGACACTCGGAGTGTTCCTTCTATCACCCACCTATTTGTGATGGTTAATAGCGGGCGATTCGTGCGCATTCGGGTCGGGGTACACGGTTCTGAGTCTTTTTTAAGGCTATAAGTATAATTTCATATCATATGGTCATATGTGTGTTTCTTGGAGTTTGAACAGTTTGTTTTTGGACAATTTTAATTTGATCCAAAAAATGTTTTCGATTATGTTCCATTGTTCTAATTACTTTTAATTTTCGACTTATTTCTTTGATGACTTTATTTCTTCATACATAACCTCTAACTCTGCAATGCTTAGCTTTGACCTTTGACTTTTGCCATAAACTAACTCGACTCACTCTACGGCGTTCAAAATTGTAATGCGCTCCAAGTTTACAAAGTGGATGACGTCATAAAATATGACCTGACCATGCCAGTATCCTATCCAACATTTCTGAACGCACCCAGTAGCTCCGTCTTGTTGGAAATAGCCTCTTGTTATTTCATCATTATGCAGCTGACTAATAAATTCTGTCATAATGACAGTTTGATATCACTCTGCATTAATTGTTTCGTTAAGGAATATTGGCACTATTATTTTCCGCCTTGACATTGCAATCCAAATTCCAACTTTTAATAGACCTAAATTTTAATCTTTTTCAACGAAATTGTGAGGGTTCTCCGTAGCCCACGTTCCGTAATACTGGCTATTTTCATAACCAGATAAATAGAATCATGCTTCGTCAATGAAGAAGGTTAGGTCCAGTAAATCATTATTATGAAGGTGCTTGTTAAACCATTGACAGTACAGTATACGTTGTTGATAATCACTAGCGTACAATTGCTACACAACCGAAACTGGATAGGGATGCATATGTAAATTTATGTGAAGAGCTTTTGTACAACTACTACTACTAATACCTGAAAAGAACACATAATTAAGGACTTGCGCTTATTTAAATAATCTAGCTCGTGTAGGTACCTGACTGTGCTGATAGCCTTCGTAGTGATTTGTTGGAGCTTTAATTGATTCGTTCTACAAGTTAATATCGCAGGTCATCCGGTTTATTTATCTTTACAAACACATTTTTTTTCTCTCAAAACGCTTTATAATCTCATGCTTGTGATTGTTTAAAACCTTATAGTTGACATTTTCATTAGGAAAGGCTTCTACAAACTGATCAATGGAAGACTGCAAACTGTACTACCAAGTTTAATCCTTATTGCAAGTTGCACTTCGAAAGTGGGCCATAAGAATGTGTGCGTCTTGTTCAGGCGTAAACACTTTTGGCTTTCCATTCAATACTGAAAAAAGTTAAAATAGTGGTTATTCAAACGGAAGTTGCATTTCTTATTAAATTATTACTTACCTACAACTTACAAACGATCATTATTGAGCTCTAAAAGGAACTGTTCGAAATTAAAGGTATAAATATGAAGAATTAACAGCAAATAATTTTTACAAGACCGACAATAACAACTGACAATACAATTAATGACAATTTATTTTTCTACGTTATTGTACACAGCTCTAGCGGCAGAGTTACCACTAAACCAATAAACCTTGATATAATTGCAGGCATACCAACTTAATTGGCGTACAAACATTAACAGACACATTGTATATTGGCTACGACTAATTTAATGTTTTTACTAATATGCCTGACAGAAAAGGTGGCATTTACGTAGTACAAAATACATAACAACTAGCTCCTATTGTTGAACACTGTGGAATTAGATCAGGTTTTTGAAATTTGGAATGTTTAAGAGCAAGACTTACACTACACATATTATTTAATCAACATCAATTTTCATAGTGCTATCCCGCACTGATGAAGACTAATAAGAGAGAAACACGAGTCAGAGGTTGCACTACACGTAGAAATTTCCATTAATTAATTCTTAATATAGACATTTCCGCGTTACTATCATTCTATATTTCACCACACGTGGTTCTATTAACGCATCGGTTGGCATTGTCTGCCATGAGTGAAATTGGTTGTTGTCTCCACTAAATTGAGAATCTTCTGACAGAAGCTACAAATTGACAGGCTGGTTTTTTATTCTATTTTTATTATTACTTTACTACATTTGGCAATTCTTGTTCAATACCCTCTCTCTAGCTTTTGCATAGTCTTCCCCTCTTTTTTTCTTGTGCGTTCCAATTCAAAATTTTCTTCCATACCATGTTGGATTTTCCGCCGGATCTTCTCCAGAAGTCCATTTATGTTGCCTTTGGTGTTCGTACTACCTTATTATGTTTATCACGATAGAGCTGTAAATCCTTTTTGTTTTACTTTTTTACTGTTTTGTCCCATAAAATACTATTTAGCAAAGAAATGACATCTTTGCACTTTCCTCTCATAGGTTGCGTTGTCTAGCATGCCGTCATTCGACATTTTCATTCCTAGATATCTGTATCCATTTCAGTCTTTAATGGTTTACATAATGAAGTCCTGTTGCTGTAGTCAATGCACATATACTCGGGGTTCTTCCTCTTCACTTTCAAACCCTATTTTTCATATTCCTCATTACACCATACACTGAACGTCCCTCTACCATGTTAACTATTTAGTTGATGTCATTGCAGATACCTGTTTTATTTCCATCAGTCGTCTAATTATTTCGTTTGCTACCCCATCCATGTTTTGGATTTTTCGGCTGCTCTTCTCCAAAAGTCCATTTATCTTGCTTTTAGCGTTCTTACTACTTTTTCGTTTAAAAGCTACACTTCAAAGCTGTATCTCATTATGCATTTCACGATGGATATGTAAATCATTAATTGTTTTACTGTCTTAAAAACTATTTAGCGAAGAAATGGCTTCCTTTGCACTTTCCTCTCAGAGATTAAGTCATCTGGTATTGTTACGCCCTGCTTTCATTTTTGCCAATATCCCGTATGACTTTAGCATTTCGCAATATAGTATACCATAATTTTATTTATTGACCGTGCCTGGTATGCTAAAGCGTTTAAATTTGACGTGACTCATGCCTATTATGTGTACATATTTTCTTACTTAAAGCTAGCGTCCTCAAAATTCAAGTTTTAATAATTTTCAAGGCTTTTAAAACGTTAGGCCATCTGTTTTGTGTTTATTTTAGAGTGAGATTTCTAAAAAATACTACCTATGCTATGTTTGACACTCATATAAGCTACTCTTACCTGTAGTTACCTTTTGAACTAGTTTTGGTAAACGCTTTTTGTTTACAGTCGACATTTTACATTTTTAGGTTGCGTTGACTACGTACTTTCGCACTTCTGTACCTTTCAGACTTTATTTACTTCTCCTGTAGCCGGTCTTGTGAAAGAGAACTCTGTTCTAATATGTACATTCCTTCGATATATCCTTTTCATGCTTAATTGTTTTGGCTGGTTGTATTTTGCATGTGTTTGTCGTGGATTTTAAAACCATTCCCTGAGTTCGCATTGTTACTAAAAAAAGGAATTACTTGTAGTGTATGTACGGATTATGTAATGTACCATACTTGTTCTCTCTCGTGCAATTGGGCCCGGTGTTTTGAATGTAAGCCTGGGGATGTATTCTGCGACTCTAACTTAACCTCGTGCAGAACGTTTTGGGCGTTGGTTATTTTCCTGAAAGCACAGTTAAGGTCGGAAATATCTCCGCCGACATTTGTGAGCGTTTCTCCTTTGTATTCAATCTAGTTACCTGGTGTTGGTCCATTTCAACGTGTGTTTTGTCTTGAAACACGTTTTGTTTACCTGCCCGCTTAAGCGAGGTTAGGTATATATCAGACACAGCATGCCAACGTACTAGTTGTGAAATTACCTTCTTCGCCTTATATAATTAGGTAATTTTGCATGTCGTACAGGTTTATTTTAAGTTAATTCTGTCATCATTCGGAGACCTAAGGATGTTTGTGTTTTATTATTCATGCTACCGTTGATTTTCTTACGGGATAGTTTTAGTGTTCGTAAATTTCAAATTCTACCGCCCATATTAGGTTTTAGTTTCCGCATTCTAGAAATGCGTGGAAATTCGACGCGGCTGATCATCGGAAACACGATGTTTAAAAGTTCACTTTTAAGTCAATCTTTGTAAGAAGAACACAAGTACAAAACTACTTATCTTGTGATTTATAATGTGTGTCTAGGAAGACAAATTTTGCTAAGGCAGCTTTAATGGGATATGTAGTTAATTCCGTTACCTTATCGTAAGAATTTTCGTGGGTGTTTACGTAATTTTCGTCACACTTAAGTTTTGCTGAACGACGTGTTGGGCTCTACGTTCTTTTGTGCTATTGGGGGTTCTGAAAATTTGAATTTAAATATCGTGTTCTCCACATTGGGGTAAGTCTGAGAGAATTACATTTTGCTAATTTCCAGAGTTTTAATTTCTGCATTTCTTTTTTTCTGGGTCTATTAGGAACCCGTTGTACGGTACCTGTTCTACGGTATCTGCCGTTTGACATCACGGTCGTACAATATTATTTGACGGATCTCTGATTCCTGTTTAGTCGAATTAACCGTTGTACCTTCTGTAAATGGCTTGTACATTTTAAGAGGTGTGAAGCTACCATCTCAGAGTCTTCTGTGAGGATTACCTCCTGAAGGTCCAGAAGGACTCCGTTACCACATCACCAGCTAGTGGACTTCCTTCTCACCTGATTTCGCAAGTTAAGTACAGCATCAATTTTAGACAACGAATTTTTATATTACGACTAGTTTGTTAGGATCTTGTGCCAAGTTGGTTAATTCATATGTTTTAAGAACTAACGAGTGAGCCGCAAATTTTATTTCTACCATATTATCATGTGCTAGATCTCAAATACCGCAGTTTAAATTTTGCTTTATATTAAAATTGGGCTTCGCCGTATACTGGGTGAGACCAGTAGTAATTAATGTTAATGCTCTGATTATCTACGTACTCTTGAAACAACCTGAAGTACGTCACAGGTTAGTGTTTTGGAATTAATCTTTAAAAGTAAGTTCATTAATTTTTCCTTTTGTATTTTATTTTGCCTATGTTTAAGATGTGCTAATTAAATATCAATCGTAAACATAAGCTTTTGTGAATCACGTAAATTTGAAATTCAATGCTTAGTATAAAATAATTTAACTGTTTAATTTTCTTTTATTGTATTTAAACCGCCGTTGCTTGGTGTCTTATCTAAGTTTACTTGTAATAAATCTGTAAGGCTTATGAAACATTTCTACTGCCGACCTACCTCTGGTAATAAGTGCGGAGGTTATGTCAAATTTTCTATCTGTTACTATTTTATTTTGATAAGGCTTTGAAAAACAAGTAATTTAAGGTAAACTGTCTGCACATTTAAAACTTCAGTGTAAATCAATAATTTTTTTTAAAAATTTAAATATGTTTAGACGAAACTAATTATGTCTCTTTTGATATCATTCAAGTAAGTTAACTTCGTAGAGCCTTTATTTCATTGATTTTATTTATGGCACCTACGTTTACTTATGCCAAATGTTATAATTTACACTGTAATTTACAGTATTATTTACTTTATGTCCTTTTATGACAGGGAAGATTTGTCTGAAGAAAAGAATTAGGAATTAATATATAGAATACTATCCATTTTTCTCTTTCTTTTTTGTCCTTATATCCTTATAATTTTACAACCTGTCTAGCACCTGGATAAGGTTTGTGTAGTTGGTCCTCATACAGGGTGATCCAATGGTGTATCCCGCTGGAGGGACACAGCCAATGGCGTTATATAAAGATCGCAGGTAAGGTATTCTTTTGGGAGACATAGTGTCCTGGTGTCCGGACAACGTCGCCAGCGTCGTTGCTGACCGACGCTCATCCAATTACGTACTTGAACCGTCACGCCATCTGCGACATGAGTTAGCTCGGCTCTGCGAACCTCAGACATTTCCACCTCGCTAGAGTGATCTCCCTATTCCGGAATTTACCTATTGTTTATTTATATTTCCGAAGCGACGTTGTTGGGCACGTAGCAGTATCCCATCATTCAATACTTTCATTTCCATATGGTTGACCCGGCAGCAATATGTAGCTCCTGTTATATATATATATACATATATATATATATATATATATATATATATATATATATATTCAGTGTTCTTAATTTTCACTTCCAAGCCCTATTTTTCATATTCCTCAATAATCTCGCAGGTCATGTCATACACATCTTGAGCAACAACAACTTAGTCATCCGCGAATGATAAAGTACAGACTATTGTATTCTCGTCTATTATTATTCACATATTACCGTATTTCCGTTTGCATATCTTTAGCGTGTATTCTATGTACATTTTCAATAGCGTCTAACATATACAGACCCGATATATCCCAAAATCCTGTCCTTAGTCCAGAGCTTACTTTAACTCATAGTTCATCGATTTCAACTCCTTACTTATTTCTGAGTTTATGTTGCTTTGCTGCCAAGTATCCCAAAGTTTTACTAAAGGTACACTGTCAAAAGCTTTTTCAGATCAACATATACCAGATGAATACTACTTGACTATGTCTTAATTTTCATATAAACTAATTAATCATAATTAGTTACTTAAGACTATGTCATGGGATATAGTTTTGTTCTAGTTATTTTAAATAAGTATTACATATTTTGAAAAATCTATTGCCACTGCAAAGCGAGACAAGGACGTGTTTCTGACTTTTTGGTTCTTCTCGGCTTACCGTAAGCTCCGGAATGACAATTTAATCTACTTATTGTATATATACGAAGTATTAGTATACTGTACATAAATTAGGTAGGAGGTATTCCGCAATTTGAAAAATCTATAATTAATTATTCACACACGAGTCGATTTAGTTCCGCTTTGTACATATCCGTAGAAGAACAATGGAACTAGACCGCGATGTGTGTGTATAATTACAGATTTTTGAAATTACGGAATATTTCAAACACACAAATATTTTCTTAGAAAAAAACAAACTGGATGTCAATGGAATTTTTTACTAAATTAGAACTTAAACAGAAAGACAATGAAACTGCTGAGTAAGGAGAATTCTTTACTGCGATTAAATAACAATGATGCCTTATGGCTTTGGCTGTAAGTATAATTTAATGTAAATAATTGAGTTTGTTTTTCATTAGAATTAATCTTAAAATAACGTTAATATAGGTACACATTTATGCACGTAGTGCCTTTTTGTATTTTATCATGAAACCAAGCGACAAACAACAATAATACAATTCGTTCATTTTCAATTCAACAATCCACTGTAGAAAGAGTTTTTAGATTCTCCACAAGAGATAATTATTAATGCTATAACTTCTACATGTCCATGTGCATGGAATACAGTTTGCAGAAATCTTTGTTGATATTCGTGAAAACTTTAATTCACGAATATATACATAGATACATTTATAAAGCTCTTTTACCAGATTTTAAATTCATAAGAACCAGTATGTCTAAAAACAAGGCTCATAATGATATACAACTAAAGTCAGACCATAGTTGGACACGGGAAATGTAATTCAAAAACATCTAAAGTGCATGTAAACAATCGTGTACGAGTATTATTCTCCTGCTCAGCCTATTCATTTTCTACCTAGTCAACAATAACGTGCAGTACTTTCAACGGCTCATATTCATGATAATCATAAAAGCAATAATATGCTACGAAAATTTGGCTTTCATTTATGGAATTTGGCAGCCAGCACCATACAGTTAGCGTATTAATAAAATGGAAAATGGCTTATTGCTGATGCTGTATATTACAGTGTAAGAAGAAATAATTCAGGTAGTACAGGCCAACTATAAATATTATATAAATAGGTGTAGTAATTCAACAATGGAAACGAAGATAATTTTCAAAAATTTAGTAATATTTTTCGTTTAGTAAAATAAATTCCTTTCTGGAATGAAGAAGCAAGCTTGTTTATTTTGCAATTAGTTTCAATTAGTGCAACTGCATGAAAGCAACTGCGTCAAGTGATTCTATGAAGTATATTATCCTGTTATCCGATTCTAAATTTTCTGTCAAATTGAGGATATTCGGGGAATGTACGACAACAGACACTCGCTACTTCTATTTTCTCTTTTAGAATTTTTTTTCTTTGAATAACCGCTCTACTTTCGTTTATAAGTATTTTTGAATCCAAAATTTCACATTTAGTTCTAGCCACGATATTCAAGTATTAGAGTGTGTTCCAAAGCATTGATTTCACTAAATTATTGCACGCACAAATAATGAAAAACATTTTTTCGAGTATTTTAACCGCGCATCCCATATATGAGCCGCACAATTTTCACTCTCAGACCACCGTCCCATATGTGAGCCAGAGACCTATATTTACTAAATACGAATTTATTGCTTCTGCTCTGTCTGTAGGAGGCTGATTTTGCAAGGTAGTCTCTATGAATGTCTGACTCACATGTGGGTCGCGTGGTCTCGCGGTCTCGGTGTATTTTGTGAGGTTATGTAGCTCGTAGTCTGCAATCACGAGGGTAACGTCGTTGCTAATTGAGGGCAGTTTTACAAGATGAATCCTGCGAAAAGACGTTTAACAGTCGCAGAACTTGAAGAAGAAGGTAGAAAAGTAATGGAAGAAGGTCTTGAGTCTGATGATTCAATTATTTTGCACGAGGAATCTGAGGAAGAACCTTACGTGGACTCCGGAAGAGAGGCAACAATTTATTCTAACTCAGACACAGAAAATGAAGAAGAAAGAGCAATTAGTGATCATAATGAGTTAAGTGATAGTGCAAGTCAAGGTAGTCATGCAGATGGTGGAGATGACAATGAAGATGAATGGGTGGATTTGGAAGAAGATCCTGATATATTTGATTTCAATGATGTACCAGGCCTGAAAGTAAATGTGACGCCAGGTATAAGTTATAGGTCGTAATAGATTCGAACTTATACTACGTAACTTAATATGCTTCTATGACCAAAGTGATGATACAACTAATCGTCTACATAATATCAATCATGTTATCATAACCGTTTAAAGGGTTTTATTGAAAAGTACGATATATTATCACCGTCTCAGCATGGTTTCAGGGCATCCTATTCGACAGAAACCGCGGCCTTCAGATTTCTGGGACATGTGAGTAAGCAACTGGATGAAAAATTATTTGTAGCCGGACTCATGTTTGACATGTCACGTGCGTTTGACACAGTTGATAGGGGTTTCGCCAGACATAAACTTGAAAAACTAGGCATTCGGGGCAGTGTATTGGATGTTCTGACATCATTCCTGACAGACAGGAAATTTTACGTGAAGTGTAATGGTGCTCGCTCCAAAGATTATAAGACTGATGCTGGGGTTGCCCAGGGCTCGATACTGGGACCCTTGATTTTTATACTGTACATGAATGACCTCCAACACCACTTGTCAACAGGTGAATTAATTTGCTATGCTGACGACACGTCCATTGTGGTCTCCGCGTCGAGCCCTGAACAGCTCAAAGTTAACATAGCCACTGTAACCTCTGAAATGAAGAATTGGTGTAGACTCAATAGACTGATTTTAAATGAGACTAAGGGCCCGATTTCAACTTGCTAGTTGCGTTTGACGCAAGTTGCGTGTTTCACGCAATTTTGCGTTATACATTTGCGTTTGTCGTAAGTTCATAGTTACCGCGTCATTTCAAGTCCTTAAATGCCATTCACGCAGTGCGCACGCAACTTTTGTGGTATCATCTGTCAAATTTTTATTCGAAATTTAAAACGCTTTAAACAAAGAGAAAAATAATGGAAAATAAGAGGTAAGTACTCCCATTTTTTATATATTTGTCCGTAAAACGATTAAACAAAATAATTTTAATACAAAATATTTTATTTTCAGGGCGAAAAATTTCACACCCGACGAAATTGCTGTGCTGGTGGAGCAAATCGAGAAACGACGGAGCATTCTTTTTGGCCCCCTAAAAGGAGCCAATTTGAATCAGTTTCACCGAGATCGAGCTTGGCAGCAAGTCCTGGATGCTGTCAATGCCATTGCTCCAACTAGGCGGGCAGTAAAGGATTTAAAAAAAAAATTTCAGGACCTAAAAACTAGGACGAAGCAAAAAGCTAATGCATTGAGGAGAGAGGGTCGGAAGACTGGGGGAGGCGCAAATAAGGCGCACAACCCGTTAACTTTTATTGACGAGAAACTGATCCAATTTATTGGATCAGAGTCGATAGAAGGAATAGCTGGGGGAATTGATACTTTCGCCTTCCAGGAACGAGGTAGGTGTTTGTTTATGAACAATACAATTGACAAAATCTAAATCTACCTTTATAGTCATTGAGGAACCACCCACTATAATTGAAGAACCTATTGTCACAGTCTCCCAGCTTGAGGATTCTCTGAATATTGGTAAGAAGAAACAAGATATTTGTTTCCATTATGTCATGTGGAAGTTTTTTGTTGTTCAATTTTTACAGATAGACCATCTACATCTAAAGATATTTTGCAATTGGAGGATCCTGTAAATGTTGGTAAGAAAAACAGATAATTTGTTTTCGTTATTTACAAAATACATCATTTGATTATAATAGTTCCTCAAGCCCCTCCTGCAAATCCTGTGCCTCCTGCCATTCCAGGCGCGTCAACATCTAGTGTGGGTTCCTCGAAACCACTTAAAAGAAAGCGGGCCAAAACACAAGCTCTGGATGAAATACGAGAGAGCAAGGAACTCCAAGTCGAAACAAACAGCCTCCTAAAGGACCTGGTAGAGGAGTTAAAGACTCACAACTCTCTCAAAAAGAGAGAACTTCAATTATTAGAAATAATAATCGATCTAAAAAGAAAAAAATTAGAAAAATTATAATATATATTGTTTGTTTTTGTTGTGTGTTTGAATATGTTTATTAAATTAAAATTAGTAAACTCTTGTTTCATTTGACACACATTTTGTTTTAAGCAGCCACATTGTAAGTTAGGTAACATGTGATTGTCAGTAAAAAAAAAAGGATACACTGACTCAAACTAACGAGTGAAATGTCTGATAATGAGATCCCTACGCACGTCAAGGTAGTCTGCGTTCAAAGCTTCTTGACAAGGGAAATCATCTTGGAGAGGATATTCCTGAAGATCTTCTACATCGAGGTTGTAATCTGTACAGATATTATGCAGCACACAACAAGCTGTTATTATTCTACAAACTTTACCAGGTTCATAGGCAAGTGGGCGGTCCAGTACTCGCCATCGACTCTTGAGAACACCATTTGTTCGCTCAATTGGGTTTCTTGTTGAAATATGAACAGAGTTGTATAACTGTTCAGCTGCAGATGTAATGTTGCCTACAGGTGTCATTAACCATGGTTCTTGAGGATATCCAGAATCACCTACTAGCCATCCCTCAGGAAAAGCCCCACCCTCTTCCAATGTTTGCCGAACACTACTGTTCCTCCATATATATGAGTCATGATTAGACCCAGGATATCTAGCCAAAACATTGTAGATCTTCAAGTCTGGCCCTGCAATCAACTGGACATTAATCGAGTGATACAAGTGTCGATTGAAGTATTGTTCCGGAGCCTGTGTTGGTGCTTGTATCCTAACATGTAAATAATTAAATGAAGTGATGGAAATCTCTTGGTGAAACATGTCGAAATATAAGTAAGTAATAACAAAAAACACACTTGGTATTGTTTCACAAATAACACGTGTGTACAATCAATTACACCCAAGACATTTGGCATCCCAGTTCCGTGACTTGTCACTCCAAGTTGGTAAAATGTTTGCTTCACTGCAACATATTCCTCAGCTCTCGGAAAACGTATGAACTGTGGGGCTATCTCAACAAGGGAGTCCGTTACTTCTGTTATTACAGTTGAAGTTCGTCCCTGCGTGATACGGCCGCTACTACCGATTAGCCACTGAAAACCACCAGAAGCATAAAATTGAAGTGCAATGTACAACTTATGCATCGGTGTAAGGTGTTGATAGCGTCCTCTTCGAGTATTTCTTTGCAGGAAAGGTGTCAGCAGCCCCAAAACATAATTGAACACTCGTCGATCGAGTCGTGTCCGTTGGAAAAGAACTCTTCCAGGAATCTCGTTCAAGTTAAATGGGATCCTTAAGAGATCTTGTTCTTCGTCACTATCACTGCTATCATCACTAAAAAGCCCCCCAGCAACCCCAAATAACACTCCACGAGCTGCATTGAAGCCCGCCATTATCATGCATGTGTATGACATATGACATATGGAGATGCGTGCACGCAAACGACTTGCGTCGCTGGCGGCAGTAGACGCAATTGGTTCACGCATCTTGCGCGATTTTCAAATCACTTATCGTACTTGAAATTACACGTACGTCAAAACCATGGAAACACAGCTTTTGCGTGATTTTGTTGATTTGCGTTAACGCAACTAGCAAGTTGAAATCGGGCCCTAAGACTGAATGCATTTATTTTTATAACAGAAAGATCCCGGATTATGCCCCTGCAGATCACAACAAAAATTGTAAATTTCTGGGGCTATATATCGACCCTCGGCTCTCGTGGGATGAGCATGTGGAGTGGGTAATTAACAAACTGAATTCAGCCTATTTTGCTATTAACCGATTAAAAGATATGCTCGACACATCGGGTCTCCTTCAGGTATATCATGCATTGGTATATTGCCATTTGAATTACAACATAATTATCTGGGGCCGCCCAGCTCTAAATAGTCGCCTTTTCATACTGCAAAAAAGAATTATACGATTAATTTTTAGTTTGCCACAGATGGAAACCTGTAAACCTACATTTATATACAATAAGTTGCTCACCTTGACATCAATTTATATACTACGGTGCAGTATGTTTGTCAAAACAAATAAACATTATTTTAGTTTCAACTCTTTAAATCATAATTACAATACTAGATACTGTGGAGATTTGAGAGCCGAGGGTCACTTGACAACTTTATTTGAAAAAAATGTGAAATTTAATTGTACAAAAATTTATAATAGTCTACTAATTACAATTAAGAATATTGTTAATGTTTCTATGTTTAAGTCATCCCTTAAAATGTTCTTGATAAACAATGCCTTTTACACATTGGATCAATTTTATAATTATGGGAAACTATGATAACTATATTGCAATGTTGACGTGTCTAATATCAATGTTTGATTAACTGGACTAATAAAATTATTATTATTATTATTATTATTATTCAACATGTACTGCAGAATATACAAAAAGTATATTATCCCGATCGAAATATTTCAATTGATGAAGCCTTATTGCTGTGGCGAGGGCGATTATATTTTCGTCAGTACATTCCAAACAAGGCTGCCAAATATGGCATAAAATTGTACGAATTATGTACCCCCGACGGGTGTGTTTTGAATATTCTAATTTATTCAGGTAAAGGAACCATCCAAAATGAAAAAATGGGACATAGTTATGGTATCGTCGAAAAGCTTATGGAACCATATCTATACAAGGGACATACTATTTTTCTTGATAATTTTTACACGAGTGTTCCTCTTGCCGAATCTATGCTAGAAAAAAACACACATATTGTAGGCACTCTTAGAAAAAACAGAAAAGGTAATCCAAAAGATGTAACAAAAAAGTTACCTAGGGGAGGAACAATATGGAGACGAAAACGTAGAGTTGTAGTGGGAAAATGGCGCGACAAGAGAGACATTCTGATGATTTCCACTTGTCATAAATTTTCTATGGTGGAAACGACGAATAGAAGAGGTACAGATGTTTTAAAACCAAACATCATAGCTGACTACAACAAGTATATGTCAGGGATAGACAGAGCCGACCAAATGTTGTCGTGTCGTACTACACAACACCACGCAAAACCATAAGATGGTATTTGAAGTTATTTTTTCATCTTCTGGAGATTTGTATTTGGAACAGCAAACGTGGTTTGTTTGCAATTTATGTCGTGATGAGCAGAAAAAAGAAGTTGGCCTCTGTCCTGACAAATGTTTCGCTCAATATCATATGTAATTTGTTATTGTCAATTGATTTTTTTTAGTTTTCTATGTTATACATACCAAAAAATTAATATTTTTTTTACAGAATAGATCTTTTTTTACAATTTGAAATTTATAACTTTGTTACTTTTGCAATAAAAACTTAAAATTGGTATTCTACCTTATTTATTTACTACTCTTTGACAATTTGCGTGTAATTTCACTCGGCTCAAATAAGAGCCAAGCAGTCTAGTTTGATAAATTATTACCATAGACCACCGTCTCATTTATGAGCCGGAAGTAAATACAGTATAAACAATATTTTTTTTCGAAAAATTTGTACCAAACCTGTCTAAATTGAGTATTTCCTATCACATTATAAAAAAAAAAACGGGTAGTCTAATTTGAAAGTTTTTTTTTTTGTTATGGGGGTAGCGAACGTGTTAAGTAAAAAGTTAGAGATTTTATGATTTGCTTAAGAGAAATTACAATTTCTATATATACATGATTATCGCGAATTTCTTCAACTAGTTACTACGTTTTTGGATGGTAATAATGAGCAAAAAATTGTGAAAGTGAATCTCTTGGTTTAAGTATCAATACAAGATTTCGACAAAGAAGATAGATTTTTTTTCGAATATTTGTATATTTATTATATCTTTTTGACTTTCGTTTGATTGTTCTCACAAATCACCCACATCTTTAACGTTATGTCGATGACCTCAAAATCGACAATCCTATAAAATCTGTGGGTGATGTTTCCTGTCTTCAACAAGACTTGAATACTTTGTAAAATTGGTGTTCCATGTACAAATTGCATTTAAATATAAGTAAATGCTGTTTTATATTATGTACATGTAAAGTAGGCCATCATAATTCTACATACGTCATAGATGGTATTTTGTTAGATCTTGGGGTCCTTTTCTGTAGCAGATTAAGTTTTCCCAACCATATTAATCATGTTTGTGCACCAGCATCAAGATCTTTGGGTTTTATTATGCGTTCGTCTAAGTTCTTTAGCAACCCATTAGTTTTGAAGACGTTATATTTTAGTTTTGTGATCCACTTTCACAATTCCCTTGGCGAGAACGAATTTACTGCAGGGGCTCGTCAAATTGTGTCGCTGCGCTACTACATAGCACTGACCGTAGCCAAAACTGGATCCGAGATCATAGCAACTGCATCAGTTGTTTGGATCCGAGATTCGAAACAGCCCGAGACAGCGATGATGTTTCTCATTCCTTCAATCAACGGTTATACTGTGTTATAACTATATTAAATATTGCATTTGCAACAATATACGTTTATACATTAATTTCAGCATGGGTTCATATCAATATCTTTATAGGCATTTAATCATAATAATTAAACTATGTGCGTTATTCTTAAAGAAGTTTATCACGTTTGACTGCACTTTTGTCATAAATAATAGAAAGAGACGATGCGATACGTGCCTCTGTCGATAACCAATACTGAACTTTGTAAAACGTTGGCAAACATCATCAATTCGAAGTGTCTCCATTATCTGGTTACATATATTATGTTGTTATTAGTTATACATGGATCTAATAATCGGGGACACGGGAAGCATGTGAGTGTCTCGTGAAGACCCTGATAATTAGTGCGCGCTATCTGTACTTAATAAAAAAACATGTTAGTGATAAGACAAATCCTAATGTAATACGTTATTATAAACCTAATAATGTACGTATTGGCGTGTTTGTTTATGACCTCGTAATATTTTAATTTAAAAATTAATTTCATACCATCTACACGTGATTTAACGCAAACGAACTGAGAAATTTCTATGTAATCTAATTGTCAGCAGTGATTTGTCGTAGAATACTTGCGTGCAGCACGCGACCTTAAGCCAGGCCATTGTTTGATTAATAGAGAGATACCTTTTAATTAGGTTTTTTAATTAATAACTTATCGCCAAGGTATATAAAAACACTGTATTTTTCAAGTTTCCATTCAGTTATTTACCTAACCTACTGTTAGTTGACTTTTGGAACTTCTAATAACGGACATTTCTTGGGTAATCTTGAACTAATTACAGAATGTCATTCTTCTTTTAAAAGATTACATTGATAAACATGAAAATTCGGGAAAAGAAAAATCACCAACAATATGAGCTCATAGTCATATTAATCTTTAAGAGTCAACGAAGTGACAGAATTCACATAATTGTCTATCAGCAACAACAAACGTGTTGCATATAAATCTCGTGTTTTTATTTTTCAGATACGTTTTAAAAGACAATTTTTAGAAAGTGCAGGTTATGGAAATAGAAATTCGAATTCTCTAGAAAAATTATTATTAAATATTCAAGATACTACCTAGAACCAATAATGGGTGAAAACTGTGGCTAAAAATCTAAAACAAAATGCAAAAGGAAAAATCCCTTACCACAAAAATTAAAAAATATTTTAATCAAGAGGAAAATTGTAAAGACCCCTTATTATGTATAAATACCTTCAATTTATCATCAAGCCATACAACATACAGGTGTAATAGCAAATCGTGAATTTAACGTCTTTATTGCATGTGTTTGAATCATGTATTAACAAACGGCAGTTTTAGTTTTTCACTTTCTATACAATCCAGTATTTGTTTACCAATTTGTATGTGGACAATTTTAAGTAGCAATCTGGACTGGATTCGAATGTAGAAGCTTTGAATCTTTAGTTATTGATCTTCAAATGAAACGATTTCTAAAATCTATTCAGCTTGATATTTCAGTATACCAGTAAATAACGATATTATTAGCATCCTCACTTTTCATTAAATAAAGATTAGTGAAGATTTGTTTTCATTTTAAAATTTCCATACTATAATATTGCATAGTACTAACATTATTTATATTATCAATGTTTAACATTTAGTAATTATAATAAATGGATTACTTATGTTTGTGTTGGATCTTTATTAATATAGATAGATATGTAAATATATAAACATAGACAGGCAAACCCAGTATTATGTAAACTATGTCTGAATATAGACACAAACTTTTCCTTTTCCTTTGTTCTTGGTATAACTTTAATGCCAACCAAGTAAGTCATTTCTACAGAAAATAACTCTGACGCAATTTTCAATGGTTACTTGAGATGCAAACGCCAATACAATATTTAAATAATATCACAGTAAGCACGTGGTTATCTAAATCGTTATAAATATATGTACATACTTATTATGTATACATCTATTATTGCATGTATAAATCGATAAAGGAAATGTCACGGATACATAAGAAAAATAGGAGAAAGAATATCGTGTTATACCGCTGTAGTGCAACCGTAGACACCTGTTTCGGACTCGTTGGTCACCGTCAGTACGGTGTAGGCAAGTAATACGGCACCTTACTGACGATGACCACCGAGTATAGTCGTAGTGTCTTGGGACCTATTGTATAACTTCTATGCACTGGCAATATACATCTGGCATTTGCGGATGATACTACAATTATGACAGAGTATCCAAACTTATAACAGCATCATGAAATTGCCAAGAAGACCTAAACCAAATGCTAGATTAGCTGAAAAGTTGTCATTTAAAGTAAACAAGAAGAAATCAGTCTACATAATGTTTACCACTAGAAAAAAATCCTACCCAACGGTCGCTTTAAATGGTAATTTACTGTTCAAACAAAATATGTAAATTACTTGAGGGAAAATTCAATCACAAAAAGAGTACGATACAAGTCTAAAAGCGTGTTTATTCGGGAGAGCACGTCAAAATTCTTATTACTGATATTTTATACTAGCCTGTATATTAGATAGGGTATTAGCTAGTTAATTACTACTTTATTTATTTTAAAATGTATGATTTTAAAATTTACAATGAGTTTAAACTAAATTTCAAATATAATTCTGAGTTGTACAATATTTATTTTATCTCACTGTATTTAAAATTATCATGAATATGATTCTTACCTACATTCATAGTATTTAAAAAAATTACGTGGGAAAAATTATGAATATACGTATTACATTTGGTTATGTTTATTTTTTTCGGCATAAATATACTTACAATGTTATTATTAGCTCAATTTTACTTATTTTATGAGACTCCAAATAGTATTTCAGGGGTGTTAGAGTTCTTATAGTGAAGAAGATTACCTTCGTAAAAGAAAAACAGTGTTAAATCATAAACAAAAATATATTGAAAATAAATGCATGAACCTATAAAATTAAGGTTAGAATCAAACAATTTATTAAAACAAACCTCTTAGTGTAATGCTACTATGTAACGGTTTCTATCCAGCAATAAATGGGATCAACTAAACACAACGGTATGTATATAATTTGTTTTAAGTAACTAAAATCTAAGTTTAGGAAGAATCAACATTAATCTGGAAATTCTTTATATATATATATATCTATATGTGAAAAAAACTTTATACACAAATTTAAATTAATTAACTTGTGATGACTCTTAGCATAGAATAACTCTTACAAATAAAGTATATTCTTAGACTAAATTATTTATATAATTGTATAGCAATTACAGTTTTTCTAATTTCTGATTTTTTTTTATATTATCAACTTTAAGAAAATTTTTAAGTACTTAACTCGAGTTTTAATATTTTGTGGGATTGTTTTAGTGGCCTATTATCTCCGAAAATCTTATCTGGATTCTTCTATATCCTGGTGATCTTCTTCGTCCTGGATACTGTGTCTTTGGTGTGAAATTCCTCCAATCAAGCTGTTTATCCCTCGAGTCATACGTTGAACTTCTTCTTAATTCAGGTATTATTTAGTTTAGCACTTTAATTCACAATTAATTTGTTTGTATTGTTTACTTGTAGATCAGGAGATCCAGTTTAATCGACAAAAACATTAATATTGCTTCACTATTTTGTTATAATATTATTGTTGAAATCGTAATCAAGACCTACACTCACAGGTATTTAATATATTTCTTATAATAATAAAATTTTTAACTTAATTTCGGAGAGCGTTCTTTTTTAAGCGTCTCTTACTTGTGAAAAATTCTTTTTAATCATCCCCATTGTTTTTTCTTTCCTGGCCTACTAATGGTTAAGTTGATTTTTATTTTTGACTTGTAGAATAAGTTGTTTAACTTTGAGTAATTAATAAAATTATTTTCTAATATTGTTTAAATGTTGTTATTATTCAAATTTCCCTTAATTCTTGGGACTTTATTAACCTCTGAATTTTATTAATAATTTCTTAGACATTTAAATATCTATTTAAGACTGACTTATTCTATGATAATTTGTATCTTAAGTTGCATAGTTTTGAGTTACTATAAGAGATTAGATAATATTGATACTATCTTTCCATAATTTTTTTAAAGAAATTTGCGACATCTGGCGACCAATTTTAGAAGGGGACGTTTTTCTAATACACCTTAGTTTGTTTAGCAATCAACAGATAAATTAACTAAAACTTATCGCGTTTCGGCTCGTGTCTCTTCTTGTGTGTAGACAATATATTTGCAAAAAGAAAATAACTATGACTTAAATTTTGGCAAATGTAATAATTCCAATTAAATCTAACTTATAAAGAACCCACATCATTTTTAGGTTATGGTAAGCAACCTAAATCTGGACATCTTACAAAGATTGTGCTTATAACTCTAATGCTAATTATCCACCTCCGTAACCTTAAAAAAAAGCTTAAAATAACTTCCATTAAAGAAAAAGTCATTCGTTCCAGTGAATACTATGGAACCAGAAACTAGTGCGAATGTTCGGCAAATCAACTTATTGAACACATAGAAAAAGTGCACCAGCTCAGGCAATTTAAGCCAAACCACTTTAGCAGTAAATGAACCATTTTCCTTTGCACATTCATAAATCGAATGGATTCCTCATAACACCCACCCACCTCTTCCTTGGTCTCAGCGTACCATAATTTTTACTCTTTTCGATTTTACTATTGAGGTTATGTTACGTACGTTATGTTATTAAATGCAGCTGCAAAGAATAGCAAGAGCATTATTAGTATCTGTTTCATTTAGGTTGACATGTAGAGCACATCTTAGTTAAAAACGAAGTTACGTGAGATTCTGTGTCTTTTAATATTAGCTGATGTGCTTGCATTATTTGTTATATACATTAGTGGTCAGAATGTGTTTTGAATTAGCTGCAATGGTACCGGTAAATACCTGCAGCAAAGTCCAGGAATTTTACCTGAACCCGGAACTTGGGGTAAAATTATTTTTAATTACGTAACTGTATTTTTTTAAATAAATAGGTAGGTACAACTTCTATTATATTTTGTAAATATGTCAACCTAATAATATAATAATAAAAAGATATCGGGTAGTACATATATTGCACGTGTGCAGGAAAACGTTGCCATATATAAATACGGATGCGTTATAAAAAATTGATTTTATTAGAATTTTCTTACATTCGTAGTGAGTAATTACCATTTTCTTGTCTCTTAAATAATTACATTTCCATTTAGTTGGTCATGTTTAAATAAGTTAGTAATAATAATTCAATATGCACTGATTTTCACTGGGTTTTTGCAGAATCTTAGTAGAACGCATACTATAAAAGTACGTAACTATTTATTTATCTTTTCTCTTATTACTTCTTAAAATATTTAGTAATAATTATACTGATGCCTTTCTATAGTATGCATTGACGTCTTTTATAGGCAAGGGATGTGCCTCTGTATTGAATAACCATTCGTCTAATGATACTAAGCTGTCGTCAGAAAATAGAAGGTACAAATACTGAAAATTAAAAAAAAAACAACAATATGTAATAGCTATAAATAAATCTAAAAGTATCTTATTTTATCAACATTGTGAAAAGAAGGCAAGTAAATGTATCCATTAAATATTATGTGCAGATTTAGTTAGGAATTACAACAATTTCATTAGACATTTAAAACAATAATTCTCTTCAAAGATAATTATGCAGGACGGATCACTAAAAACTATCAACACAGATTTTATGAACAACTTATCAGCTTTCCGAAATTCTCTTTGTTTCAAGATTTTATGTAGGTATATACAGGGTGAGTCATCTCAGCGGGTAAGGCATATTTTGAAGCGGTTTTTTTCATGTGATAGCTACTCATTAGGAGCATATTTTAAAAATATTTTGTATTATAGAGAGTGTTCCATAACTTGGTGGCTGACCATAGTTATAGTTTTTTAAATGGAACATCCTATATATTACTACATTTTTGTTTTGTCCGTATAATTTTTAGTGAAAAATTCAATGTTTGTACAAAATTATATTTCTCGAAAACGACGTATAGATGGACACAATTTTTTGTATTATATATAGTTCACAGTAAGAGGTTCTAATAGAAGCATATTTTATTTTTTTGCAATTACTAATTGAATTTGCAGAAAACGCGATTAAAGTTACACGACATATTTTTGTCCAACAGTGATTTTTTTCAAATACAATTCCCTGTATCTGGTCATTTTTGGATTGCTTACTAAATTTCGCACCAAAAACGTGTAAGATATTACTATTTTAAAAGTGAACATTAATCAGCTACTGTCGTTTTCTAATATAATTTTGCCAACTATATGTGTTTTAGTTAAATACGGTATAATGAGCCATGAAATTTGCCGCGAAATTAACAATTGAATGGATGACATTTAATAAGTTGCTTTTCATTTGTCAAGCTTGACTTTATTATGATTTTTTCTAAAAATGAGATGTATGTATTGGGGTAAAGATAAACTATAATATAAAAAACAATGAATATGAACATTAAAAATAAGTAAATTAAAAGTATTCAAAATTCACTTTTAAAAGTTTTTGCACATGCTTGCGAAACGATAAATCGACATTAATAAAGCTTTGAGTAATTATATTTCCAAAGATTTGTTGAATATGTTCCCTCATAAGTTCTTTTTTAGTCACATGTATACTGTATATTTGCTCTTTTACGGGTCCCTATAAAAAGACTCTACTTTTGTGATATCCGAAGACCCAGCCTAGTCTATGGGCTAGCTAGTCCACTGGACAGTTTCATTAAAATATTTCGTGTCTGTAACATAAAATGTGGGGATTCACCTTGTTGCATCTACATCTCTTTGTAAACTTAGCATAACATCTTCCAATAATTGCACTACTAAATGTTTGATAGAAATTACTCATAAGCTTCTCCGTTAATAGTGCCTTCAAATGCGGGTCATCCAATCACCAAGAATGTCCCCATACATTTATGCTCCACCTATGCTGATGATCTATTTATTAGTAAGGTAAGCATTTTCAATTTTTTTTCTTAACTGTTTCGTTGCTATGGAAACCAGCTTCATCCGTAAATAGTAGACTATCAAAAAGTATTCCCCGGGCATTTATTTTAATTACTGCCCATTGACAGAACACACTTCTAGCTTTAAAATAATGGGTGCTTAACTCAATATTTAAATGTACGGATGATATTTATTTCATTTTAAGGTAATTGCAACGATGGTTTAGTTAATATCCAGCAAACGTGTGGATTAGGGTAGACCGAGGGAATAGCGGCCGCCGGGGTAATGGTGGCCAGCGGTTTCTGGAAAAATTACTTCATATTTAAAGTCGAGACTTCGTGCGCCATCTCTTATGATGTAGACGTAGTTTGGTAGTGCTCCGCTAAACAGTCTTGGTGTAAACCTTGTTTAGAAAATTTTCGTCGTTCTTCTACAAAGTTTGTGGTATTCTATAAAGGTAAGGACATCGTTTGTTGTATAATAATTGATTCAATTTTATGTTGCTGTATGTTTAACACGTACAAAATGTAATTCCAAGCCGAAAATACTGTTATAACCTATATAGTTTGTGTGGCGTGATTTTGAATAATTGTATGTTTTTTGGGGTAATCACGACCACTTGTTGTGGGGTAACTGCGCCCGGCCATCATTACACCATATATAGGTACACGATTGTTTCAGATGCCTCGAATTTATCACCGAAAAATAGAAAATGCTTCTTGGACTGCAAACAACATGGCTGCTGCCTTGGAAGCAATAAGAAGCGGCAGGCCTATTAGAGAAGTCAGCCGATCTTTCGGAATACCTAGAAGCACTATTCAGAGTAGGTCAAAAGCAAATGACGTATCAAGTCCTTCTTTAGGTCGTAAGGCCGTATTTTCAATAGAAGAAGAAACGACACTAGCAGAGCATGTGATTAAATTGTCCAAAGTTTTCTACGGGGTTTCGCGCCAAGAAATAAAAAAAATGTGCGTTCGATTATGCTAAAAAAAAAAACTTGAAGCATCCGTTCAATAATGAAAAGGAGACTGCAGGAGACGATTGGCTTCATGGTTTCCTACGGAGAAACCCGAATATTTCAATAAGAAAACCGGAAGCAACCAGTATTAATCGGGTCACGTCGTTTAATAGAAAAGAAGTGTCTCTGTTTTATTCAAACTTAGATAAAGTTCAGACCAAATTTAAATTTTCGGTTGCGAGAGTTTTTAATGCAGATGAGACAGGAATTACAACAGTCCAAACACCTAATAGAATATTAGCTCCTAAAGGGCAAAAACAGGTGGGTTTTGTTACTAGCTGGGAGAGAGGAAAAAACATTACCGTGATGTGCACTTTTAGCGCCTCCGGAATATATATACCACCAATGTTTATATTTGCGCGAAAGCGCATGAATCCACAGCTCAAAAGAAATGGTCCTCCAGGAAGTGTCTACTGTTGTTCTGACAAAGGGTGGATTACCGAAGAGTTATTCTTGGAATGGCTTCACCATTTTCATCAATTTGTGAAATCCTCTAACGAAGACCCTGTCTTATTAGTCATGGACAATCACTTGACACATTCTACCCTAGCGGCGTATAACTTTTGCAAAGCAAATGGCATTGTTTTGCTAACTATCCCTCCACATACATCTCACAAACTGCAACCATTGGACGTTTCTTTTTACTCACCACTTAAGAAAGCTTACAGTAGCGAATGTGATAAATATTTAAAAGCACATCATCACGAAAAGATTACCCCCTTTGAAGTGCCTGAGCTTTTTCAAAATGCTTATAGCAGAATCGCGACTCCAGAAAAGGCCATTAACGGATTCAGAGTAACAGGCATGTACCCAATAAATCCTGAAGTGTTTCATGATGAAGACTGCACCAGCAGAAATCCATAATGAAAGCGAAAGGGAGGAAATACAGCCTGTAAGTGAAAATCATCCAGCAACAGGCATTAACGATATTAGGCATAGAAGTCGGGAAAGTGTACAATTAATTAACAATCTGACAGATCAAATAAACAGCCCAGATGTATCTTTTCATTCCATTTTACCTCTGCCCGGTCCATCAAAATCCACCACTTCATCAAAGAGATATAAAAAGCAACATTCTGAAATCGTTACGTCAACAGATCAGTTCTGGAAGATAAGGAAGCGAAGAAACAAAAGAAAATAGACACTAAAAAGCGACCTGAAAAAAGAAATATCTTCAAAGAAAATAGCGCTGATACTGGTAATTCAAAACGGTGCAAAATGCCAAGAAAATGTAATGTTGCAGTAACCAAGAAGAGCGTGATTAGTTTAAGCGAAGAAGAAGATAATGATAATGATGAACAGGATAAAGAAGTCAACGAAGATATTTGTATAATATGCGGCGAATTCGGTAAAAATAGAGAAATATGGTTGAGATGTGTAATGTGTAGTGGTTGGGCTCATAAAGCTTGTACCAGTGCAGAAAAAAATAATTTCATTTGTGATTTTTGCCAATAATTTTTTTCATAATTACCTAAATATATTATTCGTTTTTTTTAAGCTTCTCTTACAATATAGTTTAAGTTCTGTTTAGCAAAAATACATTTATTTTTTGTTGTTTATATATCTGGATAAAAATAAAGGATACTGATGGATCACAAGTTATTTATTGGGGTAATAGCAGCCATCGGTTATCATTACCCCAAAGGCCTGGGGTAACAGTGGCCCTGTTAAAGATCCAAAAAAACTGTCCTCCGATTTTTAATTATCGACTATTTATTTTAAGAGAGTATGTTGCACAATAATACCGGTGGCCTTTTATTGAAACTTGAACAAAATCTGATTATTAATAAGGCTACAATTATGGAAAACGCTTAAGGGGCCACCATTCCCCCGGTCTCCCCTATCTGTTTCTGCCATATGAATTCTTAATTGATTTTTATCATTAACCACAGGTTTCTTTGGTTTTGAATTATCAATACTGCCAGTAGTAATGAAAGTATCCATTACTCTTCTAAAGGCATTTGTTTAGAGACATATTCTCTCAGGGTAAGGCAGCTGGTAAACTCTTTGGGCTGACAGATAATTCCTTTGACATTCCTTCAGTGCGAAAAGACCGCTTTAAAATAAAAAACATAAATTTGGCAAAATTATATAAAAAAAGACAATAGCTCAATAATGGCCACTTTTAAAATAATGACGTCTTATACGTTTTTGGTGCGAAATTTAGTAAGCAATCCAAAAATTACCCGAGATACAGAATGTTCCATTTGAAAAAATTGACTTTTATACAAACATGTCATGTACATTTAATCCAGTAAAATATGTTTGTATTAGTACCTTTCATTATGAACAACTCTACCAAAAATTGTGTTCATCTAATAGGTCGTTTTTGAGAAATATAATTTTATAAAAACATTAAATTTTTCGGCAAAATGTAATAATTCGAAAACACTCTGTATAGTACAAAATAATTTTAAAACGTGCTGCTAATAAGTGGCTATCATTTGAAGAAAACCGCTTCGAATTCTCTTTTCTCATAAAGTCCAAATTTTGTTTCCCCGCGGAAATGACTCACTCTGTATATATACTATTTTCTAATACAAATCAAATTCGTAATTGATTTATTTATACAATTCATGGGTAATAACTACGCAGAGATCCATCTCATGTGAGGTGTGATTGTATCTTAAAATTCCCTACATTAAGGTATTTTCTTGATTTTTTTTAATTATTCAAACACACATGTTCTCTAATAAAATATCATGTAGATTACATGATATTTTTGTTATAAACATTGAAGATCCTATTTGTTTCATTTTCTTGACTGATATAAAAATATAACATAAAACATCTGCCAGAATCATATGTGGTCAACTTAAATATTTATGCTACCTCGCCTGAGATGAATCACTTTAAAAATAAAGTATTAATAAATTACCTTCAGAGTTCCTGCTAAAAAGAAACTTCTTTGTACATCATCTCCTACTGGGTTATCTGAATAGACGTTTCTGATACCCGTATATCCTCCAGGTACACGACAATGTTTTTCTAATGCCTAAAAATTCCTTCTATAATCACATTTTGCTTATTCATTACAAATTCGTGTTATATTTTAATAAGTTTCACTCACTATTCCAGCAGTGAGTCTGTCTTTCAGATCGAACTATGCATTATCATTAACCTATCTATTTTACGCACAGATGTGCTGCTTGTTTAACCGTCTACCGAAGACTAGCAACAAAAAAGTCATCAAATTGCTGACAGATTTTTTCATTAATCAATTATTAGAAAAATTAGTTTGACAAACTGAAGGTTCTCCATTAACATATGGATATGTTTTATGTATTCGCTTCTAGCACCCATAAAAGTTGAAATAAGTAAGCACTAAATTAAAGATCAAAGAAACATAATATCTCGAAATAGACAATTGCATTGTACAGAAAACGTACATATTCGTATTTTACGGGTTTAGAGCTACTATTTCATGCACAATTAACAGACTTTTGCACAACTTGATGTTTTTGTCGTTTTTTTTTCAAAGGGGTAAAACTCATGAAAAATTACAATTTTGGTCAAGTTACCAGAGAAATATGAAAGTGGTGCAATAGGGACAACCTATTGCTGTATGCTGCGACAATCTGAGTCCGCGATATGTCTCGATATACATCGCTTCACCATCTGTAAGTACAGAATACTAGGAAGTACCGGACTTCATGCGACTTTGCCTTGTTTTCATATACATATGCTTTAGCTAAGCCTCTTACAATAATAATAAATATTTCAATAAGGACGGCACATTTTCCTTGGCGCTGGCAGCGAACAAGAATAACCCCAATCTTTAAAAAAGATGACAGAACCAGAGTTGAGAACTATAGGCCAATATCCATTCTACCCAACTTTGCAAAGGTCTTTGAAGGTGTGATTTATTCCTGTATATATTTCGGTACTAAATCTTTGATTTCTGAATATCAACATGGTTTTGTTCGTGGTCGGTCTACAGTTACGAACCTACTCACCATAACTCAGTCTGTTTCTCATGAACTTGATACTCAAGGTCAAGTAGACGTAATTTACACAGACTTTAGTCGTGCGTTTGACACGATAGATCACGGCTTCCTTCTGGAAAAACTATCAGCCATTGGATTCAGCACATCACTGCTCAAACTATTATATTCGTATTTGACAAACAGGCTTAACTATGTGTTTTATAATGGATTCAAGTCCTTTGAGTTTACTCCCTCATCCGGGGTGCCACAGGGCTCCAACTTGGGACCCCTACTATTTATTCTATATACCAATGACTTGCTTCATTTGTTAACTTGTAATGTACTCGCATATGCGGATGATTTAAAGATCTACTGCGCTATACGAACTTGGAATGATGTAGTTCATCTTCAGGACAACTTAAATCTTATATCTACGTGGTGTTCAAATTTCAATTTAAAACTAAATATAAACAAATGCTGCTATATGTCCTACTCACGAAAAAATAACAATGGCTACGTATTCTATTGAAAATAACCAGCTCAAGCGAGTGACCAGCATAAAGGATCTTGGGGTGTACTTTGATACGCGCTTAAGCTTCTCCAGCCATATACATAATATTTGCAGTTCGGCTTCAAAAACTTTAGGTTTTGTTATGCGCTGTTGTAAATTTTTTAAAAGTTCGCTGCTCTTGAAAACTCTATATTTCAGTTTCGTTGTCAGTAAACTGGAGTATGCGTCACAAGTCTGGTCACCTCAATACATATATTTACAAATAGCCATTGAGAGGGTGCAACGAAGATTTTTGAAGTACTTGTCTTTCAAGGATACGGGAATTTATCCTGAGCGTGGTATTGATTATAATCTCTTGTTGCTGGCGCATGACCTTCAGACACTGCGGGATCGCCGGGAGATTCATGGTGCGCGCTTTATGTGGAAATTGTGTAATGGACTAATTGATTGCCCATGTCTCTTGGCTTGCATAAACTTCTTTATTCCCCGAGTTGCCTCTCGTTCCTCCGCCACGTTTTTGTTGCCATTCTCGAGAACTAATCTCCTTCGGGGATCGCCAATATTTACGATGTGTAGGGCTGCGGATTTACATTATGAGGATATTTTCTTTTCTAGCTTTGCTACATTGATTACCTTTTGATTTTTTGTGATTTTTCTTTTTTTCTTACATTATGTATGAATGAATGACTTATTCAATAATTAAGAACTTTATTTTATTATAATGTACGTGTTTTGTTCATATAATTGTTCCTATAATTGGTTTTACTGTTGGAATAATAAAGTTATATTATTATTATTATTATTATTATATACCTAGTACAGGCTGAAAGAGCTGAAGTTTTTCAAACGTAATGAAAGGTGGAAATTATTATAGAAGAAAATGTAAAAATTAAAACAGGACTGAGAAACTGGGCTATTGGATAAATCTTCCGCTGCCGAAGATTATTTACGATTTTTAAAAGTCCATTTGGCAGAAATATTGGATGATGCGATTCGCCTCTGAATGTACTTACTTACAACTTACAGCATAATGGAATAGCTCCATATTTTAGTTACTGTTTAAAGTTTGTGGTTTTTGAATATTCGCTTTGCAACCGTCAGATGGACAAACGTGGTCTTCAAAATTGAACATAACTGCTATATCTTGATTATTGTCATTGGAGTTGATGATGTCATTGTTTCACAACAAAAGTCAGCTACTATAAGAAACCGTTCAATACACCGACGACCTAAACCATTAATAAACGAATCGGAAAATGGACCTAACGGCGCGATTACTTGTTTCCCACGTGCAACAAATATAGTGAAATTATGATTTCTTTCTAGGAAACTTTAGATATAGGTATAATCTAATTCCCTTTTACCATAATGATATCAGGATTGCAAAGTTTTTAATTTACGTCATAAAATGTAAATATACCTACCTGTACAGCTTCCCAACCCCACTCTCTATATTTATTATCTTTTGTCAGTCTGTACAAGTAGAAATAGGATTCTATAACTTCAGGTCTGAGTATGTAATATTTATCTGGAGTTTTCACGGCTCTAGCTTCGACGTCGTCCAAGAACCTGAACGAATCCGGTCCCAATTTCGTATTGGATCTTTGACATGATTCATGACATGTTTCTGTTATATTTTTGGCGATGTCCATATATTTATCGGATATTTCGTTCCTCAAAGTATTGGCTCCCAGCCCAAGTAACCCACCTTAAACGTCACGTCAAACATTAAAACTATAATAATAAAAGTGGAGGTTTTATACCTGTGAAGCAAGCAAGCTGGTCCATTTTATTATCAGGTCTGTCAAACATCAGCTCTGCAAAATAAGTGAGACCCCCTTTGGACGTGAACAACATGTGTTTAATAACGGCTTGCATGGCATCGTCGTACATTTGTCTCGCTTCGTTGTCTTCTTTATTCGATTGAATCCAAGCTTTGAGTAGGTATTCGAAGAAACTATCGCCCTGCGCTCCCATTGTAAAGTAATCTAGAATAAATCAAATAATGCATGTCTATATACAGGGTCCGCCATCCGTCTGGGATTGTCATATTACAGCTTTAATATTGCAAAATTCGAAAAGTTATGTAATGTAGGTGGTAGCCGACTAGTAGGAGCACAAAATAAAATTATTGGTAATTATACAAAGTGTTCAGGAAAGGAGTGTGATGTCAAAGTTGTATTTTTTTAAATGGAACACCCGGTATATTATGTGATTTTTGAATTGCGCAATTAAAAAT
Organism: Amphimallon solstitiale; assembly: GCA_963170755.1. Taxonomy (NCBI): domain Eukaryota; kingdom Metazoa; phylum Arthropoda; class Insecta; order Coleoptera; family Scarabaeidae; genus Amphimallon; species Amphimallon solstitiale. Next base: position 105,128,009 of record OY720681.1, on the reverse strand, counting down.
ATTGTGATTTCATATGGGATTGTATTGACCTAAAGCTTACGTTTTGGGAGTTATGGACGCATCAATTGGAAAAAATGCTATAATCGAGCAGGATGTGGATTGGTTAGTATAGTATTTAGAAATATCGTGTTTATCATGAAGTCTTCCACGTTAGTATACTTTTATTCCGAGGTATTAATTTTAAGCTACATCAGTCTGTTATACAGGGTGTTTATCATACGCGAATACTAATTTTTCTCAATTTTTTCAAATGGAACACCCTGTATATTATTACCAATTGTTAATAAGGGCACTTCTAGCTTTCATTTGATATAAGGGTATGGCTGTCTAACTCCAATAATTTTCAAGAAACATCGAATTAACGTTTGAAATTTAACATTTTTAATAGCATTTTGTAGAAATTATTTACATCTACTCGTACATTGATATTGCACTACGAAAATAAGCACAAAGTTTTTAGTGGCCTTAACGTAATGATCTTTCTTTATTATCCAACTGCCCAGAAGGAAGCCTGTGGCCACAGTTGCTCTCTGTCTTTAACAACAAAAATACACATACGAATAAATACGTATTGTATAAAAACTCATGTAGGCATGGCTAGTTTAAATAAAATTGAACAAAAGAGTTTGACTTTTTCCTTGTGCGCAGCTAGTCTGTCATTGCTGTCATAATTTTGTGATTAAAGATGAATTTTTCCGTTCCGGAAATGATAAATATGGTATACATTTTGGGAGAATGTTCTGGTAACTGTTTATTAGCAAATAGGTTGTACGCGCAACGTTATCGGAATTTACGTAAACCTAAGCCGGCATTTGAAAAACTAAAAGAAAGGTTCGATGCTAGAGGTAGCGTTGCGTATCCTAAAAAGGTTTTCACACATCCTCTAATTTCTAATGAAGATAATAATTATCTGTGCTGTTATCCGTAGAAGAAAATCCCCATGCGAGTGTGAGTAATATCAGTTTAGATACGGGAATTAGTGAAACATCAGTTAGAAGAATACTGAAAAAATACAATTTTCATCCTTATCATATAGAACTTCATCAGCAGTTAAATGAAGATGACTTAGAGCATAGACTAGGATTTTGCCAAGAAATGAGACAAAGGCTCCAAATCCGCCCAGAAATGTTAGACTGTATTCTGTTTAGTGATGAGGCGTCATTTCGACACAATGGTTCACTTAACAGGCACAATATGCATTATTATGCCACCGAAAATCCCCACTGGGTTAGATACATTGATCATCAACATCAGTGGTCATTAAATGTTTGGGGAGGCATACTAGGATCACATGTTATAGGACCGTATTTTTTCAATGGTAAATTGACTGGCGAAAGATACTTAGAATTTTTAAGAAATGAACTTCCGCTGCTTTTGGACGATGTTGATTTAGCAACTAGGCAACAGATGTACCTACAGCAGGACGGTGCGCCAGCACATTATCATCAAGCAGTCAGGAATTATTTGCAAGAGTGGCTTCCTGAAAGATGGATAGGGCGAGGAGGTCCTATCTCATGGCGTGCTAGGTCTCCCGGTAGACTTTTTTCTGTGGGGACGCATAAAACAACAGGTTTACTCAGTAGCACCAACAACAGCCGAAAATATGCAAATTAGAATTTCTCAAGCATTTAGAAATATTTCTCCTGAAATTTTGGAACATGTTAGGATATCGTTTATTCGAAGACTTGACATTTGCATAGCAAATGATGGCCGAGTTTTTGAACATTTGTTGTAAATTTCCATTTTTGATATTACTCTGTGCTCATTTTCGTAGTGCAATATCAATGTATGAGTAGATGTAAAATAATTTCTACAAAATGTTATTAAAGATGTTAAATTTCAAACGTTAATTCGATGTTTCTTGAAAATTATTGGAGTTAGACAGCCATACCCTTATATCAAATGAAAGCTAGAAGTGCCCTTATTAACAATTGGTAATAATATACAGGGTGTTCCATTTGAAAAAATTGAGAAAAATTAGTATTCGCGTATGATGAACAGCCTGTATAACAGATTGATGTAGCTTAAAATTAATACCTCGGAATAAACGTATACTAACGTGGAAAACTTCATGATAAGCACGATATTTCTAAATACTATACTAACCAATCCACATCCTGCTAGATTATAGCATTTTTTCCAATTGATCCGTCCATAACTCCCAAAACGTAAGCTTTAGGTCAATACAATCCCATATGAAATCCCAATATTTTTAATTGCGCAATTCAAAAATCACATAATATACCGGGTGTTCCATTTAAAAAAATACAACTTTGACATCACACTCCTTTCCTGAACACTTTGTATAATTACCAATAATTTTATTTTGTGCTCCTACTAGTCGGCTACCACCTACATTACATAACTTTTCGAATTTTGCAATATTAAAGCCGTAATATGACAATCCCACTTTAAAAGTGTCTATTACTGAGCTATAATCGCTTTATGATATAATTTTGTCAGTTTTCTGGTTTTAATTAATATAGTATAGTACTCACAAAATTATATCAAAAAGCGACAATAGCTCTGTAATAGACACGTTTAAAATATTAACATCTTACATGTTTTTGATGTGAAATTAAAAAATAAACTGATATACTGTTCCATTTGAAAAAGTGAATTTTATACAAAAACTAACAAAATTATATCATAAAACGAAAGTAGCTCGGTAATAGTCACTTTTAAAGTATTAACATCTTACATGTTTCTGACATGAAATTTAAACAATTGAAAAATGAACTGATATATAGGGTGTTCCATTAAACAAATTACTTTTATACAAAAACGTGTCATGTAATTTTAATCCAGTTTTCTGCATATGCAGTTAGTAACTGTAAAAAAAGTAAAACATGCTTATATTAGGACCTTTTATTGTAAACAATACTGCAAAAAATTGTATCCATCTAATACGTCGTTTTCGAGAAATATAATTTTATACAAACATTGAATTTTACAGAAAAATGGGAATAAGTCAAAAACTTTAGATTTTAGACCTATACTATCTTATTACTTTTTGAATAAAATTATACGGGGAATACAAAAATGCAATAATATATGGGGTGTTTCATTTAAAAAACTATAACTATGGTTAGCCACCAAGTTATGGAACACTCTGTATAATACAAAATATTTTTAAAATATGCTCCTAATGAGAAGTTATCACAATAAAAAAAACCGCTTCGAAATATCTTTACTCATAAAGGCATAATACGCCTACATTTCTGGTTTTTTCCTTGAGGCGAGAAATCGTAAAAAGAAAAACTGTTTTTAAATAGAAACAACAATAATACCGCGCGATCATTTAAATACTAAATTAGAGCAGGCTGTGAAATTTAAATTAAGTTGGTATATAAGTACTAATTTACAATTTGAATTGTCAAAGTGACGTTTCAAAATGTTAATTAATCAATAATTGACATTCTGGACAACCTAATAAAAAAAATCTCGCCTGCTATAATTTAGAATTTAAATGATCGCGTAGTAGATATAAGTTTTATTCGAAAATATATAACTTCTTTTGATAAAGATGCTATAAATAGCGTCGAAACGTTAAGAGAAAAAAGAAAAAATTTATTTTATTTCATCCTTATACAATTAAATTCAAATTTTTTTATTAAAAATGGCCGCTACACCCAAGAATTTATCTACTAATTATCAATATTACGGCCAAGAAATTCAAAGAGAAAGGACAAAAATTTTTTTATTAAAAAATTTCTCTTCTTTACAAATACTATACATATATAATTTGATATGTGGTTAATATATATTAAACACATATATCATGTTCTTAGCAGTATTTATTAATACACATGAATGGTACATACGTATACATACTCGTACACAGGCGGCTTTATATGAAAATTGAAAATTACTTGCTTTATATGTATTAATTAAGGACAAGAATAACACCATCATCGAAGACTAACTGTTAGTTTCGCACTCGCTCATCAGTTCGACATCTGGCGTCTTTTCGTTGTACTTTCGAATTTGTGTATTTATACAAACCGTAGCGATCTCTGCAAGTGTGAGAGTTAATTTTTTAATTCTCTCTTTCAAATAGAAGGAAACATGATTTACATTTTAACCTTCTACCGACTCGAAGCACATACTGTGATCGAAGCGTCGGGAACGATGAAAAATCCTTCTTTCATTCAGGATAACTATATTAATTTAATATGTGGTTAATATATATTAAACACATATATCATGTTCTTAGCCGTATTTGTTAATACAAATTAATCGTACATACGTATATATACTGTTATAGTATAAAGGCATACGTTAACAATATAATATGGAAAGTTATTTAAGTTACCAAATTTAATTAAATAAACGTAGAAAAATTTATTATGATGTGTTTAAAATAAGATTTATTGAGTTAATCATAAAAGAGGTTTATAGCATTTAACAAGTATTCGAATTTTATAAATAACCACCTGTATATGGAAAGGTTGACCATGTTCATTGTTCTTAGAAGTTCAAAATATTCTGGAAAGAAGAGAGTTGAATATTAGTTGTTATTTTGTAAAATGTATTATAAATTTGTAAAAACTTGGGTAATTGACGTTTATGAGGTGATAAAAATATTTAGAATCTTATTTTGAAAGGTGTATAGATTGTATTGTAGAACAGTTCCCGGGAATAATTTGAAATACAGGAACTGTCATTATTTGACATGTGTTCAGAAATATAATTGTAGAGAGGTATAGGGATATGAATATGAAAAGAAGGGTTGATAAAATTATGAAAAGAATTTAGATATTCAGATAATACAATTTTAAGAAGTATTCTAGGTATATTAGAGAATTTAAAAGCTATGTTGTTGATGGTTATTGGTGTTGTAAAACTTTGATTGGAGAATACAAAATGAGAAAGGATTACTAGGGAAATGAATAAAAAAACGAGAGAATTTTTCTAATTCGAAAAAGCGATAGACGTGTTTTTGGAAAAGAGAATATCTTTTCTGTTATTAACGCGATAACAGATAGTTATAAATGAGAAAAGTGTATCTTGAGTGAATTTTGTTAATTACAGATAAATTAATATAAAAAAAAATAATTGTACTTACCAAGTTGTACAAGATCCAGGTAGATCCGAAATAGGGGTGTTATCTCCGGGATCATAGAAGTTTTCAGAAGGCTATTTAGTACCAGAGTTTTGAAATTCCATAAAGGGTGAAGAAATCTTCAAGCTCCGGTTATTATAAAAGGTAGCAGATTCCAGAAGTACTGATTTTCAATAGAGGCAGGTTATCACAAGAGATCCATAAAGGTTGGTGAATTTCACAAGTTTCCGGGTGTATTGGAGAATTTGCTGTGCACGAAGAGATTTGGCTTAATATCGAAAGGACTATTTATTCCCACATCGAGCAAGTTCCTGTACAGGATAATTGGTATTTTTATTACAAGAGTTTGAACTAGATTGAAGTTTATCAACATCAGAGAAGTGGTATCCGTCCAAAAATCGTCATCAAGAAGTGGATAGAACTCATCTAAAAGAAGAAAGCAATTAAGTATTTCCATTTTAGTAATTTTTATTGTGTCAGTAGTAAAGAAAGATAACATTTTGTGAAGGTTGGAGAAGATTTAATTATTTGCAATATAATTCAGTATAGAAATAGACTGTACTAATTGTTATCACAACGAGTACATTTGTTATAAACAACATAAATTATTTGAATTCTCTACTATCCAGTAATATGTCAAGATTATGAATAATTTTCATTTGAATACAAATTTATGGAGTTATCAAGTTAGAAAATAGTTTTGAACACATTATAATAACAGTATAAATTAATTTGAGAAGAAAATATTAGAAAGATTTACTTATTTATGTATATCAATAGTTAATTATATCAGGGTACGTACCTGCATTATTTAATTTGGTTTGGTACTAAACACTTTGAGAAAATATATTTTATAAACGTCAAATATCAAGTTTCCATATTATATTTATTGTCAGCAAATGTCCCATATTTTAAAAAAAAAAAACACTAAGTTTGAATATAAACGTATTATTTATTAGTAGAATATCGTTTTATTTTATCATAGTCAGATTCTCTTTAAAGGAAATATTTTGGTTTATTTATAACCTCAAAGAAATAAATGTCATGTGATATATTGAAATGGAATGGTTAGTGGTGACATCTAGATGTTTTATTGAACACTTCTTAGTAAATTGGTTTATTAAAAGTATAGAATGTATAAAAAAATAATACAGAAATCGGTAATTTATATAATGTTAATTTAGAGAGAAAATAAGTAATTCAAAAAGGATTATTGAGATTTATCAAAGCATATAATTAAAGGCAGAGTTAAATACTGTAAATAAAATAAAGAGGTAGAATAGAGTAAAATAATTTAGGTAAAGATAAAATATAAAGCTAGTCGGGCATATAAATAAAATACCTTTGTATTATGAGTGAAATAGTAGATGATATATAAAGAGATTATAAAACTAGCACATACGAGGGTTGTTCATTAAATAATAACAATTTTAAAAAAATATGTCTAGAGTGGTATTTCATTGCATATACAGTTCAATTTATGACATTTAAAATGTAATAGGAGTTTATAATTATTTCGAGGATTGAACTGATATGTATGAGGTATTACCTAGTACATTGTATGGCGCCCAACGTGGGGCTACGTAAAATAAGACTCGCAATATAGTATTTTCAATATTTTATTTACATTATTATATGTGTGAACATAAATAAACATTTTACGAAGGGGATTACCATAGTAAAACTTATATTGATAATTTTGGAAATTATATGTGTATTGTTGTCACATTATAGTTATTAAAAATGAATACTAGGTCCAAAAGTAGTTCAAGAATGAATAGAGAAGAATCATCTAGTGATGATGAGATGGAGGTTAGTCAGGAAGGTACTTTACAAGAGGGAGGAGATATTACATTACAGGTCCAGGAAGAAAATCAACAGTTGGAAGAGATACAGGACAAAGGAGATAAGATAGTAATACAAGGAGAGACCTCGAAAATAGAGTCATCAAAGTCTTCAATAGACATGTTGTTTATCCAACAAATGTTTGAAAAATTAGAGAAAAATAGGGAAGAAGATATTAAGAGAAGCGAGAAAATTAGAGAGGAGGATATAAAGAAAAGGGAGAAAATTAGAGAGGAGGATATTGAGAGAAGCGAGAAAATTAGAGAAGAGGATAAAAAAGAATTAATTGGTAAATTTGATAAGGCTAGTGAAGAGAATAAGAAGAATTTAGTGGACTTGAAGGAAGAATTAAGTGGTAAATTGATTAGAACGAGTGAGGAATTAATTGGGAAATTGGATAAGGCGAGTAAGGATAATAGAGAAGAAAATAAAAGAAATCTCGAAGAATTAAAGAAAACGTTATTGAGAAATACAGAAGAAAATGTTAAAAAAATTACTATCGACATGGATAGCAGGGAAGTGAAAATGCGGAAAGAAATGGATAATAAGATACAAATTAAAGATACAGAAGTTAAAACTCTTATTACTAATAAAGTACAAGAGGTTGATAGTAAAGTAAAGAGTATACAAGTAAATGTGAAACAAATAGAGAAAGATAGTAATGAAAAATATAAGGAATTGGCTAAACGGATACGAGATGAAGTAGATATAGTGAATAAAGATGTTTCAGAGAAAACAGGAAAACTGGAAGAGAACTTTAATAAGAAAATAGAAATTACAGAGGAAAAATGTTTAAAAGATATTAGAGTTTTATCTGTGTCCACAAATGTACAGAAATTAGGAATGGAAGAGATTTTAAAAGAATGTGAGGAACAGAAGTTGAAGTTGGAAGAACTGTTGTTGAAGTCCCAAAATATGAAGATACCGCCAGTTACTTACACTCCGTCTTACAATATTTTAAATAATGGGATTAGAATAGAAAATATTACACATTTTAGTGGAGAGAAAATGTCAACACATCCTATGGCATATTTAACCAATATTTTAAGATATATCGAAGAGATACCTGAGTTTAGAAGTCAAATGAATATTATAAGAGCTACTTTGAATAATGGAGCAGCGGAGTGGTTCCAACGAATTGAAGATGATTGTAAGAATTTAAGACAGTTTGTTGAACTATTCAAGAATAATTTCTGGAGTGAGACGCAGCAATCTAGAGCTCATCAAAAGTTATTGACAGGACGAGAGTTTATAATGGATATAGGAAAGTTGGTACAAGTAGAAAAGTTGGGTAAATGGAAGAATAGAGTGAGATTAAAAATAGAAATTTTGTAATCAAATTATAGTCAGGACAGAAGAAAAGAGGTCGACTTCTGAAGGTATTTACGACACCTGCTTATCTCAGTATTGATTAGATCTCAAATTATAGCCAGGACAGAAGGAAAGAGGTCAACTTCTGAAGGTATTTACGACACCTGCTTTCCGAGTATAAATTAGATCTCAAGTTATAGGCAGGACATTACATTAGAATTGATTGTGTTATATAAGTGGGTAACGTCACTTACGTATACAAATATTGTTAATTCATTCACATGTTGTTTTTGAAGAATCAAAAAACTATACAAGAAATGTTTTTATATTTAAGAGTTCAAATTTTTATATGGAATAGAAGTTAGGGGCATAGTAGGAGTATTTTTTATAACAAGAACATAATCGGATATAAAAAAAAAAGTTGTCTTATTTGATTTGTTGAGAAAGGGGCATGTTTAAGTTTATAAGTAGGGTAAATAAAGCCTAGTATATAAATGGATCTATAGAAAGAGGTTCAGAATCTAAATATAGAATATAGAGTTAGAATATTAGAGATATTTGAAGAATGTGTTTTAAAAGTTGTATCAAATGTTACTCTCATTCCTACATATTTTATATATAAAAAGAAAATTAAAACCAAAGTACTATAAGAAAATTTATTTGGAATTAAAAGTGTAATTATATGCCCAAATATAAAACTTAGAAGGAATATATTTAGTAGTTGAGGAAAAGAAAGAATTATTTAAAGCCATAAAATTGTAAAATAATTGAAGCAGTAAAAGTGATTTGCAGATTAATAAGATAGGTGATGTTATAAAGCTAATTATAAAAAGATAGTAAAAGCCTTTATGATATTATATTTTAATTGAAGGAAATATGCTTGCAATAATAAATAAATATAAAATGTACCATTAAAATATGGAATTATAATATAAATGATAGAGAATGGGTTAAAGGTAACCTTATATGATGATTTATATAGGACTAAAATGTCTAATAAGAGATTAAGGTAACGTACGCCAATAAAACGTAAATATAAGTATAATCTTTCATAAATAGAAAGAATGGGGAAGACGAATAAGTCTATAGAAATATTATGGGATATATGCGCAAAGGGAATAGAAATAATAATTATAATATAAATGTATAAGTGAGCATAAGTAAAATATTTTATAGAGGCAATAATCTTTACGAGAAAGAGTTGAATGAAAAAATTGAACTATCACTTAAAAGAAATGTTAAAAGTAATACAGTTACTATGATATTATAAAAATTGTATAGAGGCTAAATAATTATATGAAGAGAACACTTGCTAAATATTAATAGAATGTACAGGGCATAGTTATTATGTATGTAAAATTTTCTTATAATGAATTAAAATAAATGGTACTTATATTACTTTGGATAAACTATAGATAAAAAAAAAAAATATTTGCTTAAAGATATTTGGTAATTGTTGAGAATTGTGAAATGTTTGTACATTAAATTTGAATATGAATAGTTATTGTAATAACATTGTTTACAAGATAGGAATTACTGAAAGTGTAATTATTGAAGTTTAAATTAGTTTAATAAATGAAAATTTGTTTATTTGAGGTTTAAATTTACATTTATTAAAAGGGGCATATGTTATAGTATAAAGGCATACGTTAACAATATAATATGGAAAGTTATTTAAGTTACCAAATTTAATTAAATAAACGTAGAAAAATTTATTATGATGTGTTTAAAATAAGATTTATTGAGTTAATCATAAAAGAGGTTTATAGCATTTAACAAGTATTCGAATTTTATAAATAACCACCTGTATATGGAAAGGTTGACCATGTTCATTGTTCTTAGAAGTTCAAAATATTCTGGAAAGAAGAGAGTTGATTATTAGTTGTTATTTTGTAAAATGTATTATAAATTTGTAAAAACTTGGGTAATTGACGTTTATGAGGTGATAAAAATATTTAGAATCTTATTTTGAAAGGTGTATAGATTGTATTGTAGAACAGTTCCCGGGAATAATTTGAAATACAGGAACTGTCATTATTTGACATGTGTTCAGAAATATAATTGTAGAGAGGTATAGGGATATGAATATGAAAAGAAGGGTTGATAAAATTATGAAAAGAATTTAGATATTCAGATAATACAATTTTAAGAAGTATTCTAGGTATATTAGAGAATTTAAAAGCTATGTTGTTGATGGTTATTGGTGTTGTAAAACTTTGATTGGAGAATACAAAATGAGAAAGGATTACTAGGGAAATGAATAAAAAAACGAGAGAATTTTTCTAATTCGAAAAAGCGATAGACGTGTTTTTGGAAAAGAGAATATCTTTTCTGTTATTAACGCGATAACAGATAGTTATAAATGAGAAAAGTGTATCTTGAGTGAATTTTGTTAATTACAGATAAATTAATATAAAAAAAAATAATTGTACTTACCAAGTTGTACAAGATCCAGGTAGATCCGAAATAGGGGTGTTATCTCCGGGATCATAGAAGTTTTCAGAAGGCTATTTAGTACCAGAGTTTTGAAATTCCATAAAGGGTGAAGAAATCTTCAAGCTCCGGTTATTATAAAAGGTAGCAGATTCCAGAAGTACTGATTTTCAATAGAGGCAGGTTATCACAAGAGATCCATAAAGGTTGGTGAATTTCACAAGTTTCCGGGTGTATTGGAGAATTTGCTGTGCACGAAGAGATTTGGCTTAATATCGAAAGGACTATTTATTCCCACATCGAGCAAGTTCCTGTACAGGATAATTGGTATTTTTATTACAAGAGTTTGAACTAGATTGAAGTTTATCAACATCAGAGAAGTGGTATCCGTCCAAAAATCGTCATCAAGAAGTGGATAGAACTCATCTAAAAGAAGAAAGCAATTAAGTATTTCCATTTTAGTAATTTTTATTGTGTCAGTAGTAAAGAAAGATAACATTTTGTGAAGGTTGGAGAAGATTTAATTATTTGCAATATAATTCAGTATAGAAATAGACTGTACTAATTGTTATCACAACGAGTACATTTGTTATAAACAACATAAATTATTTGAATTCTCTACTATCCAGTAATATGTCAAGATTATGAATAATTTTCATTTGAATACAAATTTATGGAGTTATCAAGTTAGAAAATAGTTTTGAACACATTATAATAACAGTATAAATTAATTTGAGAAGAAAATATTAGAAAGATTTACTTATTTATGTATATCAATAGTTAATTATATCAGGGTACGTACCTGCATTATTTAATTTGGTTTGGTACTAAACACTTTGAGAAAATATATTTTATAAACGTCAAATATCAAGTTTCCATATTATATTTATTGTCAGCAAATGTCCCATATTTTAAAAAAAAAAACACTAAGTTTGAATATAAACGTATTATTTATTAGTAGAATATCGTTTTATTTTATCATAGTCAGATTCTCTTTAAAGGAAATATTTTGGTTTATTTATAACCTCAAAGAAATAAATGTCATGTGATATATTGAAATGGAATGGTTAGTGGTGACATCTAGATGTTTTATTGAACACTTCTTAGTAAATTGGTTTATTAAAAGTATAGAATGTATAAAAAAATAATACAGAAATCGGTAATTTATATAATGTTAATTTAGAGAGAAAATAAGTAATTCAAAAAGGATTATTGAGATTTATCAAAGCATATAATTAAAGGCAGAGTTAAATACTGTAAATAAAATAAAGAGGTAGAATAGAGTAAAATAATTTAGGTAAAGATAAAATATAAAGCTAGTCGGGCATATAAATAAAATACCTTTGTATTATGAGTGAAATAGTAGATGATATATAAAGAGATTATAAAACTAGCACATACGAGGGTTGTTCATTAAATAATAACAATTTTAAAAAAATATGTCTAGAGTGGTATTTCATTGCATATACAGTTCAATTTATGACATTTAAAATGTAATAGGAGTTTATAATTATTTCGAGGATTGAACTGATATGTATGAGGTATTACCTAGTACAATACATAATAGGCACGGATTTCTTGAATGAGCGGCTTTATTTGAAAATTGAAAATTACTTGCTTTATATCTATTAATTAATAAACTCAAGAAAAAGAATAACACCATCATCGAAGACTAACTCTTAGTTTCGCACTTGCTCATCAGTTCGACATCTGGCGTCTTTTCGTTGTACTTTCGAATTTGTGTATTTATACAAACCGAAGCAATCGCTGCAAGTATAGTGGAGGCAATCCTTAAACCGTTGCACGTCATTACTCGTTAATGACGTCATATACTGCAGCGTAGTCAAGTCTGTTTGAAAAATCATATGATTTGCACGCCATTTTAATGTAAACAAATTTGACATATAAATATCTGAAAAATATAATTGTGTATTGTAAATTTTATAATTTTTTGGGTGGTACGGTTTTTAAAAAATGAATGACGTGCAACGGTTTAAGGATTGCCTCCACTATATGAGAGTTAATTTCTTAAATCTCTCTGTGAAGTTATAACCCTTTTCTCTAATTTATTGTTGAATACTTTTTTTATTAGATATTTGTTTAAACTTAGTAGTTGACGAGATTTTTCACATAAATAAACTAACTTAGACATAAGTAAAGTACTACTACTTCCGGTCTACGTATTTCACTTAACATCTAATAAGATCTTGAGAGGATGATTTACGTTTCGTTGTCAGGGGAATGTAAAACGTAGACGACATCTGCAAAATATCGAACTCGAAATATAACCTGTCAATGTTCACATAGACATTCTGCTTAATAAATTACTGCATTGAAAATAGCCTATTGATTTATATTTAATTTATATTTTTAATATGTAGGTACGTCATCATCAAGTTCTCCAGACTATCGGAGTAATTATATTTCTAAAATCCTTACTTTGTCCCCAGGTTCCCCTTCTCGGATGCAGGTACGTTGGATACAATCCGTTAGGTTTTTTAATGCCCTGCAGAAACTTCCTGATGTGATCGACTTTATTTCTGAATATTGTGTTACCAGTGACATCGCTTAAGTATGCGAATTCAAGATGAAGAGTACCGAATTCTGAAAGAATGCTACATCCTCCGCTTGCCCATCCGTAATTTTTACTGGCCTGGAAAAGATACATAATGACATAAAGCAATTACTAATTAATAAAGAAAAACGACATGGTTTAGGTGTGACAAATGTTAACATATTAAATCTAAATTTTCTATTGTGCCAAATATTCATAAATCTAGTTTATTGTTTAAGAACGGTAAATATATATTAGGCCTTCATGAAAGTCCACATAAATCCCCAAACACCTGGGTATTATAAAACCATTATCACTGATATACCGGGTGTCTGTTTAAGCTAGGCCACCGGCCATATCTCGGCAACCGTTTATCGTACAACCTAGCGGAAAAAATCTTGATAGTAAAACGGACCACGAGAATTTCAACAAAAATATTTTTAAGTTCCCAAAATGACCGCAGGGGGGTGCAAATCTCAAGGGAAATTAAAAATTTGATAATTTTTCATTAAATTCAAAGTTAAGATAGGTTACAATTTTCATTTGAGAATTTTTGATCTAACTACCTACTAACTTCGGTGTGCCTCAACGGATTTTAATTTTTCTAGGCTCATTAAATAGAGAATTTTACAGAGAATTGAAGTGTATGTAGTAAGAAATTACTTGGGTGTCAAAAAAATAATAAGGGGCGCTGTTCTTAGTTTATGTGTATTATTTGTTTTTTCTTTAAAATTTTAAATGGAACGATATATTTTTAATCATAATATTGAAGCGCATAAAAATCTGAAGAGAACGATGAAAACCGGAAGTTACTACCTTTCTTCTGGGAGTTCAAAAGTTTCAAATGAAAATTGTACAAAAATGTTTGAAAATATTGCTAGTAAAAAATTTAACCTATCTTAACATTGAATTTAATGAAAAATTTTCAAGTTTTTAATTTACCTTGAGAATTGCGGTCATTTTGAGAACTTAAAAATATTTTTGTTGAAATTCTCATATTTCATTTTGCTATCAAGATTTTTGCCGCTAAGTTGTACGATAAACAGTTGCCGAGATATGACCGGTGGCCGAGCTTAAACAGACATTTCAAAACTTCCCATCCTAAATTTCTGGAAATCTGGAAATTCATGAAAAAATCCCTGAAAAACGTTAAAAGTATTATCGTGGGGTCCATTTTCTAATGGAAAAATTGACTCACCCACTTTAACCTCCTGGCCCCTGGAGCTACCCCCTTAAAAATCTTAAATGGAGTACGTCATTTTAAAGGTCTTTTGAAACAGTACATTTTGGCATTTAATTTTTTTTAATTTGATCGATTTGTTTTGAAGATTTTTAAGAAATACTTTTAATTTGTCTTGTATTTCTAGCTAGTCAATCTATTTTAGAAGCATCGGAACAAAGGCCAATATTAAAAACTTTTACAAATTTCTCAAAAACATGGAAAATAAATAATCTTATGGTTCTTTAACTCTTTAGTTTAGAGATGAGAGCAGATATTGGTCACAGTGATTTTTCACAGTGATTTCGTAATCACTGTTTTCACCGTTTGCAAATTCGTGAAATCACAGTGATTAATTTCGTATTTCCCAAGCAGCAAAATCACAATTTTAGAGAAGGATGAAAATATATATTTTCTAATGTAGAACAAATGTGCATATAATGATTTTGCCTCTATTGAAAAGGGTTCTTTTCAATAGAGGCAAATATATATCTTTTTCATGTAAAGAAATATTGCTGTCTGCGATTCTAAGATTTACTTCAATTTAAATAATATATTCAATTTGACATAAATATGTTTCATACTAGCTGTAACGAAGCAATTATGATATTATTTTCAATCTTACTTATCGGATAGGCGAAGTCGATTACGTTCTAACAAAGTTAGTAAACTTATATTTTCATAGTAGTTAATAATCAATAATAATGTAGTTTAATATATTAAAAATTAAAACGTGCCTAAGTAAACTTTATATTATTATTTAATAAATATAATATTGGAAGAGAAACTGAACTGTATTTATATAATGTATAAGGGACAAAATGCCTCAATAAAATACTAGGTGTTCCTTCTAAAAAAAAAATAAGTTTTTGGTATGTGAAAATTCCAGGAAGTAGGCTTGAAAAAACAAAGTTTTTTGAGGTATTGTCGTGTGCAACTTATACCAAATGTTGCAGAATTTTCTTGGCTACAAGCATTGTTTTTACTTTTAAAAACAATGTGAAAATGATTTTTTTCTGAACACGTGTTTTAGTAAAATATTTTCAAAAAAAATTAATAACTCAAAAACTATTGACTCAATTTTGAAAAAGAAAAAAACAGTTGAACAGACAATTTAAAGCAGTACAAGAAAATCCAAAAATATATAGGGCGAGTCATTTAAAAATATTAAGTTTCGTGCATTTCCGGTGAAACCGGAATTGTGTCAGAGCTTAATGTATTTTTACAATATGCGCCACAAGCAACCATGGATCTTCCACTAATTGTTTTTTCTTTTATTTAAAAACAAAAGAGCAATAGAAGAAGTGGCTACTAATGACTCACCCTGTACAGCCGAAAATCAATGTGCTTGACGAACTGCCGCAACATTTAAGGAAAAGCATCCGGATAAGATCACATATCATAGGTATGTCCTAAATCTTATTGACAAATTTACTCAGATTGGATCTGTTGCAAATGTAAAACATAATCAGCCGAGAGTTTTAAATGAAAGCTGTTGTTTTTACCCCTCCAACTCAAAATTTATAAGAACTTTGTCAGAGGATTAATGGAATCCGCTGTGAAATTCAAAGAGATGTTTTTGAAAATGTACGCCGCAGTTTTGAACAACGGGTACCATTGTTTAGCGATCACCGGAAAACATTCTGAACAATTATTAGATTGAATTTTTCTGGAAAAAAAAATTGAATTCTTAAGTAACTTTAAAAATAAAACTGAAACATATTAAGCTGTTAAAGTGTGTTTGAATAATAGATATTTAAGCCTAAAAAAAACAAAAAATTAAACAAACCAAAATTTTTTTCAAAAATCTTCGAAACGCATCGATTAATTCTAAAAAAGTAAATGCCAAAATGTACTGTTTCAAAAGATCTTTAAAATGAGGTATTACTCAATACCCCATTCCATTTAAGATGTTTAATGTGGTAGCTTCCGGGGGCAGGGGATTAAAGTGAGTATGTAAATTTTTGCATCAAAAAATGGCCCCCACGGTAATACTTCTTACGTTTTTCAGGGAATTTTTCGTAGATTTCCAGATTTCCGGAATTATATTGTCGGAAGTTTGGAAATGAATATATTTATATACAGGGTGAGTCATCTAAGCGGGTAAGGCCAATTATGCCTTTATGAGTAAGGATATTTCGAAGCGGTTTTTTCCTTATGATAGCTGTTCATTAAGAGCACATTTTAAAAATATTTTGTATTATAAAGAGTGTTCCATAACTTGGTGGCTAACCATAGTTATAGTTTTTTAAATGGAACACCCTATATATTATTGCATTGTTGAATTCCCCGTATAATTTTTAGTCAAAAAGTTGATAGTATAGGCCTAAAGTGTAAAGTTTTTGACTTATTCCCATTTTTCTGAAAAATTCAGTGTTTGTATAAAATTATATTTCTCGAAAACGACGTATTAAATGGACAAAATTTTTTGCAGTATTGTTTACAATAAGGGGTCCTAATAGAAGCATGTTTTATTTTTTTACATTTACTAACTGCATGTGCAGGAAATTGGATTACAATTAGATGACTCGTTTTTGTATAAAAGTCAATTTTTTTTAAATGGAAACCCCGTATATCAGTTCATTTTTGAATTGTTTATTAAATTTCATGTGAGAAACATGTAAGACGTTAATACTTTAAAAGTGACCTCGTTTTTGTATAAAAGTCAATTTTTTTTAAATGGAAACCCCGTATATCAGTTCATTTTTGAATTGTTTATTAAATTTCATGTGAGAAACATGTAAGACGTTAATACTTTAAAAGTGACTATTACAGAGTTATTGTCGATTTTTGATATGCTTTTGTTAGTTTTTGCAAAAAAGTATTTTTTTTCAAATGGAACAGCCTGTATATTATTTAATTTTTGAATTTCTTATTAAATTTCACATCAAAAACATGTAAGACATTAATACTTTAAAAGTGACCATTACATGAGCTATTGTCTCTTTTTGATATAGTTTTGTCATGTTTTTGATATGAAATTTAATAAACAATTCAAAAATGAACTGATATACAGGCTGTTCCATTAAAAAAAATTGACTCTACAAAAACGTGTCATTTAATTTTAATCCAGTTTCCTGCACATGCAGTTAGTAACTGTAAAAAAATAAAACATGCTTCTATTAGGACCTCTTATTGCTAACAATACTGCAAAAAAAATTGTCCATCTAATACGTCGTTTTCGAGAAATATAATTTTTAACGTGTCATCTAATTTTAATCCAGTTTCCTGCACATGCAGTTAGTAACTGTCAAAAAATAAAACATGCTTCTATTAGGACCTCTTATTGCTAACAATACTGCAAAAAAAATTGTCCATCTAATACGTTGTTTTCGAGAAATATAATTTTTTCGTGTACTTGATAGAAATTGATAATATTGTTTAACCCAAAATAATTAAGAAAAGTGGGACTTTTCTTGTTAGCAACACTTTTCTTGTTAGCAACATATTAGTTGTTTACTCGTTGTGATGTTTTGTCATTAAGTAAACAAATCCTTGACACGGATTACTTTGATAATAGGAAAATGACAATTTTTATTTTTAAAATTATAATTCTCGTGAAGTACACGAAAAAATTACGTGTTCAACGCGTAAAAAAAGTGAGTTTTCTAGCTCGGTGAAAACTTGATTCACTCGCTACGCTCGTTAATCAATCTGTTTTCACTCGCTCTTACTTGTTAAACAATCTACTATTATACAAACATTTAATTTTTCAGAAAAATGGGAATAAGTCAAAAACTTTACACTTTAGGCCTATAATATCCTATTACTTTTTGACTAAAAATTATACGGGGAATACAAAAATGCAATAATATATAGGCTGTTCCATTTAAAAAACTATAATTATGGTTAGCCGCTAAGTTATGGAACACTCTTTATAATACAAAATATTTTTAAAATGTGCTCCTAATGAACAGCTATCACAAGGGAAAAACCGCTTCGAAATATCTTTACTCATAAAGGCATAATCGGCCTTACCCGCTTAGATGACTCACTCTGTATATGAAGAGAGAAAATTGAGCTGTTTTTGATAAACAGAATTTAGGTTTTCTTTAATTTTTTAAAATTAAGTTGAGAATAAAACACAATCATTCATCTCTGCGACGTTTTGGACATTTAATTATTCCTTTTTCGGACTTGTATACAGAACAACATTACAGGTCCGAAGAAGGAATGATTAAATGTCCGAAACGTCACAGAGATGAATGTTTGTGTTTCACTCTTAACTTTGTTTTAAAAAATTAAAGAAAACCTAAATTCTGTTAATGAAAAACAGTAATTATACCCATTTTCGAAATTTGAAGAAGTCAGTGAAAGTGGCAGATTGTTTGCCTCAACGTTAGTAAGCGACCAGTATTCGCCATTTTTGTATATTTATAGAATATGTGCTAGTGAATATATCAACGTATGAGTATAATACTTACTCCGTATTTGAGATTAACGAGCGCGTGGGGAATGCCAGTCGAGGTTTCAAATGCTGGCAGTAGTTTATTAGCGATCTCCAGGGCTTTATCTCTGAAGACTACATCACCGGTGAAAGAGAAACAACTTAGCAAGCCTCCGATAAGTCTGACGTTCGCTTCGAAGACGGAAGTTTCGCCAGTCTTTAATAAAAGATTGTAATTAATAGAATAATGGATTCAGAAGAAAAACTGTTAATTTAACCGAAATTACGTTATATCTTTGTGCGACCACGATAGCGGTCAAGCATACATATACCAATACGTAATTTAGAGTATAATTTTCCTCTTACAATCTGACTAGATTTTCAGTAGTACACACAAAAAATAACTGGTAACATATTATTAATATGGTAATTTCGTATATGCGCGAACTGATGATAATTTTAAATAAAATGCGACATTTTTCATTTGATGGTAGGTATTATATGGTTTTGAAATGATTATCCGATATATTTAAGGTAAGTAAATGATGTGTTTTAATTGAGAATAGGAATATTTTTTATATCTAAAAGCACTGAATTGAAAATTTTCAGCCGGAATGTATTTAGTCCGAGAATGTAAGAATAACTCTTTCAAAATGATTTAATTTCTTGGAATAAATATTCAAATTCTCAAGTCAATTTAAATATACAGTTACACATATTAAATACATCTGTTTGAAATAAGCTGCTACATACTTGAAATCCAAGCAATTATACTTTTGAATTCAGATTTACGGGTAGGTATACCTGCTCTGAGAATAGATTATTTTGTGTGTCAACTACTAAGTTTGCAAAAGTACTGAGAAGTGAATTTAAGCCCCACTTTATGATATTTTATTCAGAAAAAGGTTTCTTCGGATATCTCAGAATTTATACATTTTACGAGGTAGGCGCCATAAATTCTCGGCCTGACAAGCTTATACAGGTTCAAACGTGTTCAAACTCCGTCATATCATGCATACACATACGCGAGGGGTACACTATAAATATGATTGTTCGAAACCTAGTAGTTTTTAGTAACCAGCCAACCAACGTGACTAGCGCACGAAAATGTCTGAAGTAACGAAAATTGAATACCCCAGTCATTAAATTTTTAACAAAAAAAGGGCATACAGGTTATCACATTAAACAACGTTTAGACGGCGTTTGCAGTGATTCAACTTCTTCGTATTCAACTGTAAAAAAGTGGGCAAAATTTTTCCGCTTGGGACAAGAATCCCTGGAAGATGCTGATCGGTCGGGTCGACCAGTTGAAGTGATAACGTTCAATTATTGAACATTTAGTGCTGCAAGATCGTCGTTTGACAGTGAAGGAGTAGTGATAACAAGCATCTCCGAAACAAGTGTTCGCCGAATTCTCCATGACCATTTGGGTATGAATAAAATTAATGCTAGATGGGTACCGCGACTTCTTTCTCCTCTCCAACGTGAACTTCGAGTCGAATGTGCGCAGTCGTTTTTAAACATGTGTGGAGATGACCCAAAACCGATTTTGGAGTCCATTATCACAGGGAATGAAACAATGGTTCTGTTTTACGATCCTCTATCAAAAAGGGAGTCCATGGAATGGGGGCGACCTGATGAACCTCGTTCCAGAAAGGCGAAACTCGTTCAATCAACGAAAAAGCTGATGGCCACAATATTCTGGGATTGTGAGGGCATTTTGCTTTATTGCATAAATTAAAGGACAGTATTCGTGCAAAACATCGTGGAAAATTGACAAAAGGTGTGCGATTATTGCACGACAATGCTCCCGTCCATACTGCCGCCATTTCAAAACCTGCCATCCGCGAATGCGGCTTTCAAGAATTGGAACATCCACCGTATAGTCCAGATATGGCTCCTTGTGATGTTTTTTGTTTTCTAATTTAAAAAAAGTCCTTAAGGAACGTAATTTTAAGAGCGACAGTGAGTTGCAAGCAGCGGTTATAGAAAATTTTGAAGGAAAAATTTCATATTATTTTTACAAGGGTATCGAATAATTAATTAATCGTTGTTATAAATATACAGAAGTTAGGGGAGATTACATTAAAAAATAAAAATTATTATATTGTTCCAAGTTTCTTTTTTGTATATCAGGCCGAGAATTTATGGCGCCTACCTCGTATTAAGAGCATAAAAATATCTAATTTTCTCTAAATTTACTAAGTATTTAGCTGTTCCTACTGGTATCGGATTATAAATGATATGAATTGGAAATGATAATTTAACAAAACGAATTTTCGAAACAATATTTGCCTTACCAATGCGTCGATATCTAATTCGTTAGCTACCCAATCTCTACCCTGTTTGAATTCTTCGGTCATTCCCATTATGTACAAGGTGTCTAAGCCGTCTATTATAGTAGCACCAAGTGGCATGTTGCCAAATATGCTGGCCTTATTAGCGGTTTTACTGAACGGTTTCAGTTCGTTTTTACCCCATGCGTATCGTACGTAATTATCCCATGCGTGTTTCATCATCTAATATAAAAGAAAGAAAAAAGATTAAGTAAATCAATAAAAAATGTAATTAATTCATAATTCTGAATAGGATGGGTCAAGAGCCCACACACACTCCATCATAATTTCTTCAATCATCACTGTCAATATCAACTTTCAATATTTTATTTTATAATAAACAGAGGGCAACATTTAAAAAAGTAATAGACAATTATTTTTACTGGTTCACACGTAGGCTACTTACTAGGGTATGTCGAAAATTTAAAATCTCGCAGTTGAACCACCGTAGTGCCTTTAGGTATTATTTCATGAAAAGAAAGAAACATGTTTTGTATTGAGAAAATATTATTAAATAAATTATTCTGGCAGTTTATTTTTTGAAATTTTTAAACTTTAAAACTCCTAACGATTTAGAGGAAGAATTTCCATTTATAGTGTATTTATTTCTTTTCCGAGGTACTACTTGAAATTAAAATTTTGTGCAATGCACTAATCTTAAGTAAATAATGTGAAAATTACGCAAACATGATATGTACACCTCTAAATATGTTTTGTTTACTTTCCTTTTACTTTATCAGAAATTATCGTTGTCACGGTTTCTGCACATCAAATCATGTGAACTTTAGGCCTCCCCAAGTTTAGTGTAAGAATACGACTCAGCTTACGCAATTGATAGGTAAAGTGACAAGAAGCATTTATTGTCATCATTCTAAGGAATTTGCCACAAGTATACAATTGATAAAACACAAGGGGCAAAAACCAAATCTTTTGTTGAAATCACTATAAATATACACTCACCGGCAAAATAATCGATCCACTCAAAAAATTGATGAAGTTTGTTCGTTAATAAGTTTGTTATTTTAAATTCGATTTGATTCATTTTTTTGCATATTGTAGGTAAATTTAAATGTAATCTATCACATCTTTGGAATTTTAAGAAAATTTGGCGTACATCATTTTATACAGGTGACACAAGGTCTGTTTTTTAAATCAACTTTAAAACCACATATGGATTGTAAAAGTTGCTCCACCTTGTATTTTATTATTTTGTTAACAAGACACGTCATTTCTTTACAATTTCTTTTTTTATTTATTACAATAGCTTAATTTTTGTAAAAGATACAAGGGTTTAAGAAAAGTCTTACATTTTTACATTTTTCCTATGGTACTAACAATAAGTTTACGAATTTATCGTTTTTGCATAGAGAGCTATTGAAATACTGTCAGTTGTGAAATCTAAAACTTGTCAATTACGTTTTTGAACGTGTTTCTTGTCGAATAGTAATTTAAAATATGGATCTCTCTGTAACCGACGCAGCGAGAGCTGTTGCTTTGATTCAGGATGGTAGGTCACAGTATTATGTGGCCAGAGTGTTGGGAGTTTCAAGATGTAAAGTTCAAAGAGCTGTTAAACGGTTTAATAAATTTGGTGTATACACAGGAAGAAATCATTGTGGTCGAAAGAAATCTACGAGTGAGCGAGATAATCGCTTTATAACGTTAAATGTTTTGAGGGACAGAAAAGTTACTTCTGTGCAAATGAAAAACAGATTAGAGGAAGTAAGGCAAGTTCAAGTAAGTGATAGAACAATAAGAAGGCGGCTGTTTGATATTGGACTGCGTTCTAGGAGACCTGCAACAGGTCTAGAGTTATTGAGACACCATCGAGTTGAACACCTTAGATTTGCTAGGGAACATGTAAATTGGGGTAACGAAGAATGGAGCAACATCCTATTCACGGATGAGTCAAGATTTTGTCTTAGAACACCAGATGGACGTGAAAGAATTTATCGGAGAACTGGTAAACATTTCTTTCAAAACCATTTTTTTCCTAGAGTAAGTTATGGAGGCGGTTCGGTATTGGTGTGGGGTGGCATAAATTTTGAAGCTCGGACGGACTTGGTTATAATGAACGGGGGAACCATGACAGCCGATAGATACATACATAAGAGAAGTTTTAGAGCCACATATTGTTCCTTTTGCACCGTTCATCGGAGATGATTTCATGCTGATGCATGATAATGCCCGACCGCATGTTGCAGTAGTAAATTGGCCTGCTCTAAGCCTACACCTATACCAAATTGAGCATGTTTGGGATGCACTTGGGAGGAAAATACTATCTCGTGTACCAACGCCTGCAAATTTACACCAGCTTAGTGAAGTTCTAACTGAAGAATGGAATCAAATCAACCAGGCTTACATTCAAAACTTAATTGAGAGCATGCCAAGACGAATTGCAGCTGTTATCCATGCACGTGGAGGAAACACTTCGTATTAAGTCTTTTATGTTTTTCATTTTCTTTTCAGTTCCTTTTCATTATATTCGGTGTTAAGTTAAATTCGTAAACTTATTGTTAGTACCATAGAAAAAATGTAAAAATGTAAGATTTTTCTTAAACCCTTGTATCTTTTACAAAAATTAAGCTATTGTAATAAATAAAAAAAGAAATTGTAAAGAAATGATGTGTCTTGTTAACAAAATAAGAAAATACAAGGTGGAGCAACTTTGACAATCCATATGTGGTTTTAAACTTGATTTAAAAAAACAGACTTTGTGTCACCCTGTATAAAATGATGTACGCCAAATTTTCTTAAAATTCCAAAGATGTGATAGATTACATTTAAATTTACCTACAATATGCAAAAAGAATGAATCAAATCGAATTTAAAATAACAAACTTATTAACGAACAAACTTCATCAATTTTTTGAGTGGATCGATTATTTTGCCGGTGAGTGTAGTTTTAGCTTATATTTATCAAAAAATAACTGGCACTTATAATTTATTACTACAGAAAAATTTGTGCGCCAAAAATATATTTGCAAGATAATTCTACTATGAAACTGGGCCCAATAAATATTAAAACAGATCTGTATATAATAATAACTGTTTACACTTTTATCTTTATCGCATATCCCCTATCTAATTGATTTATATATGTGACGTAAACTTCATACGTCACTAAATAACTCATTCTACTGCCCCTTCCTTAAAGAGCAGATTTCGTGCCAGAATCTCCGCATGAAATGAACGACGTCAAAATATACGGGCTGTTCTTCTGTTTCCTAAAGGAAAGCTCTGTCTGGTACTACTGACTATAAACCCTTGCACTGCTTTTCTGGAACAGCAATTGTACCACAGTTCTGTAGGTTATACAGTCCAGGCAATCCCACCCATAACACAA
This sequence comes from Amphimallon solstitiale, assembly GCA_963170755.1. Lineage (NCBI taxonomy): Eukaryota > Metazoa > Arthropoda > Insecta > Coleoptera > Scarabaeidae > Amphimallon > Amphimallon solstitiale. The sequence goes on along the minus strand of OY720681.1, from coordinate 105,103,513 downwards.
CTTAGGCATTAATAATTTCGGTAAGTGTCGATGGAGTATGCATTCTTGTAAATTTTTCCAGATAAAAAGCAGATTGGCTTGTCAGGTTTTCCCAACTGTTCCTGTTGTAATACTTCTGCCACTTTAACTTAAACTCTTCGGCAATATCTGTAATCATCCGCAAGTGTCTCAGTATGGTCACTTAACGCTAATCAATCGTTCTATCACTGTCATCTTCGTGATATGAAGCCTTCTGTTTCACTTGTACTTTGGAAATGGCTACCTATATAGTTACCCATAATAGGTCATGCATTTCCAATTGGGTAACCGCCTAGGGAATTCCTATTGAGCTTTTTGTCATATTTTAACGCCGAAGCTTATGGCTAAATCAGAATGTATTTTTAATGCTTCGAAAATGCAATACTTACTTGTGGCAATATTCAGTGCATTATTCTGAATAGAGACTTTATTGGCGTCTTGTGTTTATCCGTCTTGCGAGATGTTTACGTGAAACAGGATAATATTCGCTCTATTCCTGCTCGATAAAGATTTCGTAGAAGCCGAAAAGAGTGTCGTCAATGTATTAGCTTATGCTAAAACCGCTCAGCGTTCAAGTATTAGAGAAATGTCAAGAGATATTGGTTTAACAAGATCGTTTGTCGTAATTATATTAATGAAACACGAGTTGCGTCCATATCATATGAAATTACATTAAATCGTATCATATCAAGATTACGACGTCATATTGAATTATTGTCATTGGTTAAGCAGATGAGGCAATAAAATAAGAACGCTTTTTCCGAAACCTCGTGGACTGATGAAGCAACCTTCACAAATACCGGGAAATTAAATTTACATAATTTGCATATTTGGCAAGAGACAATCCTAATTGGATGATGGCGGTGACAATTAACAACAATGGAGAGTAACCGTATGGTGTGTTATCATGAAAACCAATGTCGTTGGTCCTTTTGTATGTAATGAATACCTAAATGACAAATATTACTTACATTTCCTCGAAAAGAATTTTGCTCCACTATTAGAAAATGTGTAATTGGAATAAAGAGCAAATATCGCAAAATTTACAAGCTCATTTCCGCAACAGTTGTCCAATTGATGGATAGGAATAGGAAGCTAATTCCCATGGCCTTCTAGATTTCCGACTCTTACAATTCATGACTTTTTATTTATGGGACTAAATAAAAGACATAGCTTAATAGATATCAATATTTCTAGGCATAATTATATATCAATATTTCTAGGCTTTCTTTATTAATGAGCAAATATTTGGTTTATAGCTGATGTATAATAGTTTATTTTGCTTTATTGTCTTTTTTCTCTCGTTACCCCTATACTTCGTTGTTGACTTATCCAGGTATTTTTTGTTGTCCTATAATTAGATGTATATCTTTTGGACAATAATGCTATTATTATTATTATTATTATTTTGATTCAATGTGTTACCATCCTCTTGCTATATATTTGACCTGGCAGAAGGTGGCACAATTGGCGCTGACGGTAACTAAAATATATTCATCCAGTCGGCAATTAAGAATGAGCCCGTTTGTCTGAGTTAAAATCTGTAACTTCGCACAATTAAAACTTATGAAAGTTTCGTTCAGAATACTGAAGATGGATGAAACATAGACGCCAGCTTTCTTAGAAATAAACCCCACCCAAAATGTCACTTGTTCCGAAAGCAAAAACAATCTAAATACATGAGAATGATTTGGTAAAAGTCCCTGGATAAGAAAGTCTGGACAGAAGAGGTCGTTAGTGCTATTGCAGGATAGGAATTATTTCTGTTTATAAATATAATTTATTAATAACTCGACCACAGCGCCACCTATCGTGTAACGATTTTGTAATTTTCTTTTTGTCACTAAACCAACATAATTGTGAGTATGGGCCATGTTGGTCCATAAATATCGACGGCGTCATGACAAAAAGGCCTAAGCGCCAAATATACAAAATAAAAATTCTTGTACCGTTGCATAAAAAAAATTAAGCGCCTATTACTAGGTATAGTAACTTAAACGACAAAAATTCACAGCGAGAATAAAATGACTCTTCCTTTTTGTGACCACCAATATAGGTTATGCCGGAACTCGACACCAGAGTCAGTAAACACCATTCTTTCATAGTGGTACATTGCGTTACGCCCGTGTCTTAAAAGTCCATTTTTCTGATGAAAGGTAAGTAAATAATATATACATGTAACAGTATTTGTTGTTTTTTGGCCAACTAGATAACCTTTACGTTTTAAAAAGTCGTTTTACACTGTATAAACGTGTTGTAATTGTTATTGTCGGTTACGCTTTTTTAGTGCATCTTAACTGGGTGGCGTAAGCTCCACTTTACCATGTTGGATACATTGAAATTTGAGTGCAATTTATGATCATTGAAATTACACTTACTCGAAAAAAGCAGAAACTAAAACAATTATGATTGCTTATATTTTCATAAAATTGTTTTGGTTTGAATAAAAGTATATTTCATTAGTTGCAATAATTATTTAAAAATTCGTTTTTATTACGTCGTTTACCACCTTTTTTTAATTCATTTTAGATGATGTCCCGTGGGCAAAGAATAAGGGATTTAGCCTTACAAAATCTATCTCAAGAACTGACTCAAGAGAACAAGAATAGTAATGGAAATGACATTCTCACGGAAGCATTAAACAATGACCTACTGGTAGAGGCTGAATTTGCCGAAGCTATACAAGAACTGACAGATTGTCACAATTCTGAGGACTGCAGCAATGTTGTAATATTTGAAGACAATTATCAACAAACACCAATTGATGGTTGTGACAGTAATATTATTATCTCAATCACCAATGTAAATAATAATTCCGATTTATTATCTCCTGTTTTTCAAGAGACTGAAAACACCAAAAAGACTGATTTACCCCTAGCGTGTGATAAAAAGCTTGTAGATTACTCAGACAGTGAGGATAGTTACACCGGTGAATCACACCAGAACAATTCGCAACAATTCTGTAGTGAAAATACTTTTCTTATGAATTCTAAATCTGAATCAGTTGATATCCATTCCCAAGCAAGTAATATTGAAGACAATAATAATTCAAGTTCGACCTATAGTCCGAGTTCTAGTGAAAGTTCTAGCGGAAGTTTATCTTCTAACCTAGAAATAGGACAGAAACGGAAAAGAAAGGAGACCACATTGGAGCGTCAGAGGAAACGAAGAAATGCAGGAAAAAGTTACTTGAATTATAAAAGTAAGCACATTGACAGAAAAACAGTTCTTCCCAATCCGTGTTTAAATAACAAATGTGTAAATCAATGCAATAGCTTTACCGAACAGGAAAGAAAAGCAATTTTTAGTAATTTTTGGAAACTAGGAGATAACCTAGCAAAAAAAAACTTTATCAATGGCTGCATTAACGTAATTCCTGTAAAAAGGAAAAGAACTTTTGGTGATTCACGTCGAAGTTTAACATATCAATATTTCTTAATGAAAGATGGAGTACAAAAGCGTGTCTGTTTGCAGTTCTTTAAGAGCACTTTAAACGTTACGCAAAAATTAATAAGAAATGCCTTAAAAGGAAAAATTGAAGTAAATCGAGAAAATAGAGGAAAGCATGAGCCAAAACATAAAATAAGCACAGAACAAATGACAGCATTTAAAGATTTTATTCGCAGTCTTCCTTCTGTTCCTTCACATTACGCTCGAGGATCCAGTACCAAATTGTATTTGCCATCAGAAATTAAAAGCATCGCAAACCTTTACAGAATGTATAACTTGAAAATGCAAGAAAACAATAAGGTGCCTTTAAAAATGTCGAGCTTTAAAAAGATTTTCAAGAGGGATTACAATATTGGAATACACATACCAAGAAAAGATAAATGTCCCGTGTGTGTTAAATTTGAAAATATCCCAGAAACAGAAAGAACAGACGCCGATAAAAATCAATTTCTCAAACATCAAAAGGACAAAGATAGTGCTAAGCAGCTGTTCTTATCTGAACAGACAATATCTGCAAACGATGGTTTTATTGTAATTTCTTTTGATTTGCAAAAGGTTCTGGCGACACCACATGGACCGAGCATGATGTTTGGATTTAGCAGAAAATACGCAGTATATAATTTTACTGTATATGAAAGCAAATCCAAAAATACATTCTGCTATATCTGGGGAGAGAAAGACGGCAAAAGAGGTGTCAACGAAATATGCAGTAATTTATATTCGTATCTCAGTAAGCTTGATAATGAAGGAATATATAAATCAATATCTCTATACTGTGACAATTGTCCTGGACAAAACAAAAATAAATATGTCTTGTCAATGTTGCACTATTTTTTGAAAAAATCACAGTCAGTAGAAAACCTAACACTAACATATTTGGTTGCGGGTCATACGTACATGCCAGTGGACAGCGTACATGCAGTAATAGAAAAATATATATCGAATATGAATATTCAAGCCCCATCGGAGTGGACAACTATAATCAGAAATGCAAGACGCCGCCCAAAGCCATATGAAGTAATTCCAGTATATTACGGAGATGTTTTAGACTGGAAGTCCTTTGCGGTTCCTAAAAAACTAAAGACAGTTCACGGAATAGAAATTAAAATAACTGACATTACGAGAGCAAAGTTTTCAAAAAATAATACAAACAACATCATCGTCTTTACTGGATATGACATGGAAACAGCTCATGAGATCCAATGGATAGAAAGACGAAATGACCACGTTTCTCGAGCTTATAATTCTGAGCTACCTATTAATAAAGAAAAACTAAAAAACCTTTTACAACTATGTGAAAGCCTTAAAATAAAAAAGCAATATCACGCTGAGTATTTAGCTTTAAGTGCAAGCAATAGTGTACCTGACGTTTTACCTGAGACTGACATAGAAGATAATGTTTAAATACCAGTATTATTGTAAAGTTAGGATTAAATACATATATTTTTCTTTTTCTTCATTTTGTTACAAACAAATAAAATTATAATAACGTTACAATTTTTTAATTAAAAATATTGAAGGTCTTAACCACCGTCTCTCATTCCTTCTTGTAAAATACGAAGGCGTAAGAGACATTGTAAGCGACAAACTACGACAATAAGGACAGGCGTAAACACCACACAAAAGGACGTAAACGCTAAGCAAAATTACACAAAAGGCGTAACTGCCAAAATGGTGTGTCAAAATAATACTAATGACAATTGTCACTAAAAAATTATGAAAAAAAAGCATTAATTTTCAACAATGCAATAATGTGAAAAAAAAAACAAAAAATTAGGGATTACCGAGATTGCATGGTTTTTTGCATTCCCTGTAAAAAGTGGTGAAAGTCGCTTATGCCTTTTTATCGTGACGCCATCGATATAGAATTTGTTAATAGCTTCAGCGCCACCTATCAAATGTTTTGATAGCGTATATTACGAGCATTGACAATATAATAATGGTCTGAGAATATCAAGAAGATTGGATGAGCCATTAAAAAGTTGTTAAATAACGTACAAACGCATCAACGATTATAAATATATATAGCACCCCCTGTTTTTTTTTTTTTGGACAATCATACAATTTCCTATTACATACACTTCAATCCTCTCAAAAATTCTCTATTTAATGAGCCTAGAAACGCTCAAATTCGTTAAGGTGAACCGAAGTTATACCTAGTTTTGTACGCAGACATACCCCTCTTCACACAGTTTCACATGAAAATTGTATAAAAATGTCTGCAAGTATTGCCAGTAAGAATTTTAACTTATATTAAACTGAATTTAATGAAAAATATCGACATTCCAGTTCAACTTGATAATTGATCATTTTGGGAACTTAAAATATTTTTGATGAAATTCCCCTGGTCGGTTTTATTATCAAGATTTTTTCCGCCACGTTTTACGATAAACGGTAGCCGAGATATGGCCGGTGGACAAGCTTAAACGGACACCCGGTATACATATACTTAATATTATTTATAACACAACACATTTAGTTAAAACTAATACTAGTAGTAAAACATACATACAGCTGCAATAATATGATACAAGCAAGAAATGATATGAAATTATAGAAAGAGGCGTGCTGCAAGTGTATATGTGTGAAATACATACAAAAATGGATAAAATTAAGAAATGAAAACAGGTGATTTAGGAGTGTATTTCAAATATAAAGTCGTGATTCGGTCTATACAGCATTAACATAAGCAATATATTTCAATTCAGTACCTCCTTAATATTTTCCCTATATTCCTTGTTTATATCATTTGGAATTTCACTTTTGATATCAAACACTAGATTGTCCTTCGAAATTGTCTCATCTCGTGTAGCAGGTTGAACGGGCTTAATAATAGAAGATAACATAGGTTTATTTTCTTCCTCTACCTCTGATCCAATATCGTTTTTCGATGTAGTTTCAGCATTGTTTGTAAAGGTTGCTTCGGTAACATGAGTTGACGTTGCAGACGATTCAAGTTTTTTGATATTGTCATACTGAATAGATAGGACTATCGTATTACGTACTACTGATTCGTCAAGAGGTGAAGCATCCAGGTTTATAATTATTGGCTCATCAGAGGGTATTTCGTTGTAAAACATTGTTTTTTCTTTCGGTTGAGCATGTTGTTCCAACAAATAAACACCGGTAAATGCCATAAACATTACGATAGAACCTAGACCGGTAGTTGCAGTTTTCGACATTTTACTACAATATCAATTTGGAAAACTTATTATTTCAATCGTGCGATGTATGGACCACAAATGTTCACACTTTTATCTGTAGTTGTAGCCGGCGAACTGGCCAGATTCCCGTACGAGCGCGGTGTAATTATGTTTCGCGGCGCCGTGGAATTATATGACCCCCCTTACTCGGTGTACACTCATACAGGATGTAAATATTATGATATTACATCACAATGCGCAAAGATGTGAAATTGTTCGGCGAGTAGAGCAAACAAGCAGTGATATTATATGTGGAGCGATCAGGCAAACACTTTTGAGATATTCGGCAAAAACCTATATCTATAATTCCATGACATTTAAACGGGAAATAACTTCATTCAATGAAGCTGAGCTAATTATCATCAAAATTTAAATTTCACGGTTTTTTACTGTTTATGACAAAAATAAAATAGGTTTATTTTGTTTTGTTAGATTAAAATAGAAATATCTGGTTATGCTTGGCCTGAAAAAGAGAGTTTAAAGTTAACACGTCATCATTTGAAAATAGATTGTTAAAGAAAATTGATTGGTAGCTTTATTAATACTTACATAATACAACAGAAAATTGTTCCCAAACTTTAATGTATTATCCATCGCTTGTTAGGTTTTGCGCTTACAAAAATAACATATGAAAAAGAACTCATAGTTTAAATAAAAAGATCACGAAGTACAATGGTTTTGATTCAGAAACTGTAACTCAGCTTATTAGGAGACATAAACTCCGGGCTACCCAAATTATACGTATATGTTATTACATGTAAGCGTTTTTTTCTTTTTACTTGCTTATTTGGTAACATGAAGCTATGCACTATTTTTTTATATACGTATGGATGAATGCAAGCTATCTATGACGCCCTTTTTTCAAAAAAGACTTAAAATGTGTTTTAAAAAAAAATAAAATGTCGAAACATTTTTTCCTTTTTTTGGCTCTATTTCTTAACATAGAATAATAATTTTTTTTTTGTTTAATAGAGTGTTTGAAACTCTTGCTAGCTATGGAGCCCCTTTTTTTCCAAAATTGATATTTTCTTAGATATGTGATAAAAGAAATTAAAATTTGGCAGCCCACATTACATTCGAAGAAACAGTTTGAAGGGATGGATAGATCTCTGAACAACAACAGTTTGTCTAGAGGGCGGGTACAAATGTGTAAATATTCTCAGATAAATGAATTTTTATTCTTTTAGATATTGTAGTGATATATAATCCGTGCGCTTTTATGAAAAGCGTTCACGTGTCTCCAAAAAAAAATTAGTTATAATTTGCAATATATTTACGCTATGGCTAGAGGCACGCGAGCGTGCCGCTTAGTTTGGAATTATAGGCACGTAGCTGACGTCACTGCTGTTATGACGATATCATTTAACATGCCCTGAAATCTGAAATTAAAAGCACGTGGATAAAAAACGGGGAAAATATGCATTTTCTAGTTTGTGGTGCGGATTTCTGTTAGTTTTAGTGGATTACTGCAGTTGATAACGACATAAACTATTAAATATGGACGGTCTAACAGGTAAACGCTGTATTTAATAATTTCTATTTAATAATAGTTAAATCACTAAACAGAGCGTACTCTGATTTTGTATTATGCACACATAATGCTAATACAAAATTAATGATTGAGGAATTGGGGTTAGGAAATAATTTATCCTGACTAGATTTACGTCATAAACAATACTTCATAAGGTATCTTATTATACATGGGTGAGATAGGGAAATACTACGGTTCAGTTTCACTCAGACTAGACCGACTCGTGTTTTGTCAGCTCTCGGGGAAACCTAACTAAAGAAATATTTAGAAATCTATGAACAAGACAAAACCAAAAAATTTATAAAAAAAAAGTCTCTCTCTTAAATACATACAAAGACCGTTGAAGTCCTCTCTTGAATTTTATAAACTTGAATATGCATGTATCCATGGTAAAGAACGTCCTAAAAGAGGAAATGGGTTACGACAGACCAGGTTACAATAGCTTTTAAATAACCTATAAAATTGTTTTGACTTCTGTAATAATTTTCAGCACGCTACGCTTAGGATGTATTGCGAATTTCAAACTACGTATTTGTCCAGCAGGCCAATATTTAAAAGTATATAGTTGTAATAGAACATACAAAACATGAACTTTCGATTGTAAGCAAATGGTTTTATTTTCTAGAAAGTTTTTGATCATTTCCCTCAAAATCGTATATTAAATGAAACAGACCCTAATAGGCTGCGAGAAGTTGAATATTTCTAAAGAGGATCGAGATTTATCTTTAGAATACCTTCAAAAATTAGTCTTTTGTAAGAATGAGGCTGAATATGATATCATATATACTCAATTTAAGGAATGCGTTCCTCAAAGCGTATGTGATTATTTTGATAAAAATTGGCATACCTACTATTCGGAATGAATGGCTTGTATGTAACATAACAAAAGGCAATTTAAATAATACAACAAATAACCGTATGGACTCAATTAACCATAAAATCAAACAAGTAGTACCTAACAATTCAACTTTATCCGACTTTGTTAAATATTTTTTCATTGTTTTAGATAGCCATAATCAATCGATAATCGACAATCAAGCAGCTAAACACATTTTGAAGCGACCACTGCACCGATTTCAAAACCATGAAAAAGATTTATTGCAGTATGTGAATATTTTAACAGGTTACAATTTCAAGTACATATATCCAGAAACGGATAGATTTAATCACTAAAGTAAAAATATTAAAGGAATATAATGACGGTATGTTTCAAACTACTTGTGTCACATACGATGGACAAAAAATTATTATTTATCAAAACATAGAATTGCAACAACCAAGTCAGATATTGTGGCAAAAGCAAAACATGTAGTAAGCGAAAAGCCTAACGTGATGACGTTAACCGAAAAACGAAAATCAGCCACTTTAATTACGAATTCTTTAATCAACTTAATTAGCATTTCCAGCAATAGTGAATTCAACTATAGATTAGATTTATTGAAGAAAATGGAACACTACTGGAGAACTAGAAACGAAGTGGCAATTATTAAGTGGGAATTATATTACAACAGGTGAGGCAAATTGTGATCTGATCGATACAAAAACAAGTACTGAGGCATACGATAATAATTAAGAAACGATCTCACAACAAAATAGTGTTAGAATAGTATTGTCTAATGGAAATATTAGTGAATTGACAGATAATACAAGTAATTTAGCAAACATGCCACACATTACATTTGTTGATGAACCCTTCGGTGATAATGAAGATAACAATAATAACAATAATAATAATGAAAATATTGAAACTGATTTATTAAAATCATTAGTGTTGCCCTCAAAAATTAAGAATAGGGGCGACCCGAGGGACATGATTCTACGACAGTAATAAATCTTAATAAAGGCAATAAAAATAGTAAAAGCAAGACATTCTCACATTTATTTTAAATAATCAACTAGACACTATAAGCAAAGCATCCTTTGATACAGAATGTTCTACTAAAACTTTCCAATAATATTTTACTTATCCTTTGTAAGAGTTTTGTTAATTTGATGTTTTGAATTTTGTAATAAAAAGACTTATTTTGACTCTAATTGTTATTTATTCCTTAAAAAAATTGATAATGAAAACTATTATTAATTATTCTCATAACGTATAGATTGGCGCAGAATAAACTAATGATTTGACGTACCTCTAATTTCAAATTTAGGTGCACGTTAAATGATAATGTCATAACAGCAGTGACGTCAGCCACGTGCCTATAATTCCAAATTAATCGGCACGCTCGCGTGCCCCTAGCCACAGCGATATATTTATGGTATTTGAAAGATATACCTCCACTTTCTTTGACGCTGGAAATATTTTTTTTTGTAAATAGAACAGGCAGGTTATTTTTGATTCGTAAGATGAGAATTTAATTCTTTTGCCGAGTATATCCTTCTACCTACCGCTAACGATTTTTATATTAATACTACAAATCTTCTACTAAATGTGTTTTTTTTGTTCAACTCCTAATTACACAAACTATATGTGTAGTATGCACATTATTTTTCTTAGATTAGTTAAAACTGTAAATAATTTTAGAGAATAAGACAGTTCCGAAAGTATTTATATACATAGAAAATAATGTAAATAGATGTAAGCTAATGAATTCTGACAATGGACCAATTACCACAGTCCAGTTTGTACGAATTATTGTAAGTTTAGGTGGTTTGTTTGTCACGCTAACCGGTTCCGTTATTGTCCCCCTAGATTTAGGTATTATATAAAGTGATGTTGTTTGTTAAGAAATCAGTGTTTCCCACTGGTGAAGAGCATACACAAGATGTTTATATACCAATCTGTTTTCATCTTCCTCCCATTTAGAACCAAATTGTTGTTCCATCAGATGACGAATAGTTCTTTTCTTTTTGTCTGGAAGAGTGCGACCTAATTCAATCTCTTTCAATTCTTTTAGATACGCTCTCATGAGAAAATTCCGTAGCGTCTCAGTCATTCTAAGAAATCTAAAGTTCTGGTAGCATTGTACCTTTATAGTATTCATTTCTCTATATATTACTCTTTTCGTTTTGTATGAATATTCGCTTGTAGTTAGACATACCATCAATCTTTTCAGGTTATCTTGTAAGCTCGTACACCTTCAAACCAACACCAAGTTATTTTACATCTCCAAATTCAGATTATATTTTTTATAAGAGTCGTATTTTGGCGTAAAGACTTTTCTATTGGCAAAAAACCCTATCGGTGGGTAAAAGACTATCCTGAAATCCAGGAAGAGACTTTCGTTTGAGCTAATAACTGAGAGCTTGAATAACATGGAATTCTTATTTTGCCCTCCGCGCAAACATCGCACAATAATTTCATCACTCTTATCTCATCATCATATTCTAAAGAATCCAGATAACTTAAGAGTGCATAACTGATTTCAACTGAGCGTCTTGCGGCTAGATCTTCTGATTAGTTCTGATCATGTATAAAAGATTGGTGACCGGCTTCATTTCAACGCAGAAAAAACGTAGGAACTTACATGAGTAAAAGGCGTCGGAAATGGGGATACGTGGTAGAGTTTGTACCTTTTGCATGTCAAAACAAAACGTAATTTAATTTGGAGTATTTAGTGATGTAGATTTTGCCGTCTTGATGTTATGCTTGAGACGAGGATACAAAGAAAAAATGCTGCTGCAGGTGGCCTGAATTCTCTTATATATATTCTATACTTTTACAGTTTCTTGATACTTAGAATTATAAATTTTATATAGTTTTGCATTGCTTAAATTAGCAGGCATATCTCTTTGAGATCGTAATCGGTTGTAATAGCTCTCTATTTCTCTTAGTTCTCCCATAAATTTCCTGATATAGTGCTGTTTATGTTTTGGGTTTTTAAATATTTTATCGCTACCACAATTGTCTTTAAGTGATTTTCCTTCATGAATGCTATAAATGAATTTCCTAATGTTGTGCTGTTTATATTCTGATTTTTTAAATATTTTATCGCTACCACAATTGTCTTTAAGTGCTTTTCCTTCATGAATGCTTTTTGCGACAAAACCATAGTAAAAAACTTTTGGCAGACTTTAGTCAACTTGTTTCCTTTAGTTTTTAGAGAATAGTCATATGAATAGAACAAGTTTTGAGTTCGTTTCCGACAGAGCGATTTCTTATTACTGAACAAACCCCCATCATATTATGACAAAGTTTCACATTCTGTGTGGCTTTATCAGCAATATAATAAAATTTCTCCCGAATAAGTCTAAGGTCGCCCAAATGAATTTCATTACCGTTATAACGTTTGCCCTCATGATCACAACGTCTTTTAAAGTCTTTCAACCAGTGATAATGCAGACCACGCTAAAGATATCTATGAAAATTATCAGACTGGGCTGAACTTCCTCTTTAGGCCTGTTGATACGTCCCAAATATACAGCATTATATCATCAATAAGATACACATCATATGGGGCTAATGGCATCAATATAACAATGCTGAAAGTATGTTGTCCTTATATATTGCCTTTTATCACGCAAATAATTAATTCATGCATAGTTGACTTCTTTGGAAGAGAGAACATTTTGCCCTCTACTCAGTCAGGATTCAGACCAGGATATAGCGGTGAAATATCTTTGCTATCGATAACTGATGATCTGATTACGGCTTATGATCAAAACTTTGTATCCTGCCTGGTCTTAATTGATTATAGCAAGGCATTCGATACAATTAATCATGGGACTCTTCTTTGTCTTTCGAAATCCACTGGCTTTAATAGTAGTGCTCTCACTTTAATAACAAATTATCTAAATGGTCGTATTCAAGTGGTAAGAATAAATGGCAATTGCTCTGCTCCTCTTGCCTTAGTGCAAGGTGTACCTCAGGGTTCAGTTCTTGGGCCAATTCTATTCACTACTAGAGTGAAGAGCCTTATAGTCTTTACACTGACTACTCATTCAGATACATGGATCAGATATCCGAATATATTACCACTGCTTACATTAATTTGAAGAAACTGTACCCTTACAGGTGTACTCTTAATGAATCGGTCATGAAAATGTTGTGTGAGGCTTTTGATTTGTCGTATTTTTCTTGTATTTTTCTTACTGTTAAACACTGTATTTCTTTACCAGCTCCAGAATTCAGAGAATACAAAATGCTTGTTTACGATACATTTACAATACCGATAGGTCCAGCCCGCGACGGGCCATACATAGGCAACAATATACGTATGGAACGAGCTATGTGGCAACGTGTGTACGATACCACTCCGCGTGCTCCTATTTTGAGTGACTTTCTTAAAATTTGAATTTATTTTGTAGAATTATTGATTTTTTTACTTTTATCTTTTAGAAAACGTTATTGTTTTTTTATTACTTAAAATTACTTTTCCGTAGCAGCTAAGAATACAATAATAATAATAAATTGGACCTTATTATGTCTGAAACAAATGGGCAAATTACGTATACAGAACGAATATGCAAACGACTATATCCTTACGTGGTTTAAGTCTTCCTAAATTCTTAACTGCAATGTGCTGCTGCTGCGGGTAAAGGGGTTTCGGTGGGGGTTTCGGTGTTGCCACTCATTGCTGAGTATGGCCCGTTCCGAGCTGGACCTATCGGTATACGCAAATTTGCTCACATCTCTCACAAGTTGGGTGATGTGGGCTGGTGATTAGATTTAGATCAGATGTACACAATGTGAACACCAGATTTCGTGGATTGATCTCCCCCACGCCCCGTAAGACTTCGCTATATGAACAATCTCTTACATATCAGGTATAGTGTAATTATAATCCCCTACCATCAGAGTTTAAGTTTCTCACCGTATGCACTTTTTATTTATTGCAGTAATGGGTTGGCACATGCTGCTTGTTGGTTATGGTTATAGGTGTTCACTTGCAAGTGATGTTCAGTTCATGGTTCCCATTGTCGAATTTAGGCTAAGTTAGCTTTTAAGCAGTATTTTTGGTTGTATAATATTACTTATCTATTATCAAGGTCAAGTAAACAGTTTTCTGAGGTTCGCCTTGCGATTACGTTTCTACATGTTATTGTATTTTTGTTATTTGTACTTTGTACTTAATTTTTCTTTGTACGGAATAAAGACGTTTATTATTATATTTATCAACATACTTACTTCTTTTCCTCTAGATATGTTCGCTTAAAAGGCATTTGTGGAATTTTAAACCGACTTCCTCAACTGCCTGTTGAAGAAAGCGGTTTGGTATGTAGATAGACTTTATAAAATAAATATCATTATTACCTTCTTGCACAGAAATCTCTCTTCCTATAGAATCTTCCATTCTTTGATTAAATACTGGAGTCATTGAGATCAGATCCAAGGATTCAACGGGAACACAGTCGCTAAAGAAAATCTCACAACTTTGCAGCTCAAACTGCGTCTCTGCTGCTAACCATTAACGCAGTCAGCGCAATCAACTCATGTACAATTCTACATCGAATTTAAGTGGATTTTTCTTGCTTTCATTGAAATCTAAAATTAAAGTATATTTCAACGGATTAATCTTTATTTGCTTAATTGCCTACTTTTTAAATCTGCTTTCCAATAGGGTACAACCTATTTAGCTTGACTCTAAGGCCAAGGGATTTATCTTACCCCATTACCGATGAGTCATATTTACCTCATTTTTAATGAAAAGTGTATTTATTACATCTGGCTGATTGCGCAACATGTATTGTCGATATTTATATTTGTTTAACTTCATTAGCGTCAAAGGCAAAAACAGGCAAGTAATAAATAATATTTCGTTTATATTTGTGCATTCGTCCTTATTTCTTGTTCAATGATATTGTTATTGGGGGGGGGGGAACTAACTTTTTTTCTAACTATCTACGACAAGATATTTTGTTATAAACATATAGTTTTGATATTTTATTTACGTCCCTAAATATGTATTCAATATTTCTACCTACTTACCACGCTTTTATCTTATTGGTCAAGACGTTAACCTCTACTCTCTTATCCCTAGTTTATACAAAGAGAGATCCGAATGATTGTAGCAATTACATGCCTATCACTATTCTGCCTCCAATTTCCAAAATTTTCTCATTATTTCAAAAGTGCTGAAAAAATTGCGGTGCCTGACATAAATACAAAATGACATCACACACAGTTTTAGTAGTGTTTTAATTTGAATTATCTGGACATCCATATTTCCATTAATAATATGAATGAAAAATTTAATAACATAGATGTGTGATTAGATAAACGTATATTTTCATTATTAAGTGTACAATCGGGGTTCTAACTATTAAAAACGTTGTTAACAAAATATAACAATACATTTCATATTCTTATCAATTTATTTAACATTATCAACCAGGTACAAACACAATCCTATGCATCTGATATAAATTTACAGATACATCTCACTACAAATAAATGGAATAATTTTGAGCAAATTACGCAAAATACAAACAAACAGACAAAATTAAATAAGAAATAGTAATTTAAACGTTTCTTCTTTTAGTACTATTCTATTTACATACATTAAATGAAAACAGGTCTATTATTCTTAATTACATATACATCTTCATTATATAAAAACAAAATTTCCTTATTTATAAACAAAATCGGTACTATGTATTTTATTTAAATTACTGTACGGGAAGTTTATCATCTTAATTTACGATTCAGTTACCTACAATGAAGGTAACTGATTTTTTTATTTCTGCGGTTACATATTAAATGAATTAAGGGATGTTAACATTATATACAAAATTGTGATTGCTTTAAGTCGTTTGTATTTATAATCATATACCCTTTAACCATAATAATCGACATCACTTATGGGCACTATTCGAAACAGTGTTTTTCTTATTTCGTATTAAACTTATTTGAAATATGTACAAGTTCCTAAATAGTTAAAGTACAGGTTTGTTGCTGCCTAATTTGGAAAGCTCCATAGATATATCAATACGTACAATACAATACAAGAATATTTTAAATATACTAAAAATGATGATTGAAAAATAGACATTGTTAATGAGTTTATGAATGTATAGAGAAGACGCGTTATATTCAATTGTACTTTATTGAGGACATGTTGCCATCATTGTATTAGAGAAACGAAAAAAGTTACTTTGTTAAATTATATCTGAGAGCTTTCATTTCATTAGTTTAAATAGAACATGTATAAATTACGCATTCATAAACACATAATTTCCGTTTCAATATTAAATTTCTCTCTTACATATTTTTAATAGACTAATAGTTCAATTCGGTGTTGGCAGATAAATCATATCTGTCAAAAAGGCGTGTGTTGTGTATATTTTTCCTGTTAAATTTTCGTGTTGGTTTTGCTTTGATTGTGTCATGACAGACGGAAGTTGAGCAAAACTGAAGTCGTAGAGCATTTCAAGTACTAAATATATTAAGTTGTAGTTACTGTATTTTGAATAATTTTTTTTTTTGTTATATCAAATGTCACTGACTGAAATAAAAATAGATCAGGCAACATAAACAGGACGTCATGAATCTAATATGACGTACAATTGAATGTAACCTTTCCTCTATGAATATTTATTTGTAAGCCCGTTAGAAAATAGCTTTTATAGGTTATATTATTTGACAAGTAATTTTGCAACGTCTCAAATTTATCCCCATTTTTATTCTGCTTTATGAATATTTAACGATACCATTTTTTTTATAAGTGTTTAAAGTTTATTCATATTTTACTATTAACATTCAATATTATTTTGATACCAACTGAAACTGTCAATTAGTAAAACCACACGAACTGAATCATCCCTATAATGGCTATCTGTAATTAACATAGATACGCATTGCTATTTAGAAATGCTCATGTTATTAAATAGGCAACTTGGTAGTTAGTTAGGGACGATGATTTACAAAATAAACATCATTTTATAAACATATAATCATACTTACGTGCGAATATGATGAAATAGCATTAAGAACCTGTCATTTCCTATTCATATTATGTTAAAGATTATTTATTATTTCATATTGATAATTTTCAAAATCCTCTTTAAACTGTGCTTATGGAACTCCAATGTCAAATTTTATAATTAATTTGAATTCAAGCAGGGGTGGAAATTGTAAAACGTAAAAATCGCTAAAATGCAATGTATTATATGTTAACACAGCATTAATTATTTATTATTAATTAAGACATATTTTGTTAAGTTGAGTAGTTTATTCCGGAATTTTCAAAATAACTACTAAACAACCTTTAACTTCGCTTATGGAATTCTAATGTCAAACATAACAATTAATTTAAACTCACGCAGGGCTGGAAATTGTAAAACATCAAAATTGCTAAAATACAAATGGCGTCGGCGTATATCAATTACAGGCACTTTATAATTGCGGGCCTCTTCTTATGGAGTCAGATTTTCAGTTGTCATGGTTTGAGATCTAAACATAATTAGCCATATTATATTAAAAGTCGCTCTCCAGCAAATACAGATAAAATTACCATTTAATTTCGATGTACTCCTCCACAGCGAAACCTTTTCAGATACGCCCAAATTATAGTTTACATCTGCTTATGGCAACCACTTTACAATGCAAGAAACACATCATGCCATATCACTTTGATAGAGCTATGAAACTTTGGTGGTGCTATAAATCAATATGTGATGTATCTCTTACTGTTCAAAACAAAGTTATATTATCCGATATGATTAAATCAAATACGATCAAATTGAACCCGAAAAGAAGACATCCAAATGTTTTTAAGAACAAAAAATTTAGAAGTGATTTTTCCCGGTGTTTTTGCCGATAATATTGCCCTTTATTCTCGTTCAATGAAATCAGTAAATAAATGAAGTAGGTATAGGTAATGCATCAAGATTATCAGCTGTTTCGGTTCAACAATTTTCTTAGTATCTATATTCACAATGGATTGATTTCCCTTGTGAAATTGTTGCATTGATATTTAGGTTCAGATGAAGTCATCTTTCATCTTACGGGATATTTGAACAAACAAAATATGACCATTTGATCTTCAGATAATCATCGTCAATTTGTGGAGAATCCATTAAGTACATATCCAAAAATTGTGTTAGACTAGCAGTAGTACCTAATCGGAATGAGTTATAATAACCCCTTCTTCATAACTAGATTATGAACTTGTACAAGGATTTATTGCATCAAAGGAATTGTTCTGTAGGTACCTATGACTCAACAAATAGCCAAAACAATTTTTCGATATTAACTTCTGAATATCAAGGTTTCCAAATTATAGTCGCGCACACTATGTTGTAGTCATTTTCCTAAGAAATACTTGTAAATGAAACGAAATAACTGAAAAGATGTTTATTTACGATATGCAAGTATACTAAAATCAATTGAATTAATATTGGCATTATTTTAGAATAGAAACATTAGTTAAAAGTGAATGAATAAGTAGGTATATTGCATATAGGAACTTTTATATTTAGCATAACTACAAACGGTTATATTGATTTCAATTTGACAGCTTATAATTTGTAAAATTAAGTATAAAATAATTACTATTTAACCTAAAAAGTTTTCTGTGTGAGGGGATTTTATTAGGAATGTTCATTGATTTAGAGAATTTTTGGATTTCCATTGAGGGAGAGTAACTATCAGTGGTGTAGTGTTATATGCATACGTGCCATTTGCGGACAAATGAGTTTTAGTGCCATATGCGTACAAGGGGATGACCCGACCCTGGACCAGGAGTCGGGGTAATTAGTGGAAATGCTATTTGCGTACAAATATCTAATATACAATTTTTATATGTTCAATGTTAATGTGTCTACGAATTTAATAAAGATACTCGCCGAAATGTATGTATATAGCATTGACTAATAAATTTAATTCTCAGAACAAAAATAAACACCACTCTGGCTATTAAAGAAAGGAACAGTCTCCTTCTGATGCAGTATGAATCATCTTTTCTTCTTGCTGACTACGGTAATAAAGACCAACTAATATGTTTTGCAACAACAACAGGATAGGAGATTTTTTCAAATACAAATTCGTTTTTTATGGATGGCACATTTAAATGTTGTAGTGAGCCCAACGAGAAAATAGGACGACAAATGTGTGCTGCGTTGGCTTATCTTCCGACTGAAGATATAGACGAAAGTTGACTGTATATACAAGAAGATTCACCGAGAAATGTCAAGCTGCAGCAGTTTTATGACTACTCTGTAGACCAGTGACTGGAAAATCGTAGGTATTATTACTACTAAAATATGGAATTGTAACAACAGATTACATTGTACAAATAACGCAGTCGAAGGATGAAACTACCGTTTGAATCTTGCTGTCCATAGATTTCATCCGCGAATATTTGATTACTAAATTGGTTAAAAACAGAAGCTCAACAAAGTGACTTTTTATACAAACGGGATGAGTTAAACTTAGAAGGAAAAAGGAGGAAATTGACTTAGGTACATCAAGATGGATAATAGATTTCAAACATAGTTCAATCGAATTTTGAAACGAAAGACATTAAAAAATATTTAAAATCCGTAGGTAGCTTACGTGGCAAAACTAGACTAGTCACTAAGAATATGTACATATTGTATATTAAAATGACGCAGATATTATAAATGATTGCTGTCAGTAATAAGACTGATTCTTTTTTCTTAAAGCGCAGAGTAAATTTGTTTGAAATTCAAAGGGCAAATTTAATAAAAATAGAAACCCATCTACAAGATAACAAATAATATTAATACAACTAGTACCTTATAATATTGTTTTGTAGAATAGACAAAAAATTAAATACACATTTAAAATCTTGTAATTGTACACAAATAGCACTGCCAGTCATTACTCCGGCTACCTGGTCCGGGATCGGCGTTTCCTTGTACGCAAATGGCACTACAAATCTCTTGTACGCAAATGGCACGTACGCATCTAGCACATATTCACTATCAGTATCTGGCAACAGCGCCCACGAATCTTCACTTTCTTCTTCGCGAATGTACCCGTCGGCACCCGACCAACACATACATAAAGTATTCAACTTAGATAAGAAGTCATGTCAAAATTGGTGTTATTACAACTGCAATGACGCGAAGCATATTTTGTGACATTTTTTGCTTAAGTTTTAAAGAATACGAGTTAACTTTTTAAATTATTTCTCAGAAGAAAGGCAAATTACGTAACGTATAGTCAAATCTAACATTATACACGAAGGGCATGTGCGCAGTCGTTAAAAGTTAAAAGAGAATAATAGATGATATTGCCGATAATCTATTAAATATATTTCAATAAGTGCATATTGTGCTACAATACCAAATGTTAGTTATAAGTATATAGTACTTGTTTTTCACAAAGTTTGGCTATTTCCATGTACAGTACACAGAACGAGTCCTGGCCGCTGGGCGGAATCTTATAGGTCAGTGTGAGACAGAGAAAGTATTCGGAAAAAGGAAATGATAACATATGTTGCTTATCCTAATATTATAAGAATTCACTGCGCATCTTGTGGGAAGGGCATCTCAATCAGCTCTCAATCTGTGAGCTGTACCTACCTATCTCAATTTTTCCCTTTCCAGGTTTCAGCAGATTATCGCTCAGTCTACATTTGACAAACTGGGATACATTTTAAACTACAATATAGCTGTTCAGAATTTCTAAATTTTAAACAATTTTTAATTACTCTTGTCATTTCTCATAAGAATTGAAAGTTAAACAGAAACTTCTATGGTTTAGAAACTGTTTAAGAAATTGTTGCAGTCCAAGTTTAGATTAAATATGTACCTATTCGATTTTTAATATTGCCAATAGAGGCATGTAGATATAACATTTCAATTAGGAATAAATAACAAATCATCATTTTTAGTATGCTCCAAACATACTCAAAAATTTTGTCTATTGATGTACAGCCTAATTCTTATAAATTCATTATCAAATTTATATAATACAATATATAATAGACACATTTCGTCGAATTTAGTATATTCTATATAATAGATATTACATACATCACTAAGTCACTTAGTTTTATGTAGGTACTTATCTAAAATTAATCATATACATGAATCAGATATACAGAATGTCCATATACATATACACACACTTACACCCATGATTATTTCACTATTGACATCAAAAATAACTTCGATAACAGTTATAGAGTAACTTACAATTTGGTTATTACATGTTTAAATAAAAATTATGAAAACATCTAATTACCTAATAAGTTTTGTGAATGTTGTAATGTAAAGATGAAATTGACAGTACCAAAATGACTTGGATGCATTGATTACACAAATATAGGTACTTGCTATAATAGTGAATCTGGAAAGTATGTTTTGCGTATTTGAACTAGTTCAATCGGTGAGTAATTGGTATCTTTATTAAATCGTAAGATTTTAAATAATATTTTGAAGAATATTTAGTAGATTTCTTACATAAAGCCAATATTTACTTAACAACAAAAGAATTACTAAAAAAATACTGAAAACTGTTTGAGAAATCTAAGCAAAAGATATCTTTAAAATGTTATCCTTCGAAAAGAATCTGTTTGTTATTTATTATTTTAAGGAGAAATTCGGCAAATAAAGGGATTAATGATTGCATTTATACATACACTGATGAATTTTTATTTTAGTATACATGTATCAAGAAAATCTGTGTTTGTCAGATTAGGAGCAAAACTCATGCGAAACCGAAACGTCAAAATAGAGTATTAGATCACTACATAGTTTTAATAAATATCTATTTCAAATAACTCTTAGTATTTCAATAAGATATTCGTTTTCAGAAGCGATTATCGAAGTACAGAGCTGGGACCTGAGGTATAGCTACTATATTTAGGACAGCTGACTCGTCGGCCATTTTGGAGATAAATGTCAGTCATATTACGTACTTATTTTTAGTTATTATTATATATTCTGGGTATTTCTTAAATATACGACTACTGTAAAAAATTATACCTATATTATTTCACGTCCTAAACTGGCTTAATAAAGTCAATTATTCGAAGTTCTATTCAACATTTGCTATTAGCATACATATTTACCGCCTTAAAAATATCTCCAAAATGGCGGACGAGTCAGCTATGCTTTATATAGTAGTTGTAACCTGAGGTTTTACGTGCCTTTCGAACCACGGTAACAGCTCAAATAGTGTGTTTAATCGAACCCGGTTGACAAGTCACTATCCAACCAAAAAATTATTGTTTTCTGTCTACTCTATTCAAAACAACGGGCTAGCGTACATCCTCATCGTATAGGTACAATTTTCATCAGTGGTTATCAAGTGTTTCATAGACATCGATAAAATCGCACTTATATCCTATTCTATAAAGAAAGTTGGTAGGATTCACTATTTAATGCAGTCGGCGCACAGGGCGATATATTGACAAATTAGCATGACAAAAGTGATTTTTACAACTTTGACAATTAATTTGAATTCACGCCGAAGCGGAAATTGTAAAACGTAAAAATCGCTAAAATGCAAATGGCGGCGGGTTTTGTAGGTTATATTACTGGACAGATGAAATTTTGCAACATTTCAAATTTGACGTCATTTTTATTATTGGTGCATGTAGGTTGCCAAAGCGACCCAACTACAACTACTATAGTAGCTATAGACCCAACCATATCACCGCATGGCGTGTATATAGAATAAATGCATTGTGCTAGTAAAATATAAATAGGTCATTAGAAGATTTTTAGTAATATACAATAAAGTCGATTTCAGAAAAATCGTGTACACCTTCAAAATCATGAGCTTGAGATTTTCTATTTTACGGGTATAAATCAATAAGTTACGTTTAGAAGAAGAGAAATATTATTCTTTTTGTCACAATATAACCAAAAAGTGACATTGACAAAAGTGATTTACAACTATAGCTCATTCAAAAAAGAGAGAGACGAAATTCTGAACAGACGCCAGCCCAAATTACAAACTATAACTGGTGAAATCAATTTTTGGCGGTAAAATTAAAGTTAAATATCTGTCTGAAATATGAAATCTGTACCAAAATAAATTGTATATAGATTCTTCAGAGATAAATCTACAGTTTAGGCAACAGCATGGTAAATGTAGTAGTCACACCTCTTGAAAGTAAATAAATTTGTCTATAAAACAAAGTCAAAGATGTCAAAATATTTGGCAATTGATAGCAAAAAGCGAATGTGTGTGGGTGTTATTTCGCCTTGCTGTCACCAACAAGAAAAAACTCTCATTTGGGTCTGTTCAGAATTTCGTCTCTCTCTTTTTGGAATAAGGCTGAAGGAAAATTGTTGTACCTACTCCATTTAAATGAAATCAATTGTACATACCAAAGATAAATTAATACTATCGTGTTTTTTTATAAATAACAAAGAAATGTCTATATACTTGAAAAACATTAAAATGTATAACAATTATTTATTGAGAAGCCGCAAAAGAAAGTCAGAATTTCAATGTGTAAATACTATAAATGTTCGCAACGGTTTCGTTCATTGTTAAAACTTACATACATTTGAGAGGACATTTCTACTTGCACAATATACAATTTTTACCAATCTAGAATCCCAGAAAAAATAGTTATTCAGAACCTGTGATTTATTTTCGTTTGTGAGTTTTGTGTAAGAGAAATATTCAGTAGTGTCGTCAAATTATAAATCTGAAAATAGTGTACACGACTAACAATACTATCCAAACACTCTTTAATTGAATAGTCCCAACCTTGACTTGTCCTTGATTTTGCCTCAATTGGTGACACTGGATAAGAAGAATTCACTATGTACTTTATCACAGTCCGGTAAAACCCGAGTAAAAACATTATTTTAACTATTCTTCCAGTTCTCAAGAAATAAGCATTGATCATTTTCTAAGTAAAGTCAACAATGCAATAAAAATAGCAAAAAGATATGGTACAGTATCATCTAAGTATATATATGGAGTCGGAATTTCCTCCAAAGATGTGACGTCTACTCCTTTCTTTTTTTAGGAAAATACGTTTACCTCATTCTCGCACTCTACAAACATACTTTATCACTTATTCTGTCAATTAAAAATACGATATTTATGAATTTATTTATATATTATTTAAATATTTCTAGTGGGCACTATTTAAGTATGTAAAATAGAATATTCGTATTTATATTTTACAAAACTGGGCAATGTAAATAATTTTTTTTAAGTGTTGTTAGAAAATCTGACAGCTATCAGTAAAAAGTAATGTCAGAACATCCTAGAGTGCCATATAATCAGAGTGGTGATGAGATTTGTTCTGATTGGTTGACGCACATTGTACCTACATAATGGCGTCTTGTTCAAAAATATACTTTACACTTACAGCTCACACAGCGAGACTTGGCCGGTAAGATGCCCCTCCCACAAGGTGCGCAGTTGATTTTTATAATATTATAATAAGCACGAGCAGTCTTGAAAAATTGTCAAGCGTTACACATCGAAGTGCAGTATGTTTCCTATATACCTATGAATCTCTTTTCACTATATCACAATTTCCTATCTGCATTTACTCCTTCGTCGGGCTAATGTATGCGATGATGAACAAACGTTATCATTTCTTTTTTCCGAATACTTTCTCTGTCTGACACTGACCCTTACTTTGCGCAGCGAAGTGTTCTCTCACCGGCCACGTCTCGTTCTGTGTACTGTATATTCTTATCTTTATTTATCATTTTTCTTTTAAATACGAGATATGTCCGGAAAACATAAAAACATTTTTTCAAAACAAAGTTTATTTGTATATGAAAAACCATTCCTTAAACTATTTTTCTACATAGTTCCCACCATTGTTCAGCCACTTACCATAGCAGAAAAGCAATATCTCTGTACTCTCTTTATAGAAAGATGCCGCCAGCGAAGACAGCCATTGCAGAACACCGTCTTTTACGTCGTTATCGCTGTCAAAACGCCTTCCTCTAAAATAACGCTTCAAGTTCAAGAATAAGTAGTAATCAGATGGTACGATATCGGGGCTGTATGGCGGGTGATCGAACTGTTCCCTACAGAATTGTTCAATAGGGTTTTAAGTGACACCTGCAGAATGGGGACGTGCATTGTCATGAAGCAACACAATACCTCGTCTGAGCTTTCCATGTGTTTTGTTTTGAACTGCACGCCTAAGTTTTCTCAGTGTTTCACAGTATCGTTCCACATTGATGGTTTCCCCTCTGGGAAGGAACTCAAGAAGCAGAATGTCTGTCCCAGAATTTTTGGTTGTTGGTGGTAATGTGAGCGCGTCCACTCCATACTCTGTTGTTTTGAGTGACATGACAAACCCAAGTTTCAGCACCGCCCATTGTATCGGGTAAAAAATGTTAGAGCACTGACTAGTCGCTTCGTTTTGTGGACATCCGTAAGCATTTCCGGAACCCAATGGGCACACAATTTCCGATAATTTAAGCGATTTTTGACCTCATGCAAAACAATTTTTGAAATTTGTGTAAACTGATTACTAAGCATTCTTATGAACCGTCTGTTTTCACCAATTTTCTCATTCACTTTTTCAACACAAACAATCATTGACAACAGACGACCGCCCACCACGTGCTTCGTCATGAACATTGGTTCGCCTATCATTGATTTGTCTAACTCACACTGACCATTGCATCTGTCATTACATTTTTACCGTAAATCTCAATCTAAGTTGACAATGCATTTCAGCTGGATTAGTATCCCTTGCGTTCAAAAACCGTACAGAACGCACTTCAGAGACGGCTGGCTCAACACAACACAATGTAATGGCGTCAGCGGATAGAGTATGAACCAGAGTGACATTTGTGCATGCGCACAACTATGACAATAGCGCTGCGGTAGCGGTAGGGAGAAACGGTAGTTACTTCCCGGACATGCCTCGTACATATCAATTTAATACGCAAATTATAGGTTACTATATCAATCCATGTTTAATAATACTGAATTATTTGTTATTTTACCATTAGACAGATACGCATTTAGAGGCCGATTTTGTTTTTATTGATTTCCGATCTCTTGTTACCACTCATAAAGGCACGGAAGCACATCCTCTTCAGCAGTGCTATCTAGTGTTTGCCGTAATTCATCTAAACACGGGCGACTGTATCTGCTATCGCTGCACGATATAAGGTCATCACGTAACTTCGATTTACATTGCTGAATTTGATTCTGGTAACCTCAAAATATTGATGCTTATGTAACGCCATCTTGTAGTACCCAAAAGAAATAGTTTCTGAATTTTTATTGAAATATACTTTAAAATAACACTTTAAACATTAACTTTAGAATAGGTATTTAGTACTAATAATATTAAAATAATTAAAAAAGTGTTGCTGATAATAAAGTTGTTGGGTAGTGTCAAGAATTACAATTTTACTTACGTTTATAATTTTTTATAACACTTCGAAAGGAAACACTAATTAGGGTTCAATTAAGTTGTAAAGTGTTTGTTTAGCGTAATCGCCGCTTTCAACTGTATTGGAAGATTTTGAAGCTTTACTATTCCACATCGCAATATTTGCCTCATAAAATATCTGCCATCGGTAGTATCATTTGCACCTACTATAAGCCTAACATGTGGTCTACAGAATCGCATCTAAATGATCTTGTTATGACAAAATAACTTTCTTGTACAGTATACTCAAATATTACATTAAACTGATATACATGCATGTACACTTATTAAAAGTAATGCAGAATATTTCCAAATAACACGGGTTAAGAAGCTAATATTCACTAAACTCTTTTTTCTTTGTATTTCCATACATATTTGATGTACTTTTTTCCATTTTGCCACTATTGCATTTTAAAATTACTACAGCATCTTTATTTATTCGACAGGTGGAAGACTAATAACAGAACAAAAATTGACAATGTTGAAATACCTATTCATAATAAACCCACTTGTATCATTTTTAAAATTGTAGGTACTAAATCAGCCCTCAAATACATTAAATAAAACGAATGAATATGTGTAGTATTAGAATAATTTAAGTAGAAAAGAATATGGAATAGACAAAATATATGTCAAATCAGTCAAATGTCATTGACAGTAGATTTAATATAACCATATTGCATAATTTTATAACGTGATTTAAAAAATGGTCAGCGGTTACCAAGCAGTTTATTATATTTTGGATAGATGGCGCCACATAAGCATCAATACTTTGAGGTTACCAGAATCAGAAAAATCTCGTTATGTGACGACCTTATATCGTGCAACCATATTGATACAGTTGGCCTTGATCTAAAACCTGTGTGGCGACATCTAACGATTGAATTCTTTTAACTGCTGCCATTTGGTGCACAAAAACGGTTTCTCTCTATAGTATACTCCATGACATAAGTTAGAAGAACATTATTTATAAATACAAGACTTTTTATTGGTGAAATGCTTGGCATATTTACAGTTTTAACTTTTTAATTTTCAGTAGCAGCCTCAACCTGGAATTCAATGATAAATATTAATCCATAACCGCTCATAAAGGCCCAATCTGAACTGTCTCAACTGCAAATTATAAGAACCTCGGAATGCAAGAAAAGTTATATGAAGTCCTTTCTAGTAGTCTTTGCTACAAATCTAAAAAATTCTTCGTATATCAAGCGTAAGTATTCACTCCTTATCTAGAATAAACTCTCAATATTTATGTATATTTTACATATAAAAATATGAATTGTGTTATTATTATGTCAATTTCAATCGAGATCTACCAATATTGGTAGAACTTAAAACGAAATTACGTAAGTTATATCTGCAACTGGTACCGAGTAAAATTATTGTTTGGACGGTTCAAAATATATGAGGACAATCTGTACGTACACACACACATACAATACAACGCTTTGCATCTTTGATTTCATAAGATAATCTTACAACTATATGTATAAGGTAGAGTAATGCTATTTCATACAAAACATAATTATAAAAGAAAATCATCACTTTATTAACATTAATATTAAAACAATTTTCTACAATGTTTGAAACTTATAAAAATTAATCATGGTGAAATTAAGTGTCATGCAATAGTTTTTAAACTTTATTGGTGGTAAATTTTCTTTGGAAAAAATTGAAGGATAAGTACTTAGATGTTAACAAGAAACGAAGAAATGGATGTTTCAACATACATGTTCCTAAAAATGTAAGTTACTACAATATTTACAAAGTTAACTATTCCCTAGAATAATTTATCATCTATACTCCCTGATGCCAACAGGTAGCTGTTTTATACATATATTTCAAAGTTTATCAGAAGATTTATTATTTCAATGATATATATTAATCATAATCATTATTTACCAAAATAAAGTATAAATTATTGCATTTTGTTCTAATGTTGTTCTTTACATTAAAGGAATAGTTATGACCAAATTTATTATTATAAAAATATATACCTATATCATTAAATATTGTACAGAGTAATAAACATATACTAGGTAACTAAATATTATCTATACCAGTACACCACTTTCATACAAAAAAACATTTTCTCTATATACAAAAACATATATTGTTGTTCTTTAGCATACCATGTTACTCTAGATATTCTAGCAGGAATATTGTTAAAATATATTTCTTATTCTTATTGCATTAAACAAATTCATTGTCATTATTTACTTATATGATAGTAAACTTCAATGGGAATAGTTAGATTGAATCTGATAGAATTGCAAAATTCAGAATCACACAAACAGGTTACATATACAGAAAGTAAAAGCACATTACCAGGGGTGTATTTAAGAATAAGTGAAGTACAAAAAAAAACAAAGAAACGGGACGACAAATTCTACTGCAAATATAGTTGCCAATGCAGGAGAAGCAGTAACAGACAAAAGATCCGCGTATACGAGAAAAAAAAACTGTAGATAGGAACTTAAATCTTAACTAAAGAACATCAGTACATAATATCATTCAAACGGCATAAGCTACTGTCACTGTGGATATAGCAACAACTCCATCAGTTTTCTTATATAACGAAAACATATAAGAGCAAAGATGTGTAAGCATTTATATAAATAAAACACTCTCTCATTATGTTTTCTTCTAGTTTTACTGCCCATGACTAGTTTCAACTACGGTCAGTCATTTTCAAACGGGTTTTGTTATTTGATTACCACAAAGTAACAGTCAATAGCATGCATTTTTGGCAAGAAAAGTGATTAATATTAGAAGAAAACAAAAAGAAAATAATTATTATCCAAAAGTAAACTATATGATATTAATATAATAATAATGTACTTGTTCACTGTTATCCACTCATATAGCAAAAATAGTTCGCCTACTTGTCGCAACTTTGCAAACTTACAGTGAACAGATACTATTAAATCTAAATGAATAAGATATGGTATTTGATGAAATATGTGTTGTGAAATGCATGGAACTAAATTCCTGTTAGTAATGGAGCTAGGATATTGGAGACAGTTATCTTTCAAGTCAAATGTAGGCCACGGAGATATATAACACAAAACAAATTGGAGCAAAGGACAGTAAATTATAGAAATATAGTAGTTCTGTATTGTGATATACTCAAATCAGATGAGATCGCAGCTGACATCAAAGCATTATCCCAAATAAAAACTCTCGTAAACAGTTTATCCTCAGATACACCGTACCACACTTTAAACCGAACCTCATTTTAGTAGTGATATGCATTTTTTTTTAATTTTCTGCGATTTAAAAGAGAACTTATACTTTTTGACCGACCATAATGAATCTCTATCCCATATTGAAGACTTGGTTTTTAATTATCTGCATTTAAAAATAACCACAATGTCTAATCTTTCCTGGCTTTCATACAATTTGTGCTCGTTGGGCGCCAACACAGATGACAAAAATGAGAGCACCACAATGAGGTTAAACAGTTTCCCTTTTCACAAGTCAAACCTAGAAAATCCCACTGAATAAGGGTTAATATTCTCCATACATTATCTTATGCTGAATGCCTTTTGAAATGTTAATATGGAATTTAAAGAAATAGTACTAAAGTTGTAGATATCTGGAAAGCTATGAAAGTTTATATCGAGTTACACTATGTAACAAAGCTTAAGGATATTAGTGTATCTGAGAAAAAGAAGTATATATATATATATATATATATATATATATATGCTGACAGAGAGCAGACCGTATATACTGATCAATACTAATTCAGGTATTGGAGACTCTATAGTCCGTCTCAACCCCATTATGCAGTACAGGTTTAATAGGGATATTGCATCTCTTATTATCTTTAGTAGTCTCTTAATAACGCCATCTTTATATCCGGTTGCCTTGTTGCAAGTTCTATTATGCAAAGTATATGGGTACATGAGTAATCGTTGCTGTCAATTGTCAGTTTTTGCCGTAGTAGGTAAACTTTTATATTGTCTTTAATTTACCTATACCGCATGTGTCAAATTTCATTAGTTATAGGGATTCAATGGTTGCATGCGATCTATACGTATACATATAATACGTTGCAACATGGTGCCCCTACTGTCCGTCACCAGTGCCGACAACAACCGACATCACAACGATTTACTCCGATCTTTCCACTTTTCCCGACCAGATTTTACATTCAGTGTTTAGCTGCGAACACGTTGCAAAAGCCGTCTTATTACTGGAACGGGAAACATCAAATGTAGTAGTTTATTATTTTCAGAATCCTTTTTTATTTACCTTACTTTTAATTTTATTAGAATTACGCTTTTGTTTGTATCATGCAGTGTGAACGCAGCTTAATAATTCTCTGCATTTACTGAAAAGAAAAAGAAAAACAAAGCCTTCCAAGGCATAAATATTATTTCTAAATGCATTACAAACACCCAACCCGGTGGTCGAATAGGTACTGCCGCTAACCACGCTAACTTCTATTTACGTGCATGCATCGGTCGTGCTTGCATTGGAAAGGAAGGAAGGGGTACTGTACTATGTTGCCACGTACTGTATGGATTAATCGCCTATGGCTAATGAAAATTGACACATGCTGTATATAATTTCTGTTAAATCGTTCTTTTTAGAAAGCATATTATCTTTTTCAAGCATTTAAAAGTAAGTATGCATACCTATATCTATAATTCTGACAAACGTGATAACCTATGTACATATACATATACTTTTTACAGATTGCTACATGATATGGGTTTTGAATTTCAAAAAGTGGGACGAAAGAGTATCCTTATTGAAAGAGATGACATCATTAGGTGGAGACATAAATACTTACGAGACATCAGAAAATTCAGAGACGAAGGTATAGTTTATCATTTAATTTGCTTGTGTTTGATTGTGATTGTTTTATTTTCACGTAAAAATATAATATATACCGATGAATCATGGGTGACTGCAGAACACTTGGTAAATAAAAAGAGGACTGACGCTAGTGTTCAAAGCAGTCGACAAGCTTTTACACAAGCTCTCAGAACTGATTTGAAATCACCAAGTGATCTTGGGCCTCGATTTGCATTAATTCATGCTGGAGGCGAGGAAGGTTTTGTTGTTGGTGCTGAATGTACATTTCTTTGTAAGAAAAATACTGCTGATGTTCATACCAAAATGGATGCAGATACATATGGAGATTGGTTCAAGAATAAATTGCTTCCAAATATACCAGAGAACTCGGTTGTTGGTCTCGATAATGCCTCATATCACACGAGAAAATTAGAAAAGTTTCCAACAGTAGCACAGAGAAGACCAAATTATAGAATGGCTTACTGGCAAGAATATACCACTAGATAATGACATGTTAAAAGAGAGAGAGAGGTATGTAGGTCAGTATGACAGACACAAAATTGATGAATTTGCAAAGAATAGAGGGTATTATGTTCTTCGGCTACCACCTTATCATTGTGAATTAAACCCAATTGAAATGGTGTGGGCACAAGTTAAGCACTACGTTGAAATGCACAATACGACATTCAAACAAAGAGATACTGAACAATTAATTGTGGAGGGTTATCAGAATGTAACAGTGAACAACTGGCAGAATTACATTGACCACGTAAAAGACATCGAGCAAAATGTGGATAGTAGATAACTTGCAAGACGATGTTGAAGAGTTTATAATTAACGTCACACATTCATCATCAGATCAAGATTATTTAAGTGATTGAAGAAAAATAAAACAATGTGTGCCTACTCCTTTGTATGGTCATGGTTAGTTTTTTCATAAATGTTATCATGTATTATTAACTTCTTATAAATGGTATGTTTTTGCAAAATAAATTTGTGTCTTTAAATGTGTATAACGGAATGTAGATTAACATATTAATATTCAATAAGACTATATAAGTCATGTAACATATTAAAAAATAAAAGTATATGTGCATGTGTGGTTATTGTTATTCTTTTCATAAATATGTATTATTTAAGTTGTTTTTATAAACGGAAAAGTCTTTTTATGAAAAATTAATTTGTGATTAACTTTGTCTTTGTCTGAATTTATAGTGGATAGTAGATGAAGATGTCAATATTCAGTAACGAAGAAAATTGTATACCTTAAGTATTTTTTTGAAATATTAATTTATTTACTCTGGCTTACTATATTGTTAGATTTTAAATAATATTCTACAGAACAATCCCAAAGGATTATATTATTATAAATATTTTAACTAATCCATATTCCCATATATTATCCCCTTTTAGTGTTTCATATTACTATTCATTTTTTGTATGCATCAATTCAATGACAAACAGACGTACAGGTTTTGTTTTGATTACAAAAAATGTCAGATATTGAACCGGAACTGTAACGACATTATACAATGAGACGATTTGGCAACCATGAAGTCAATTGCCATAAGACCTGGGGCAGATACAGTTTCGTCCGATAATCTTCACTTAATCCTTTTCTAATAACGCTAACTACTTTACTATGTTACAGTTTCGTCCGGACCGAATTCATCGGTAATTAGGGGTAGGTACAGTTTCGTCCGATAATCTCCAAGTCATTAATGCTTTTATGGCCCATACAAGTCTTGAATTTTATAATAAAAATATGTTGAACACAAACAAGTAGAATGAATTATATGTTAAAAAAAAATAAATCAAAATGCAACAATTTATTGAATTACACTTTTTTTCGCCACTTGACAGTTGTTCCGCAAAACAGTATCTGAAGTTGTTCACAAGCAATAATTCTTTGCGGCGCTTACTAACGCTTTTGATCACATTTAAATTTTCCATGTTGGACTTGTAACTTGTAATATTTAACTGAAGTGTAATGGGACAGCCGGTGTAATATATGTATTATTCCCTTAATTAGGGGTGGGGTAGCGATAGGAAATAATGATAGAGTAAGTTTAAAATGGAATATACTTTAAATGGGTCCGTAATGCATAATCTTGTAGTTAAGGATTAAAATCAAACTTTCCACAATCCTAAGCTTAATCCCCCACTTTACCTGCCGGACGAAAGTGTATATGCTAAATTTGACCCTCAGATAATGGTCAGACGAAACTGTATATTATAATTTATGCAAATCTGCTAATCGGACGAAACTGTAATCGCCGAAGACCTGTACTGCATAATGGGGTTGAGACGGACTATAGCAGTAGACTGTTATACGCAACTAGGTATACCGTAGTCGACAAATTTTAATTTCTTATACGAAAGTAGAAAGAGGAAAAGAGCACGACGAAATAAAATAAAGATAAAGATATGCGAGGCTGCCAAGTATGCGAATAAATGGTTCTAATTGTAAGTCGAAGTGGGGTACCATAGGTATAGTATAAGATTCAATCAGTACTGTGTAGCTGTCAGTAGGCTTTGTACATGAGGGGGTGCAGAACGCATCATAGAAATACGTATAAAATTCGCTACGAATATTTACAGAAAAATATTTCATGGTGTATTACTTTTATGAGCATGTACAACAAAACCTATATTCTCCGCGTATTAATAAAATTAAATATTCATTCTTAATTTAGTAAAAGAAAGTAAATGTAACTCTTAGAGAAATAAGCGTTGTACAGCCGGCAAACGTTTGTTATGAAATGTAAAAATCCCCGACTACTTCTCCCACCACTGTTGGAAAGCAGGCATCGCTGCATATTATAAGGTCATCTTCTGCATGGGATAGATAGGTAGTATTGCTGTAAAGCGAGATTAAAATATGTCGACTACGGTATATAAGTATATCATTACGGACAACAGAGAGGTGTAATTTGAAATTCTGTACTAAGGGACCAAATAAGAAACACAGTGCGAGGTAAAAGTGCATAATGCCGTACGCTTTATAAGGTGAAATATCACATAAATAGGACGAATGGCTACTGATTGAAATGGATGTGAGAGGAGAAACCAAAGTTTGGAAGACCAGCAAAAATGTATCATGAATTATGCACATCGACATCACAGAAAGTCTAATGTGGAAAAAACGTCTTAGACAAAATATTAAAAAGAACATAGATTTTATGCATCTATTTTGTACAGACCGTGAGATTGTTCGACGCATGCAAAATTTAACAATTAATTTGTTCGCTATTATGGCTTTCAACAGTTTGACATAATCATTCACAGTATAGGCCACATTTGGCTTACCTCTTAAGGCTCCGGGCTACCCAAATTATAGGTATATGCTATTACATGTAACCGTTTTTTTCTTTTTACTTGCTTATTTGGTAACATGAAGCAATGCACTATTTTTTCTTATATACGTATGAATGAATGCAATGTATCTATGACGCCCTTTTTTCAAAATAGTCTGTAAATGTGTTTAAAAAAAAATAAAACGTCGAACAATTTTTTTCTTTTTCTTACTTTATTTCTTAACATAGAATAATATTTTTTTTTGTTTAATAGAGCGTTTAAAACTCTTGCTCGCCATGAAGTCGTTTTTTTTCAAAATTGATATTTTCTTAGATATTTGATATAAAAGAAATTAAAATTAGGCAGCCCACATTACACTCAAGAGAATAGGCAGAAGGTAGGGATAGATTTCCGACCAACAGTTTGTCTGGAGGGCGGGTACAAATGTGTAAATATTCGGGGATAAATGAATTTTTATTCTCTTGGATATTGTAGTAGATATATAATCTGGGCACTTTTACGAAAAGTGTTCGTGTCTCCCTAAAAAAAAATGAGTTATAATTTCCAATATATTTATGGTATTTTGCTGGTTCTTTGAAAGATATACCTCCACTTTTTTTTGACGCTGAAAATATTTCTTTTGCAAATAGAACACACAATTTGTTTTTGATTCGTAAGATGGGAATTTAATTCTTTTTCAAAATGTATATCCTTCTACCTACCGCTAACGAATTTTTTTATATTTATATGTACTACAAATCTTCTGCTAAATGTGCTTTTTTTTGATGATCAATTCCTAATTACACAAACTGTAGGCGTAGTATGCACATTATTTTTTGTCTGAACTCTCCGGCATATTTTGCTAACACAAGTTATACAGCAATGCAGAATAAAAGGCGGTAAATAACACGTGCGTCATAAAAACATGTTTGTACTTAGAGTGTGAATATTGCTTCTCGCAATTTGTTTACCTATTTTTTTGTTAGAAATAGACACACACATATATATATACGTATATAATATGAAAATAAAAATAAGAACTTATTTTTGCCGCCCTGTTCGTATTGATAATGTTCCTAAATTAAAACAATTTTTTCTTTTCTTGGCAAATAGCGGCCGTAAATACCATAAATAAAACTACATTTTCTTGAGTGTTTCGACATTTATTAACATGTGTCATTTTCGAGTGTGTGAAGAGTCCCCCTTTTTTTTCGAATATCGGATATCTGACAGTTGTTCCAGGTTGTTCTAGGTTTGTTCTAAATTGTTCTAAAGTATTTTAAAAGAAATGTCAAATTTGGCCGAGATAATTGAAGCCCTTCTTTTTTCGAAAATTGAAATTTTGAAGGTTTTTCCAGGTTGTTCTAGTTGTTCTAAACATTGTTCCAAAGAATCTCGGGAAAAATCAAAACTGGCCGAGATAATCGGAAAAAACGAGATTTTGCCAGTCCCCCTTTTCTTGAAAAAATAAATTTTGACGATTTTTCTAGGTTGCTCTAGGTTTGTTCTAAATTATTCCAAAGTATTTCATAGAAAAAATCATAATCAGACGAGAAAATGGGGGAAAATGAGAGCTAAAAGTATGAAGTCAGACCCAGTTTTTGCAAAAACTAAAATTTTGACGGTTGTTCTAGATTTGTTCTAAACATTGTTCGAATACGTCAAAACCGTATCTCTTATATATCAAAAGATATTGCAAAAAAAGAAACAAATCCAAAAGTGTGAAGTTATCCCCCCTTTTTTCGAAAATCTAAATTCTGACGGTTGTTCTAGGTTTGTTTTAAATTGTTCCATAGTATTTCAAAGATAAAATCATAATTGACCGAATTAATAGGAAAAAATGGTTTTCTAACAGTCCCCCTTAATCTCTTGGGAAAATATATATTTACTACTTATATTAGATACTTATTATAAATCTTGGTCAATTTCGATTTTTTCTTTCAAATACTTTACAACAATTTAGAACATACATAGAAAAACCTGAAACAACCGTCAGAATTTAGATTTTCAAAAAAAGGGGGGCTAACTTCTCACTTTTGGATGTCGTATTTTTGTAATACCTTTTATACGGTTCTGAAGTATTAGAATAATGTCTAGAACAAACCTAAAATAACCCTCAGACTTACAATGTTCGCAAAAGGGAACTGTGAGAAAATCGTGTTTTCCTATTATCTCGGCAAATTCTGATTTTTTTCTTTGAAATACTTTGAAACAAATTAAAACAAACCTAGAACAACCGAACATAACCGTCAGAATTTCGATTTTCGAAAAAAGAGGCATTGGCGAAAAATTGCTTTTTGCCATTTTTTCGGCCAATTATTATTTATTTTTGAAATACTTGGGAACAGTTGAGAACAAACTTAGAGCAACCTGGAACAACCGTCAGAATTACAATTTTTAAGAAAGGGGGGGGCGGCAAAAGCTCGTTTTTTCCGATTATCTCTGACAATTTTGATTTTTGTCCGGAGATTCTTTTGAACAATGTTTAGAACAACTAAAACAACCTGGAACAGCCTTTAGAATTTCAATTTTCGAAAAAAGGGGGGCTGGGTGACTAAGGTATTTACAGGCAGGAAACACAAGAACAAAAGACTACAACTAGGGACGCTTATGTAAACTATACTGTGTGTCCAAAAAGTCTGGAAACACCCAAGTAAAATCGAAACGGATGATTTTTGAGAAAAATGCAAAAACAGGTCAATTAGTATTTTCAAAAAACTACTGGCTGATGGTATCTGTTTGGAATTTTTGATGACCTTGAAAAAGTTATGTCATCAAAAAAAAATTAAATGGCAACGTCGCATTTTTAATTTTATTTTTGATAGATCTTTTAATTGTCTAAATGACTGTAAAAATTTTTTTCATTTTACTTAAGAAAATGATCGAGAAAAATTTAATTACTTCTTCGAAAATGGAAAAGTTTGTCTTTAAAAAAAACATAGTTGGCTTAAAGTCGATTATTTTTCAAACACATTTTGTTTTATTTGTGACATTCTGTCAAATACGAATTGTGCGTAAGTTAAAAAAATCTGTTTAAAAATGGTTTTAAGTGAGAGGGAATGTATTCAAATATTGATGATGATTGGTTTTGGGGATAGGGCTCGTTCAGTTAGAGAAGTTTGCGACTTATTTAATACAGAACATCCGGAGCGTGCCCCAATTAGTATTTCTGCAGTGAGTAAGATTCACAAAAAATTTCAAGAAGAAGGCCGTGTTCGAGATCGCCCTAGAAGTGGTCGTCCAAAGATCGCAGAAGATACGCAACTCGACGTATTATTGTCAGTAGAGGAAACTCCAAATTCTAGTACACGGCAGCTTGCTCGGGAGTTTAACGTGTCGAAGAGTACAATTGGTAATATTTTCCGGAAAACTAAGTATCATCCCTACAAAATCTGTTTGGTTCATGAGCTGTCTGAAGACGACTTCGACAGGCGTGTACAGTTTTGCGAACAACTGATGCCTATGTGTGATAATGATCCGTTTTTTATCAGAAATATCTTATTCTCAGATGAAGCTACGTTCACATTACATGGGACTGTTAATAGACAAAACTGCAGGTACTGGGCACGCCAAAATCCACGCTGGATGAGAGAGGTACGAACTCAGTATCCTCAGAAATTAAATGTATGGGCTGGTTTAATTGGTAACAGAATTATAGGGCCTTTTTTCTTCAACGGTAACCTGACGGCGGATATGTATTTGGATTTTTTACAAAATTATTTAATTCCGTCATTAGCAGAAATATTTCCGAACCATGAAGATCCTAATTTGCCCAGCCAAAGAATTTGGTTTCAACAAGATGGGGCTCCATCCCACTATGCGGGAAATGTTCGGCATTATCTCGAGAATACCTTCCCAAACAGATGGATTGGCAGGAGGGGGGTATCGAGTGGCCTGCTAGGTCGCCAGATCTAACGCCTATTGATTATTTTTTGGGGGGTTACCTAAAAAAACAAGGTATACGCAACTAAACCTGAAAATTTGGAAGGCTTGCGTCAACGGATTGAGATTGAAGTACGAAGGATCACTCCTGAAATGATAGAAAACGTTCAAAATGAATTTTATTATCGTTTAGGGTATTGCCAAGATGCTCAAGGACAACATTTTGAACATTTATTGTAAGAGTTTTTGCTGATTTCTACGATTAAAATTTTCTTTGTTTTCTATAATGATTTTTTTTTCAAAATTTTTCTTAAGCAGAATGAAAATTTTTTTGACTGTCGTTTAGACAATTAAAAGATCTATCAAAAATAAAATTAAAAATGCGACGTTGCCATTTAATTTTTTTTTGATGACATCATAACTTTTTCAAGATCATCAAAAATTCCAGATACCATCAGCCAGTAGTTTTTTGAAAATACTAATTGACCTGTTTTTGTATTTTTCTCAAAAATCATCCGTTTCGATTTTATTTGGGTGTTTCCAGACTTTTTGGACACACAGTATGTACAGTTTAGTTTTTAGTAAATTGATAATTGATTGCTTTAAAGTAACAAAAAAAAAAACAACATTTTGTCAAATATCTAGAATAAGTTAGAAAACAAAAAATTAATTTCCTGTTGTATATGTAGGAAATAATTTTCTACTAACTAGCACTGTCGCTTTAATTTTTCACTAAAACTGATATATTTTATTATTAATCTTATATTTATGTACTTTGTAAATTAATAATATTTGTGTATTCCCTTGATTCATTTAGGTACTAAATTAATATAAAATCCATTTTCTTTTACTTACTTCATATTTTAATATGGTTATACCTGTTACACATTGTTTAAAATATTATATAATAAATAATATATAAATTAGTTATTTTGAACACCATATTAAAATAAAATGTCATACGAAAGAACTGTCAAGAAATCGAAAATCAATAATAAGAAAATAACTTGGTATGTCTGACCGAAAAATAAAAACCACTCATTTATCAGTGTGGTAAACAAGATCAGTAAAAAGCATTGGAAATTATCAATTATATGTCTTGAATTTTTAGAAAGTATGGTTTTGATCTATAATAACAGAACAATGAATAAATGAGAAAACAATATAGAAATCTCCTATTAGACGGGTGTATTTCAGATATGTATATGTAAGAAAACACAAAAATTGTGTAACCAACTTTTTATTCAATAAGAGAATATTCATTCCGAAACATATGTGTATTTCGCCAAACAAACACCCCGAGCCCCCCACTTGTATGTCTTCCTTACAGTCCCATTACATATAAATATGATGTTTATCAGATATTCTCTAAAAATTATTCCGTTGTAGTCTCCTAAGTGTAGGCCACGCCCTTATAGGAGAAGTATTGAAGAGGGGAATTTACGGGGGACATTTTCACACTTTTAATTCAGTATATGCTATGCAACCCGTATTACTTAAAATCGCAATATTAAAATCAGTAGTCCGGAGCCTTAATAATAATTCAATTCTTAACATTCACCAACAGCTTTACGCCAATTACAAGGGGCGTCGGTGGCCATGAGTCATTGATACGCTAGCAGCTCGGCGAATTAAGTTATGCCTCTTTCAGTATTTACCTAGGAGCTTATCGGAGGTATTTACCTATCTCGGCTTTTGGTTAGTAACCTTAAGAAGAAGGGTCGGCATAAATGTTTACGAAGGATCATTTTAGGAACAAAGGATAATTTTTATGCAGACAATATCTTTATATTTCGATTCTTTCACTGAAGAAGTATTTTAAGTATTACCTGCTTTAAACACTTGAGGAAGTTACAAGAGAGCAAAATATGCTGTAAAAAATAACAAATTAGAGCAAAAGATAAATGAAAAATTTGCTACAATAGAAATGAAGTATTACTACATTAAATATTGATAAATGTTTTGCTAAAAAACCCGTTTGACCCTCTCAATACTTGCCTCATTTAGAATGTCTCGTTCTAAACATACTGAAATAACATACACACATTTAATAATGACAGATTTGTATGAAAATGTAGCATAATTTCCCAATTCACTTCTTTCGTTTAATAAGTTTGTAGTAATTCTTGAATAAAGAAATATATACACAAGAATTCGAAGAATATCTATAGTAAACCCACAATTATTATAAAATATATAAATTTATCACAAAGTTTAAATACATGATCAACACAAATGGATGTTTCACAAGAATATAACAAAATGTAAGTTTTAATTACAAAAGTATAAGGAGGTTTGTGTACAATTAAAAAAGTTATGGTCCCTGTTTAACTTGAAATTGGTGGTGTATAATAAATTTAACACTTAAAGATAAATTAAATGGCGTCACAAGGAATCTAATATTTATTTTGCATATTCCTATTTAAAAGTTAGAAGAATTTTTGATATCATCTCCTCATGGAAAAGGAAAACTAATAACAATATATTATATTAGCAATATTGTCTATGATTTTATTTAATATTAATATATTTAAATAAGAAAATGTGGTAAGTGTTACTCTAGCAACATTTCATACGTTAGAATAAGCACCCTATCAATTCAAAACTCGTTATATTTATTAATTATATAATTCATTAAAACATCATAACCTATATTTTTGGTCAAATTACATTATCAATGCTATTATTTACAAATACAGAGCCCTATGTAGATAACTAGATCATTTTCTTAAATTTATTTAACACAAACAATACGGAGAAAAATAATATAAAATGGAAGATGTGTGAAAACATTAAACTCTGCTATAATGATTAAGATTGCATAAGGAAGTGAGCTTAACTCAAATTGACAATTCAAATTTTCTTTAAATTTGTTAATTGTGCACTGTAGTTAAGGCAAATGCAGTGCATTTGAAAATACTCCACAAAGAATATTAAGGTAATAGGTGCATAAATTGTGAATGTGTCCAGCCCCTGGATTGTGAGAAATTTATGGGTATAACAGCGAAATATCACAGAAAAAAATCTACTGAATTAATTTAATTGTCAACTAATTTTTTTTATGACTTAGTAGATAA
Organism: Amphimallon solstitiale; assembly: GCA_963170755.1. NCBI lineage: Eukaryota > Metazoa > Arthropoda > Insecta > Coleoptera > Scarabaeidae > Amphimallon > Amphimallon solstitiale. Next base: position 105,062,013 of record OY720681.1, on the reverse strand, counting down.
CAAATACATGTACAGTACATGTAAATAATGCTATACATTCACAATAGTAATTCTAGAAATATCTTAGATTCCTTGAGAGCACTACTTTTTTATCTCTTAAATAATTAAATTTTAATTTACAGTTGAACACTTGTGGTCATGTTTAAACAAGTTAAGCAGTAACAAAAATTAGTTTATTTATCTACAAATTAATAATAATATAATAATAATTATGTACAATATGCACTGATTTTCACTGAATAATTACAGCACCTTATTCAACACGCATACTATAAAAGTACTTAATCATTTATTTATATCTTCATTTAGTCGTATTATTTATATATATTATTCTATTTAATAAATAATTTCTTTTAAATGGAAAAAAGTCATTCAGTCTGGAATAAGATGTCCTAATGAAAATTTGTTTTCTTTTATTATTTCCTGAAATATACACTAATATTTACACTCATGCCTCTCTATAGTATGGATTGACGCCTTTTATCGGTAAGGCGTGCGCCTCTGTATTGAATACCCAATCGTCTAATGATAACAGGCTATCGTCCGAGAATAGAAGGTACAAATACTGAAAAATTAAAAAAAAACATAATAATAAAATACTATGATAAACTATGTAATACCTATAAATAAATGGCAAAATGTATGTAAATTGAATACAGGAGATTATTCTTTTAAGTCCACTAATATTTTCCGCCCATATCATTAAGAATTTGATACACTATCGGCTTGTATGAACGAAAATTATACGGAATGAAGCATCAAAATCTGCCCAGTCAATTGTGACCAAGTTATCAACTTTCAAAAAAATTCTCAAAGAGAGAAATGTTTGTAACACGTAACTTGTAACTATCTCTGCTAATCTATTTCAAGGGCTAGGGCAAGGGATAACACTCTACTCAAAATTTCTAATGAAAATATCAAGTAAATGAATGAATTTCAGTGTTAGAGCAATTTTTATAATTCTGAAATTCCTGCCACAGTCGTAATTTAGAAGAAGTGGCACGAAAATTTAATTGTGCATTATGTATACTTTATAAAGTGCTGATAATTGCGGGACCTCGAGTGACCATGTCCTTCCATATACAGGGTTAGTAAAAAGTCCCGGAGCGGTCGAATAACTTTGTTATTTGAAAATTATGATTTCTGAAATTTGGTATGGGGGTATAGTTAATATAAATGCATTTTATACAATACAGTTAATATTTTTTTCACTTCCGGTTTAATCGACAATACGTCCAACTTTTTTTTTTTAAATGGAACGCCCAGATGTTTTTAACACTTTTGAATGCAAAATAAAAAACTACGTTCAGGAAGTATTAAGATGTTTATTTTTATTCACAAGAAAACAGTTAAAAAATTAAAAAAGTGTCCTAATACAGAAAAATCATGATACCTGTCTATTCAGGTTGCGATTACAATAATTGTTCAAAATGCTCTCCATTTACAATTTGACAAAAATGTAAACGGTCAGTAAAATTTCTTATTGAATTTTGTATGTTCTGGAGTGATGCGATTGGCTTCTTGAACTATTCTCTCTTCCAATTGTTCAAGATTATGGGGACGATTTTTGTACACCACTTGACATTTCAAGTGACCCCAAAAGAAAAAATCTAATGGTCAGAGATCTGGCGAACGTGCTGGCCATTCGATTGCTCCTCTACGTCCGATCCAACGTCCCGGAAAAATTTCATTCAAATAATCGCGGACATTATGGACAAAATGGGGGGGAGCTCCATCTAGTTGAAACCAAAAATGTGCATTAGGGTGATCACCTATGTTTGCATTTGGAAAGAGGGCCGCAAGTGCTGGAACAACCTCATTTCGCAATAAATTTAAGTAGACGTTGCCAGTTAAATTTCCTCTTATAAAAAATGGTCCTATGATGTTGTTTCCAACAAGACCAGTCCAGACATTCACCTTTTGAGGACTCTGTGTATGGACTTCTTCAATCCAATGCGGATTTTCATTTGACCAGTAGCGACAATTATGTCTGTTCACAGTGCCGTTAAGACAAAACGTTGCCTCATCTGAAAAAATGATGTGATCTAAAACATTAGGCTGCTGCTCGATCAATTCCGTCATTGTTTCGCAAAATTGTAGTCTACGATCTGGATCATCTTCAGTTAACTCATGGACGGGATACATTTTATAGGCTTTCATTCTTACTGATTTAAGAATATTATGAGCAGATTTTTGAGAGATCTCATGAATTTGACCTAATTCTGTTGTGGACACGTGATGATTTTCTTCCACTGTAAGTAACACATTCAAACTAGTTTCTTCATCTGTTGCTGTTAATGGACGTCCCCTTCTAGGTAAATCCTTCACCTGACGAAAGACTTCAAACTTTTGAATTGTTCGGCATACCGTACTTTTACTAATGTGACGATCCGGATAAACAGTATTAAACAAAATACGAACCTCTTCAAAAGAACGTTGACGATCACCGTACCCACGCATCATTAATATCTCAATTCGTTCTGATTCAGTAAGTTTTACTGCCATTTTCAAATGTGTCAATGTCTAAAATAGGTAAATTTATAGCGATGCAAAAGTTAAAACGCTTTTAAAATTGTCAAATGTGACGGCAAAAAGAATGCAAACACTAAACAACAACTTTTTTCAAAGGTACCTTGATTTTTCTGTATTAGGACACTTTTTTAATTTTTTAACTGTTTTCTTGTGAATAAAAATAAACATCTTAATACTTCCTGAACGTAATTTTTTATTTTGCATTCAAAAGTGTCAAAAAAATCTGGGCGTTCCATTTAAAAAAAAAAAAATTGGACGTATTGCCGATTAAACCGGAAGTGAAAAAAATATTAACTGTATTGCATAAAATGCATTTATATTAACTATACCCCCACACCAAATTCCAGAAATCATAATTTTCAAATAACAAAGTTATTCGACCGTTCCGGGACTTTTTACTAACGCTGTATATGAATATACAGGGTGAATCAACGTTCTGTTCTGACAAAATAAATGTATTCTTTAATGCTTAATATAATTAAAAATTCGCGTAGTAGATAGGGTTATCATTACACAAAAACACTGAACAGCAACAACACAGTGTTGTTCTGTTACGCTACGGTGTGTAGACAGCGCGATTTTTAATCAGTGCTACTGATGATGACAACTTAGTTGTTGAAATACGTATTTAGCCATTTTTTGTGCTTTAGTGTGGTGAAGGTGTTTCAGTGTTTTTGTGTAGTTTCAAGCCACAAACTCCAAGTTTAGTTTCTAGGGTTATCATTGCTTCACAATTTAAAAATATATACACGTATACAGAGTGATCCATGAATCACTGACACAAAGAAGATGTATTTTTTTTTAATTTTTTTGAACCAATAACGAGCATTATGCTTAGTTAAAGCACCATTGTTGTGAAAACAACACTCGTCATTCCACATGATCTGTTTATAAAGTTATTGTTTTCCGCTAACATTACAGAAAATTCTGCCTGCGTTGATTATCTCCTATTCTTAAATGCTGCGCTAAATGAACTTTATACGGAAAGTATTTATTTTCTTCTAGAATCCTACGGAAAGAGGTTATAGATAAATCATGCTGTTCTATTAATTGACGTAATGATGTATGTGGATTATTATTAACTGTTTGTAGTACCGCTAGCGTAATTTCATCATCTCTTACTCTTTTCTGCCTTAATTGTTTTTGTTTGTGATCTGGCCTGTTTGGAAAGCGTAGAGCATATAATCGCACTACTTCAGATGTATTTCTACGGGAGTCTCCATGAATTAAAACCATATTCAGTTCGTCTTCATTTGTGTGTAAAACATATTTTTAATAAATCTCAACGCAAACTGAGTAAATGTTTGTATGAAGCTAATTATAAAGACAATTAGTAATTAAGCAAAGGTCACTAATGTCAAAATATTTCCTAAATTATCAAAACAAGCATACATCCATATAACTCAGGCATGAATGCTTTTCTACCTACATACCAATGGGTCCTGCCTATGAAGTGGAATCTATAAAAAAGAACTAACCCTAAAATTTAAATTGTGAAGTACCTATAATAGCAAGAATTGTGAATATGTTTACTGCTATTTTTCCCTGCAAATTAAATATTTAAACGAAATAAAGAAAAAACTTGAAATTAATCTTTCTTTAAACACGAATATCTATGAAACCGTTAAATTTTGGAAACTAACACAAATAATAAAATTTGCATTCATTTTAATACTTTTTCAAATAAAAAACAAGATTATGGCGGTCAAAAAAATTCTTTTCATTGCAGCGCAATCCACATCCACATCGATCACATTCTTTAATAACTGTTTTTACAAAATCCAAATATCTTTATCCATTTCCGAGATATATGAGCTGGGAGTATATACACCTGTATATATCAGCACATCTGAATAATCTCTGATATGGCTTCATTGTATACATCCAGTTCCATTCGTCTTCGGTTGATACCACACCTACATTTCTTATTCAGCAGTGATCGTGTATTTTTTATACGATTAACTACGGCTTCAGTGGATCTATCGAATGATGACTTGGCAGCTATGTCATTGCTTCCCATTTAAAGCAATAGGCTCGTAATTATTCCTGTTAGTCTATTATGTCGACTATATGTTAATGTTGACCTATGTTCAATTGTTATTTCAACTGGGGGCTCTTCAAAGATATCCAGTGGATAGCTTCCTATTAAGGCAAATGATGCTAGTCATTGAATGTTTGACAAGTGCTTTGCTACCAAAGCCTGCACCGATCTCATCACAGCAGTATCTATCCAGTACATCATATGTAAGTAAGTTAAGGCTCCTATATGATGCTCAAGATCCGTTCTGTAATTACAGGTGCCGTTTTAGAGGTACGTCACTTTCTGCAGATGATATTACCAGATTTGTCTTCTATCCAAAATTACGTCTATCTCAGCCAGTTATTCCAAAGTTATCTTTCTTATCCTACTTATTTTTTCTTCTGTTAAAGATGAGTTGGTTTAGTATCTAGAGAGTTTAACATTCATATCTCCTCTCGTTATCAAAAGTCTGACGTAGTTGGCACAAATGCCACTTTTACATTAATTTTAATACTCTTTCAAATAAAAAACAAATGAAGATTATGACAATCAAAAAACTCTTTTCATCGCAGCGCCATCTATATGTTCACATAATAAAACACAGTTGTGAGAGCAAAGTAGAGTCGATCACATTCATTACTATCTGCTTTTTACAAAATGCAAATATCTTTATCGGTTTCCAGATATTTGACCTGGGAGTTTTAAGTGGTACCTCTGTATATATTTCGGATCGGAAATTATGATACACATAAAAAACTACTTAAAAAGTAACTTATCTTTTTTGATTTTGGTATTGACTGTACATAATACAAAATGTATGTTATATTAAATCGATGCGTATATCAATTTTATGAAATTAGAACAAAACATTATTTTAACTGTGTACTTAATTAAGATAACTTCAATGTTATACGTAATAATATTGAGTCACAGAAGACACATGTTTTATGATTTCATATCATCTTTAATACGCAATTTATAAAATCTATGAGTAATCGTTACTTTAATATTCGAAATTGAAAATTTAGGCTTAATAAATTACCTTAAGAGTTTCTGCTAAAAAGAAACTCTGTTGCACATCATCTTGTACGGGGTCATCTAAATAGACGTTCTTGATACCCGTATATCCTCCAGGTACGCGACAATGTTTCTCTAATGCCTGAAATGAACATATATAAATATTGCGGCAGTATTTTTAAATGAGCATCAAGTCAATTAATGATGACTGCGAAGAAAAATATACTTATAGATAATTTCAAAAATTCGGAAACACTTTTTACTTTTCGTCATTAATTTAATTGGTTTAACATCAGTTTCGCTCACTACACCAATAGTTAGCCCATATCATGGTAACTAAACAATGACTAACTAGCAAATGTACAGTCATTAAATTGTCTAGTTATCACGCACTCTTATTATGCAATTTTCTTTAATCAATTAGTACAATAATAAAATTAATAAGTTGAAGGATGGAATATGCACAAAGAGAACTAGAAAAGTCCAGCTACATGTTCCAACAGATTTTTGCACGCGGTGACAAGTTGTGTTCAAACTTGGACATTGTGTAAATAACACGTCATTTTAGACATGTTTGTATCTGTTAATTTTGTACGTTTATTGTATATCAAAGAGAATTGATGCTGTCAGGAAGATACTCGAGTTTAATAGATATATAAGTTTAGTTAAGTCTCAATAGACATACATCGACAATTCGTACCATTGTGCTGGATAATCATCGACTGAGGATTATTTGTTGCCTGGGTAACCATGCCTTAAATGACAACTAATATGCTCCAGCTACTTCCAATTCTATTAACAGCATTCTGCCTGGTCCACTATCGGAATGAATAAACTAAGTTTTCTTGAAGATGAACAGAAATATCGATACGTCTTTTGTACTGAGAGAGCAGTTGCGGAAAGAGTAGTGCTCAAAACACAAAAGCCAGTCACCCCTAAGCGGTATACCAAAAATGTGTCCGTCCAGAATTGCTGAAGCACTACAAAACATTAATTCTCGCTCAGGATTAGATAAGTGATGTTCAGTCACGATCATACCCAGTGTTGGATAAAAACCGGGCAGATAGCGTTGGAACATCTATTATATACCTCAGTTGTTGTTTCATACAACTTTGATGTGAAAAGCTGAAAAAAGGAGGCTGAAATGGACGGAATTTTCCAATGATACCCATTCAGTTTTCAGAAGAAATGTTGGTTCGAAGACTGTTTCGAAGAATGTGCAAATATGCATAGAATCTGTCTCCATAATTTTGTCAGGTGTTCCATTTTTTTTTAAACATTTGCTTTGGATTGGAAGAGAGGTGGTCTTCAATATTCGCTACTACAGTGATTCTCTTGACTTGTCTGTGATCTGGATGATTTCATAAGCTTATGCGGCAAAACTAAGGGAGGTAATACTGAATCGTATTAGTGATGCAGCTACTATAAGAAGAACAGTTTAATTCAAAGACTACGTAAGTAGATAACAAATGTACCAGGAGAGTCATCGAATTAGGTGAGAATTACCGTTATTGTGAATTAATTGTAATAAATATTGTGCTACTATTAATTTTTAATTATTAAATGAACATATTTTTAGAACAATTTATCATTACATAACTATTACGGTAATAGTTTTTCTTATTTCACCTTTTGAATACCGTGCCTTCAAATACTTTCCTCATTAGAGTAGGTTGTTTTTTAAGTAATTAAGTAATCAATGTTGGTGCACATGCTAAGCTTTTGAAAACTTCAAATTCTGACAGTTATCATACTTAAATTCAAATTATAGACGCTTATATTTTTTCAATTATTTTATTATAATGTTAAGAGTTACAACATAAAATATTTATTATTGAAAGTTACTACACAACTGGCCAAAAATTAGAAAATGGAGATTGGGTTTATTCCATTGTTTACAGGACTTCCGGCAACACTTTCCTAATCTGCCAGTTACTTATGCACAACTGCAAAAACATATTCATGCTTATGTTATTAAATTTGGTGAAACAGGAGCAGTAACTCGTAAATCTGGCGGTGGAGCACCCATAAAACGAACAGCAGATTGTATAGACGATATTCAACGTCGAATGGACAACTCACCCAAAAAATTAATTGCAAAGCTCACTCAAGAAGTTCAGTTGTCAGTGGAGACATGTCATACTATCTTAAAAAAGGACTTAATGTTATTTGCACATAAAATTCAATCAGTTTCGTAACTCAAACAGGTAGATTTTGGTACGAGGACACAGTACTGTTAATGGTTTTTGAATAACATAAATAATAATGACATTCTTGACAAATGCTTTTTTTCGGATGAGGCTTGGTTCTATCTTTCAGGATATTTAAACAAGCAAAATCTGAGAATCTGGTCTGCATCCACAAAAAATAGGTGTCTGGCTGGCAGTTTCAAGAATACGAATTAATGGGCATATATTTTTTAATGAAACCATAACAGCTGAAGATATCGAAATGAATTATTACAGTCTTTTATTAATGAACTCCATGATGTTGAACTTACGGAAGGATATTTCCAGCAAGATAATGAATCAGTGCACAAACCTCGAGCAACAATAGTTTTTTGCAACAATTTTTCGATACAGGAATTATTAATTTTCCTCCAAGATCTCCGGATCTGACAATTTTAGACTATTTTATTTTTCCATATTTAAAGAATACCATTTTCAAGATCAGGCATTACAAAATCCAAGAGCTTCGTAATGCTATTGTGAATTCTTGTGGTGACATAACCCAAGAAATCCTAACAAATGGGTTTGAAAGCATGAAGCGTAGAGTTCAACTTTGTCTTCAAAATAATGGTCAACATATCCAACATCTGCTTTAGTATTAGTTTCTTTTAATTTTGACTATTGTAATAAAAAAATGTTCAAAAAGTGAATTCCTTCCTATTTATTACACACATTTATATGACATAACCAAACTATCAAAATTATGAGTTTGTGTTTGATTAGGTGCACTGTCAACAACCATAAAAAAAAACATGGCCGTCTCTAACGAGGAAAGTATTTGAAGGCATAGTACTTTTGATTGACTCTCAAAGTAGTTTCTTTACTTCCAGATCATCATTATTTGACATGTCAGTTCAGTTCAGGTAGAAATGAAGAATCGCCCTGTATATGTACTGGTATTATTCTACAACGTGATGTATCTATCACCTAATATTAATAAACTTACCTGTACAGCTTCCCAACCCCACTCTCTATATTTATTATCCTTAGTCAGTCTGTATAAGTAGAAGTAGGATTCTATGACTTCAGGCCTTAATATATAATATTTCTCCGTACTTTTCATAGCTCTCGCCTCGACGCCATCCGAGAACCGGAACGATTCCGGTCCCAATTTCGTATTGGACCTGTGATATGATTCGTGACACGTTTCCGTTATTTTTTTGGCGATGTCCATGTATTTATCGGATACTTCGTTCTTCAGAGTATTCGCTCCCAACCCGAGTAATCCACCTGAAACGACAGTCCGAATACTAAACCTGTAATTATCTATTGTTGAAAAGTTTTAATATTATACCTGAGAAGCAACCGAGGTGGTCCATTTTATGTTCAGGTCTGTCGAATTTTAGCTCGGCGAAATATGTAAGGCCTCCTTTGGACGTGAATAACATGTGTTGAATAACGGCTTGCATGGCATCGTCGTACATTTGTCTCGCCTCGTTGTCTTCTTTGTTCGACTGTATCCAGGCTTTAAGAAGATATTCGAAGAAACTGTCGCCCAGTGCTCCCATAGACATGTGATCTAAGAGGAATTTATAATATAGGCAAAAAATATTAATATTATTTTTTGATGTTTATATTAATATGAAATAAACACCCAAATATCTTAGAAACATCTGGAAAGCACATTATTTAAGAAATGCCCTTGGCCGATTCTTTTAAAATGTTTTGCCTTCTCGATCCTCCTTTGGGAATTTAACTGTTACAATAATTATATTTTTATCAGTTAACAAACAATTATGTTAAATATACTTGTATTAAGTTGCTAAATTACTAATTTTTTTTATCTGACATCCTTCTCTTACTTTAGCTTGTTTAATATTAAACGAAGGTTAAAATGTTTAGAAATAATAATTAAGTAAAGCCGAACGGCCAGAAATTCTTAATTCTGGTGCAAGGCACTGATATTGAAATTGGGAGAATAATAAAATATTTACACGTTATGCCATCCAGACAACATCAAAAGATAGGTATGCGAAAACAGAAAATACTCCTACAAGAGAAATTATACAGTTTTCCAGTTTTATGATATACTCTTTGGCATAAAAATCAATAAATAATATTTTGACTTAATATACTGGATGTCAAAAATGAACACGGAGTGGTCGTTGGTATATATGATTAAATATATGTACATCATAATTTATTCACAACAAGAAACAATGAAAATCTCAGCACGGAAGTAATCTATGTATTATTTCTTTTTCTGTTTCTCAAGCATGAAGCTAGCAGTTTATTAAGCATACTTGTAATGGTGATATTCTATCTCTAGCTTTTAAAATCCGCTATTGGAAAATATCTACATTCTTTGGGGATAGCCGTAGATCCCAGTCATACTAAATCACACACGTGTTCTATAAGTGATAAATCTGGCGAGCTTGACCATGACAACCGATCAACATTAGCCATTATAATGTTACATGACTTAACATCCTCCGACAGCTTTACGTCAATCACCAAGGGTTTCGGCGGCCATGAGTAATTATTACGCCAGCACCTAGAGTGCGATTTACGTTAGTCCACATCCGCTAGTCTGTAGAAAAATATAGAAGAACCAATACTAGATAGGGGATACTGGGACTCGAATCCGGAATACGCGGACTATCAAACGCCAATAGCCTAACCAGAAATGCTATAGTAATAATCTTCGAGGTAGCCACGTATTATCCTGCTAGGCAATTGAATTGATGGGTTATTGAAAACTAGTTCCAGAATACTATTGATGAAACAAATTGTACTTAATGTTTCTGGAGTTAACTCTTTCTTCTTTTATCGAGATACCATTTCTGGCCATTATAAAACCTCTATGAGCCCATAAAAATCTGTCACTGAAAGCGACTCAATTACGTTATTCCTTCCAGTGTAACCTTAATCTTTCAATTTACCCACATAACCCTGCAAGCTAAAGGCAACCAAAGAATATGCCCAAAGGATTGAATATGTAGATTGTTGGGAGGTTTGTTGACGAAAAAAGTCACAAGCACAACATTATGAATGAAAAAGCCGTTTTCTCATAGATTAATAACCCTATCATGTTCCAATTTTGCACGGTGTCTTAAAGAAAGTAATTTTTTGCAGTATATACTTTGTGACAACGCTTTTTTGAAGAATAACAAATACATTCTTGTCTGCTTTTATCTGCGCGGTTTCAGTGTCGTCGCTCAAAACCTCGTAGTTAACACAACTAAGCCAAAATGAGCGAGAAGTATACAAACCTCTATACGGCGACCGCAAAAGTGATTAAAAAATCGAAAAAGTCTTAGTGAAGTGGTATAGAGTATACAGTGGTATAAGGAATACAAAAATTTCGATGGCTTTCCCAATCGGGGCTTGAAGCGAGCGAACAAGAACAAGCAAAAGGCGATTTTCCGCCTCTCCCAAACACAATTACTTAAAACATTAATGAAAAAAAGTTTCAGATACGCAAGTGTAGACTTTTAAAATCGGCGAACAAGATGTTTTCACGGAAAAATGGGTTTTGCAAGAGGATAATATACCTGGAAAGAAGAAAATAGCGTTGCGACCATGAACCGGCCTTCACAATCCCCAGATTCTAACCTCAGAATATGTTTGGGAAGTTGTGAAAAGCAATTTTATCGAAAAGTTCGCCCATGATATTTGATGATTTATGCTGCGTACTCCACAAAAGTTGTCCCTTTTTGTCCACGAACTACGCCGACAATCTGGTTGAAAGTACGCCAAGAAGGTTCCAACGATGGAGATTACACGGCAGATTAAATACTTGCTACTTATCATATAAAATATACTATAATGAAAACAAGTAAATGTGATGTGATCTGGATAAAGGGACCTTAAGATGATTTTTAGAGCCGCCTTTTTATATAGAATTAAAATCTGAATTTACTGGTGTTATTCTATTCTTCTAAATTCTATTCTAGTCTAACTTAAAAATTAAAAAAAGCTGTAGCGTTTTGAAATTGAACAGCACAAATTACATATTTTTGAGAAAACACGCTTCAAAGTTTAGGCTTTCTTAACAGGTTAGTTTCTCGAATATAATATCAATGGAAGCAGTCACAACCTTGAAAAGCTAATATTTGAACCAAAACACTTCTTTTGCGTTTTATGTAAAACATGCCCTAACCCTTTATCCAGATCGCATCAGAAATATGTTTGATATTTTTTGAAAAATCACGGTTTCTTTCTTCTAAGATTTTACTAGCACTAAATAAACCTACAAGTATGCTTCACCGGGAAAACAAAAAGACTTCTATTTTACAGTCGAAAATATTTGATTACAAGACTGTACCTATTTGGAGAAATTTTGATTATTCCGTGTTGCGAATAAATACTTGTAAGAACTATAAACGTTTCGCAAATGTTCGTTGTTGTACATTGCCGCTGAGAGGACTTGGTATATACTTTGTATATCATTGACCAAACGGTTGAAGCCTATTTTTATTGCAATATTTCAGTATTTTCTCTAAGAAATCCTTTAACACGCCTCACCATTTATTCATTTACAAAGTAGAATATTCACATGAAATTTATATGTTTAAGAACGTCAAATATCGTGCTGCACTGTTATTATACAAGACTCCCGAATTAGCTTCCGGGATAATATTTAATTTAATTTGAGATATGTACTTTATCGTTTTCGCAAGTTCTCCAGAGTACAAGATAAATTATATTTCTGAGATGCTTACGTTGTCCCCAGTTTCCCGTTTTCGGATTCAGATAATTTGGGTATAATCCTTTGGGTTTATCCAGTCCCTGGAGAAACTGCCTGATGTGGTCGACTTTGTTTCTGAATACTGTGTTACCGGTGACATCGCTTAAGTACGCGAATTCAAGATGAAGGGTACCAAATTCTGAGAGAATGCTAGATCCTCCGCTTGCCCATCCGTAATTTTTACTGCTCTGAAAAAAATACATGATTCATTAGGTACGTCATCGTTAAAGTCCGCATAAATCCCCAAACACCTGGGTGTCATAAAACAATTACTATATTAATACATACATAATAAAGTAAACTCGAAACAGACAAGATTCAAGTGCGGTCATTATGTATTAACGGGAATAAATATAAATTGTCTCTTGAGGGGAATCTGTTTTATGTAATTTAATAGTTGTTTTTGTTGGTTGCTGAGACATCAGAGAGTTGGAAATGAATATAAAAAAGTTGATTGTTTTGTATAAAAAGAATAAATGGCCCCCAATTTTCTAGGTGACAAAGGAATTGTTGAAAAGTTAACAAAGTGTTACTTAACAAAACACGCACAATTGCAGCAGATATGATGGAATACAACAAAATAAAGGTGATTTTGATTTAGTTACCATTACAAAATCAATGACATCAATTATGTAACTAAACACACACAAACAAAATTTTGAGCTAAGCTTGACATGTGGTATTATACTATAAGTTGATATGTTCATATCATATTAATTTTATATACTGTTTGTTATTATGGGTAAATCAACGATATGATGGCTATTACACATATTCCGCTGCTGATAAAAATACAACTGCGATATTAAAGACGTACTAGATAAGCAGTTCCTTTAGGTTTCGTGCTAGGCCAAATTCAGTTTCTATTGCACAAAGAGAATCTCTCAGAAGGTAGAGGGGCAAACAACATATAAAACAATGAAACAGTATAGCAAAATTGTTTTTTTACTAACAAAAAAGAAAAAAGAAAATTGTAAAATTTTTGAGCTAGCCACCTTCCATAACAACAGGGTTGCCAATAATCTGGAAAACCTGGAAAAGGCAGGGAATTTGGAAAGTTCTAAAATGTCAGGGAAAACTGCAAAAAATCAATGAACGTCAGGGAATTTATTAGGGAGTTGGGGAATTTATTTCTGTTGTACAGTATAAATTAATTGCCTAAAGTAGTTGACTGAATGAATATTTCAAGAATTGCAATACATATATGCGTAAAATATTTGTAGCGTACGCTTTTCATTATAGTATATTTGAGTAACATATACATACCGTAGTCGACATATTTTAATTTCTGATACGAAAGTAGAAAGAGGAAAAGAGCGCGGCGAAATAAACTAAAGATAAACATAAGCGAGCCTGCCAAAACAGTACACTCGACAAACGTTTCCTATGAAATGTAAGGCGTGAGGGTCCCCCCACACTGCGTTGCTCTCCCACCACTGTTAGCAAGCAGGCATCGCTGCATATTATAAGGTCATCTTCTGCATGGGATAGAAGTATAACCGAAATTAAAATTTGACGACTACGGTATAAGAATTGCAAAATATTTTTAATATTCCAAACATTTCATTCAACAAAGTCTTAAAAGACATCCGAAAAATAATAAATTAAAGTAAAATATTTTATTAGTGTTTTTTGTTATAGAAATAGTAAAAATTAAAAAAATAAATAGCAGGCAGCAAGTTTCAATCAAGAATCTAAAAATATAAATGCATTATGATACAATTTTCTAATGGATCTTTGTTTAAGCAATTTGTTAATACATATTTTACAGTCTGATTTTTATAGTTCCGACTACAGTACTAATACAGGGTATATCACGACGAGATTTCGTTAGAACAATATAGAAGACTAATAAGAGTTGAGTTTTGAAATTTCGCAAATATTAGTTTCGCCTTAAGCTCTTTCAATTTATAATAGTTTTGAATTTTTGCTTCTTCCGGTTACACCGGAAATTGATATCAACTTCCTTATTTTAAATGGAATACCCCATTTTTTTATGATTGATTCGTATTTCCAACATAATTTTAAAGCTAGTTTGTCTGATAAACTTTACCTCTAAAGTTAGCTATTTTTGAAGTATTTTAATTTTTGTAAAAAAATTGACGGCTGCAGATCATAACAACATTCCCAATAATTGAATGTATGCACATATTTAAAATTTTAGGTAATCATTTTGGAAAGTATACTGATTCAAATGCGGTATTATAAACTTTTCAAAATAATACAGGGTGAACAGAAAACCATATTAAACATTTCATCCAGAAAAGACCAATATCTTGTTATTTTTAAATAGCAACCTACATTTTTTTCAACTTCATTGGATTGCAAGTTCAAAATTAGGGTCAGTATGTATTTACTTTCCTATAACTAAACGTCTAAGGGAAAGTACTTAGTATGATACATCATTGAAACGGTATTTTTGTGGAAAATTCAGCAACATGATTGCTGGTTCCGCTACTTTTGATTTTAGCGCCCTCTAGCGGAATAAAAAACTGTTACGTATTCCAAAACGTGACATATCATTTGAAAGCTAATACTTAGATATAGAGATGTTTTATTATAGACAATATTATAATAGTTATTTACATAAAAGTCAAGAAAAGAATATTGTATCCTATTTTTTCTGAAATCGTATAATTAAATTTTAGAAAATAAATTAATATTGACAATAAAAATGATAAGAAAAATCAAATCGGTTGTGTTTCTGTTGTTTCCTTAGTGACTAGTCAACAAACGTTTACAACAATAAAACTTCATCGCTTTTTGCAATTTTCCCTGGTTCCTTCTTCGAGTTAATAAATATGAGTTATAGTCGTGTAGAATATGTACTACTATATTCCATTGAACATAAGTGTAGCTGCCAATGCTGCAATGGGATTTACTGCCAAGCAAATCTAAAGACAGATATGAGAAAGCGTACTCAATATTTGAAGATTGGTGCAATTCTAAAAAGTAACAGTAGTTACAGAAGAAGATCTCCTCGTTTATTTCGCAATAAAGACGAATAATTATAAATCCTATACTTTGTGGAGTATTTTCTTCAAGTTAACTGCATATTTAGAGAAAATCAGTTAGATATCATGCAAAAAAATCAAAGACATTTTCAGAAAGTGGGCTAAAGATAGAAGTTTGCTGATGATGAAGCTAAATAAAATATCTACGAGTTAATTTAATTTAATTATCTGATTTTTATTGAAGGTTGTAACTGTATTCGGGCTAGCAGGGGCTTGTCGGTGTGATAAGTTAATGAAAATATCTATTGATGACATTGACGACAAAGGGGACATTTTAGTTATAAAAATTCCTGATAAAAACACACAGACCTCGACGTTTTACTGTTGTTAATGGAGAAAGAGACCTTAATATTGCTCTATACAGACAGCTATTTTTCACAAGTACTTAGTGACAATATCTAGTATGTAATATGTAAAGAATCGCTTAATTGATAGTGTCATTTGTGTTTGAGATGCAAGACTATCTAAATTTTTTACTAAAAACAAAAATTGTAGGGCAAAAAAATGAAACAATGAATTTTGCGTTATATTTAGATCGTATAATAAAAAATATTTTAGATAAGGAGTGGGGTTGGAAAACAACATTTTAAATTACGTACGTTTGCCGTTAATTCACAAAAATCAATTTGACATCGTTATTTGGACATCTCTGTCAACTGAAGACACACAAGCTTAAGCATACAAATCATGTGAATTTCATATTTGTTTCTTTAATGGATGACATTACGCAGCCGTTAGGAACACAGGACTCTTCGCAGAAGCAACCAATCTTCTGGCAGTTTTTATGTTCTCCGAACACATGGCTCAACAATCACCTTTCAAGCGATTTACTTTTTCGCTAAGTGCAACTTCTTCTATTGTTTTGCTTATTGCCCAACCTAATCTTAAGTGATTTTTCTAAAATGAAAAACATCTCTATTGTGCTCCTCTTGACGATTCTGTTTTGAACATTGCTAAACATTTTTTTTTTGCTATGACCTCAATATACCATGACCGTAACACAACTTTATATCATTTGCGTTATGATTTGCCCCTTCACACGAAAGGCTCATAGCAATGTACAAGACAGAAACGCAGTGAATTTACGTAGATAGCTTCTGGTAAAACAGGAATGAACATTTTTTACCTGAATTTCTTGGCGAAGGTTTAATGGTCCTGCAGTAGTATCTTTACATCATTCCTGAGTTTCTTGTAGTGGTTGCGCATCAGATGATTTTTACACTCAATTTTCTTGACGACAACAGTATCGTATGGATTTGAATCCAATATTTTCTATAGCCTATAGTTGCTATCTCCGTCAGCAATTACTTGGTGGTAGATCAGCGTATACATTTCCTTACTCTTAACGAAACCTTCTGCCAAAATATCGGCCTCCATACTTGAAGAGGATCCAGTCCAGTTTTAATAACATTTGCGATCTTATGTAGGTGAATCCGCCAACTGGCAAATAGTGCAAAATTTATTTCGAACGCCAGAGAGAATTTTTTCCCCTCGGTATCCCATAATTGCAGCAGCTTTCGTCAAAGAATCATATTTATTACGATATGACCTTTTGGCCCAACAGCCGTCTGCCACGACAGTAATCATCGGAGTGTCATCTGGATCCACATCTCCAGCGGCAATGAAAAAAATTATATTCACAATTCTGCGACCTTCTAACACAAAATTAATTTTTTCACTTCTATGCGAACGTTTCTACAATTGTACAGAGAATAACGCCTTTTCGTGTTTTTATGTATCTGTGTTCGCTATATGATGGTAGGCAATTGGACAGAGTCAGTAAACTTACCTCACCAATCGTTTCGCTTCTGTCTTCTATTTCACTGTCCTTCACTTCATCGACTGTAAGATCTTCGGAATCAATCTAGGATAATAATAATAATGCTTCCGTTATTATTTACAATCCTATTTCATCTTCAAGCCTGGAGATACATACCTAATACGAGGGGAGTTTCACAAATTTGCGGCCTAACATATAGGTAACATTGAATGTTTATTGCTTATTTTCAACTAAACAAACTATATAAAAGTAAGCTATATACCGGGTGTCAACGAGATCATGTATCAGCCCGGCACTTATTTAATACCTAAAAGAAAACTTTGACCATAAGTATGAGTGCAGGTAAGGTGCACTCAGTTTTTTAGAGCACTTCCAGTCAAATCGGAAGTGACATTAATTTTGAATTTTCAAATACAACATTTCAGTTCATATTCGGTTTCTACTGAAAGATGGAGGTATATATCAAATGTGTCCATTAAAATGAAACTGCTTCCTGCCAAACCACAAAAATCACCAAAGTTGGCGTTTGAAACAATTACATAACCTATTTCTCACATTTACACGCATTGGCGAAGGAAACATTTTTTATTGCACTGCCATAATTGGCGTAATTTTTAGCTTCCAAGTGATAAAATATGTGGTTTAGTGGTCACCTGTAAATAAAATTAACAAACGACTTCTAGTTTTGACAGTTCACGTTATTTTTGTGTATTGTCAAATTGTTATTGTGTAGTTGTTAGGTACAGTAAACAATACCTATTTGGTAATGTATACTCGAGATGAAAAAGTTGATGTATTTTTAATTTATGGAGAATGTCGTAAAAATTCGAGAGCGGCTGCGCACCTACCCCAAAATTATTTTATAAGAATGGAATCTCAATTCAGCAGAGAAGAAAATGATCCGCAAAATAATAATGCAGAGTTTATTGTTGACGAAGCAATAGAAATTAATGTAGTCCCCTAGTTAAAGTTAATAAAACGATTTCCCTCCGATAAATCGGCTGCGAGTTAACTATTACTTGCGAATCAGCCCGAAAGATTTTAAAGAAACGTAACTACAAATACATAATTAGTAATCACTTATACCTAATAGTTCTTTTCAATAATTCTGATAACTTAGATTTTCTAAATTATTGTTTTTGCTATTGTTTTGTTACTAGTAGTTTTAAAGCAAACTTTTAACATGTGTGTATTTTTGTTTAATATCTAGTATGTATTTGATTAAATGTTATTTACGGAAGTCGTTTATTTCCAATGGTAATTGTGTTTTTCATTTGAAGTTTATTGTTCAGTTGCTTTGGATTTAGACTACTTTTAGAAAATTCTAAATTTTCTACTATACCTATCTACCACTAAACCACAGCATATTTTATATCACTTAGAAGCTTAAAATTATTCCAATTACGGCAGTGCAAAAAAATAGATGTTACAATTAAAATAAAATGAGTATACTGTATTGTTTTAGACTGTACTCGGGATGCATGAATTTGTCATTCGTTGCTAGGAAAGAACGCAAAACAGGTAGAGTTAGGTACAGTCTAGAAATTTTTGATTCTCCTGTCTTTCTTTATAACAGTCCACATTTGTATAATATGTATGTATAAATTTTACATTTTTAAATAAAGTTTTATAATCACAAATATTTTACCCATTTTAAAAATATCGTTCATATAAAATTACAGTGGTCATGATGTTTCGAAGTTTCACAGCACTTCAACCTCAAATCTGTTGTATGGTCACTTGTGAAGTTTAATGTAAGTTTGTTAAATACTTTATTTTTTTTAAATATTTGTTCGAAGTCATCGTTGGCAAAGTGGGGTGCAGTTCAAGGAGACTAAGTAGACAAATAAACTTCCTTTCAAAAAAAGTAAAAAGTTCTATCTGCATCAAGCCGCAAATTTTTCTAATTGTTCTCGTACCTTGCCTAATACATATAGCTAACATACCCAGGATAATTTCTAACATTATTCAAGAAACCACAAATTCTTACTGTATGAGATTTTGATTGGAAAGTGCGTGATTTTTTACGCACTTTCCAATCAAAATCTCTAACCCGAAATTAGTTTTAAAAGAGGAAAAGGTAATACAGAACAAAAGCTTATAACAAATCCTTCTTTTTAATGGAAAAGTTTTACGTTTTGTTCCTGGCGAATTTAGTCGTAGACGATTTTTGTTACCCCCACGGTAGTTAGGCTCGTTTTTCCTCATAATATTAAGTATTAATAACGCTCTCTCTGCTAAGAATAAGAAATTGCCCTCAGCCGGTTTGAATCTGTTAAGACACCCACATAAACTACGGCGCGCAAGTATTGAGCGCAGATTCAGCTCACTCTCCTCCACGTCGAAACTATCTCTGTCTCAAGTTAAAAGGGGTTCAAACGCTAACGTAATGACTAAAGGGCGGAATAAATGCAAAGTGCATATATTTGCATATTTTGCATATTTCAACAAATTTCACAAAAAATTGCATATTTCGGCAAAAATAAAATTTGTGTGCATATTTTTATGTTTATCGTTTTATGAAAAGATTAAGTGCGACCCTGTTTAGGAATTTCCAAGTAATCAGCTTGCCTAATGGAGAGCAGATGTGGTCTATTCTTTTATATTTATATTGTATAATTTTTATTATTATATGGTTTATTGCCGGCATTTATTGGGTGTTTAGGAATTTCCAAGTAATCAGCTTGCCTAATGGAGAGCAGATGTGGTCTATTCTTTTATATTTATATTGTATAGTTTTTATTATTATATGGTTTATTGCCGGCATTTATTGGGTGTTTAGGAATTTCCAAGTAATTAGCTTGCCTAATGGAGAGCAGATGTGGTCTATTCTTTTATATTTATATTGTATAGTTTAGTTTGTCGATAGATTCCAGTGTGAAAAGAGTGATTTCGAAAATATTTTATTTCAAACGCCTAAAATGCCGAAAGCCGCTTCGTGGATTAAAAATTTTCCTGAGTTGGAGTTTAGTGGGGATAAAGTGTTTTGCAAAGTTTGTGCCAAAATCATTGTTTGTGAAAAGAAGTTCCAAATTGATCAATACTTGAAAACAGCTATGCATAAAGCTAAGTTGCAGAAAAATAAATCAGTGCCTGTTCAGCAGTGTGTGCAAACCGCATTTCAAAATGTCAAACCAACGAGTGAAAAGGAGGTGTTTCGTCAAGACTTATGCAAAGCTTTAGTCGCAGCAAATATACCTTTGAAGAAACTGCAAAATACACAATTCAGAGATTTTTTGCAAAAATATTGTAATCAAAACATCCCTGACGAATCCACACTTAGAAAGAAGAATGTGCAAATAGTATACGAAACCGTAATGGGAGAAATTAAAGTTACACTGGGCGATGAACATTTTTATATTATTGTTGATGAAAGCACAGACTCATGTGGTCGATATATCGCACATCTTATGATTGGAGGACTTCAAGAAAATGAGCCAGGGAAACCATATTTAATATCTTCTAAACAGTTAGACAAAACAAATAATGAGACCGTAACTCGATTTATTCAGCAGTCTCTATCAAATTTTTTTTTACCAAATCCAGTTCCAGTAGAGAAGTTTTTAGTGTTTTTGTCTGACGCAGCGCCGTATATGGTTAAAGTAGGCCAAAACTTAAAAATATTTTATCCCAATATGGTACATGTCACTTGTCTTTTACACGGGATAAACAGAGTTGCAGAAATTATTAGAACAGCATATCCCTTGGTGAACAAATTAATTTCAAATGTAAAGAAAGTGTTTTTGAAAGCACCTCTAAGAGTGCAGATCTATAGAGAGAAATTGCCAGGAGTTTGTTTACCTCCAGAGCCCGTAATTACTCGATGGGGAACATGGATTAAGGCCGCGATATTCTACGCAGACCATTTTGAAGCCATTAAAGACATAGTTTTAGATTTAGAAGACAATTCGCAGTGTGTAGTGCAAAGTCAAGCATTATTCAAAAATGTAAATTTAGCTAAGGAACTTGTTTTTATTAAGGTTAATTTTAGTTTTGTACCAGATATAATAACTTCGTTAGAAAGTAGGAATATAAGTTTAAGAGAATCAATTAATATTGTTGAAACTTTTTCCGACAAATGCAAAAAAGTTCCCGGTGATGTAGGAAATCAAGTAAGAAGGAAACTCGAAGTTATTGTGGGAAAGAATGAAGGCTTTAAGTATTTAATGGAAGTCAAAAATATTTTTGATAGTAAACCATCCAACGAAGTAATACCTTGGCCTTATAACTTACTACCCAAATTAAAATATTGCCAGATCACATCGGTAGATGTTGAAAGAACTTCTTCTTTGTACAAACATATTTTTACAGACAGAAGGCAAACATTTTTATTGGAAAATTTTGAAAAATATATCGTTATAAATGCATTTTATACTATTTCAGGTTGAAAATTGTACCTATTATGTTTTTCTTTTAATTTTACTTAAAATAAATAATTTTTGTAAGAGTCGGTGTTTCTTTATTTCCATTTTTCCATGTTATATTCAAGGCATATAATTGCATATTTTGACAAATAAATGCATATTGTTGCATATTTCAGAGAAAAACGATGCATATATATGTGCATATTTTAACTGAATTGACGTGCATATATTCCGCCCTTTAGTAATGACACTTCGCATGAGACAACGATTGCTGTTCCCTCCACACTTGCCCCGTAAACCAATACAAGTGATTGTGAAAGAACAGCCTTAACAAGTATAGTGATTACTTAACGTTTAAATTACAACAAGCACACTTCCTTTACAAGTGTTTGGGTTTGGGTCCATACGTCTCCTGGACAAATGTTCAAATAAAAATTATAAAAGAAAGTTTTCTGGGCAATATTAAACTAAGAAGTTTTATGTCACCTATATAACCCGAGCAACCACATTTGTTGCTACTTTAAAAAAGGCGGCCAATTTATATGAATCACATATTGCTAAAACAACACAAGTTAGTCACTTTTTGGCCAAATTGAGTTTCCACATATTTTCTGTTATATTGGCTGTTCTGCGTTGTTTGGTGCTAAAAGAACTCAAATGAGCATATCGCATATGTTAGAAACTTACACAAAAATAGTTTGTGTGGCGCTAAAACAACTCAAGTGACTGTCTTAGGTTGTTTCTACACTACACATCGCCATAAGAATAATAACATAACCTTAAAATTAAACGAGATTTAGTAGTTGCTGTACCTAAGCGAGTGATTGTGATTAATATTGTTAATTTGTATAAACTGGTTATTGTTATTACCACAAATGGCTCCTCAGAGACGCAACAGAGGAATTCGCAACGACCCAGTTTATAAACGAAATGTGATTCAAACATCTAGAGTCAAAGGATTAGAATACAAGAACTACAAAAACAAAACGGTACCTGCCATAACTCCAAATCTTAACATGAATCTTTGCAGGTAAGTTATTTGTAATTAACTTCTTCATTGGGGTATGATTTTTCAATATTACTTTATTTTAGCTGTGCTATGAAATGTTCAGCTAAAATAAATATCGACATGAGAGAACGTATTTTCAAAAGTTTTTATAGCTTGCCTAACAAAACTCACAAGATCTTTATCTTCAGAGTACAGTAACGGTTATGAATGTTAAACAGGAAAGAAAACGTAATCCTGAAGGAAAAAAAGGGATGTATCATATGAGTACTCTGTACAGGTCGATGGCAAAAAGATTAAAGTTTGCCAAGGGGCATTGTTGAACATACACACCGGTCTTACTGATGAAAGAATGAAGAGGATTAAACTACTATTAAGAAACAATCAAACACCTACTGACAAGAGAGGGAAACATTCTAAAGGAAACGCTGTATCAGCCGATGTTATAAATTGGATCAGAAATCACATTTCTTTATATCCTGTAAAGGAATCGCATTATTCAGGAAGAGAATTCCAATACCTTGATGCCAAACTGAATGTAAAGATAATGCATGAAATGTTTTGTACAAAATATCCCCATACAATAGTCAATTACTATTTTTATTTAAAATTCTTTCATGACAATTTTAATTTGCACTTTAGACGACCCTAGGTAGATACTTGCAATAAATGCGAAGAATTGAGTTTAAAAATGAGAAGTACTTCTCTAGGGGATGCAGCCAAAAAGGCTGCCGTTGCTGAAAAGATGGTTCACGAACGCCGTGCAAAGAAATTCTATAAAGCCATTCAAATTACTACTAAAGATTGCAAAGAAAATCAAGAACTTGCAGCAATTTCATTTGATTTTATGCAAAATTTGCAGTTGCCTCTCCTTCCTGTGCAAGACTTGTTCTACCTAACACAGTTAAGCATTTCGGTATTTGGTATTCATAATCTAAAAACCAACGAAGCTTTTTTTAAGTATATCCAAAAAATGTTACCAATAAGGGTCCAAATGAGGTAGCATCATTCTCAATGGACTACATTAAAATTTATGTACCAGATGAAATTAAAGAACTGTGGCTCTTTTCGGATAGCTTGCCCTGGGCAGAAAAAAAATCATTGCATTGTCAGATTATGTACGGTATGTCTTTAGCAGAAACGGGTGGGTTTAAAAAGGTGCAGCAATTTTACCCAATTAGAGGACATTCGTTTCTACCCTGTGATAGGGATTTTGGTATGATTAAAAGAAAACTACGGAGATTTGACCAAGTTTATAATTTACACATTTACATGTTTTAGCAATATGTGATTCATATATATTACTATGCAAAAATTCCAGCCTTCTACCGTGAAAATTGACGATTTGCTCAAGAAGCTTACCTCCATTTCATGCAGTTTTTGGCACTTTACCAAGCCCCCCTTTGGTTTCGTGAACCCTAATCTGACGCATATCCTAGACTCGCCCAATGGGCATTAAATAAAAAATCAAGTAAATCGGCCCAGTAATTCCTGAGAAACATATGGGTAGACATCTTCTCTATGTTAAACAAGGGTGTCAAGTATATAGATGTATATTACAAAGTAATTAACACCCCAGTATAAATGATACTGCAAAAGACTACAAAATCTATTAGAAATTCATAAGTTGCTTACATATTTCCATATAATACTTCACAAAAACAAACTCCTTTTGAATACACCTTGAAAAGACTTATGACTCGGAAAGGTGAAAAATCTATTTTTAATGCCGATATATTCACACATTTACAAATAATACATTTTCCGCATTCAATACAGACAATATCCTCTTTTGTGCAAGCAAAAAGTAGGTAATTTATGGCTCAACCAGATGAAAAATCTATTTTTAATGGTAATACAAGCGTACCTCACATTATTTACATGTAAAGAGTTTAGATAACGTATACATAATGAGATACGAATGTACCCCAATTCCATCCTTATTTCTCAGGGGAGTCATACTCTTGGATATTTATAGAATATGTCCTGTTGAATGCGCAAACGTGAGTGTACACTACTTACTCCGGTTTTGAGATTGACGAGGGCGTTGGGAATGCCAGTCGGTGTTTGGAATGCAGGCAGCAGTTTATTAGCGATCTGCAGGGCTTTGTCTCTGAAGACCACGTCACCGGTGAACGAGAAACAGGTCAGCAAGCCTCCGATAAATCTGATGTTCATTTCGAAGACGGAAACATCGGCGGTCTGTAATAAAAGATTGTAATTAATATGCTAATGGATTTAGAAAACATCCTGTTAATTTAATCGAATTGACGTTCTAACTTTAATACGACATCGGTTTTAATAATCTACGGTTTTTTCTCCTGTTTTTTTTTTTTAATTAATTAATACAGAAAGTTACACTCAATAATCGAGCACACAAAATTACAGGGAAATAAATTTGAATTTATTAGGTTCCATATGCAATATTGTATATGGAGAAGATATAATTATCGTGAACCACTTAACTCTTTGGAAGAAACTTTCAATGACTTTGGCATCATAAAAGGAAACAGCAATATTCATAGATGATTATTGGTACAGTATATTATGTCTGGTTATGTATTTCTAAGTCAGACTTATAAACGATAGTAACGGCATCAAAATTGTCTACGGTGACGCAAATTGATAAGCTTTTCCATCTATTTAAAATATTCAGCAACAAATTATAGTGCATTCTAACACACGAATAGCTTTGCTGTTTTCATATCTGATTGGAGAAAAGTCTCCATGAAAACCTAAGGTTGCCTATGTTCTTTGAAACCGTTCATTTAATTTCTAACCAGAATCGTTCGATGATTACTTTTAAGTGGTAGAAAGCCGCTGGATGGCTCTACTCCTTCTTATTCATAATATATATTATGAATTATTGATAATAGTTCCTATGTTTGCTGCAGTTTTATATACAATATTTTGTTCCTAGTTTTTTGAAGAAAGAAAACCGTAAAAATTAATCTTTAATCTTTATTTAGTATTCTGGAAAGGAAAAATTCAATAAAACTCGTTTTTCAAATTGATTTTCCATTTACATACTTCAGTGTAATTTGAGATCTTTCGCTACATATTGCTGTGACCTTCAAATTAAATAAAATAAAAATGTTAAGAATTAGCTTAATTGTTGAGAAAGAATATTAATTTTATTTTAAAACGTTTATTTTTAAGTGTTTAGCATTAGACAAAACAGGTAACACAAGGGTATAATGGGTTGTCTATATTTAAAGAGAAACTTTTGTATCAAAATAAACATGATTTATTAGTATATCTTAAGTTGAATAAGTACTAAAAATTAAGTACAAGATAAACACAAAACAAATCAATAGGTATTATGCTGTCTAAAAGACACATAAATACCAGATGAATCAAAATAAAAACAAGACGTGCTAGAGCAAAATTATGCAGTCTTGAAACACAGTTTTAAGAGAATGAACGTAAATTCAGACATGCATAATGCGACAATGTATAAAAAAGATTTTAATAATCACACGTAAAATATAGCAAATACCTTGAACTTATATCTATCAATAATAAAAGGATATGAGTCAAAACATTTATAATACGATATATTTGATGGCAATGTTCTGTGTAAACAATAACTGTACGAATACAAAAATACATTTACAGGGCTTACAGCCAAATTTTAGGGGAAAAAAGTGAATAAGTGAACACACATTTCAAATAAAGTGAATTAAGTGAACTGAGATTCGAATGGAAAACATTTTATTTCAAACAATTCTATATAATAAAATTAAAGTATAATAGAAAAGTAACACAAGTAAATATAACATAACATATTATACTCTGATAGTGACGTACATGCTACATACACTGTTTAATAAAAAATAAAACAAACTCTGAAAACTCGCCTGTCCCAATTTTAATTATCACTTTTAGGTTTTTTTGAAAAAAAATCAGAAATTATATGACTTTTGCGCTTTTCTATTTTTTTAATTGAAATGTCAGCTTCACGCTCCTGCTCTCTTAAGCTAATAGCTCCAGCCATCAGTCCTTGAGCTAGATGTATAGCAGTCATATCTGCTTTCTCCATGGTAGCTTTCAATCTGATATTAGCTTCCTTTAAAAGTTCGTCACTACCTTTTTGTTTCGTAATTTTGGCTTTTTCTTCTGTAGCTAGTTGCAAATTTAAATTTGCCAAAGTATTCTTTTTCTTCAATAGCTCTTCTGCTGCTTTCCTTTCTAATTCTTCTCTTTGTTCTTCTTCATGTTTTTTTCTCTTTTCTTCTTCTTCAGTTTGCTTCTGGTTTTCCAGATAAAGTTGGTAATGTTTATGAGCCATTCTGGCTTGTTTCACTAAATCTTTGGTAATAGGAACGCATTCCACTCGATTATCATAGAGTTTCAAACCACTAATGCAGTTCATTCTAGCATTTAGTGTTCTACAAGACATAGCTGCTTGACCATAATCCAGAACTAATTTTGACTTACTAAAACCCCTCTCGACCTCTGCATTACTGTGGGATATTATCAACGAAGCTTTGACCAACTTTGCCACTTCTTTCAACTTTACATTATTAAATATTTCGGACCAGTACTCATCAATTCTTATATTTTCACAGTTATACTTTGGAAGGTTTTCAATTTGTAAAAGTCGCCATTCATCAGTAACATCGCCTTCATTTTTCCATAACTTGATCTTTGAAATAACTCCTTTCACTCTGTTGACAGATTTTTTGCTTTTAATTAATTCAGGTTGCAAAAATGTAAGATCTTTTAAGATGTCAAAATACACTTGTGTTTTTGTTACCAAGTATGTCAAAGCAGCTTTATAATGCTTTTGTACACAATTTAAAAATACAAGTTTATCTTTCTCACTAAACTTGGAAATAATATCGTTACACTTCTGCGAATCTATCACTACATCTTTTGGATTAAGCATATTAGTACTCTCTAATACACCAGTCAAACTATCATACTTTTTGCATACCTTGGATGCAATTAATAAAACTAATCTTCTTAAATGTTCATATAATAAGTGAATTAGTGGTTCATCTCTCTGGTAAAGCTCAGTAAATTTTGTAAAAAATGACGCACTTTCGATGACATAATATACTTGAGCCTTCATGTCTTTTTGTGTTAAATATTGTACAATATTTTTATATTTGGAAGACTTCAACAGCTGTTTGTTATTAGATTTTTTGGGTAAGTGAACTAGAAAATAATGTACTAGGGCTGGCCACTGCTCTAATAACCTTTCAGCAGCTGGTCCAATTGTAAGCCATCGAGAGCTAACATGTTTTATGAAATGGTTTTGAGGCACCTTCGTCATATCTTGAATACTTTTATAGTCTTCCACTCGTGTTGGCCAACCATCAAAAAATAAATAAGTTTGAATAA
Source organism: Amphimallon solstitiale (assembly GCA_963170755.1). NCBI lineage: Eukaryota > Metazoa > Arthropoda > Insecta > Coleoptera > Scarabaeidae > Amphimallon > Amphimallon solstitiale. Next base: position 105,034,013 of record OY720681.1, on the reverse strand, counting down.
TCATATCACTAACATCTTCCCCAAATTCAGCTAATCCTTTTAAAAAAGCATTATGAACTAAGTGAACGTTACAAGTTCCAATATCAACCAGTCCCCAGCCTTGATCACATTTTAATTGTTCATTTAATATCCGAAAATTTTTTTTGTTTACATTGGGTCCATCTGAACCTAACATAATAAGACTCAGTATAGAAAGGCCAGCATTATCAATCGCTTTTTTAAGAAATGCTACTACTGTTTCTGCATCTGCATAACTTATAAAAAATGTTTCCAAATGACTTGTGATCACTCTATTTTGAGAATTTGAAAAGTATCTTATTAAGACTTGCAACTCCTTTACTTTTTCTGCATTAACTGTCTCGTCGAACATGATAGTAAAGAAACAATTTCCAATATCTTCTAACAAAGAATTTCTGAAAAAAGGACCCAGTGCTTCGTTTATTACATATCCACATTTAGTGCGAGCCATATTAAAACTAATTTCTGTATCTGGGAACATAGCACTAAAGACGGCTCCAATATTGTCACATGATGCTGCAGCAAAATTAGATTGTACTACCTTCAGTGCCCACAAAATTTCTGCTTTTGTTGAAGATTCTTTAGAATTGTTAACAGTTATCTGTGGTTGGATGGCAGTACTCGAGACTGAGCTGCACACCGGTGTCTGTGAACTTGAGCTTAGTGTTAATTGCAGGGGATCCAACTTTATCTTGCAATTTTTTTCATGATTTTTACAGGACGCATGTTGCAATATAGCCTGATATCCTAAAATACACATTGTTATTAAAATTCCATAACTACGAAAATAATTTATTACCTTTCGCCTTGCAACTTATTTTAGTTGTACAAATGTTGCACATTACAGTAAACCCATCCATTTTAACACACCATTTGGAAATAATAGAACCACGAGAATCTGTCCTAGTAAACCACTCATCGTGCACTTTACAATTCCGCGGCGACATAATCAAAATTAATCTGGCAATTAATAAATTATCTGGGTGGAGGAAATGCCGTCTATGAGTTTTCCATTGTCTCCGAATGAAATAGGTTAGGTAGAATGTCAAGGGCAAGTCAAGTGTCGACCACTCTACTACTCTGCAGTGTTGCCAAAACGCAACCACAACCAAACATATTAATTTTATCGTTAGATCGCCTCGGAACTTTTCGGTAGATAAAATCCGGTAAATTTAAATTCGACTTTTTCCTAACCATCTTCTATTCTAAATTTAGCCCCTAATTTTTACTATTTCATTTCGGAGGGAAATTTAAATTGCAATTTAATTTTTTGGTCAAACGAATTATAACTGAATAATTTTTCAATTTAAGTATTCAAGTGAATTAAGTGAACAATTTAAGAAAAAAGTGAATTAAAGTGAATAGATCTTGAAAAAGTGAATCTAAGTGAAAAAGTGAATCGCCTGGAAGCCCTGCATTTATGAATTCTTGTATGTGTGGCATAGGAATTTCAATAGACTATGGAAATGGTCTTGTATGGTTAGAAAACCTGCAAAGAAAAAATATAGTGTCAATATGGTTTACAGTTTTTTGCAAATTAACGTACTACCAGAGGAGAGGGCCTGGATAGAATCTGGAGACGATATGACGGGAGCGACTGGCCTTTGTGATGCGGGATTCGTAAGAAAGATTCGAGTTATCTATTGTCAAACGGCTAAGAAGATTAATACAGCAGGTTAACAAACTTATCCTTATATAATAATAGTAATAAATCTACGTCATTATTAAAACAAAAAAGGCAACTAATTTCGATGAATACATAAAATTAAAAGTAAAGAATAAAGTAAACAACCTTTTTTTATATACAACCCCAAGGTGAGGAGATTCAGTGGCAAGTATTAAAAAATTAATACCCCAACTTTTTCATCTAAACTTGCAAATAAATAAATCATTTATTTGTACAAAAAATGCCTATCATATATGAGCGATCCGAAAAAGATGAGAACGCTTACAAAAGAAAAATTGAAAAATACATGGGCGCACAGTAATAGTCCCCCTAAATAATTAATTTTTAAGGGAGAGTGCTCACTACCTCGGTCAGTTTCTTCAAAATCCTGACTTATTTTTTAAAATATTTAAACAATTATTTTTTATATATATATGCCGGTTTAGAACGTTTTTCTCCGTTGTCCGACACCTAATTTCCATCCTCTTCTATCTTCACATTCCTCCGGTGTGAGGTTTCTTTCACTCATGGATCTTTGTATGCTTTTCTGCCACTCCAGTTTCGGTCTTCCCTGTTTCCTTCTCCCTCTTGGGTGCCAGTGCATTATTGTTTTGGGCCACCTGTTATTTTGCATTCGTTCTACGTGTCCGTACCAAGTAAGTTGTTTCTTTTCGATGTCCTGAACTATCGTGCCTTCTATTCCCATTTGTTGTTTTATATAGTCGTTCCTTATTCTATCTCTTCGTGAAATCCGCATAGACCTTCTAATGGCATCCATTTCAACCGCCTCAACCTTCTTCTTTTGTCTATCTGCAATCCTCCAGGTTTCTGCTCCATACAGAAGGCTGCTCTTTATCATTGTCTCGTATATATTAAATTTTCTCTTCTTTGTTATTTCCTTGCTCCATAAAATTCCATTCAGGCATCCGATCACTTTTTTTGCTTTGACTATACGTTTTTCTATCTCTTTTACATCTGTTACGGTGTTATCGAAAGTTATGCCCAGATATTCATATTCCTGACATTGCATTATTTCTTGACCATTGTCCACTTTCAGATTTCCGGCCTGGTTGCCAATACATAGATATTTTGTTTTGTTTATATTGACTGTCAAGCCCCATTCTCGGTATTCTTCCATCAGTTTTCTCACCATATATTGCATGTCCTCCTTGTCATTGGCCACTATGACCTGGTCGTCAGCGAACTGAAGGGTAAACAAGCACTTGTTATTTATCTCTATACCCATTCTCTGAATCTTCCTCTTCCAATTCCTTAGTGCCACCGCTACATATATTTTAAAGAGTGTTGGAGAAATACAGCATCCTTGGCGTAGTCCTTTATTTACCGTAAATGCATCTGTGAGCTCTTTACCCATCTTAATTCTGGATTTGGAGTCTTTATACAATTCTTTAAAGGCCGTTATATAGTTGTAATTGCTGTTAGATTGTTCTAATACCTTCCATAATCTTGACACTGGGACTGTGTCATATGCTTTTTGTAGGTCAACGAACGTGAGGTGGGTTTCCAGCTGTCTAGCAGATCTCTTTTCTATAACTTGTTTTAGGCAGAATACGTTGTCCGTACATGATCTTCCTGCTCTGAAACCGCATTGCTCTTCTTCTTCTTTGTCTTGGTAATCTTCTTCAATCAGGTCACGGAGGATTCTACCGTATAGTCTGCTTAGTGTGCTTGTGACTGATATGCCCCTATAGTTATTGCAGTCCAGCTTACTTCCTTTTTTATGAATGGATGATATAAAAGCCGTTTTCCAGTCTTGCGGAACAGGATGTCCATTTAGGCATTTATTGATAATTACTTTGAGACTTTTATAGAGCCTTTCTGTTCCATATTTGAGCATTTCGGAGTATATCCCTTCCGGGCCGCTGGCCTTGCCTGACTTAAGATTCTTAACCGTCTTCTTTATTGTTTCTTCCGATATCTCAACTTCTTCCCCTTGTACTGCAATCTGCCAATTTCACCAATCTTCTTAACACGAGTGTCAGTTGACTACAGTTTGAAAAACCGCTGCATGTTTTTCTAGGCAGTGGCATCTCCTCCTAGAACATAGTCCACAAATACTAGCTCAGCAATATTTAGTTTTTTGTAAAAATATCATTAAATGCCCTATTGTGCACCGAAATTTTCTAACAGATATTCATTCAGTAATGCTGTTAGAGCCCTAGAGCTAGTCAGTCAACACCTTTAGGATTTCAATCATGATCTCAAATAGTTCATAAATACCATGCCTTTTCTATTCATTGCTCCAATGGTTCCTGAAAGATCATGGTGTTCACCAAACTGTAGGAAATCTTTGGCATACTATCTCTGTGTATACCTACTATCACGCTCTAGAATTTACCAACATTTATCATCAAATATAACTTTGTAACTTTCAGTTATGTATTCAAAACCTTGGTTTGTGATATGAACTCAATTATTGAAATTAGGCCGTATTAAATAAATCGAAAACATTTTCAGTATTTGCTTCTTCCGTACCTAAAGGGTTAATCATGCTATTTATTAAGGGGGCTTACGCAGAGGTGCCGACTAACTGCCGCGGGGTAGAACGTAAGGGGGTGGCACCATATGCGCTAATGTAAATTCTGGACTTTACAAGGTTTCGTTAAAACAATAGTACCGCTTTTATTTACGAAATATCAAAACGAAATTTAAAACACAAATAAACAAAGGCCCAATGCATGCTCGACTGGAATTAGTTTTTAAAATAAAGTTTCTGAAATGGTGTAATGATGTTGTAAATTTTGCCAACTTTGAGAGTGAAATGTAGGAGTAAATAATTTGAATTATAAGTACTCCCAGCGAAGCCTTCATTAATCCTTTGTATTCAATTTAATGCTAAAACGGAATAAGACAAACAAAAATGTCTGCTCTTTGTTTTATTTTAACGAATACCTTACATCGGCGGATTTTACATTATCGCCTATGGCGCCCACCCCCTTTCGTCCTACCTCACGGCAGTTAGTCGGCACCTCTGTGTAAGCCCCCTGAAGACAATTTGTAAAAATGGGAAGCAGTATAAATATGTAATGATTCTTCCAATGTGTATACAAAGAAAATACAAAGAAATTGGGTGCAAAAGATTTTTATCTATAAAATCGCACACCATTTGTATAAGAGTATATTGTTACATTAATATTCATAAGCTTTGTCTGTGTGTTTTAAGCGTTTGCTTCATGTCGTCCCGTCGTGACTGAAACTACATGCACATGTATGTTTATAGTACGAACATGCACTTACAATCTGCATATATCAACGTTAACAGTTAAACTCTTTATTTACTTAGGTAATTGTTTCCCTAGAAACATTATCTTCTTCAATGCCTTGCCTCGTGTGAAGTACGAACGCGAAGTAAATCCGGGAAGTATGTAACACTATACCGGGACGTTTATGTGCCGCTTGTGTAATATAAAACGGTTGTGTATCCTGCGTGTACGATAGGGTTGTGTTGTGAGAATAAATAGGCGAGGAAATTTAGACATCACGACAACTCGTTTACTCATATCTTACGCCTCCTAATATTTCACAAATAATGTTATTTTAAATTAAATTACTTTCCGACTGATAATTTCTTCTTTTCTGATGGGAAAAATAATAATAAAAAAAAAAAGAAACGATATGAATATCGAATGAATACGAAAAAATGAATCCTAATAATATTTTCGTATTCATTCTTTTCTGCATGAATATCTTGATTATTCTGTTGAAAGTTATGTAAATATGTATGCAAGAATACGTTACAGACACATATATGAAAATGAACGGAAGTCATGGAATTTCACCTATCATGAATATTTAAGTCTGAAGTAGTAGTAGTACAGTAAAAATTCCATTAACTCTATTAGTATAATTTCACAAGGAGATTGCACATGATGGCATGGATAAAGTATGTTCACAACGGCATTTATATATAGTTGATCAAAATATCCGACAATGATAATTACTAGTAATCATCGACGTAATAGTGGTGTATCTTACGTCATAAAAATACATGTTAGAGATCATTTGAGTCTCAAATTGTAAAAAATATAGGTAGGGCCAATGATAGACTTTATAACGTATAAGGAATTGCGAAATATTTGTTTCCATTCTTACACATAGAGAAACAAATACGTTAAATAAACCAAAATGACTGTGTCCAGAATTAAAGGGTTTATTCAAGGATATTTTGGTTTGGCTGAAGTATTAGGTTTGTGCGACTCCTGAATAGGGATGGCAACGATATATCGATAAATAAATATCGATATAATAGTTTCGATATATCGCAAAATATATCGATATTTTTGTTGAAATATATCGAAAAATTAAGAAAGTGTGAAACTCAATGAAACTTCAATTTAGTTTGTTTTAAAACCAACATTTGTTAAGTTACTTAATAGTAGTACCCTCTAGCGTCGAGGAGCGAAAGTAACTTAGTTACCTACATTTCATACGATAGGTATCAGAATTATCGGCTATAATCGGGATTCCTTTGAACTATTGCAACAAAATCAAGTTCTTCCCCGAACATTTTTCTCGGAAAATTACCATACAAAGTACAAAGTTTATAAATAAAGCTCGACTTTTTCCGCAGTCTCCAAAGAGCTACAAAAGTGTTCACTGTGAAAGAGTATAGTACGATTGTTCAAAAGTTTAATGAAGTGGAAATTGAAATCAACTTTATTTATTAAATACTAAGTGACCGATTATTAGTCTTGAAACTATGGCTCCTCCGAGAAGTAACATTTGGAAGCATTTTAAAAAAATTGCTCCAAATACTGCTAAATGCAGTCTGTGTGCTAAGGTACTGAAAACTTCGGGCAATACAACAAATTTAAAAACACATTTCAAACAAAAACATTCCTCCGTTCTACAACATTTAACTGAGGAGGAAAAGAAGGCTGATGAACCAAAAAAGAGAAAAGGTCCATTCCAACCCGAAAGCCGAATGGATGTAGAAACGGCTGGAACTAGGAATGGCTATTTCGCCTCCTCTTGTGGATCTCGAATTGAAAATTCCTGTATACCCGTGTAATTGATATAAACATTCTTCTTCCTGGTTTAACCATGTTTCGGTAAAGGTTATTATGTCCGATGAATTTTTGATCGTAGGCAGGGTTTGTATTTCGCTAAATTTTACTTTTATGCTAAGTATATTCTACATATACAAATTGCACATTGTAGTTCTATTAATGTTTTGTTGCCATTGCTTTATTGCTCCTCTGTTTTTGCTGTTACTTTTAGGTCTTCATCAGTTCGTATTCTTATTTTGCCAGTGTTCTCTGATTTCCTCGTGTATATATTACCTTCCCTTGTCCAGACATATTTCAGTTTATTATCCTTTTTCAATTTTCTGGTATTAAAAAACAGGTTATTATTTTTTGCTTTTAGTTCCTCATTTATGTAGATGTTATTTTTGCCTTTTTTCCTTTTAGTTGACAGTCTTTTGATGAGATCATGCCGTGATGTTTCCTTGCTATGGCGACTTTTGCTTCATGTGTTTTAAATTCCACAATTATTTTCTTTTGATTATCCTCTTTTTTCGGTACCACTTCGCTACGTATTCTGTCTTATCTTCGTCCAGTTTTCTAATTAATATTTTTCGCTATTTCCTTTACATTCTACCGTTCATTTTTTTCCAATTCCATTTATTATTAGGTACTTGTTTATCTTTTCTCTGTTCAAACCGTCCAATATTCTTTCCAGGTTATTAACTTCGTCTTTTAGTTTTTGATTTCCTAGTTACTCTCTATTAGCATACCATCCAGTTGTACTTGTTCAAATTTAGTGTTTATGGAATCTATAGTTTTTTTTCATTTCATCTAATGTTTTAAATATTTTATAATAATAAAATATTTAAAACATTAGAAGAAACGGAGAAAAGATTCCCTAAATAAAGAAGATGCTAAAGGAAAGAGGAAACATCAAATACGATACTTCTCCTTCAATATCATTTTCATTTGAGTCGTATTGTTTGGTTTTACTTTTTTTTTCTTGTTTTTGTCACTGCCTTATTTTGCAGTTATAGAATTAGGACAGGAAAAGGAAATATTTTTCTTACCAGCGGGGTGCCTGGCATTGTCTGACTAATCACAGATAAAGGTTGAACCTCCGTTGGGATTTAACAATAGAGATTTGATTTGTTTACATTATTTTGCAGAACACTGTATATTATACGGACTATTGAAAGAAATGTTAAAGTCGTTTATACAGAGAAACAGGGAAAAACACTCTGGAAACAAAACAAAATACATACTTTAGTATTTATTCTGTTTTGTTCTTCCCTGTTATTTTACTCTAACGCACTTTGCCACAGTATAAGAGTCACAACTACTCACAACAATAGCAAATTCAAATAATTTGGAAGACTTGCCATCTGTCCATACTAAATTTGATTTCTTTTGAGCTTTTTACACATTACAATTTTTGTACATTTCTCGGACCGTTCAATATAGCACGTGCGTACACTTCGAGCGACATCATATTTGTGTGTTAAATGCTCAATTTTTGGTTAAATTAACTCCTCACTTTCTACATATATGTATACCTGCATGGTGGTACAAACTACAAATTTGAAAATATAAACATTGTAGTCAAGCATTTTCGATTGGGAATATATTTAGAAATCTCATTTTGGCCTACCGAATGGGCACTTCTATTGTAGCAAGAATTATAAAGCTACACTTCGTGTTTGATGTAGTATAGTCTGTTTCAAATTATAAGAACATAACTTTCAACGCCTCTAATGCTTTTATTGCACCACCTACTGTGACGATAATTATTATACCTGGTCTCCTTATTGAACGGGTACAGACGGTTTACCTATTTGCAACGTATGAATGAACTATTGCCGCAGGTGGTGCAATAAAAGCATTAGAGCCGTTGAAAGTTATGTTCTTATAATTTGAAACAGACCATACACTACAACACTAAATTTTTTCGATTGTGTTGCATGCGGTTGTCTACACTGATTAGGGTTTCCGTACTTGTGTAGTGTATGCCGGTATGCTTACTTAAACTTCAAGGACGTAATTGCGAGGGAAGTCAGTTTTGATATCGTCAATCCACTATGTCTCAATACAGTTTTAAGTTAATTCATCGATTTTTCTAAATACCATTCTATTTAATATGCCTGGTTTTGCTGTTTACGGTTGTCGTAATTATAATACAAAAAATAAAGGTAGTCATGAACAGTATTACATATTTCCCAGGAAGAGGGAGTACAAGATATGTGGATAAATCCGTGCAAAACGGAGAATTTAATAAATCAAAAATGTAATAGCAAGAATTACTTGTATTATTGTTCGTAATTTTACAACAACTTTTTTTAGCATGTATGTGTTCTCTTCGTTTTGAACCTTCGTGTTTTCACAGATCGTTCAAACACGCTAACAAACTTACAGCAAAATCTTTTGAAGTTAAAAAAATAAGATGAAATAAATGTTTATATTCGACAGTTTTATTTTAACTTATACATTATTAAATATAAAATCTCTCAAAAATCTCTTTAATTTGAATATTCATATCGGGGTTATCACTTTTACTCTTATCAAAATAAAGTGCTTCCAAATATTTCGCAAAATTAGCATTCCAAACGAATTTATGAAGGGGAATATGATTTAAAACTTAAATTGGAACAAATCTTGTATAAAAGATATTTTATGAATGCAGTCTAAGTAAATTATAGATTACAAATGCTTGCTAAAGTTTCTTTGGGAAGAGATTTGAATAAATTTTCTTTCGAACTTCGGACCGTAAGTACATATAAAAAATCGTATGTATCCACACCAACTTATTTTTAATAATTAACTTTAAATTTCTTCATCTGTTTAGGTATTTTATCTTGATCGTTCGTGTGAGAAATTACTGTTTTCAAAAGGAAACTAAAATGCAATTTGAAAGCAAATAAAAAAGTTAATGGCGAAGACAGTACAATGGTCGCTAAGCCTGTAATTTTCCATTGCATTACGCAGTTATATAGTTGGATATGAAAATTACCTCTACATAAACGGTACTTTTAAAACTGTTCAGGAGAATTCAATTTAACTTTTCCACTTATTTCTGGGCTAGAATTTTGCATACGTAATTTATTTCAAGTGGCTTAATCTTATAAAAAGTTTAACTAATCCTTCTTGCCATAATAAAAAAATCATAATCTCAAAACTTACTATCCCCCGATATGTTATTTTTGAGAATATTAAAAAAAACGAATTTAGAATAAAATAAAAAAAAATAGTTTTATTGAACTAAATAGAACGGTGATGGTTCGCTATGAATTTGACCAATGGAGATTGTACATTTGGACATGGTGTCAATAAGTGACAAAAGACCAACATATTACAATACATTAAACTAAAATATTAACTACAATATTTTAGTTTAAAGATATCACCTGAAGAAGCTAATGTGTAGCGAAACAGCTGTAGTGTTTTTATTTTAGTAAATATAGTGTAAATTTCAAACATCCTAGTGCGTATTTTATTTTACTTTAAACTTATTGGCATTGAACATTCTTCCCTTTGAGACCATAGTACCATTTTAAAAGTAAATTGTAATAGGATATGAAACTGTACAAATATATATCTGAATTTTCGTAAAGAGTAAATAAAAATGGTACCTTTTGATACTAGACCCCTCATGTATAAACTATTTTTTATGAACACTAAAAATGTTGTCTCGATATTTTTTACTGTCACAAATAAATGACATTCTTTCTAAAGTTATGAGGTTGTTATAAGAGCCTACGTTTTAAATAATTTATAAGAATGGTTAAGAGGCATAAAACTACGATTAGAATTTCCTAATACCCCTCAGTGAAATATCTGTAATGCCTGTCTATACATTACAGAAGTACATACATAAAACATTAATTGTCATAACTTCATAGAGCATTTTTATTAACCATTCAACCAGCAAACGCATTAAAAATGAGAGTTTCTCAAGCCATTCCGGTGAGTTTTCACTGAAATCATTAGCATTCCGCGGTGGTACGGCGCAAGAAAAACGAATCACCTGAAGAGACACCTGTTCCCAGTAACAACGGGGACGGAATAATTTGAAAAAGAAAATGAAAAAAACAAGGAACTCGATACTCTGGAAATAAATAACCGAACGGAGAGATTTAAATGGTCTTAATGCCACAAAAACTGGCTAACTCGGACCATTGATGTCATTATATTCTTTATTCCGGATGTTGAGCGTAACGGTGTGTCCGATCCGACTTACTAATAGATAAATCTCATGTTAGGAATTCGATTTTTTACACTTGAATAATTATTACAGACGAATTACAATGCCGGCGCATTATTAAACCACACGTTTGGATGACATGTGAATAAGCAAGACGAAGCATTAAAGTAAAAAGAAAACTTACAAACGTTGTTTTGTCTAATGCACTGGCCCGTTCTGTTTAAATGTTTTGGACGTGTATTATATACCTTAATGAGAGTGTCGTCCATAAATTTATTCACGAGGAAACTTTAAGAATGTAGACTTATTTTTTAAGAACATTTTCATAAATAAAATAAATCTGTACTTGAAATGCTTTTTCAAAAGAATATCTTTTGAAGTAACATTTGGTTAGTAAAGAATAATAATACGAATGTCTATGATATGTATAAAATTAAAAACCAAGAGCGTAGTTTATTAGCAGAGAGCGGACACGAAAGAATGATGACTCATCGGCCATGGGCGCACTATTGAAATGTTGTATTTTTATATATATATAATCTAATAATCCCCTCTACCATATTAATGGTGTGGGGCGTTTATACTCTTCTAACTTTTTATGAATCTTTTCCATTCATTTCTATTCCTCGCCATGCTCTTCGCCTCTGTCCAAGTTTTGCCCTTCCTCCTCAAAATCTCTGCTATGACATCATTCCATGTCGTCCTTGGCCTTCCTATTCTTTTATTTTTCATTATTCTTGCTTCCCATATCCTTCTTGTCTGTCTCGTATTTTCCATTCTATATAGATGTCCCCACCATCCCAACTGTCTTTGCTCAATATGTTCCAACACTGACTGTATATTTAGATCTTTTCTTATTTCCGAATTTCTTATTCTTTCCATCTTTGTAACTCCTCTGACTCTTCTTAAATATTTCATTTCTACTGCTTGTATTTTACTTTTTTGTCTTGTATTTAATATCCAGGATTCGCATCCATATACTAATATCGGTCGGTATATTGCCTTATATACTTTTAATTTTGTTTCGCGGGATATCTCTTTTTTGTTAATGAACTTATTCCTCATACTATAATACAGCTTTGTTGCTTTTTCTATTCGTTGGTTAATCTCGGCGTCCTGAGTCCCTTTTCCATCAATTCTCACTCCCAAGTACTGGAACGTTCTCACTTCTTCTATTTCAATTCCTTCTATTTCGATTTTCATATCTATCTCTTCATCTCCCACTACCATTACTTTGGTTTTATTCTTATTCATCATCATTCCACTGTTATTTAGTGTCGTATTCCATATTATTAAGTTCCGTTGTAGATCTTCCTCACTGTCAGCTGTAATTATTATGTCGTCTGCGAATGCTCCCTGTGAAACTTCGACTAGCTTTAAGTTAATGTGTCCAACTCTGATCTTTTTACTTTCTTTTGTACACCTTTTGATAATGTCGTCCATATAAACTATAAACAGCATTGGGCTCAGGCTTCCTCCCTGTCGGAGTCCCTCCTTTGTTCTGAAGGTTTCTGATTCTAAATTATTAGCTATTACAGCGTTGGTGTTATTATCATATATTTTCTGTATTAATCGTCTTATTTTTCCATTGACCCCTCTCTCTTTTAATATATTCCACAGTCTTTCTCTTGGTACCTTATCGAATGCTTTTTCTAGATCTATAAATGCTAAAAATACTTTCTTCTGCTCTCTATAGGCTTTTTGTATTATTTGCTTCACGGAAAATATTTGGTCTTGTGTGCTCCTTCCTTTTCTAAACCCACTTTGTGATTCGTGTAGCGTATTTTCGAGTTTTGCTCTTAGTCTTTTATCTATTATTTGCTCAAGAATCTTCATTGCAGTGCTTAGAAGGGTTATTCCTCTGTAGTTATTGCATTCTTTTTTGTTTCCTTTATTCTTGTATATTGGTACTATTAATGACTTCCTCCAATCGTTTGGTATCTCCTCTTCTCTCCATATTCTGTTATATATTTTCAACATTACTTCTCTTCCTTTTTGTCCTACATTTTTAATCATTTCTGCCGTAATCTTGTCGCAGCCTGGTGCTTTCCCATCTCTCTGTTTATGTATTGCTTCTTCCAATTCGTCCATGGTAATTATTTCTTCCGTCTCTTCTTCTTCTATTGTTTGTTGTTCATCGGTATTCTCATTTTCCACTCCTTTGTTTAGCAATTCTTGGAAGTATTCTTTCCAACTTTCTATGATTTCTTTTTTATCGCTTAGTATATCTCCCTTCTTATTTTGTATATTATTATGGTGTGTAAATTGAGACATTTCTTCATTCCGTACTGACTTCAAAACTCTATAAAATAGTTTTTGGTTTTCTTTACTATTTTTTTCCATCTTTTCACCAAATTCTTGCCATGTCTCTTTTTTGGATTCTGCCACTAACTGTTTTACTTTTTTTCTTTCTTCTTTGTATATATTGTATTTTTCCGCTGTTTGTTCTGCTAAATATATTTTCCATGCCTTTTTTTTGACTTTACTTGATACCTTATTTCATTTGTCCACCACTTTGTTTGTCTTTTGTTTTTCTTCTTGCTTACTCCACATATCTCTTTAGTTGTAGTTATTATAATTTCTTTGAACGTATTCCAAGTTTCTTCAATATTTCTATTCATTTCTACATTTTCTACTCTTCCAGTTATCCTTTTCTGGTAACTTTCAGCGATATCTTTACTTCTTAATTTGTATGTTCTAAGTAATTCTTTTTGGTTTTCTTTCTGTTTGTATATATATTTTTTTTCTTTATTTTGAACTTTTTCCTTTATTTTTGATATAACGACAAAGTGATCGCTCCCTATTTCCGGTCCTCTTCTTACTTTTGTATCAGTCACGATTCTTCTATTCTTTTTGTCAACTAATATATAATCAATTATGGACTTCTCTCCCCTGCTCTTAACTTCCCTGGTATATGTGTGTATATTTTTGTGTTGGAAAAGACTATTAGTTATTACCAAGTTGTGTATCATTCAAAAGTCTAGCATTCTTCTTCCATTGTTATTTCTAACCGTCTCTCCGTTTGTTCCTAATACTCCAGTGTATTCATCGTCTCTTATACCAACTCTACTGTTGAAGTCTCCCATTACAAAAATTATTCGTTTCGCATCTTCTACCACCACTGTTAATTCTTCCCAAAACTTATTTTTGTTATCTGCTGTGTCGTCTTCATTTGGTCCGTATACTACTATTATTGTTTTCATTATGTTTCTCTCCTTCATCTCTATTAGTAATATTCTTTCTGACCATGCCTTCCAGTCATGAATTTGGTTTTCTAATTTTTTGTGTAAAATGCATCCTACTCCTGCAGCTGCTCTTCTTTCTTTTCCTACACCACTGTATAATAAAGTGTGACCATTGTCCATCTTAATTATTCCCTGTGCCTTTTTCTTCGTTTCCGTAATTGCTAATATGTCTACTTCTAACTCTTCGAATTCCTTTTCTAATTCCTTTTCTTTTCCTGTTATACTTTTTATGTTCCACGTGCCAATTTTCCATATTATGTTTTCTTTATCCTTACTTTTCCTTATCTTTTCTATTTTTTTTGTGTCATCGTTATCATATTTTGTTTATTCTCCTTTATCGTGTCCTTTTTCTTGCCCGGGTCATCATCTTCATTTCTACTAGTCTTTATTATTAGTTTTTTGACATTATTTTTGCGATTTCTTTTTTTCTTTCCAATTCTCCTTCCTTCTTATTCCAATTCTCTTTTTCTCTATTCTATTTCCATTGTTCTCCCTCCACTATTATCTTTTGAAATCCTATCTTGACGGTTTTTCCTTTCATTCTCTCTTCTTTGGCCTTTCTACGTATCTTTTCTTGTATTTCTCTTTCCTCCTTCGTCATATCATCGTTAATATATATCTTTTGTTCTTTGTATTCTCTTAATTTACCCTTGTTTTTCATCATTTGTATCTTATCATGTGTATTCTTCAGTTCTATTAAGCAAGTTTCTGGGCCCAGTTGTTTCACCGCTTTAATTTCTATTTGTATTTCCATGTACTTCTGGATAATTTCTTCTACCACTACTTTTAGGTGCCCTTGATCACTCACATCTATTTTTAATCCCTGCATAACTGCATTATTTCTTCTATTCGCTCCCTCCAGTCTATCTAGTCTTCCTTTCACACTCCTAATTTCTTTTTTCAGTTCTGCATTTTCTTCTTTGATTTTCTCATTTTCCAATTTAATTCCTTTCATTTCTTCCATATATTTATCTTGTTTTCCCTCTATATGTTGCACTTGTGTAACCAGTCCTTGTATCATTTCCATTAACTTGTCTAATTTATTTTCGTCATCGCTTGCTCCTTTCTCCGTTGTTTTAGTTGTCTTTTTATTCTTCCTAAGCATTTCGGTTATATCTCTTTGTCCCCTCTTTCTTTTTCCCTCATCTGTTGTGCTCCCATCGCTATCCATTTCCAACAGTGTTCTTACTATTTTAGTTTGTCTTATGACGGGCCTTTTCTTCTTATCGCCTATATTTATTTTATTGACGCCCGACTTCTCTTCAGGGTACCGTACTTTATTTTATTATTTCTGTTTCCAAATCTCTGGTATGGTTCGCAGCACCGTACTTTTTTCTTTAGTTGTTATTGTTGAAATATATCCGTGTGTGTCGAATGCCCGAGTCGACCTCTCGGAGACAGTCAACACATGTTTTATTAATCTGAATAAATTGTCTTACCTTCTACTTTCTTCTTGTATTTCTGTATCACTTCTACTTTTTCTTCTTCTTCACAGTGTCACCTTTCTGTGTATTATTAACTCGGTTTCTCCCTATTATTGGGTTAAAAATCCGGAGCCGATATATACACGTCTACACTATACACTGGACACTCTCTGTGTGTATTTTTAAAGAGGTTTTAATTTTAATTATATAATTGGATAACAAGTGGCTGGTGATCTATAAAATACAAAATACCTTATTATTTGTTCATTTTCTCTTCTGTAAAATTTGTTCTCTTTGAATGAAGTACATCCTTGTAGATAGAAAACGTTCTTTCTACATCGCAACTGGTTATAGGTGCGTACTGGAAATATTCTTTTCTTTCAGCGTATTTAGCAGTTAGATTTTGTGTCATTGTCCCCATACACAATTGCCGCAATGTTATTAAATCTGGATTTCTACTAAAAACTGCGTCTAACTTTTGCCGAGGGCCACATTCGAAGTGACTTGGAATACTTTTGAAATCATTAATAGCCACATCTAATGTGGTTAATCCATCTTTTAATTTATGATTTCGATTTTCAAATTTCCAAAGTGTTCCTGAAGGAATAACAACTGATTTTTTAAATTTAGGATTTGTTAGTTCCTTGCACTCAGAAATACTTAGACTATCGTTATTTAAACATATAACGAAATTTTGTAACCTATCGAAATTCTCTGCATAAAAACTAGTAGCTTCCAACCATGTTTCCCATCTAGTTATTACTGGCGAGGGAGGCAGTGACAAAGATGGAAGTTTTTCCCTGTAAAGAGCTACTCTCGATGGTGATTTTCTGAAAACTTTCTTTAAAAGCGGATACAAGTCTATCAATTTCCGGATACCTGTCTCTGATATATTCACAGATTCTGACAAGTAATATGCAGCAGATAACGACATGTTTCCTTTAATAGTCTGTCTGTTTTTAACATATATGCGGCACTGTCACTAACAAATAAAAGTATTTTTGCCCTGTACCTGTCGTCCGAATGAAGCATTTTGTGCAAATTCTCGTCAATGGTTTTAGCAACTGTTTCCGCATCAACTGTATTTATAACTTTAGATGCTATTACATATGCGTTATATGGAATAGTTGGATGTAGTACACCAGCTACAACATTTACCACACAGAGTCCTTATATATCGACAGTTTCGTCGGCACTTATCCATAGGTAGTGATTTGAAAGATGTCTCCTAATGCATTCTACTGTTTTCGTGAAGCACTTAGAAACATAATATTTGCGTAATGTGGATTCATCGGGAACATTTCGACCTGTATATTTTTGAAGAAATATTTTGAAAGTGGATTGTCAAGTTTCTGGGGGATATGGGATATTAGCCGCCATTAAAGCTTCACATAGTTCTTCGTAAAAATTGTCAGCTTCCAACGGGTCCAATTTCTGTGTATGTTTTAGCGATACTAAGTGACGTTGTACATGGCCTTTTTGGGCATTCTGTAACGATATTTCACAGACTATGCAATAAATTTCGGAATCACTGACATTGAAGGACATACAATCAGTATGACCCTTAATCCAACTTGCCATTGTCTTACGATGCCATTCTCGACGTTCTTCCATATCATAGTAACATAAACAATAACTAAAAATGTATGCGTATATTATTGAAACTTAAAAAAATCCAATGCACACTTACGTCGATATAAATGGGAGAAGTAGATTCAATGAACCGGTATTAAACAGGAACTATTACAAAAATTACGAAGTACGTAATTAACAGTCAAAACAATGAAAAAACTAAAGTAACGTAAGTATGCATATATAACATATATATATATATAACTTTATTTATCTTAGGAAATAAAAGCAAAATATAATGAAATTATAAAAACCCCTCGCGCTTCTGTCTACGCCGATGAATAAAGGATTTTACTCATAAATTCCTTTTTTGATTGGCATTTTTTGTTGTCGTTTTCAATAACTTTTCAAGTAAACAACAGATGTTGCAGTTCACCATATGAATAATGCTATTCAGTAACTGTGTGTTGTTTACATTATTCCTTTGCTCCGTTGTAACTCCGTCGTAGTTTAAACCTGGGACGTCCGCTCCCTATTTATTAGTTACAAATGTCTAAAGTCTAAATAACTATAGGCTGGTATCCTTATTGCCTGCCTTCAATAAGATATATGAGAAACTTCTTAATAATCGTTTAATGGATTTTCTGATTAAATATAATATCTGAATTCTGAGCAATTTGGTTTTGTATCAAATAAAACTACAAAGGATGCTATACAGGGTTAGTAAAAAGTCCCGGAACGGTCGAATAACTTTGTTATTTGAAAATTATGATTTCTGAAATTTGGTATGGGGGTATAGTTAATATAAATGCATTTTATGCAATACAGTTAATATTTTTTTCACTTCCGGTTTAATCGGCAATACGTCCAACTTTTTTTTTTTAAATGGAACGCCCAGATTTTTTTAACACTTTTGAATGCAAAATAAAAAAACTACGTTCAGGAAGTATTAAGATGTTTATTTTTATTCACAAGAAAACAGTTAAAAAATTAAAAAAGTGTCCTAATACAGAAAAATCAAGATACCTGTCTATTCAGGTTGCGATTACAATAATTGTTCAAAATGCTCTCCATTTACAATTTGACAAAAATGTAAACGGTCAGTAAAATTTCTTATTGAATTTTGTATTTGTTCTGGAGTGATGCGATTGCCTTCTTGAACTATTCTCTCTTCCAATTGTTCAAGATTATGGGGACGATTTTTGTACACTTGACATTTCAAGTGACCCTAAAAGAAAAAATCTAATGGCGAGAGATCTGGCGAACGTGCTGGCCATTCGATTGCTCCTCTACGTCCGATCCAAAGTCCCGGAAAAATTTCATTCAAATAATCGCGGACATTATGGGCAAAATGGGGGGGAGCTCCATCTAGTTGAAACCAAAAATGTGCATTAGGGTGATCACCTATGTTTGCATTTGGAAAGAGGGCCACAAGTGCTGGAACAACCTCATTTCGCAATAAATTTAAGTAGACGTTGCCAGTTAAATTTCCTCTTATAAAAAATGGTCCTATGATGTTGTTTCCAACAAGATCAGCCCAGACATTCACCTTTTGAGGACGCTGTGTATGGACTTCTTCAATCCAATGCGGATTTTCAATTGACCAGTAGCGACAATTATGTCTGTTCACAGTGCCGTTGAGACAAAACGTTGCCTCATCTGAAAAAATTATGTGATCTAAAACATTAGGCTGCTGCTCGATCAATTCCGTCATTGTTTCGCAAAATTGTAGTCTACGATCTGGATCATCTTCAGTTAACTCATGGACGGGATACATTTTATAGGCTTTCATTCTTGCTGATTTAAGAATATTATGAGCAGATTTTTGAGAGATCTCATGAATTTGACCTAATTCTGTTGTGGACACGTGATGATTTTCTTCCACTGTAAGTAACACATTCAAACTAGTTTCTTCATCTGTTGCTGTTAATGGACGTCCCCTTCTAGGTAAATCCTTCACCTGACGAAAGACTTCAAACTTTTGAATTGTTCGGCATACCGTACTTTTACTAATGTGACGATCCGGATAAACAGTATTAAACAAAATACGAACCTCTTCAAAAGAACGTTGACGATCACCGTACCCACGCATCATTAATATCTCAATTCGTTCTGATTCAGTAAGTTTTACTGCCATTTTCAAATGTGTCAATGTCTAAAATAAGTAAATTTATAGCGATGCAAAAGTTAAAACGCTTTTAAAATTGTCAAATGTGACGGCAAAAAGAATGCAAACACTGAACAACAACTTTTTTCAAAGGTACCTTGATTTTTCTGTATTAGGACACTTTTTTAATTTTTTAACTGTTTTCTTGTGAATAAAAATAAACATCTTAATACTTCCTGAACGTAGTTTTTTATGTTGCATTCAAAAGTGTTAAAAAAATCTTGGCATTCCATTTAAAAAAAAAAGTTGGACGTATTGCCGATTAAACCGGAAGTGAAAAAAATATTAACTGTATTGCATAAAATGCATTTATATTAACTATACCCCCATACCAAATTTCAGAAATCATAATTTTCAAATAACTTTGTTATTTGAAAATTATTCCGTTCCGGGACTTTTTAC
The DNA here is from genome assembly GCA_963170755.1 of Amphimallon solstitiale. Lineage (NCBI taxonomy): Eukaryota > Metazoa > Arthropoda > Insecta > Coleoptera > Scarabaeidae > Amphimallon > Amphimallon solstitiale. The sequence goes on along the minus strand of OY720681.1, from coordinate 105,014,333 downwards.
TAACGCTGTATATAACTTGATGAATACGATATTTCACTCGTGCATTGCCTTCCTTTTAATACCAACAAATCGAAGGCCATTTTATTTAGCATTAAGAAGGTTTGTAGCAACATCTCACAGACCTTCAACCTGAAAATTAATGGTATTTCTTTGCCGTTGGTTGAAAATGTGATGAGTCTGGGTCTAACTTTGATACGCATAGATATCGTAACCATATCTCTGTTTATATTCGAAATGCGTATATGAATTTAAAAAAATTGTATCCTTACAGACATATTTTCAATACTACTATGAAGAAGAATCTTTGCGAAATTTTTGTATTGTCCCATTTCTCTTACTCTTTTCCGGTATATCATCCTGCATTGGATAGTACGAGGGATCGCATACAGAAGGTACAAAACTCCTGCCTGCGATATATTTATTGTATTCGAAAATTTGATCCCATCTCTCATAAGCCGGCACAGTTATGTATCACAAAATACTTTCTTTGAGGTCGCCACCATATCTATATAATAAGATAAGGTTTAAGACCGACATCCATAATCTCACCACCAGATTTCGATGTAAAATATCCTCGCCACAACACAGAACTGCGCTCTACCAAAGGTCATTTACGTTTAACATCTACAGTAAGTATAATAGTCTGCCTTATGAGATTACTTCTACTGCCATGTCTTTTCGTGGAAAGGTTAGACATTTAAAATCATGGGGGACATAGGTGTGAGCCAGTAGTGTACAGTGGAACTCTTCTAATTGATACTGTAAGGGGTACTATTGTGGGGTATTATGGTTGAATTCGTGGCATCGCCGAGGATATATGTCAGGGCTATGTTTTTGTATTTATCTTTATTTTTATAGTATATCTTTCTCGTAATATTGTATAACTGAGATCAAGATTAACTTGTAAAACAGCTACTTGCTGAACCTCACCTTAAGGTTGATACTTAACATGTCTGTTTCTCTTTACATTACTTCTTGTACTGTAATTGTTGAATTGTTAAGGTATCAATAAAGGCATTTATTGTTATTATTATTATTATTTACACAAAAATAGACCAAGACCGTTGCACGATGGGTGTTTTCTTTGACATATAAAAAGCTTTTGACCTGTTGGATCATGATCTTTTATTAAATAAGATGGAAGGTTATGAAGTCAAAGGTGTGTGGCACCGAAACTCTTCAAATCGTATTTGGCAGATAACGTGGTGGATGAGGAAGGTCAGACTATCAAACAGAGTTTTTCGGCACCAACAAACATTATTTTTGCGGTTCCACAAGGGTCAATTTTGGGCCCTACATTGTTTTTGATTTACGTAAATGACTTGGGAGCAGGTTTGGGAGATTGTGTCTTATCTTAATATGCGGATGATACAGCATGTGTTGTGTTATTTTGGATATGCTTAACTGGTGTCATTTGAATAAATTAATAATTAACACATATAAGACAATTTTTTTTTGCATATTCGTAACCAACTTAATCTAGTGTTTATACAGGGTGAGTCATTAGTAGCCGCTTCTTCGATTGCTCTTTTGTGATTTAAATAAAAGAAAAAACAATTAGTGGAAGATCCATGGTTGCTTGTGGCGCATAATGTAAAAATACTTTAAGCTCTGGCGAACTTCCGGTGTCACCGGAAATGCACGAAACTATTTTTTTTTAAATAACTCACCCTATATATTTTTGGATTTTCTTGTACTGGTTTAATTTGTCTATTCGACTGTTTTTTTCGTTTTCAAAATTGAGCCAATAGTTTTTGAGTTATTAATTTTTTTTGAAAATATTTGACCAAAACACGTGTTCAGAAAAAAATCATTTTCACATTGTTTTTAAAAGCAAAAACATTAACTTTGGTGGTGCTTGTAGCCAAGAAAAGTCTGCATCATTTGGTAAAGTTGCACTCGACAATACCTCAATAAACTTTGTTTTTTCAAAGCCGACTTCCTGAAATTTTCACATACCAAAAACTTATTTTTTTTAAATGGAACACCCAGTATTTTATTGAAGCATTTTGTTCCTTTTTTTATTCTCTTTCATTTTTGTTAAGAATGTCCTATACCTATCTTTTGTAATTTCTGAGATAATCACTATAGGAGCAATTAGCGGTCAATTAAAGAACTACGAGCGCTGTTGCTCTATGCACCAAAATATTCGTTCAACCAATGGAAGGCAGGGATGGCGCCCGACTTCCTTAGTCAACTGTCAAACAAAGTAAATGTTATATCCAACTATCCCAAAAGTAATAATTTTATAGAATGAAGAGCATCGCATTTTAATTTTTTAATTTCGGCAATGTCCAGTTGTAATATTTCATTTTTAACACTGTTGGTTAACATCGAAATAAAATAAAGGTTATGTTTACTGACATATTTGAAGATGTCTTCAAAAAGTTTTGAAAATCCGTTCGTAGATAACGAAGATACTCTCCTCCATTAACATTTAATATTCAATTATCAAAGAAATAAGGTCCAATTATGTAACTACCCACTATTCCTCCCCACAGTTTTAATGATTTGAAAGTTTACAGGTGTGATAAAGTCGGGAATTTTATGTGTTATAATAACGGAAATTGTGACGATGAACGTATTCACTTGAATAGAAGGTTTCGTTGGTAAACAACAAAAAATTGAGACAGCCGGGATAATTTATCTGCTGCCAATTGACAAAAATGTAAGCGATTCTGAAAATTTCTTTCATCTAACCCTGTGTCTGAATATGCTACGGGTGAATTTCGTATTTCCTAATTATTCTGGATACTCAAATTTGACTTACATCTAACTGCCGACTAATTTTCATAGTACTAGTATGGGGGTGTTCAACTACACTCGCAAGTACCATAAACGTTTTATCCTCACCAGTTATTGCTTTTTCCGCTCTTTCTTTCATATTCAATGCTTTCTGTTCACTCAAACCGTCCACTTTATATTTTCGAAGGTTTCTGGCTTCGGTTGACTTCTACCAGGGATCGCTGTGCATAAAGTCTGGATGCTAGCAAAGATTTTCTTTCAGATTCACCCAAAATGTCAATCATATCTATTAACTCTTCATAAGAATAATTCATTTGGATGATAACTAATAGCGATGCTTTTATAAGTTCGACATAAATGTATACCGACTTTCTTTAACAGTTGACTCAGGCAGTCAGCCGCATTTCAGCCTTTATTGGACCAATATTTAGGTGCAGAGAACAGCGCCCGTAGTTCTTTAATTGACCGCTAATTACTCGTATAGTGATTATCTCAAAAATTAGAAAAGATAGGTATAGGACATTGTTAACAAAAATGAAAGAGAATAAAAAAAGGAACAAAATGACTCAATAAAATACTGAGTGTTCCGTTTAAAAAAAATAAGTTTTTGGTATGTGAAAATTTCAGGAAGTAGGCTTTGAAAAAACAAAGTTTCTTGAGGTATTGTCGAGTGCAACTTTACCAAATGATGCAGAATTTTCTTGGCTACAAGCACCACCAAAGTCAATGTTTTTACTTTTAAAAACAATGTGAAAATGATTTTTTCTGAACAAATCAAATATTTTCAAAAAAAATTTATAACGCAAAAACTATTGGCTCAATTTTGAAAATAGAAAAACAGTTGAACAGGCAATTTAAAGCAGTACAAGAAAATCCAAAAATATATAGGGTGAGTCATTAAAAAAAATTAAGTTCCGTGCATTTCCGGTGAAACCGGAAGCGCGCCAGAGCTTAAAGTATTTTTACAATATGCCCAACAAGCAACCATAGATCCTCCACTAATGCTTTTTCTTTTATTGAAAAGACAAAAGAGCAATCGAAGAAGCGGCTACTAATGACTCACCCTGTATAACTAGTCATGGGTTATCTATACCTGCTACGTAATCGCGAGTTTTCCGGAATTAATATTGGACAACAAAACGTGCTGAAACGGTCACTGTAGAAGTTTGTGTTAAAAGTTAGCTACTCGTTCGAATAGAATATTGTGTAACTGTATGTACCTACTTATGTATACCGGGTGGTGCAATAGTGTGTCGGCGGAGCTTAGTGTGAAAACTAATAACGCTGCAGCAATGAGACTTTACGTACGTATGTAGTATGCGACTGTGCATTTTCTAATTTTATTTACAAATATACAGGGTGTTCCAAATTTTCGCAACCACATTCAACTTTTTTATTTTAAATACATTGCTATACTTTCTAGATATTATAATGATAGCCATTCAAATTATCTTTGCAATGATATATGGATATGTGCACTTCAGACTGTTCATTTTGATTTTATTGATAATATTGTTAAAATCTTGGCAGTTGCAGCATCTAACATTTTAAGCTGTAGTCTGTAAATGGGTAGAATGCCTCACGTAACTCTTGTGTCTCTAATTTATGGACTAACACGTTATTTGTTTTGAGGTTGAACAAAGTGAATAAATATACAGGGTGTTAAATATGTCGTGTCTAAGTTATCGATCTTTATTGGTTATTTTCTCGTTTTTTTTAAATCTAACCTATAATATTTTTATAAGTCAGCATATTCCTTGTAAAATCGCCTTTAAAATGGTACCAATAACATAGTACTTATTTCTAGTATTTTCAAAGTTATAACCCTTTAATGGGATATACTCATGTTTATAACATGCAAAATGCGGGGCATCTAATAGTTGGTTGGCCATGAAAATAAAACAAAGTAATTTTAACAAACACCTGTTTTTTAAATGCTTTATCATTAGTTTTAGAAATACATTTTGAAAATTTTCGATAATAAAACAATCTTAATTTAAAATGTGTTCAAATATATTTCCATTCTGCTCTACACATGCTCTCAACCGTCTCTGTATCGACAGACTTACATTCCCAGCTAAGTTATTCTCACTTAATTGAAGAAAAGCGTTTCTTATTCGTTGCTGCATGTTCTCTGCCGTTGTAGGAGGTGTTGCGTAAACAATGTTTTTTACAGTTGGCCACAGAAAGAAATCACAAGGTGTGAGATCTGGTGATCGTGGTGGCCAGCTTATCAAACTTCCTCTCCCAATCCACTTATTGGTGAATACCCTATCTAAATGTGCTCTTGCAGCAGCACCATCATGTTGGTACCACAATCTCCTGATGACGTTATCTGGGGGGCCTTCTAATAGCAATGGTAAATTATTTTGTAGGAAATTTGTGTAGATTGCACAATTTAAAGTATTATCAAAAAAGAATAGACCAATAATAGTGTTTCCTATGATGCCTCCCCATGTGTTAACACTCCATTTTTGTTGATATAAAATGGGCTGAACAAAATGTGGGTTTGTAGTGTCATAATAATGGGTATTTTTTCTGTTTGTGGTTCCACAATTAGCAAATGTTGCTTCATCTGTGAAAAGCACATGATCTAGAAAAGTTATATCGTGTCGTAATTGTAAAAGTAGCCATTCACAGTACACTAGTCTCCTTTCAAAGTCCGTTTGTAATAAGCCTTGATGATTTTGAATTTTGTAAGGGTGAAACTTATGTTTTTTTAAAATCCTTTTTACAGCAGTGACTTCTATCCCGTGTTGTTTCGAAATTATCCTTGTAGATACGTGCGGATTTTCCACAATGGACTGGATGACTATCACTTCATTATCTTCTGTAATCATAGTCTTACTTCTTTCATGTTCGACGCAATTCACTGAACCCGTTCGAAGAAACCTTATTAACAAATTTTCAAACGTTTTACTATCCGGTGCTCTTCGGTCGGGATATTCCATCGCATATGTTCTTGATGCTAAAAATGGATTTCTGTTGCTAGCGCCAAGAGCAAATACCATGTCTATGAGCTCCTCTTTCGAAAAATTCATTTTAAAGCAAAAACAACAATAAACTATTATGGTATCTAAATGAGAAATAATGTCAATAAAGCGATATAACTGATAACAAGGTAAATACAACACGTAACAACTACTAACAAACAAACGGAAATTAATAATTCACTAGCCGAACTTAATTTATAACAACAAAACGCAATTACAGAAAAGAGAAAATACAGAAAACGACTTTTTATGGACTTTTGAAGTAGAGATTTGACGTTTGGTTGTACAGCCATTTTTTTTTAAACCAAGGCCAACCAACTATTAGATGCCCCACATATTGCATATTATAAACATGAGTATATCCCATTAAAGGGTTATAACTTTGAAAATACTAGAAATAAGTACTATGTTATTGGTACCATTTTAAAGGCGATTTTACAAGGAATATGCTGACTTATAAAAATATTTTAGGTTAGGTTAAAAAAAAACGAGAAAATAACCAATAAAGATCGATAACTTAGACACGACATATTTAACACCCTGTATATTTATTCACTTTGTTCAACCTCAAAACAAATAACGTGTTAGTCCATAAATTAGAGACACAAGAGTTACGTGAGGCATTCTACCCATTTACAGACTACAGCTTAAAATGTTAGATGCTGCAACTGCCAAGATTTTAACAATATTATCAATAAAATCAAAACGAATAGTCTGAAGTGCACATATCCATATATCATTGCAAAGATAATTTGAATGGCTATCATTATAATATCTAGAAAGTATAGCAATGTATTTAAAATAAAAAAGTTGAATGTGGTTGCGAAAATTTGGAACACCCTGTATATTTGTAAATAAAATTAGAAAATGCACAGTCGCATACTACATACGTACGTAAAGTCTCATTGCTGCAGCGTTATTAGTTTTCACACTAAGCTCCGCCGACACACTATTGCACCACCCGGTATATGAAATGCGTTTGGATTGTGTACAGTCTCCTATAAAAACGTATGTAAAATTTTAATTGAGGATTAGATTATATTACTGACAGAAGCTACCATGTATTTTACTGACAATGTCAATTTCTGTGCAGTCTTCCGACAATAAAGTTATTATTATTAGTATTTATTAAAGAGTGTATGCAAATTAATTAAATCGTTGCTTTCTTCTTTCTAACAATATTTGTTAGTTTTATTTTTTTGATTATAACTGTTTCAAATATCGCAGGAAATGGCATGATCAATAGTAATTTATATTGTTACAAAAGTAAAAATTATAAGATTAAAACATTAACAGCAAAACTAGTAATGTTCTATCTTCAGTTTTAATATTATTTTGGACCATGAATATACTATTTTCATTTCTTAATTAACAATCCCATTACCAACAATAATTTATAATACTGTAATAGGTGCACCAGGTATGAGGCAATATGTGGCAATTTCCTTTATGTATAACACATCGTAAAATATTGGCTTCAATACATATTACACCTCCCTTCGCTAGGGGAAAGAAAATAAAGAACGCTGCTGTTGTTTATTTTCTTTCATGCTAAAATATTGACCTCAATACATATTACAATACTTCATCTTCGGTGGAGATACGTATATCTTTGCAAATTGATTGTTTTAATACTATTTTTCAAAGTACCATGTTGCGCTTACGTTGAATTAGATTATCTTTTATTGCTGCAATATACGTTTCTTATTTTTAATTGTTTGAGATGTATTTAAAATGTGAATTGGTAACATCGGGCGCTATTCCCAAATAAAAGAGCGTCTTGCAAAAATTAGATTCCGAAGCTTCCTAATATATCAGAAGTCATTCTTTGACAAGGTCAAAGAAGTTGCCCCTCTCTAAATATATTATACAATATGGTTCCCGTTCTTGATAATTTATATTTTATTTATGTTACTCAAATGCATGAAATGTCAATTGTATAGTCATTTCCTCATATGTATAGTGTTGAAAATGTTCGTTACTTTTAATTTAGGTAACAAACAATTATGGAAACTTACATAAACTTATTCAATTCTACATCCGATATAGGCTCATTTCCGTCAAATTTTTGTTTGATGATAATTTATGCAGGTACTTCTAACTTACTTATCCTTTTGTTTGCAACTATTTGAATTAGATTCATAAATTGTAAGAATTTGAAATGATAATTTAACAGAACTAATATTATTTTCGTACTATAACTATTATATTACACTTACCAATGAGTCGATATCCAATTCGTTAGCTACCCACTCTCTACCCTGTTTAAATTCTTCATTCATTCCCATTATGTACAAGGTGTCTAAACCGTCTAGTATAGTGGCACCAAGTGGCATGCTGCCAAATATGCTGGCACTATGGCCTCTTTTACTAAGCGGTTTCAGTTCGTTCTTGCCCCAAGCGTATCGTACGTAGTTATCCCATGCGTGTTTCATCATCTGAAATAAGAAAAGAAGATTAAGTAAACCAATAAAAAATCTGAACCTAGCTCGCAGCTAGATTTTTTACCATTTATATGACGACAGTTATTAAAAAAAATTATGACGTGTGATAAAGCATTTAATGCAGATGAGATATATTTACACTACTTTATTGTTTTATTATTATTATTATTATTGATAAGCGTTAAATCTAGCAGAATGTCATTGGAAATAGTTGTGCGACGAAATTTCACATAGGGGTGATTTAATTAGATTAGATTATCATTTATAAAGTTCCTTATACAGATATTTCTCACAATCCCCAAGACCATAATCAAATGCTATATGAAAGGTTTTCTAAACACGAGGACGTATGATAATTTAAAATGTTAATTGATTTCATTTTATTCCAACGGTGGTGTGTAGCGCGTAGAAAAGGAACGTAACTTTGAATCTGAAATCCGCGTGTTCAGAGAGTTACTGCGCTGCAAGCGAATGCCGCTAGAGCTCGAAGCCAGCGTTAGAAGTCATTCAACGGATTACACTACTACATTTTAATTTTTTTGCTAGCGCGTTTATATAATTTCATTATTATTATTATTGTTCATAACATACGCACTTTTGAGATATAAACTGAAAATAAAATCAACGTATTTCGTGTGTAATTAGTCTGTACTAGATATCATTATTTATAATTGAGACAGAGGTGTAGTACTTACTGTATTCCTAAATATAGTGTGCCAAAATATTTAAGACTACATATAACAGTGGATTATTATATGGATTAAATGGAAGTTTTGAGTGAACATGATATGTATCAATTAATACAACATTAGCAGTTTCGGCTGTGATATTTATCGGCACTGTGGATAGCTGTTCGTTTCAATTTTCATTAATTGATGTATTTTATACTACTTTGGAAGAAGTGTCCAATCACAGAATATACAACTCATATCTAAATTTGACATAAACCGATAGCATTGTGTGTTTGATTTATTACTGTAGTTGAAAACTCTACACCCTACATCCCAATATTTAACATAAGGAATCTGATGTTAGTAGATCTTGTGTGAAATTCTTAAGTTACGTTACCTAATTGGCTATATATCTAACTATACTTATATATAGGTCAAAAATTTAAACAAGATAAGATTAATATATTTTGCAAATTAACACATGTGAACACCCTAGACGACAAAAACCATAAATAAACATTGTATATATACCAAGTGCTTGCCGGCAAGCTGCGGATGCAATTTACTGTGTGATAAAACGTCACCGAGAGTTTGTATGAGTTATTACGAGAAAGCAATACACAAACTGTTCTATTGGTCGAGTGTAATGAAGTTGACCGACTCGCGTTTAGGATATAGCAGCTGTACTTGCGCATTTCATTTGAATTTTGTTAACGGTCGGGTCGATGTCTAACGCCTAGCAAACACATTTTTAAATCGTTTCGTCCATCTAATTTAGAACAATTACGCGCCAAAATTATTGAATTGTCGAATCATATTACCCCGGAAATGTTAACAAATGTCCGTCGAAATTTTTATAATCAGCTGGGTTACTGCTCAAGAGGGAGGCTTATTTGAGCATTTAATAAATAATTAAGTACTTGTACAAATTCATTTTTCTTTAATAATTTCATTCTTAACTTCCAATAATTAAATTCATTGTTTCTGCGTTTATAGTTTATCTTATTGAAACATTTTGTTTAGTTTCATACAAATTTATTGTCTGTTTTCAGAATTTTAGTTTGTTTCCTTTTCTATTTTACAATACTACGGAATTATTTACTTTTTATCTTAATAAGAGTTTTGCTATTGTTACGTTTACGTTTTTTATATCAGCTATATTTCTTGTCTTTGATATTTTAAGACAAAAAATATTATTTTTACGTTTTTAGAATTGATGATCATTTCTTTTATTTACTCATACAATTTGGGAAGCTATGACGAAATCCGTTACTAAAATTGTTTACTGCGATTATATGATGCTTCAACAAGTTTCTACTTATAAATTATCCAGGTAGTGATTTTTTATTGATTAATATTATTTCCATCTTCTCCAAAGCAGTACAGTAAATGACTTTATTCTTGGTTAAAGAATTTGTTATTAACAGTAACAGTAGCATTTTTCACGGACTAACACAGTAACGATTTCTGCGGTGTCGACTTTAACGTAGCTCTAATGTTAGTAACAGAGGCTACCCTCTTATTCTCCCACTTATAGTCGACCAGCTTGTCTAGTATATTCATCCGCAGGTAGACCGCGTGCACACTGTATACAGCAAGAGCGCGCGAGGTATGATCACCCGATGGTATACGTAAACTCGCATCTAAACGTGGTCCGATAATACATATTAGAGTAACGGCACAACATACTAGCATTGCCTGCTCATATTCGAACTCATAGTGATCTGATTATTTTTTTGCAGATTGACAAAAAGAACAAATTAAATTTTCTCTTTAAGTGATGACGATTGCTTAGATAACTAAGTCGATAATAACGCGAAGATTGTAATACTTATAACGTAATTATGATTATCCTAATGAAATTAAATAATAATGTAGTTGTGTACAAAGTTATAGCAGTACAACTGGGTTTTAGAATGAAATAAAAACAACCCGCCTGAAACATCTGCAGAATAAACTAAGATGTCTAGAGAAAAATAAATAAATAGAAATTTCATGGTAAAAAAAAACTTTAAATAAGTATAACAGGAATACCATAAAATAACATAAAAACGACCCTTGAAATAGAAATTAAAATTAGAGATTCTCTCCAGTAAATATAACGAAATAACAACTCTGGAAAAATAAATCTATATATCTATATCTGGCGAACACAGCTAGCGGAGATCATTTGCCGAATATGCGTCCGAAGAATATCGACTAGCATCGGGTGATCATACCCCGCGCGCTCAAGCTGTATAGCCTATAAGTTCATTCAGTAGCACTTGTTAACATTTTTAATTATATTTAGTATTACAGAAGGAAGTATACTGTTTCACATTACTTACGGTACTAGTTATTATTAAATCTACTTCAAAGTACATTTCAATAGATAAGTACAATATGGCTATTAATTTACAGTACTGAAACGGTAGCCCTTCTGGTGGTTAAACCTCCAACAACTGACACCGTTATTTGACATAAACATTGACGTTTGGTTTCGATTATATGTACTGATATGTTTGCAAGTTCGTAAATAATGTTATCTACTTAAGAGAAAATCTTTTTAGTTGAGCACCATTTTCGCTCATACGGTTGAGGTAGACAAAATCGTCCAAACATTAAATTCGTCCGCGATCAGTTTTCGGAACATTTCAATAAAGAGGCACTGATATTGTACTGGACATTATAACCAAATCTAGAAGAACTGACAGTGTGCTACACCAAGAGGAATGGACTAACCACGTCGTAGTCAGCGGAGGTCTGGTGCAAAATTGGATATGAACAAGATATTGAAAACACTTAATGCCCATTCATACGTTATACAGACGACCTAATAATTGAGAATGGGTGATACGCTTCAAGGTTTGTCTACTGTATCAGAATCCTTGCTCTGCAATATAATAATCCCAGTTTCATCAGTAACATTGCTACAGTGATGAATGTCATTTTCATTTGTCGGATCATGTAAATAGGCATATCTAGCAATAGATTTTTAGATTTCCAACGACCAGAAGAGGTGCAAGAAATACCGTTGCATAGTGAAAAAATGATCTGGTGCGCAATTTTTGGGCGTGGAATTATAGGGCCTTACTTTATTGAGCAAAACGGATGTCAGTAACTCTTAATCAAGAGCGCAATATCGGCAGGCGCAACGTGCCATACAGCACATGCTACAAGAAAGTTTCTGCGGGAGACGTTTGGAAACAATTTAATTTCAAGTTTCCCCGATTTTTCTTTTCCATTTCATTCTCCGGACTTACATCATTAGATGATGCATATATCCTCCTACTACAATACAACAGAAGCGATACGACAGATGCAGCGGCCTCTATTTTCATATATGGTCACAAATATGCAAGAACGATATGAACTGTGCATTCAATGTAATGAAGGGCACTTCGAATATGTTAGTCGTAACGCTAATACTTAACTGTTAATTTATTATTACATATTATTTTAATTGAATAAAGTTTGAAAGTTTTAGTACTATAAATTAATAGCCATACTGTATATAAATACATATATCATAAAGATTTATTAGGCACTACTCAAGATTTATTGACAAACATAATTTAATATGTTCTATTGATAGTTTTATATATATGATTAAAATTTAAATTGTAACCGCTCGCTTTTACGGCCGTTAAGTCATCGAGTCAAATTTCTTTCGCTAGACAAAATGTTGACCGCTAGATCGAGCGCCGCAACTAAGCAATCGCGTTCAGGACATCGCTGGACCTAGCGAAGCTCAAGCGGCGCCGTAACTTCCTGAACACGAATTGATTTTTACAAACTGCCTATCTGGGGCCCACAATAGATTTAACACTACATTTATTACACTTTCATAACACAAAACAATCGTTTCATATAAAATAGCTCAGCTAAGAAAATGATAATATACTTTGATATAGTGTAATAGTACGTAAATTAAAACTATACCGTATGTGTCTATTTTCATTAGCTATAGGGATTCAATGTTTACATGCGATTTATACGTATACAAATAATACTTGGCAACGTGTGTCTCCCGGCAACAATCGACATCACAGCGACTTTCCCCGATCTTGCCACTTCTACATTAAATGTTGAGCAGCGAACACGTTCCGAGATATAGTCTGCAATAAAATCCGTCATCATCAAATGGCCGGCGCGATCTAGTTGTTTATTATTATTTTCAGAATCCTTTTTTATTTACCTTATTTTTAATTTTATTAGAATTACGCTTTTGTTTGTGTCATGCTTAATAATTCCCTGCATTTACTGAAAGGAAAAAGAAAAATCCTTGCAAGGCGTAAATATTATTTCTAAGCGCAGTACATACATCCAAGTCAATAGTCCAACAGCTACTGCTAACTTGAGCTTGTATCTTGTATCATCGGTCGCGCTCGCATTGAAGAGAAAAGTAGGGGGTGCCATGTTGTCACATATTGCATGAATTAATCGCCTATGGCTAATGAAAATTGACACGTGCTGTATACTAGGCAACTTATTTTAGTACGAGCCTATAATTTGGACACAAGCCGCGTAGTAACGAATGCTGGAACGGTCAAATGTTAGAATAGCCTACTGTAATGAATTTCTATATATTATTTTCTCTGTGTCGGCATTTTTTTAAATTAGTTATTCATTATTATATACAATTATTTTACAATTTCGTTTTAGGGGTTTTTGTAGGGAGTTAGGTTGCGACAATGGCGAGCGATAGTGATTTGTATGTGACATCCGACCGTTTGTCTAAGCTACCGTGTGACGAAAAAGTCTCGTTTCATTAATTTATCGAAAATAATAATATAATTTCAACCTAATTGATTTACGCATCCGCCATTTGCATTTTAATGATTTTACCGTTTTACATTCTCCACTCCTGCGTGAATTCATCGTCAAATTTGACATTTGAAAATCATTGGCATAAACGAATCAACGTCAACAGAATATGAATTCAAAATTCACGTTATCAATGCTATTTGATCATATTGGTAATGTTATAGTGGCAGTAAGCATGATTATTCTGTAAATTAAATATTTAGGAACGACTCTGGCGGTAGAACAAATGAAGGAAAACATTTCAGAGGTACGAAAATTTCTAAATGGCAATGCGTAATTCAATTACGAACGCCCGTTATTATAAAATAATGTTTGTTGAAAGATTTTTGACACCACCACCTCCGGATATATGGGAGGTAGCGGCGGCAATCGTGTTGGACTGAAACTCACTCTTATCATCAAAAACTGTGTTAGAATAATGTTATAACGGTAAGTAACGGAGGAACTATATTTTAAAACATATAGGAAGACAAGTAACAGCTATGAGAAAGCTATACATGAATATACCCAGACAAAATAAATAAACAACAGCGTAAATAGTCACAAAAACCTAATTTATCAAGTTCAGTTGAAAATGAATATTATCTGAGCAACTTATACAATAGTTTAAAATTAATATTTCTTCCACAGACATTCGCAAGTTTAAATCTTCATATAACTGTCAAAAACACTCTATTTAAAAAATTTAAATATTAATGTAGGTACAAAAGTTTTACAACAAACTTAAATGATACAAAATATATTATGTTTAGTTTGCATACAACCTTGTAGATTGTTTTTGTTTGTTTATTTGTGCCGCATTTAAATTTCTGAGATCTTTTAAAGAAAGTACGCTTTTAAATGATCCATCTCGCATTTTCCGAAATCATTCTAAAAGCACTGAATATACAATTCATCCGCTAGTCCTCCTCTTTTCCATTTTCTGTGTGTGTAGGAGGTTTTATGTTTCAAGAGGGTATCCGTGTACTGAAGATCTACTCTGCACGCATTACACCCACTTAAGTTTTTTATTTTAATTGACATTTCTTTATGCGTCAGATTTTAATTAACTGTTTCCTTTTTATGAAAAGAAACAAACCCACAATGCATGTGTAATTTAACAGTGGGGTATTAGATACGAATCAGATGTAGGAGACGTGGAATTCCTAAACAAAACATTTCATTCATAAACGAGTAGGGAGCGGAACTACTAATCGCGGTTGTTTTAACTTAATCGTACGTGCGGAAACATTAAGAAAACGTAAACATTTTAAGTAATTTTGTAATCTGTAAAAACACATTTAGATTACTATTTAGATTTTAATACCCATAATTATCTCGTTCTCGTGTTAAATAAAGAATACTTAATAAAGAAAGGTAGGTACATTTTGAAATGTTTTGTTTTTTAGATAACTATATAATGACGAAGTTGATCATAAAATAAAATGCTGAATTGATCATGTGTCTCATATAATCTATAGCCGTATAGCATAAGAGCTATTTTATTTTTATACTTGTATTGTGTTGTTATGTATAGTTTCGGCTTTGCGGCATGTCAACTGATGTAAAGAGCGTTTTTGCTTTAAAAAATAGTTACCAAAATTGTATATAATCTAATTTCAATGGAATACTGGAAAGAGTACTTTATATACCTATACCATATACACCGCGTATATGGTAAGTATATAAACTACTCTTTCATTTTTGATAAGACAAAATATGAGCGTGTGAATACAGCCAGGTTTTCCGGGGAAGGTTGACGACAAATACATACCAGACTCTCATAATAAGAGAATCATATCATCCCTTCGGACTACACAAAGTACACGGAAGATTAGGGTTCAAAAATAAGCAATATGCTTGGAGATCGATTTGGATTTCAAGAGGTGTGGAGTAAGCAGACATTCCGAGCATTATGATAAGTCTATTAAATTCATTTCATAATATTTATTATCATTGTATATAGGGTAGGACGAATGAATGATGTATTAATTATTCTTTTCAACAATGTGTCAAACTTCGTATTGTGTAAGTACTCCAAAGCTTTCATTTAGTGTCCTTTAGCAATCAATTTCTTTTTTAATAATGTATAATTCGTTAATAATTTGCATACGTTTTTTAAGAGATTTTAAAAAATATGAGGACAAGTACAATTATTTACAAAGATAAAAAAAAGACTCTTCGACAAAAGTTCTTAAAATGGACACCATTACAATGCCCAACACTATCTGCAATAATTGCATAGCCCGAAGGACCAGGTTCAAGCCCCTGCATTATCTTTTCTGGGTGATGGTTTTTCTGCGGCGCGGAGAGGTACTTAAACTTAAATCCACCCACAAGAGCTGCTTAATAACAACTCAAAGATTCGTAAAACTACTGACAAATGTTTATGCAGGAATTATTATTGTACCAATTGCTTCTCTCGAAAGTTGTATATTCAAACTGGTGTTTCGCTTTCCAACTGGCTTTTTCATACAAGTGTTGCAAGTTTGAATGACTTTTCCAACGTCAGTAATAAATCGATTTGTTTATTATTTCTTAATACATGGATCTTTCCAGATACTTCTTTTTTTTATTCTTCTTATTTAGTGATATAATCATGACAAATATCATTCAAGCACTTCCTTATATTCTATATATTTTTTCTCTTTTTATAATTAATTACGTTGCCCTTAGGAAATACCTCTCGCGCAAGCACGCGGGATATTTCCATAGCAACATCAATTTCGTATAGAAATACTTAAGTATGTCTGAATATATGTACGAAAGCGCTCTTATAATATTATTACTGAATATACATTTTAGGGAGAGAGAGTTATGTTTCAAAAGATGATCATAAAAAATCAGGCAAGTCAAAAAAAGCTTATTTTATTGTAGCAGTAGCTTTAGAAGAAAAACCTCAAAATTCTATGTGTGATATATCAATAACAGCATTAATTGTTGGAAGATGATTTTGATGAGCGCTTGCAGTTTTGTGAAATAATGAATAACATTGACTTAATCGTAATTAAATAGTATTTTCTGATACAACAATTCAGGTTAAATACAAGTAGAACAATTTATCCACAGATAATTCATATTGGGTTCATGGGACGAACATGAAACATCTACAAAAAGTCAACGCAATAGGCTCAACTTCGCCTAGCGATTGCAACTATTAACTAGTAACTTTATCTATAATTTTCAAATTGTGTATCAGTGTATTTTTGTTGATTATATAGGTACTTATATACCTTGTTTCCTGTTGCAATAAAGACACATCATTATTATTAGTATTAACAAGGGAGAAATATGTACCTGACACTTGCAAATAATAACTTTATTCCAGCTTGGCTTGTTTATGTAGTTTTTGAAGATAAAATTTACAAACAGCGCTCACTAAACTATCAGTATTTAGAAGTTGTAATAACCAATGAGGTAGCCTGATGTCTTAATTAATTAATTAATTAATCATGCGACAGGAGGTTTTAATAGCAGTGCGTCAACGTCAAGAAAAAGGTGCTTGTCATTGCAACTAAATAATAAAAGTAGGTTAGATAATATTAAAAACAAGAAATAAGGAATAGGAAAGATCTCTACTTTTGACACACGGTTAAAAGAACACGTACACAAGTATTTTTCCGTTTACTCATATATGTATATCTACATACTGTTTGCCTTAAATGTTTTACTATGTGCAAGGCGATATACAAAAATTTAAATATTGATTACATAAGTTCTAGACTATTTGTATAACCGACTGATAACGTATGTCTTACATTAATTTGGAAATATCCATTGACTTTTATTGTAATAGTTATTACAGTAAATAAATCGTTACTAATTACTACTTTAACCATAAATTTATCAACGATTTCGATGTACGCAGCATGACCTTCTAAACTAACAAAACGTTATTCCCAGATTACCTACAAAAATATACACTTTACACTTTAATAATTTAGAAAGAGAAGCAGAAAACACTATAAAAAAACTCATATCATAGGCAGAGAAACTGTCCAAATTTGGATTTATAACACGATTCAAGTCATAGTGATTGATTCCAAAGTCAAGGATCAACTTATTTAGGAGCTGGTTATAGAACGCTAGCGAAACCTACATTTTCAAACTTGATGGGACTCAGTCATATTTTCGTCATTACTTTAACTGGAAAAATGTTGGTTGTTGGAATGAAAATGTTTGTCATAATGGTACAAATATATACATAACATTTTCAGTTTAATTACTACATTATTAATAGTTATACATGTGCATGTGATGAGAAGAATCGATTATGAAAATGACAACACCCCCAAATACTTTTTATATTTGGATAATATCTGAAACTAATATTATAGAATACAGACCGAGAACGCTGTGACAGTAGTGTTAGGATATCAAAGACAAACAAATGGTAAATAATAATTTAACAATACAATTTAACGGTGATTTTGTATTATTATAATTCATTCATTTGGAATTTAATAAGATGAATTAATTCTTTTGTGCAATATTCTACCGTGATGTCATAAAGTTTCTAGGACGAAGATAGCTTTCAATTAGAAAAAATATGTCTGATTTTGGCAGTGACATTGACTATCATTAATTAATGTGTCAGAACTGCGAAAAGCAAGTTTGAACATCGAGTTTGAATAAATTCGAATATGGTTTACAATACAGTGCAAAAAAAGTACATAATTGAAACCTATTTTCGAACTTGTGTGCGAATTGATGGAACACTCCCCAGCATTAGCTGTAATTCTCAAATATTTTTATAATTGCCTTTCCAATTCTGTTGGTGTTTTTCGTGATAGTGGTTCTGCGGGCCATAAATCACGTACTGGTAGAACAACTGTTCGTTCGGAAGAAGTTATAAATGATGTTCGTCAACGTATGGAAAATGAAAATACAAAAGCTTTGAAACGTTTTTTTCAAGAGATTGGACTTTCTTATGGAACATGCCAGAAAACTGCAAAGAAAAACTTACACATGCATCTGTATAAAATGAAATCAAATCAGGTTATTCTGCCGGTGACTACCCTAAATTTGACATTTTCTCTGATGAAGCGTGGCTTCATCTTTCGGAGTACGCCAATTCCCAAAATACTCGGATGTGGAGTAGTGAAAATCCCCTTATTTTTGTTGAATCGTTTCTGCCTTCAGCGAAACTTGGTGTTTGGCTAGCAGTTTATCGCCGCAGAATTGTTGGATCTATTTTTTTAAATTTTACAACTAATGCTGTGACGTATACAAACATTTTCAATGAATTTATTGAACAGCCATCACGACGATGAATTACAATATGGTTACTTCCAGCAACATGATGCAACGGCACACACAACACAAGAAAATGTTGCTTTTCTTCGTGAGTTTTTTGACACTCGGATTTTAAGCTTACATACGGAAGTTGAATTTCCACCACGATCATCTTGTTTGACAATTATGAACTTTTTCGTGTTCCCTCACCTAAAGAACACAATATTTAAAACCCCTGTTGCTAATTTGTAATATCTGCAGAAAAGAAATATTGAAGAAAGTGCATTAATATAGCCTGTAATACTGCAAGGTGCCTTTAACAGCATGAGCAGGCGTATAAACTCGGGAATTGAAAATAATGGACAATTTCAGTACTTCATTTCGCTTATTTTTATTAATAAAATCTTGATTAACCAGCTGAGCTTGTTGTTTTATTGTATCTATTATATTAAATGACATATTTATGGATGTCATGATGACACTGTCAAAATAATTTTCAAAAGTTAAGGGTCCTATATAGTGGATCTGTCAACAATGGAAAAATAGATATTTTTCCATTGTTTCCATTTTATATAGGACCCTTAAGGGTCCTCGCTAGTGAATGGGAAAATAAGCCAAGGATGTCCGAGTACTTTTACACATAGGGAACATATAATAAATATTTGAAATAATAACTCAATATCTAAGCGAATAAAAATTCATTTATGACCAACTATTTACACATTTGTAACTGCGGGAAATATTTATAACAAAATAACAATTCATTGTAATGTGGGTTGCCTAATTTTAATTTATTTTATATTCATTTTAAACAAAGTAAAGAATAGTTGTACGAAAAATAAGTGCAAAGCGGGGTAGCTTTCTATTCAATTTATAACGTGAACCCAAGCAAACAAATTTCCTCCAAAGAATTTTTGAGAAAACTGGTTTTTAATATTTTGACATATTAATTAATTTTCTGTAATCCGATATTTTTTTTCTAAATTTGATTCTTCAGCCGGGTAGATTACTAAATTCTTCATAAGTTGACGTTCAAAGGTTTTCTCCATCTTTAAAATCAACAAAAATATCTGGATTCTAAAATCTGCTATTTTGCCATTGTTGACAGATCCACTAGCGAGGACCCTTAAGGTTACGTTATGAGTATGATAATATGGTTTAAATTCAGACATATGTTTTCTATTTCAATGTCATCTTCGTCCTAGAAATTTTATGATATCACGGTTTATTCTTTGAACTTAGTACCATTTGACTATCCCATCTGTCCTAATTTTAAGAAACATTCTAACTGGTGGTCAGATAAAGAGAGACTTTTATTCTGCGTTTATCATTTGTGTGTAGGCAACTTCTAGGTAACCACACTCAGTATAAGGAGGGTAGAGGAATGCCGATACATTCTTGAAACAAAAGCATTTAATTACAAATGTTACCTTGCATTTTCTGTGTTCCGTCTCTCAAACATAGCTTAATATTGTAAGCATAGATGCTTAAAATGCACTAAAAACATATCAGAGAATCCACTCATGATGACCCAAAGTGTGGAAGACTTGTAGAAGCACGAACTGAAGAAATCATCAACAAGGTTGAAGATTTGGGGTTCACTGACCGCCCAGTAAAAGTTTCAGATATTGCTAGAGAAATAGCGATATCTACAGGAACATTTCATTTGGGAATGAGCAAAATGTCGGGACTATAAATTCCTAGGCTGCTCAGTTCCGAACAGCAATTGTGCAGACGACAAATTTGTGAAGAGAATTTGACTATTTTATCCCAAGATGAAGACTTCTTAAGTAGAATTGTAACTGGGGATGAAACTTGGGTACACCAACGAGCGTCCAAGCAATGGGTTTATAAGAGACTTCCACCACCCAAGAAGGCAAAAACGCACTTTTCTGTGGGAAAAGTGATGGCCAAAGTTTTTTGGGACACGAAGGGGATCCTCCTAATTGAGTATATGCCAGAAGGTATTACAATAACGGAAAATGTCTACCAAGATACAACTAAGAAACTGAACACGGCTATACGCAAAAGGATACCCCACAATTTTGCTCAGAAAACTTTGCTTTTGCGCGATAACTGTAGGGTGCGTAAGGCACTAATTGTTCAAGCAGTAAACAAGGAATGCGGCTATAAGAAATTACAACATCCACCCTACACCCCCGACCTTCGGTCCCTGTAGCTATTATTTCTTTCCAAAACTCAAAAAACACTTGGTGAAGACGTCGATTTTTATCAAATGAAGACGTGAAAAACTCTGTAGGAGCGTATTTTGCGGAATAGTATTAATGGGTTCATACGTTGAAAAATAAAATTACGTTGGTTTTCTAACTCGTTTTATTCATAGCTAGGTAGATAATAGAAAGAAAATCCCCTCGTAGTTAAATCCCTGAAAACACTTACTTATCATAAATTATATAATTTCATAAAGAATTTCTTCCGTTCCTTCCAGCTAAATTGTCGTGATAAGCAATCAGCTTGGCGATAATATATTCTAATAATACACATTATAAAGTTTCATATTTTTGTATTAATTATATTATACTCACAAAATAATTATATTTTCCTTGCAATTCAATATATTTTCTTTTGTTTACGTTCCGGGTTTGTTACCTTTAAAATCTTCCCGATATTTTTTCATTGGTAGTATTTGGCTTACAGTTAATTTCAGTACATAAAATTACTTATCTTATTCATAATTTTCAGATGCAGAATATTAGTTTTACAACCGAAATTGTGTCTTCCTTCAACAATTGTTAAAAAATATAAATTCGTAATAACTTAATTAAAGTTGCATAGAGAAATAAATAATTTTATCGACGACTAAACAATAAAGTATGTATTATATTAATCAATATTGGCTAATAATAACACTCATAATACCCGTAGGGAATAATGAAATGCGACCAGTGAATAATGGGCCATAACGTTACCATTATTCACTGCATTCCGCCAATAAGAACATATAATGGGCCATAACGTTACCATTATTCACTGCATTCCGCCAATAAGAACATAACGTTCCTAACGTTGTCATAGTAACGATAGACAAGTCCGGCCATTTTACTGACTGCCTAACCATCAAACGTCATATTGATATAGTAATCTGACATTTTCGTTTACTTATTTTGATTTTTTTTAGTAATTTTCAGTTAGTCGTCGATAAAGTAGTGTATACTAACTCGCAATAATGACTATTATTCCCTCGAGCTGAGTTACTCCCTCGCCGCTTACGCGGCTCGGGAGTAAATTCAGCTCTCGGGAATAATAACTGTCATTATTGACTCGTTGTATAAACTACTATTATTTTCCTTACACCGAAGAATAGATAAACCTAATTCTTTTTGAAAATTAAAAGACTACCCAACATGAATCTCATTCATATTTTTATGAGCAATATTTACAATAAAAGTATAGTCATGTTTTAAAGAATTACTGGAATCAATGACATTTTTCTAAATAGCATGTTGGTTGTTTATATATGTACATATTTATTTATCATCATGATTCGAAGATAGACCCGTGATTGCAGATATCCTACTTTATCATTAAGCCATCGAGGCCAAGCTATAGAAATACAAGTGATTTGACTACAGTATGCGTATTATTTCACGAAATATAATTTTTTTCAAGCATGAGCAAATTATTGGTAGCTTAGTTGTACAGCATATGACCGGCAATCACGAGGTGTATGTTCGTCTCATCCGGGATGAAATTATTTTTACTGATTTATTATCAATGTTAATTAGATCATTAAGATTCATCTAAGGAAGACGTAAAAGATAAAGTATACCCAACGAAAAATACTAAAAGAAGGTAATTTACTTAAGAAAAACTCAATCAATATAGATACCAATATATACGAATCAAGAGATATTATTGAATCCGTTGAATTCTAAGATAATTCAGCAATAACGTTATACAAATAAGGATTGTACAAGTATTTTATTTGCTTTGCTTTTGCTTTACCGTGTATTTATCATGATTTTTGCGGTTTCTATTCAGGAAATTAGGCTTGCGTTTCCGAACTTCGAGCGGACGAGAGGTATTTATTGGTATAGTTTTTACTAAAAATATAGCGAGCAGAAAGCAAATCCTTTTTTGATATCATTTTATACATCACAATTAGTTTATTTAATTTATATGCTTTTAAGAGAAATTAATTGGATAATTCATTATTTTGTATTGTGTTTAACCTGAAACATATCTTTGCAATACTCATATATATTTTTTTATAATTTGCAGAGATATTAAATAGTCAAACGAATTTAACTAATGAGTATTGTTATTTATGAGTATATTATGTGCATTATTTACAGTAGCAATCTTTTGTGTCAATAATTATTTATCTGCGGTTTCTGGATTTATCATATAACACAATTAATAACAATTCATTTTCAAGAAGATAAAAGAAACAATAGACATTAAAGAAATAAATAGTTTATATACAACATAAAATAGTTATATAAAAGTACAAAAAAAGTAATAACAGCAGTAAAGCATAAATACAGCAGTATTAATATAATACAAAAGTAATAAGATATATGAAATGATAGAAAGAGGCGTGCGGAAGTTGTAGATGTATGAAATATATACAAAAATGGATATAAATTAGATTCAATACAAGTGATTAAAGAGTGCATTTCAAGTATAAAGTCGTGGTTCAGAGTACAGAGGATGCATTATCTTTTAACATCAGCAACATTGTTTGAATTCAGTACCTCTTTAATCTTTTCTCTACGTTCCCTATTTATATCGTTCGGAATTTCACTTTTGATATCAAACACTAAATTGTTCGCTGAAATATCCTCCCCAGGTTGAATGGGTTGAACTGAAGACCCCAATACGTCTGTGTTCTCTTCCACTATAACTGTTCCTATGTCATTATTTGAATCATTTTGAGCGGTGTATATAGGGGTTGCTTCAGTAGAACGAGTTGACGTTGTAGAAGATACAGTTTCTCTCATGTTTTCATTCTGAACGGATCGTACTATTTTATTAAACAAAACCGATTCGTCGAGGGGTAAAGCGTCCAAGTCTATAATTATCGCCCTATCAGAAGGTAATTGGTTATAAAGTATTACTTCTTTGTTCGGATGAGAGTGATGTTTCGACAGATACACACCGGTAAATGCCATAATCATTACGATAGAACCTAGACCGGTAGCTGCAGTTTTCGACATTTTCCTACAATATTAAACTTATGATTCAACTATTCAACTTCTGTACCACTATTATTCACACTTTTATCGACAGCAGTTGCCGTTGAACTGACCAGAATGCCGTAGGAGCGCGGCGTACTTATGGCCCGTGCCCGACGTCGTATCATCTGACTTATCAGGTCAGTCGGTGTACAACTGTTCACTACTTTTCGTTTGAAAGCGACGGCGGTTGGAGGGGTATTTTTATTTTCAATTTTTTTTTTGGGGGGCGGCCACGGGGAGTAGAAGCAGAATACTCAGATTATTTAGGTGACCTTGTACGTTCATGATAACAAGAATTCCCATAATATTTATTTTATACATTTCATTACAAATTACAGTCACCCGTAAAAGTGTTCGTACAGAGCACTTTAACTAATATACATCACTGTTAAATCTACACTCAGAATCCCGTTTGACACTAAAATTTTAAATGTGCAAAAATATCATGAAGAAGCTATTAAATTTATTCATTTATATATAATGGATTAAATAATATTCGTCATCATCATCGCTTGAGTGCTAGCGGTACATGACCAACAGGAATTGTCTATTTGCACTATATTATACACAAAGCGCTCTGTTTTAATCGCACTTTCTGCAAAGTAGCTGAAAAGCTACCTGAAGAAAAGTTTAGAATGATTACCCTAATTTTTACCGTAAAAATAACGACTGAGGTTCCTATACCAAAACGAAGTAAGACACCTATAAAGCGAGTACCGTTCTGTGTGATGCAAATCTTATATAATGTATACCAATATTTACTTCGATCAAAACCTCTCAACAAGATTCATTCTTGCATTCAGCATCATTTACCATGTCGTGAACTTGCATGTCGTCTTTGATAAATCATGGTTATTGCAATGAAAATTGCATAATGCTAGCTCTCCTATTTTGTCATTTTATTATTAATGTATGTTGTAATTTTTTATCAATAAAGCCTCTACGCCATCGTATGTCGCTAAAAATCTATCAAAACTTCTCAACAAGATTCATTCTTGCATTCAGCATAATTTACTATGTAGTGAACTTACATGTCGTCTTTGATAAATCAAGGATCTTCCAACAGAAACTTCATAATGCCTACTCTCCTATTTTGTCATTTTGTTATTAGTTTATTTTTTATCAATAAAGCCTCTACGCCATGGTATGTCATAATATCAGCGTAATGTCGCTAGAAATCTACCAAAACTTCTCAACAAGATTCATTCTTGCATTTAGCATCATTTACTATGCAGTGAACTTGCATGTCGTCTTTGATAAATCATGGTTATTGCAATGAAAACATCACACTGCTTGCTCTCCCATTTTGTCATTTTGATATTAGTTTATTTTTTATCAATAAAGCCTCTACGCCATGGTATGTCATAATATCAGCGTAATGTCGCTAAAAATCTATCAAAACTTTTCAATAAGATTCATTCTTGCATTCAGCATCATTTACTATGCAGTGAACTTGCATGTCGTCTTTGATAAATCATGGTTATTGCAATGAAAACATCACACTGCTTGCTCTCCCATTTTGTCATTTTGATATTAGTTTATTTTTTATCAATAAAGCCTCTACGCCATCGTATGTCATAATATCATCGCACTGTCGCTAAAAATCTATCAAAACTTCTCAACAAGATTCATACTTGCATTCCGCATCATTTACTATGCAGTGAACTTACATGTTGTCTTTGATAAATCAAGGATCTTCCAATGGAAACTTCATAATGCTTGCTCTCCTATTTTTTTATTAGTTTATTTTTTATCAATAAAGCCTCTACGCCATGGTATGTCATAATATCATCGCACTGTCGCTAAAAATCTATCAAAAGTTTTCAACAAAATTCATTCTTGCATTCAGCATCATTTGCTATGTAGTGTACTTGCATGTTGTCTTTGATAAATCAAGGATCTTCCAATGGAAACTTCATAATGCTTGCTCTCCTATTTTGTCATTTTGTTATTGGTTTATTTTTTATCAATAAAGCCTCTACGCCATGGTACGTCATAATGACAGATTAGTTTGATTTACTACTTTTGAATATATTGGCTACGAATAATACACGTATATACAGGGTTAGTTAAAAGTATGGAGACGGCGATTTATTGTCGTTAATATTCATTTTAGAGAATTATGTTTAATATAAAAGTTTGTTAGGATATTTTCATCTACATTTGAGAATATTTGATTTTTTTTTCTTCAATTGTTTTTTAGTTACGCCTGTCCGCGCAGTTTTTTTTAAATGGGAACTAGTAAATTTTACTCTATCATTCGATAGAGAATTTTTTTCTCTTTACAATAATATTTTTGTTTTTTTAAAATTCATTTTAATAACTTTTTTATAAGAAAAGGCCGCAGATAGACAGAAGAGATGCGATAAACAAACTTGAGCGACATAATTTTATCAGTGGTTATTGTGTACGTCAAATCTTTGACAGAAATAATTCATTTGTGCAATTTGTTGCTGTTAATATTAACAATGGCGAGTTTAAGTGAACATGAACGAATTAAAATACTTATGATGTTGGGTTATGGAGATAGACGCAGAAGTTTACAAGACGTTTGTAATTTATTTAATGATACGCATCCAAATAGAAATCCAATTTCTAAATCCGTTTTTGGTAAAACTTTAAGACGCTTTGAACAAACTGGTAGCGTTAAAGATTTGCCAAGGAGTGGTAGACCTAGAACAGCAAAAAGCGATGATAACAAACTGGATATTTTATTGGCTGTATCTGAAGATCCTCATTTATCAACCAATCAATTAGCGGCCAATTTCAATATTTCGCAGTCATCGATCGTGTCATTTTTAAAAAGTGAAAAGTATAAACCTTATAAGGTACACCTTGTACACGAGTTAACGGAAGATGATTTTGATAGGAGATTACAATTTTCTGAAGAAATGTTAAATATTTGCAATAATAATGAAAATTTTGTCAACAATATTCTTTTCTCTGACGAAGCTACTTTTTGCCTTACCGGTGAAGTAAACAGACATAACTGTAGATACTGGTCATCGGAAAATCCCTTTTGGTATTTGGAGCACCATACGCAGTACCCCCAAAAGGTTAATGTTTGGGTTGGCATTCTTGGCGGTCATATTATCGGTCCCTTTTTCATCAATGGCAATTTAACTTCGGGTTTGTATTTGCAGTTATTGCAAAATGAAATAATACCTGCTTGTGCTACGCTCTATCCACATGAAAACAATGAACACCTGCCCAATGACAGTATCTGGTTCCAGCAAGATGGCGCCCCACCACATTATGGTGTAAATGTTCGTCAATATCTGGACAACGTTTTTCCCCACAGATGGATTGGAAGACGAGGAACCATTGAATGGCCAGCCCGTTCGCCAGATTTAAGTCCTTTAGATTTTTTTCTTTGGGGATACGTAAAAAACAAAGTTTACGAAGATAAGCCCGATAACGTCGAAGATTTACAAATCCGAATTACCAGAACGATACAAGAAATTCTCCGAGATTTTTTACAGAACTCTGTTCGGGGTTTTGTAAATCGATTGGGTCATTGTCAAATTACTAATGGACGACAATTTGAACACTTACTTTAATTTACTTTGTTATTAATTTGTTTAATTTTTCTTGTAAAAGTTATTAAAATGAATTTAAAAAAAACAAAAATACTACTGTAAAGAGAAAAAAATTCTCTATCGAATGGTAGAGTAAAATTCACTAGTTCCCATTTAAAAAAACTGCGCGGACAGGCGTAACTAAAAAACAATTGAAGAAAAAAAAATCAAATATTCTCAAATGTAGAACAAAATATCCTAACAAACTTTTATATTGAACATAATTCTCTAAAATGAATATTAACGACAATAAATCGCCGTCTCCATACTTTTAACTAAGCCTGTATATAAATAGGTATACATAAAATATTTCGAAATGTTTAATTATTTCTAAAACAATAACCAATAATACAATAATAGCTTGATAATTTGCGACATGTTGTATTGCTCAAAATGCGACCCAATTTGCGATAAACATCAATAAACCTAATTCCTAAGCTGCTCGTATGTAACCGGAACAGAAAGTATACTCTTTACAATATTTAATGAAAAAAATAATGATGCATGACGTGAATATGCAAGGATTTATGTCACATGAAAACCTACCAAATACAATTGACAATTGACAGGCTAATATACACATTAAACATTTATATAGTCACACATTTGTTTAATACTTGAAAGCTTGAATGATTCGAATACTACTATTTACTATTATTATCCTCAATACTTTTCACAAAATTACAACTATTTCGACATTTATATAAAAAAAAAAAGTCTATGCTACCGATTTTTGTTCTGATACCCATTACTTCACTACATCATTATGGCTTGTACAATTTGGTACAGTTCATATCAGTAAGCAAGAGTGAGTGACTTTAATTAACTATTTTTATTCCTTTTGTGTAATTTAAATTCAAATGTCGCCACAATATTGTTTTGTTAATCTGCTCCCAACATTCTTTCTTAATTCCCAAAAAGTGTTCGTTTATGTTTCAAAACAGATATATCTATAAAATTCAGTAGTTGCATTTTGGAATATTTTTTGATAATGCTCATTAATAAATGAATTACCCATCACTGTAGCATGCGTTGCACCTAATCTATAAAACAAACTTGCTCACATTCTAAATCAAGTTCTTCCTATCACTTGGCTTGAAATAAAAGCAGATAAATCAACAGTTGCACATATCTTTCACCTACCTGAGATGTGTGTCTGCATTTTAATTTTTTACAACTAAACATTTGCGTTCTACTAATTAATATATAATTAAGTTACAAAATGCATCTCCTTTGTCAATTATCAAAATACAGAGTTAGTTAAATAAGACAAAACGAGGTACGAGGTGTGAGTTCAAGACATGTAGGGCCTGCCAGAAAATCTAAGTTTTATCCGGGACAACAACCAACATCAACACATGACAGATAATGCCGCTCTATGGTTTAAATAACCTAAAAATGATACAAGATACAAATATGAAAGCAAAAATGTGTGAATTAGATGAAATTAGAAATTCTAGGTATAGAGCAGATACAGACACGTGTTTCAAATTTGTTATTTATTTTCAGTACAGCATAGAAAAGTGTGAGTTATCAAATAATATGTGTAATATAACGTTTTACCCTTAAAAAATACCAACAACTAACATGATCACATGGCAGACAATCCCGATCTATGTGTTGTTAAATG
This sequence comes from Amphimallon solstitiale, assembly GCA_963170755.1. Taxonomy (NCBI): domain Eukaryota; kingdom Metazoa; phylum Arthropoda; class Insecta; order Coleoptera; family Scarabaeidae; genus Amphimallon; species Amphimallon solstitiale. Next base: position 104,985,051 of record OY720681.1, on the reverse strand, counting down.
AACTACTAGAGATAAAACATAGAAAGACGAATACATTTAGAAGCTCCAATTTTACTTTTATGTTCACATTTCTATGATTCTGTAAATTAATAGTTTAACGCCATTTATTCCAAATTTTATTAAATCGACTTAGTCAGTAGTCGCATTAAGCCCATGATATATAGAAATAAAATAACTACGCGTAGCATAAAAAGTATACCAACCCACCACACAATTAAATAAAGTGGTTTGAACGAAATGTGTGGCGCCCATATACGCTTAATCTGGTTAATGAATTAAGTGAAAATGATACGGATTACCGCAAAACAATAATGGATCCAAATCACTGTTTAGCGTCCAGAATATTTTTTTCGAATGAAGCAACATCCACCCTTAATGGAGTTAAGTTAATCTTCAGAATTTAGATACTGGTCGCACAAAAAGCCCCACTGAATGTGACAACATCATACGCAGAATCCACAAAAAGATAACGTTTGGGTCAGGAATAGTGAATTGACCCAAAACCAGATTTTTGGAGGATTAACTAACAGGAAAAATTAATTTAGATTTTTCGAGGGGCAAGTTTGTTACCGCATTAGCTCAATTATAGCCAAATCTAGTAGATCCAAACTTGTCATTGTGGTACCAGCAGGATGGAGTCAACGCAGTATGCTAGTACGCAATCTTTTGGACAAAAACCTCCGGAATTGCTTACGCGTTCGCCGAATATTTTTTAGAGGAATATGTCAAAAATAAAATATACAGGAGAAACCCCATAACATCGACGACTTAAAGGAAAGAACTAATAACCAATTTTGGAAAATTTCGAAACGAATTTGAAAACAGTGTGGTTATCTCTCAGGAAGTTGGTGGAGCGCAGTTTAAGCATCTTATTTATATAAGTTGTTTATGTATGTTATGGAGCTATTTTTTGTGTTGATAAATAAGTACAAAAGTCAAAGGAATTATAACCTGATATTGCAAGCTATTTTCTTCTTGTTTAATTCGATTTAAATAAAAATCATTGCTAGATAGAGGATAAAGCGATGTTTCCGTAAAAGTAACATTTCATCCCCATTGCAATTTAATTTTTTTAAGTTGCCTTCCTTTGTGCCGCCACTGGTTAGGATAGAAAGGTATAATTTATGCCAACAGGGATTTAAAAATAAAAATTGACCTGTCCGACGAAATTTCCAGAAGATAAAGATAAAAATTTAACGAATTTTATTCCTTACTTTACATTCTCATACTGTCTATACGATTTATTACCTATAGCCGTACATTAGTAAAACAAGAAGGATACCTAATGTGTTCCAATTCAATATGGATCGATATTATTTAAAAACAATTTTTGTAATTATCTAGTTTTGGTGGCTTCTGCGAATTTATTTCTTGTTTTAACTTATTCACTATTTCTTAAATTTAGACAACATTATATTCCTTAGTAAATCTGCTAATAGGAACATTTTAAGCATATCATCTACTTATAGTTTCATTATAATTTTGCTATTTTTTTCCAGCTAATTACAAATGAAAGAAATTAGAAAAGGATGTTTTCACTGATAAAGACAAATAAGATTTGTATAAAATAAAAAAGGTTCATAATTTCTAATAATATTAGGATACTTTTTTGGGCTATCACGTCGACTGAACTTCATAACAAAATTTAAATAACCGATTTTGTAGATTTCTTTTTGTATGTAATGCAGGTATTGTTTTTTAGGTTGTCTTTATTTAGATTTGTTGGTTCTCAGATTACGCGCACACGTACGAACGATAACGCATTATCTGCGGAGCAAAAAACACTAACGCCTAATTGCCTGTCCCCATAAATTTATAGTAAAATTATGGTAATTTTAATTTCGCACCCTACTTGGAAAACTCCTATAATTTCTGCGAAGATAAATAGGGGAAAGGCGGGTAAAGTGGCCACCTTTTTGTTTGATGTTTTTTTTGGTACTCTTTTTTTAGTAAATTTAATCAAAATAAATATTGTTATATACTATATCCAATATAGCTTCAGGTAAACTAGCGTTCTTCATGATTTTTTATATATTTTAGTGTAAAAAAAAATATTTTTAAAAAAACGCTAAATGGCCACTTTACCCTCCTATGTCGGGCAAAGTGGCCGACCTGAACAATTGCGTCAAACAAAAGCAAGTATGTACGATAAATGAACTGAAATAGACTCAGGTTCAGTATTTAATTTTGAGGTATTTATTTACAAAAATAAATAAAAATTATTTACAATATTCACATACAAACTCGTCATTGTCCCCCTCAACCCCTGCACACTCTTCGTGAGCCCATTCTTTGCACACAGAACATCGTATCCAACTTTCATTGTCTTTTGAATTAGAAAAAAGGTCATTACAATAAAAACATGTACAATCTTGTTCTTGCTCCTTAAGCTCTTCTTGTTCTTCAACATCAAAAGTGAGTAGTCTCTTTGTTTTTTTAAGCTGTTGATTAAGTTTTTCTGTTTGAAAATTTTTTTTGTCTTCAGGCCTCTTTCTCTTCTTTTTTTCTTGTTGCTCTCGCTTTTGTATTTCTTCCATCAGTTCATTTTTGTACGGGCTGGCTGTAATGATAGCTGTCTTTCCTTTTTTCCTGTTTTGTTTCCTTTGCTTTTTCAGGGTCTGTTTTGGCAACGGAATTATATCTCTTGGACTGATAGCAAAAGAGGACTGATTTAACCCACTGGGTCCAGCAACTGCCAAATCGTCATTGTTAGGTAAATTAACTTGAACCATTTCACCGACATCATCACCACCGTTTCTTGGATTGAACATTACATCTTGACCTTTTTCGGGTTCATCTGCTGTTCTGTTCTTCTGTGGTGCGGGGTCAGGTTCCTCTCCATCTGATTGTAGGCTAGCACCTATGTTGCAGTCGTTCATTGGAATGTCAGACACATCAGAGGGAAGGAAGTCAGCATCACAAAACACATCAGGGTCATAAGGAACAATCCCACATCTCCGAAAACCGTTAATAGCTGTTGCAGGCGTAGCTGCACGCAAAAAAGCCTCGCCAAAAAGTCGACTAATCTGGAACTGAGTGATGGCTCTCCCAGGGTTATTCCTGAGGAACTTCTCACATTCTTGAATGTAGTAGGTCTTAAAAGGTGCCATAAAAGATACATCAAGGGGCTGCAATTTATGGCTGCAGTGTGGAGGTAAGCATATCACAGTCGTGTTATTTTCTCTGGCCTTGATTATGAAGTCAATACTTTTAGTGTGAGTGGAATGTCCATCTAGGATAAGCAGCACTGGTGACTCTGGTGAAGGTTTTGCGTGATGTAGGAAGTGGTCGAACCATTTCAAGAAAATATCGGTCTGCATCCAGCCACTAGGAGTGCATGCAAATTCTGAACCAGGGGGAGCTCCGTCTTTAAGCTCTGCCTTCATGTTCTTCCTGGGGAAAATGACAAAGGGAGGAATAAAAGTGCCTCCAGCAGACATACAAACTTCTAATGTAGACAGAAGGCCTCTTTCGGCCGAAGTTATCGCTCCCACCTGCCGTCTTCCTTTCAAGGCTAATACTTTTGAATGTCTATTTTGTACTGTTAAAAGTCCGGTTTCATCACAGTTATATACACGATGAGCTTCAAACTGGTGTTCATCTTGGACTGTTTTCAATATTTCAAAAAATTTAGTTACATTGGTTTTGTTGAACCCTTGGGCTCTTGCTAGTGAAGTGGCTTCTGGAGTCCGCAAACTTATATTTGGGTGCCTTTTTTTAAATCCTGCCACCCAATCCTTGCCAGCCATCTTTTTTTCGTTGTTATAAGTGTGATGGATGTAGTTTTTTTCTGCGAGGCTGTATGCCGCACGACGTAAATCATTTTGCGTGACTCCATAAAATCTTCTCTCCATGTCTATAATAAATTCAACTAGTTCCTCCTCTTGTTTATCGTTAAATACTTTTCTGTACTTTCCTAGTATTTTTTTCGCACCAGTGGCATCTTGATTCTTCTCAAGTACTCTTCTTTTCAGCGTATTTCTGGGAACGTTAAACTGCTTTGCTGCAGTTGCAAACGGCATATTATCTCTTTTCACTGCTAATATTGCCTGTCGCATTGATTCTGAATCCCATGATTGTTGGGTAGACTTTCTCTTGTATGTGTATGGCATCTTGAAAATACCTGTAACAATATCAATCCTAATAGTTATGTGATAAAATAATATTTTTTAATCTATTACTACTATTTTTAAATATATTATTTTCTTTTTTTGTGACGTAATATGTATAGGACGAGCTATTAATTCATTTAAGCTACTTCGGCAATATTAAATGTATATTATTAGCGAAAGCCATCGTGGCCACTTTACCCGTCACGTACAGTGGCCACTTTGCCCGAAATGACGCCATTACTTAAAAGAACTTCTACAGACTAACCTAAATGACACAGCACTTTTAAACCAACTTCTATTAAACGCTGAAATCAAGCCAATTCAGTAGTATTATTGCCAATAGTTAATGCTTTTTCTATCATTTAGTAATAAAACAAATAGTTAACACTTACCAAAACTCAGAGATAAAGAAAACTAAAACTATTTCACTGTACTCAAACTGCGAAACGCACAACATCCAAACTCATACACGGCAATGAGGCAGTAACTGTCAACCAGTTAACTTCGTTTCCGCATAGGTGCAGCACTAACCAGCGCTATGAAACCAAATGGCCACTTTACCCGCCCTAGCCACTTTACCCGCTACTCCCCTACCTGAATTCAATACCTGTAATATATTATAACATGGGTTTCCTAAATTTAACTTTTCCAAGGACTTCTCGTTCCCCATGTAGCCATAACGAAAACCTGCATAATTTTATAATATTTTGAACACTAAATTCAGTGCAACCGCATAAAATAATAGAAAATTGGAATTGGAAAATAATCTTCAAGTGTAGTACTTTGTTTGGTTTTCGATTTCGCATTAGTGAATAAGAGGTTATTCATATATTTTTGGAAAATGATCCAAAGAATTAAGATACTACTATTTTGGGTTAAATATTTTTTCTATTAGAATTTCGGCAAGTTAAAATATTAATGAAAGTGTATATACTTTTTTATAAACGGATATAATGAAATATAATAACACATAAGGCGTCTAAACTATATTTTCGTGTTATGCATAAAAATGAAATTATTTCTTAATATTTATTTACAGGAAACAGTAAATCTTACGCAAGTAAGTCATCCGATCATGAGTATACAAAACATATTCTGAGAACTTGTTCATATTTATTTTATATAATATTGTTATGAATTTAGTTATTCTTATTACCAAAACTAATAAGTTCAATGTCTTTATATGAAATGAAACGCAAAACTGATAAAGTAAGTTTATAGTAATAATGTATGGCTATTGTTTTGATTTCACATCACACCACGCTTGTGGTTTATTGATATCGCTTTGTTTTTATTACAGCTGATCTATTTTAAATGTTGTATGTACATATTCGCATGATATGATGTTATTACAGTCTAATATATAACTAGTATTTTTAGTAAAAGTATTGAGAATAAAATCATCTATTTTCGTATTACAATATTAGAGTCGGTTCCACCTTAAATAAATATCAACAGATTTTTTACGAGTCCCGAACTCTGTAATTACCTATATAAGAACTACATACTATTAACAGACGATAGGTGCGTAGCATTAACCACCGTATCAACTTAATGTGACCTTTACACAATACAATTTTGTATGTTTTCTCGATGTTGTACAGATACAAGCATCTATTGTTTTACAGCCGATTGTTTATTAAGTGCACATTATTGCTGATTGTGTTTATTATTGATCTTAGTTTGATGGCTAAATTAGCAAACTATCAACAACAAAAATTGTTTTTATGTCAGTCTGATAAAGGGGGGTAGAACTGAGAATCTACGGATAAATACTCGTAAAATATTTATTTATTTAGTTATTGTATTTTAAATACTATTAATATAAATACTATAAATATTATGTAAAGCAATAATGTTAAATTAAATCGTTACATATATTACAAAAATAAAAAAAATAGTAAATTGCAAGAATTTGCAAAATAGGGTTCTGTCCTAGCGGAAGGGGCAGAACGTATGATGAAAGGGTTAAGGATAATTTACAATTTCCACACTTTGGTACAACAAAAAATACGCTGGAGTCACGTGACACATACTAACTGATCACTAATTCTGCTAAGGCTACCTTGATTGTTTTAAATTGAGTGATACAAATTGACCAACAAAGAAATGATAATAGGAAAAAGGACAGCGGAGTGGATGTAGAAATGTTAAATGACGAGGAAGCCTGCAAACAATGGATCGAATAGCAACCAAAAGAGAAAAACATCAGAATAACACCACTAAGGAGAAGAAAGTAAATGGCACACATTTTTCGGAAAGACTCTCGTAGGAACACGAAGAATGGAAATGTTTTTCTGGATTTAAGGTTTTGGCATACACTGCCTGGAGTAAGAATACTACCAAAACGCGATGAAATGCTTAATATCATAAAAATTTCACCTTGCCACAAAAAGATCAATATAATGGCGATAGTAATCGTACTCAGTTAATGTGGATCACTCTGTATAGAGCTTCTTCAGCTATAGGACAATTCGTGTTACAGCCACATTGCCCGTCAACGCTAATTACGAACACCTATTATTTCCGTGTATTCGTGTTATATGCGAAGTGTAGTTAATTAATGTTATTTTTGTGATATATTAATCATAATATACTAATTTATGTAATCTTTGTGACGCCATTCACTTGTAAACAACCGTGTATGTTATTAGAAGACAAACAAAAAAGAAAATTCACTGTCATAAAAATCATTTTTAGTAATAATGCTCTTAAATTCAAAATAAAATAAAAATACTAGACATATTTTTGTAGAAATACGTATATTATAAACATCCAATATGTACATATATGGCTTTGTAATGCAGTTTACATTTAAAAACCTAACTTCGTCACGACCCTTCAGGCAAACATTACTGTATATGCACAAAATTGTATGAACAAGATTTATTATGGACCTGTTTCACAATACAATCAATGCGCGACACGCGAAATGTATTCTTCTTCCATTCAAATGTCCAAAATGAAAAATATATGAATATATTCGAAATTGACATTACATCTGCGGAATGATAGATTATTCTAGCAACATGAAAATAAATAAAAGAAGGGGACCACAGTTACTTTGAAAAAGCGTATTCCTAATGAAACAGTGATACATACAGACAATAATAGCTCGATAATACTTATTCACTTTCTTAACAGCTGCTGAACAAAGTTTTCATCTTTACATATTTCCGTAATTTTTTTCCTATGAAAAATTTATGTCATTATAGTGTGTGATATAATATCCATACATGGTTGGTCAAAATTATGTTAACACTAAAATGGTCAAACATTTATGCAATGGAAGTATATATGTCTGTGATGGCAGCAAAGAAACACTAGCAGCGAACATTCGAACGTTCACCGGTGCAAAGGATTCGAATCAGAGAATATTGATCAACGAGAAGCGACAAATACGTCAACAGCATTTTCCTGATTCTGTGATGGGACAAGCGTCGTCATTGTCACCAATGCCACATGCCACGCGATCCCTGGCCAATGGTTGAACTGTACTTAGCTGTTTACCACGTAAATTCGACGAGGCGAAAGTAAGACATGAAATAACAAGGTATCCGATTATACGATCACTTCTCGCTGAGTTGTCGAACTGATATGCCGATTTCTTCCGAGATCGGGTATATTATCTTTATATGCTGAAGAATTAAAAACGAACATCTTTCAATTCTAAAACTTTTCACATATATTCACACATGCGTGAATGATGTAGAGTAGGATTTAACGGCGTAACATACTTTTCTGGGACTAGATTTTACTGTATCTTTTGCTTGAACTTCTTGATATTTCGAACTCTGACAGTACTCCTGCAATATGTGCAGATTATATATTATAAGTCATAGGAATGATATTTATTCACAAATGGGCAAGTACTGTTCGAGAAAAGTAGTGGAGACGCTAGACGACAGGTCTAGACGATCATTAGGATCATAAGATTCCAATATTGTACATGTGCGTAGGTAGCTGTATAGTATATCACTATTACAAAAAACTTTCATATTCTTTTGTCAATTCTCAAACAAACGTTCTGGTAAAATTAAAGTACGTTGTCTATCACATCTGCTACCGCAAATCTCTAATCTAGATCTCATCGTGCAGCTGAAGGTCTACTTGCCGGCTCTCGTATGTATATTTGTAGGCAGGTAGGGTTTGGCAACTATGTTCGTGTTATGTACGGGAAGCCGCATGCAAGATAATCGTAGGCCAACCATGTATATTGATGTATACTTACATTAAAATAGACTATAGTTGGGTTAGCGTGTCCGGTAAGTTCCGCCTATACTACGGGTGTGCACAATTCTATTCGGGATGACATTTTGATATCTTCCAGTAATCATCAAAGGCTTCTAATAGTGATCGATATGACAAAGAAACAAATCTTCTAATCAGGATACGGTTAAAATTAAATTGATTGTAAAAGCACAGAAGTAGAAACAGTTTAGATATCTACGTCATTTAATATAAAAAATACGTTTTGTTTATTTGTTTTTACCATTACAGGATGCAATGGTGGATTAGAGCTTGACGTTTTAAATGCATGGTTAAAAAAATAATATGGGCAATTTAAAGGATCTCTGACAATAATATATGACAAAATTATTGAATTGAATTAAATTGTTTCAACAGATAGAGTCTCTGATAGAAAACAATTTAAATAATTATGAGATTATGAGTATAAATCTAGTACGTATTTGAACATTTAAGGTGTTTAAATCTGATTTGGATGATTAATTTACTTTTATGTAATTAAAAACGATAGAAGTTTACACGATTCAAATATCAATTTGCTAATGCTATTCCCTTTTATCTTAATTGTTAAAATAAGAAACGTTAAAATATATACAAAACGTAAACACTGTTAATATTATTTTAAAACATTTTTTAAAAATATTTAATTGATTAAGACCATAACAATATCTATATATAAATATCGCATCATATTGATAATGTAATTCTTGAAATTTATTTTTGTTATTTGTGCAATATGAACATTCACTACAGAAAGTCATGACAAGAAGAAATAAATTTTCCTATCCTAGATCTTTTCAAGCAAGTATTGTTTTTTTTATCATGTTATCAATTAGTGTAAAAATAAAAATAGTAATGTTGTTAATTTCTGTTATGAATGAATATTCCGATATGGAGTCGCGTGTTATTTGACACTTGTCACCTTTTCGATAACTTGTTTTCGCGTCTTCTTTTGCGGATAAAAGAATAGACCAAATACATAATGTATGTTTCCAAGTCACACAAGCTTTTGCTGTTCGTGAATTTGAAATTCCGCAAACATATACACAATAACAGGTACCCTATAAAACATTTGAAAATTATCATGTAGAAGTTCTTTGTTCGTAAATATATTTAAATGGTGATCTGTTGAGTCTCAATATGAATGCTAAAATAACAGTGGCAACAACCTATATACAGTAAAACCTGTGTTAAGGGCCACCTGTCTAAAACGGCCACCTGAGGTAACGGACAGTTTCAAAGTTCCCGGAATCGACTACATGGAAATTCCCATATACGAAAACCCGTTATTTACGGCTATCCTTATAAAACGACCTCGCCCAAATAAGTCCAAATTTTTACGGCCTATTTTCAGAGAAATTTACCTGATGATATCGGCCGGACTATTTATAATGTATCTTTATTGATGGAAATACCCAATATTATTTCGTATTTGTGTGATGAATGCTAAAATAACAGTGGCAACAACTTATATAGAGTAAAACCTGTGCTAACGGCCACCTGTCTAAAGCGGCCACGTGAGGTAACGGACAGTTCCAAGTTCCCAGAATCGACTATATGGAAATTTCCATATACGAAAACCCGTTATTTACGGCTACCCTTATAAAACGACCTCGGCCAAATAAACCCAAATTTTTACGGCCTATTTTTATAGAAATTTACCTGATGACATCGGCCGGACTATTTATAATGTATCTTTATTGATGGAAATACCCAATATTATTTCGTATTTGTGTGATGAATGCGATCTCAGTCCCGAACACGCCTCGAGAACAAATGTCTGGCGCCATACGTGCATGTTTAGTTTATGTTTGATCAAATAGAGATCGCCTTCATTTCTACATGTTTACGTATAATGTGCTCTTTCAGTTACGTGCGGTTGTTTAAAATTCGCTCCGTATTAATGAAATAAAGAAAACATCTTAAAAACCAATTATGTGTTTTATTTGTAGGACGAGAAACCTGACAATTACGGCCACCTTTATATAACGGCCAATACAGTTTCCTTTTTTGGTGGCCGTTATTGGCAGGTTTTACTGTATATATGTATATGTATATATATCAGGTATCTTAAATCCTGTGCTAAGGGTTCTCGATTTGTATACTTGAGCCTGGGTACACTCCATCTATACAAGTTTGATAAAAAAAATTTGTTTGAAGGACGGTGGGGATGTTTAAAAAAAAGTGTTGGATAAACTTCCAAATATTTCTATTGTCAAATTTTGTGCATATTTAATGTGCGAGTGTCTAGTTCGATAAATGATTAATCAATTTATTTGTGACTAATCATAAATATCCATCAATCAAATTTAACAAACATTTTGTTCAATTAGTTAATAATAATCTAGTAAGCTGTAATAGGTGTGCATGCAGACGAAATATTCTAAACCAAGAATAGAACGAGAACAGATAGAAATTACAGTCCATGTCTAGTGGTGATTAGTAGGACTCAAACAAAAACATTGTAAAATACCATTGCTTATATACAATCTTAAATGAAATTGTATATAAACAACGGCCCCAACTTCTTAACTCAATGTATGAGATCGCGTTACCGTGTTATAGGACAATATCAACTGCATATTAAGCACCATCTAAATTGTATAATGGGCTAAGTAAAATACAGATTCACGTAATAACATAATTCTTATCATCGAATTAACCGAAATGTAACAACCAATTCACTTTAAATTTTGCCAGCTGGAACTAAAATTAGTACCACAATTGTTGAATTAACTTAAGTAAATCTGTCAGCCTAGCTAACAGATTACTAGAAAATACAAAAACATTCCTACACTAGCATTGCCAATTGTAATAATACTGAAGAAAATACTAATAATTTTCCGAACATATTTTGTTATCAATAACATATTTCCTTTAAACTTGTTGAAAACTTATTTCATCATAATATAGTTGAGGTATGTAAATTCTTTTAGCACTGCTCGATACTCTTCTCCTCCAATAATTTCATGAACAAATAAGAGCTTAATATTTATTGGCCGTGATATTGCCATACTTTAGAGGATGTAATTGTGTACCAGAAAATGATTACCATTTAAATTTGTATTGCACCGAGAGTTTGTTTTAAAAACACAAATATATTTCAAAAAAACGTATATACAAAGTTATAATACTAACTTCCAAACAATAACCAATGTATAGTGCGTATGGAAAAAAAACCTTTGGCTGCACGTGCCCCTATCTTATCGAATGAGTTCAATGGAATGTTAATACTGGAAAATAATTTCGTTAATTTCAACTGAGATTATAACACGCACATTATGCAATACGTATTATATTACAGGAGGGAGTATTTTAATCGAGTCTGAAAAGCATGTGTGATCAATAATTAGATACAGAACTGACAATAATATCGTTGCCATGTACACCGTCGACACTTTTTAAATGTACACTTACATTTCCTTCGGTGTAAATATTTAGACACCCACGAACTACGAGAAGTCGTTTTTATATTCCCCGATTAGGCATGAAAAACAAATTTCGAACAGCAATAAAAAGTTAGTTTTCAATATAGCCCCCTTGCTTTTGGATGCAAGTATTACATCGTTTTTATAATATTTCTATCCATTATTAAAACAAATGACTTTGGTTTGTCTGCAAAAAACCTTTCAACAGCCGCTATAAGTTCGTCATCGTTCATAAATTTTGTTCCCATTAGAGTCCTTTTGAGATTAGGGAACAAAAACTTATACAAATCACGATTAAAGGTAAAAATAACAGCAAATCCAATAACAGCTATACAGTCGATACGGCTTGGTCCAGAATCAAAAGTAATACCATAACAGCGGCAGAAGAAGCGATTGGCAAAAGAAAGGTCAATGTGAATGCAAAAGTCAACAAACCATGGTTTACTCCGGAAATAAAAACCCTAGCTGCAGAGAAAAGAGCAGCCTACATCAAATACCTCACCAACAAAACAGATGAACAACGTCAGCAATACACCACCGTAAGAAACAGAGCCAATGCTAAAATAACACAAATCAAAAAGGACTATTGGGAAAAGCTCTCCACCGACATGCAACATGATCTGTATGGAGGACAACGGAGAATATGGAACTTCAGTAGATCTCAGAAGAAATCAGTTAACGAACAAATCGCAGTAAATATTACCGCTGAGGAATGGACAAACCACCTCAAGAGGCTGTACAACACCGAAGAACAAGCGGATCTATGGACCATGCCCAACGATATCGACAACTACATTATAAACAAAACAGAGATCAAAACAATAGCCAACAAATTAAAGAACAGAAAATCACCAGGTCCGGATAAAATAACAAATGAAATGCTCAAATATGGGGGCGACGAGCTGATGCTACAACTGTCACATCTCTACAGTAAGGTTATGTCCACAGGGGAAGTAGCCCAGGAATGGAAATCTAGCATTACAATCCCTATCTACAAGAAGGGAGAAAAGAAAGACCCAAGTAACTATCGAGGCATAAGCCTGCTCAACACCACCATGAAGCTGCTCACCAAAATAATAACCCAACATCTATCAAGCACAGTCAGCATCAACGAAGAACAACAAGGCTTCAGGCAAAATAGATCAACAATCGACGCTACATTCATACTGCGACAAATCATCGAGAAGTCCATAGAATTTAACAAACCCGCGTTCCTCTGCTTTGTTGACCTAACGCAAGCATTTGATAGAGTGCAACTAAAGGATGTGCTAAAGATCCTGCAAGAACGAGGAGCCAACAACAATATAATCCAGGTAATAAAACAACTTAATACCAACAACAGTACAAGAATACAGTCAGACACCGCAACCACAGAGGAAGTGAAAATATCGATAGGTATCAGACAAGGAGATAGCCTTAGTCCGATGCTCTTCAGCCTGGTAATGGACCGCATCATAGACCGGGTAAAAAATGTGGGACGAGGTTACAGAATGGGACAAACCGAATTCAAAATATTGTGCTATGCAGACGATGCGGTTCTCATAGCGGAAAATGAGGACAACTACAGCGAATGCTATTCGAGCTAAACCGGTCCGCAAAGAAATATAACATGAGCATCTCGATACCGAAAACCAAATCCATGACCAAAGCAGGCAAGGAACCGATACGATGCAAGCTAGCACTTAACGACCAACCAATCGAACAAGTGATGAGCTTTGAATACCTGGGGATAATAGCCTCGAGCAGTCGAAATACGTACGACGAGGTGAAAGCACAAGTAAATAAAGCAGCAAGAGTGTCTGGCTGTCTGCATAATACTATTTGGAAAAATAAACACATGTCAATAACCAGCAAGGCTAGGATCTACAGAACAGCAGTGAGACCCATCCTCACCTACGCAGCGGAAACGAGAGCAGACACCAACCGGACGAAGAGAGCACTACGAACGACCGAGGGCCCTGCGAGCGATCGCAGGCGTCACATTGAGGGACAGGCAGCGAAGTAATGGGTTCCGGAAACAGTGCGATAGGATTCCAGATGTTGCTGGATGGTCACGGGGAAGACGAAGAGAATGGAGAGAGCATGTCGACAGGATGGGAAACGATAGACTCGCCAAGGCCGCATACAAGGAAAAACCGAAGACGACCAGACCCTTAGGAAGACCACCAAAAAGATGGGCTGACTCCTGGACCTCATCGTCACAGGACATTGCATAAAAGTTGGAGAAACAGGACATAGTCCTATTAAAAAGAAGAAGAAGAGAAGAAGAACAAAAAATAGTCGTACCGAGCGAGATCTGGACTATAAATAAGGTGGATGGTCTATTTCTGTTAAACCACATTCGGTAATGGCAGCTTTTGCAAGTCTTGATTTGTGAACTGGTGCATAATCGTGAAGCAACAGGACACCTTGCGTCCGTTTTCCGCGCCTTTTCGCTTTAATAAAATCTCTTAGGATATGTATTAATATTGCGTAATACTTTCCTGTTACCGTACCACCCTTACGTAAATAATCAATCATTAGTATTTCTCGACAATCCCAAAAAAATGTTGCCATTATTTTTCCTGCAGAATGGGTGACTTTAATCTTCTTGGGAGGGGTAGAACCCTTAACGTGCCACTGCATTGATTCTTGTTTTGACTCAGGACTCCGTCCGTCTAAGTGAGTGATTTGGGATTCTGAAATAAAAAGAGTCACAAGTTCCAAAATCTAGCCTATAATTCAGGGTTTCAATTTGATCGAAACCACAATCAGCAACAACACCGTTTGCAAATCTGGAGTTATTCATTCATACTTTGTTATGGAGCAACAAAACATCCTGAATAATGAATTTAGCTTACGCAATACTCCCATATGATTCTACCTACTCTTGTTCATATAAACAATTAAGAATTTTTCAATCCCAAAAAATTATAGTGGGTAATTTTTGTTTATTTTAGAATATCACAACCAATACCAAACCCTTGTTTTATTAATAACGTGATAACATCAACAAGGCAGGTCGACGTGAATTATCATTTACTGATTCTCGGATATGTTTAAAAAGTTTTGACTACTCACATATGGTTGCATTACAACTCATTGCCATATACAACCAACACATCTCAGAGAAGAATTTTTGGTACTTTAAGATACACATAAGAGGAAATAAATAAGGTATAGAATTCGCAGAAAACGTGCTAAAAGTATTTAAATTATTCAACTTAGGTTTATTTCTCAACATACTAAGATCATTTACTTTTCCTTACAATGCCTTCCTACACGACTTTTCTCTTGTATGTGCAATATTAGGTAGTTCGGATTATTCACATTTAACTAAGAATATGTTAAAAGCCAATATTAAATGCAAATATGTAAAAATGTCCTGAAACGCTATTAATTTTGAATGTACATTTAGATGTGTGAAATACTTAACATATTATTATGTTGAAATCGCAGAAATTTCGATTAAGTATAAATATATAACAAATAATTAACAACTCAATATAACGTTAAAGAAAGAAACCGCAATAGATAAACAACGATTAAAAAAGGCAGATATAAAGTTTATGGCCTATTGTGAAATTTAACAATACAATATATGTATGTATGCCTGAACGTATTTTTCAACAGAAACAGTGCCCAACACAATTGCATAATAAAGAGGCTGCGCTCTTACACATCGCGTGTTTTCATTGGTTGAAATAAGAATATCAGATAATTGCTATTAATATCTGCTGCAAAGCCCGTTTATAAGTTGTATACGATAAAATACGATTAAAAAACATTTCGTTACATACGAGGCTGGTTCAATAAATACACGTTCGAGCGCTGTAGCACGAATGTTAGTTGTGCGCGTTTCAGTATGACAGGTCGTATCGTTGGAGCGTCAAAGACCGATCACCAAGCAATAATACAGTTTTTAAGACTCTTATTTTTCTTTTAAAACACTATGAACATCTGAGAGATTAATCTATTCTGCCAGGCACCTACTGCATTACTACTGGTAAGATACCCGTTGCCTACTAGCTCCACGAATATACCCTGGTAATCTGCTTTATCTGTACGCAGCTTTACATCATTTCTGTTTTATGAAGTGAGCGCAACAGATAAAATTATAGTTGACTAAGGGCCGGTATTATAAACGAAAATATTCTGTAGAGCTACTAATGTAATTTATTCGACAGATTTCAGTATTATAAAGACCAAATAAGGAAACTAGCGAAGTAAATCTAGCAAGTAATTTACATGGTCGAAAATCGAGGTATTAAATTTTATTCGTCGATTATGAATTAAATTGACGTTATTTGTTTCTTTCAAAATAGTGTTAAAACCAGTTAAAACGTGCGAGTGTAGGCACAACGTTATAGCCAATAATTGTAAAATGTCTGATGTAGAATCAATGTCGTCGGTGTCATCGGTGGCGTCACCAGAGTCAATCCTACCACCTCAGACTCGGATTCTAGTGATGAGAATGAAAGGCAGCGACAACGGATGCCAAGGATATTTCGGAACAGAGTGGATCAGTTCGAGTTATATTCCAACGAAGAATTTAAAAGCAGATTTCGTTTGTCCAAGCAATCATTTCTGTATGTTCTCCATCAAATCGAAGAATATTTAAAACCGCATACAAATAGAAACATGTCTATCTCAGCTAAAAATCAGCTGCTAATTGCCCTGCGTTTTTATGCAACGGGGTCTTTTCAAAATGTTATAGGCGATCACTGTAACATCACGAAAGCTACAGCAGGAAGAATTGTCTACAAAGTGACACATGAGATAGCTTTACTGAGAGAGAGATACATTAATATGCCAACTACAGAGTATAACATAAATGAAGAATGTCAGAGATTTTTTAATATAAGAGGCTTTCCAAATGTGTGTGGTGCGATTGATTGCACACATGTAAGAATTCAGTCACCGGGAGGGGATAATGGTGAATTATTTAGAAACAGAAAAGGTTGGTTTTCGGTGAATGTGCAGGTAATATGCGATGCACGTTTAAAAATAAGGGACGTTATTGCAAGGCATCCTGGATCCAGCCATGATAGCTACATCTTTAATAATTCTCTAGTTCGGGCAAGGTTTGAAAATAATGAATTTAGAAACTGCTACTTACTAGGGGATTCAACTTATTCTTGTCGAAGATACCTTTTAACACCACTTCTGCACCCACAAACTCCAGCTGAACGTAGATATAATTCTGCACATATCCAAACTCGAAATACTATTGAACGAACTTTTGGAATATTAAAACGACGTTTTGCTTGCTTATCTAATGGGCTAAGGATTTCTCTGGATAAATCAATGGCTGTAATTGTAGCCACATGTGTATTACATAATATATGTATCGAACAAGGTGACAATTTTAATATTGAAAATCACCAATTAATGGAACAAGCAATCGTTAATGTGGATGAGAACAATCAGCAAGAATTTAATGCGGTTAGAAATGCTGTTATAAATAATATATTTACTTGAAAAATTTTTACTGTATATAAAATAAAACAAAAATTCTTAACTTCAATTATAACGTGTATTCATTTATCCTTCATTGCTTCTAATTTCATTTCTTTCTCTCGTATTACTAACTCTAATTCTTTTTTGTTTCAACAACAGGATATCCTTTTCAATATTTTCCTTCTCGTACCTTGTTTTTAAAATATTCAATTTTATTTCTTCTTTTTCCAATGAATGCGTACGTGTCTGTTCATGAGCTCTTTTCCTCGATCCCCTAGATTTGCCCGATGTGTTTCTTGATTCCTCAGAAATACAACTGCGGTCATGACCCACCAGCTGTGTAGATGCCGGAGTATTCACTACATACTCAGTTAATACTAAATTTGTTTCCTAAAAAATCAGTGTAGTGTTTGTACAATATAGAATGCAATGTAAAATGCTTACGGTTGACTGCCCTAAATCTATTTCGTTGTTATTATTATCACCACCATCATTATTACTATCTGGAATTTAAAAAGTATATATCAGAATATTTCACTATTTGTAGTGAATGTTAAGAATTTCCAAGATTTCTGCAATCAACATAACTTCTTTTGAATACATACCAAAAGGAGCTGAACTGTCATATGAATTGGTTAATTCAGTAACTGTCGCATTATTAATTTCCAATAGCTTCATCCCAACTCTATCTACTTTACTTGAAAAGTTCCCTCCTCCTGTCTTATACAATTCCACCTAAAGTATGTTTTTAACAATTTCAATTGGCCCCCGTTCTCATTCCTGTTTCTGCAATAGCATTAAACTTGGTAGCTACAGCGTCCCAAGCTTCCTTCTTCTTATGTACATTAATGTTATTGGTTTTTTTGTTTTCAATTACATGCAGGAAAGTTTCTACTATATCCAGTAATGTGTATTTCTCCCTTTCTGTATAATTTTTACACCTTTCCCTTTTTTTTTCTTCGATACAAGACATCTTCAAGAACAAGAATTTGATACTGTATTTACCGTATTTACTTTTAAACACATAACCTCCTCAAATCATGCCGCAACCATACCCCCAACCTCAGAATTAATGTGCTTCCATCTCGTAACTAACGGTCGTAGTTTGAAACTACATCATACATGTAGGCTAATCTTTGAATAGTTAATTTACTTGGACAAACTCTTTATAATACTGAAATAAACTTTAATGAGCCATTATATTTATTCATTGAATTGTTATTCGTAGATTTATTTTGTGTTTATAATATCGGCCCTAAAAATAGTGAATTTGCTTCTCTCGTAATACTAATGTACAATGTCTACTTCGTGTGCTACAATGGCTTCAACCAAGCCAAGCGAGATGTTTTGCAAACAGCATGGTACTGAATTGCCTGGATTTTTTTAGTCCTACTTCTTTCATTTCCTCTCATATTCAAATTACATGAAGATTCCACCCCGGGTTTCACAAATTCTTCACTCAGTTTCTTTTTTCTATGCTTAATTAGGTGAGCTGAGAATTTAGCATCCGTTTCTCCATGACCAAAGATCTCAAGCTTGTTTGTTTGCGGAATCCTTAATGGGCCCTAGATCTACAGTCAAACATGAAATTAGATACTTCTTTTCCTACTTAAACGCAGGACAGCGCTGCTCTTAGATATAAATGCAATTTAAAAAGATTATATGATTTCAATTGTTCTGATTAAAATATTAACTTACCAAATTTTTTAAATTTTGTGTATAAATATTAAAATGTAAGTAAGAACTGAATCTAACCACAATTCAAAGCTATGTAGATAAAACTAAAATAAAGAAAAATCAAGTTTGTACGTAAAATAAGTAAATATGCAACGAGAAAAAGCTTGATTTGAGTTTTTGAAGCAGTATTTGACTTTTAATTTATAATACATCTTACAAATTAATCAATTATAAAAGTGTTTTTTAATACTAAACTTTGTAAGCAGGAGTTCTTAATGATTACTTAAACAAGCAGATACACTGATATAATAGGAAACCATTACTATTCATTTACAGTACATTCAACTAAAACAACAACAATTAAACTAATGGACTTTAATTTAGGGATCTACTCAAAGTCTATTGGGAAGTCGTTCGCTCTCATAAATCAAGAGAAGAAAATATCCGTAGTGTAACGCCCCGACTGTCTAGATATCAAAAGTAAATTAACACTCATTTATTTCCATCCTTTCCTTCCCCTACCAGCTTATACTAATGCTTATTAATGTACCGGTACATTAAATGAATTTCCTGGGTATTTGCAACTAATTAGTACTTTTTTTTTCATATCACGAAATTAAAGAGGTCTCCTCTATTATATTGTGTAGGATGTTATTAATTGGTAAAGGTTCCTGTGCGTAGATACGTACAAGAAGTTTCCAATATGAACTAAATAAATTTAGATAAAATAATGTATGTATATGTACAACTGAACTTACAATTATTCATACGCAACTCGTCGTTTTAAACTAAAACATCAATTGTCCTGCACGGCTATTGTTATCAGAGTCAAATTGCAAAAAGATATTACGTAGATATACTCGTATATGCTACCGTAAATAGCCGAAATACGTTTTTACGCGTACTTACTAGCGGACATACTTCCATAGCTCACACCACTATTTAATGGACAATTTTTCAACATGATATTAAAATACCTGTTAACAAGTGGACATACTTATGTAGTTATACCAAATACGCTCTTTCATTTAGTTTTCTTTCTTATGATAAAACACGATTGGTTTCAAGATTATTTAATGCGTTGATAAATAGATTGACTTATTTATTATTACATGGGCTACTATTGTGACATTTTGAATTATATAACACTTGTTTTTTTACACTTACACAAATTAGTGAGACACTTTTTTGTGTATTTGCACATGGAAGCAGCATGTTGTAAAGATATTTGCTTATCCTTCTTTACTACATCAGTGTCAATAAACGTTTGCTTACAAATATCAAATTCTGATCCGGTGTACAGATGATCTATAACAAACTCCTTAGTGATTAAATGGTAGATGTTGTCATCAGTATTTAATAAAACAACAGCTATAATATTTCTGAATGCACCTTTAGCTTTGTCAACGTCGGGAATAGGTATTGTAACGTTATCGCCGAAATTAAAAGGAGGGTACGTTCTATCACTGAAAGATTTAATCTTTTTAGCCTGACCTGCTTCAGATCGCGTCACACATTGACAGGAACAAATTAATTATTTTAGTAGTAATGTTGGCATATTTTGTACTTGTTTCTATTCGAAGTCTATCGCAACCTTCATATCGTGTGGTGGCCACACCTCATTTTTTACTTTCTTATACGTAGTATAAGGAAGTATTGTGATGACGAAAATTTTCGACCTCGAGATTTTTGAAGATGTCCCCTGATACTAAAAATGTGGTTTTTAAAAAATGTCTCTGTGTGTGCGTGACCACGATAGCGGTCAAGCTGCTGTAGATATCTATTCCAAATGTTGTATTTACGAGTATAATGTCCCTCTTGAGAACTGATTAGATTTTCAGTAAAATCGGCAGACCGGAAGTAGTAGTTTACTTCAGTGAAAGAATCGCCAATATTTCGTCAACTACTAAGTTTAAACAAATTTATAAAGAACTCATATGTACTCAAAATTGAATTTGAGGAATTTTATTATGAAAGTTTTTCGAAATTGATACCGGAAGTAGGTCTTTTACTCTTATCAAAAATCAGTTTTTTGCAAATATTTCGCAAGTCATGCTTTTTAGACAGGTACGCTACGAATATAAAGTATTTAGAACTTAATTTTCAATATCTTTTGTATAAAAAAAATTTCAAAATTCGGACCGGAAATATCACTTTTACTCTTATCGAATAGCGATTTTTTGCCAATATGTCGTAAATTATGCATTTTATAAATATTTGTCAACAGTAGAAAAGTATTTAGAGTTACCACCTTTTTAATTCTTTTGGGATACTAACGGCTATTGCTTATTCTATATTCCAAATTCATGGATAAATAATAAATTACTTGAAACTTCAAGAAGTAAAACCTTCACGTATGGATTTATACTAGATACGTTTATATTGTATGGATTTACTCTAGATACCTACGTTTATATATGTTATAACTGTGTTGTTCTTGTTTCATAAAATAAAACAGTTTTCTCAGTGAGAAATAATTATTTGAAAATTATAATCTTTCACTGACTATAAAAATTAGCGAAAGTAAAGTGTAAAAATTCCGCCTCTTATATGTATTATACAATATACTATTTACATTTTGTTAATTTGTCTCATGATCTAAATTTTACAATTTGCAACTTTAATTCATTCAACTACGTAATCATTATTTTCTTAAATTTTCTATAAGTATCTCTTTTAAGGATTTTTAAAACTTGCAGCATAAAGATCACTGCTTTTAGTATTATATTCCCATTGAGTACCCCAAATTTTTATGTTTTCTAATAAATATATTCTTTGACATTTGTTAAAAAAACATCTACATCAAGTTCGACGAAATTTATATTTTTTTTTGCACTAATTATCAATACAGTAACTACAAAACACAACTTCTACATAAATAGTTATTTATTATACAAGGGAAAAAAGTATTAGATTTTAGCTCGAGGTAAGATAAATTACCGAGAGCTAAAATCTAATTTTTTTCTCGTGTATAATACACTATTTTTTTCTGTGATGGGAAAAACGACGATTTAATATTGAAAAAATCACGTAAATACTATACAGAGTGGTTGGTTTTTCATTGTACAGCCTATATCAGCTTTATTATCAAAAATTCAAAAAAATGTTAGAGGAAAATGTTTTTTATCTCGAAATGGTCTATCATATTGCATCATTAGTAATCTTTCATAGCCTACTGATCTTTAGCAGCGATAATCAACTTTAATTTCTTAAATGGAACACCCTGTATATTTTCTATAAAAATGAATCCTTATTAAATTCTGTTTATTATGATACCGTCACAAGTTGGCATATGTGTAGCAATTGTCTACGGAAACGAAATAATAAGAAAAAGTATGGAAAACTAAAATTTGCTATTTCTATTATAAATAAAAAAAAATTAAATACTAAATAGTAAGTAATGTGTCTTATAATAATTGTTGAAATTGTACACCATTACATTCTAAACATTTGTCCGCTCGCGTAATTATGTTCCTCCTTGCGTTTTGCATCATTGCAGGTGTAATTAGCAAGCAAGCTGTGGTAATTTTATTCTTCAGTTCTTGAAGATTTTGAGGAGTATTATAAACTTGGTTTTTCAAAAAGCCTATACAAAAAAATCAAGAATTGATAAATCAGGCGATCTGGCAGGCCACAAAATTGGTCCTCGGTTGCCGATCCAGTTTTGACCAAAATAATTTTGTAGATAATTTGTTACTGCAGCTCCATTATGAGGTGGGGCGCCGTCATGTTGGAACCATAAGTTTCGTCTTAAAGCTAATGGGAGATTGTCCATGTAGTCTTGAAATTCATTTTGTAAAAATAATAAATATCGGTTCTGAGTCAATGTTCCATCGTAAAAATATGGCCCCAAAATTTCATTGCCGACTATCCCTACGCATACATTAATTGAAAATCGCACTTGCGCACGAGCTTCAACAATTACGCGAGGGTTTAGATCGTCCCAGTAATGTGTATTCTTTTTATTAAAAATTCCATTTCTGTGAAAATTAGATTCGTCTGTCCAAATGATATTACTTAAATAATGTCTTCCCACATTCACGAGCCATTCACAAAATATTATTCTGTTGTTGGGATCATTAGCATGTAATGTTTGGACTAAATTTAATTTAAAAGGCTTTAGTTTGTGCAATTTTAAAACATTCATAATTTCGTGTCTTGGAATATTCAAATCAAACGCTGCTTGTCTTGTAGAAGTTCTTGGATTTGCTCTAAAGTAAGCTAAAATAACAACTTCATTACCGTGGTTGTTTCCTCGTCCATTTTGAATATTATTTATACGTCTTGAAAAGGTGCCAGTTAACCGTAGAGAATTTTCTAAATTTTGTAAAGTATTTACGTGAGGTTGTTTTCTGTCAGGATATAAATTTTAATACAAGATAGCAGCCTGACGTTTATTGTTGTTTGATCTGTGAAAATAGCACAGCATATCAACTTTTTCACTGTTTGTGAAGCCCATGTTCATTTTTCTTATACAAAGCACTAACGTTTTCTTAGTTAAATAAGAACCGCAATACCTTTGTTACTATTAAACACTTCTAACTGACTTATGTCAAATATTTACAGGTATAAACAACAGAATATCACAGTCGACTACTATAATTTCAAAATAACAAAACACTTATACTTTGTTATATCACTATATTAATCCAAATGTGTGACCGCGGTTTCGACCAACATGGCCATTAACGAACACTGTACTACAAATGACACACAAAATGTATGCTAAAAATTTGGCGTTAGGCGGTAATTATAAAGTAGGGGGGATACAAGGAATAATATACAATACATTGTAATAACTATTAGTTAATTATAGGGAAAACCAGAAATTAGAAAGTTGGCGACAATAAAATGATAATTATAGGGAAAACCAGAAAATAGAAATTTGACCACAGTAAAATGGTAAAATGAAATAACCTAAGTACATCAGGTAAACAGAGGTGTTATATCAAATCAGTCTGATCATTAAGCAATATAATATCTGAATTGCGGGAGGATTTGAATATTTCTAGGGCCTCTAAGAGGTTTAATTTCTTACCCTTCTCGGCGAAATGTAAGATTTTTACGAAACGAACTATAATTTCGTTTTTCCTATTATTAGGCATAATTTAAAGGCAGCTCCCTACTTGTTATACATCGTTATAAAGAGAAATGTATTTAGAATCATATCCCGCAAAAATATACAGGGTGTTCCATTTAATAAATTAAAGTTGATTATCGCTGCTAAAGATCAGTAGGCTATGAAAGATTATTAATGATGTAATATGATAGACCATTTCGAGATAAAAAACATTTTCCTCTAACATTTTTTTGAATTTTTGATAATAAAGCTGATATAGGCTGTACAATGAAAAACCAACCACTCTGTATATTGAAGTCAGAAAATCAATCGATGTGATATTTCAAGTGACATTACACCTGCGTTGCTAATGGAAACCTGTAAAATAATCAAATATCTGTCAATTTAAGCGGGCAAAAAGTGGGCACTCTTTTCCCCGGGAAAAAAGTGAGGGTACTTTTTTCCCGGGTTGATAAAATGACATTTTATTACCTGTCAAGAAGGATAAAATGTCAACTTTTTTTCCCGTCACAGAAAAAATGTTATTATTTCTTCTGCATGCGATTTGAACATATAGCATCCTATATCACAACGGATACCATATATCAATTTGATTACGCTGGCAGATTTTGCCCGTATATAGTTACATGTTTATTTATCACATGATGTTAAACGATTTGAGAGTATCAGTTATTTTTGTAAAATTCAAATGTTCTACATAATACTGTTAAATCATAGTCATAATTTAAGAACATCTGTCTTTTTTTAGTTTAAGTGAGAGTGTAAAATAATTTCACCCTATGTATATGTGATAAATATAGGTATTTTCCCTCTTCTTAACCTTTTTCAAATTTACTTATTTAAAAAACTTACCCAAGGCAATTTATTTTATTAATTACCCAACTTTGACTAAATTAAATCTAATATAGGTGTCTGTTATTTCTTTACATCAATATTTCTATTTCTTTTGAAGCAGTATAATCATACAATACAATGATATAAACTATGTAATACCTAACATAAAACAATAAGTGTTATAACAAAAGCATTCTCAGAAATAACATTACATAATAAGGTTAAGATTGATTTTCTATCTTAAGTATAATAAATGAACCCCTAGCAAGTCTAGAGTCGTATGTTTGATCATTAAACGCATTATAACGCAATCAAAGCTTGCTTTGCGAATTAACGTACACGTAAGGTTTCCTGTATGCTTAATGGAATTTAAAAGCTCACTATCGGATGTTTATGTAACGATGCTTTTTCATGACTGCTTGGAAATGTACGATTTACGACGCCTGGGAATCGTGCTTTAGTAGCGCGACGACGACGAAAAAGCAACCGAAATGACACAAATTGCGTTCGCTTTGTGTTGAAACGAATGTAATTTCTTTTCGAAAAAGAGCTGCTTTTCGGTAATCGACATATATGCGATATTTGCGAGAATTTTGAACGTGTTGACGACCATGAATTACAAAATTGGAGGAATTTCTGTTGAGGTTAAAGTAATTTAACCGACAAATTGGACTAGTTTTAGTCTAAAATACAAGTAAGAAGAGCAAATAGCATTCATGTCGTCTCATCTTCTGAATTTAAAACCTAAATGTTTTTATAACTACGACTTTGTTCAGGAATTGATTAGATTTTTAAATAGACTTAATAAAGGATTTATTAAATTGTTTCACTACAGCATGTACATCGGCAACATCTTCCAGTAGTATACCTTCAAACTAATATTTATGTAAACGCAAAAAAATAGTTGCGCTTCAGGTATTAAATAAGAGTATAACACAGAAAAAAGTGAAGATGCCACACCTATATGTAAGCAAAAAAAATACCAATAAGTATTGCTATTAGAAAATGTCGCAAGCGTACAAAACTTCAAATAAATGCATTTATTTAATATGAAAGTAAAATATATGTTTATGTCCTCGGCTTAAAATGCAATATACCGCGCAGTAGAAGTAAATCTTTAAATAAGAAAATATTTTGGTCAAATCCGGACTATAAGTTAATACAATAACTACGACCAACTATTTATTAAACGTAAGTCACTCTGTGTTGTATCTATTGCTGTTTAACTACAAAAACGGAGAATTTGGAACAGAAAAAGAAAGAGATAATAGTGTGTAGATTATTATACAAATAGAGGATGATCCAGATTAGACTTTAGGATTTGAATTGCGCGCCATTTTCGTTCTATGAATGTTGGAAGTTTGCATTTTTACAGTTGGTATTAAAACACAGGGCAAATTCATCATGGCAACATATACAGTGCAGCAAGGCGTAACTATTGTACAAGTTTATTATGAAAACAGGCAATCAGTTACGATTACGCGAAGAAAATTTCGACCACTGTTTGTTTCAAGTGAGCATGCAATTCGTAACCTACTGCAAAAATTCGAAATAAGTGGCATGGTTATTAATATACGAGGTAGGCGCCATAAATTCTCGGCCTGATATACAAAAAAGAAACTTGGAACAACATAAGAATTTTTATTTTTCAATGTAATCTCCAATAACTTTTATACATTTATTACAACGATTAATTAATAATTCGATACCCTTGTAAAAATAATCTGAAGTTTTTCCGTCAAAATGTTCTATAACAGTTGCTTGCAACTCACTGTCGACCTTAAAACTATGTTCCCTAAGGTCTTTTTTAAAATTAGAAAACAAAAAAAAATCACAAGGAGCCATATCCGGCTATACGGTGGATGTTCCAATTCTTGAAAGCCGCATTCGCGAATGACAGCTTGTGAAATGGTGGCAGTATGGACGGGAGCATTGTCGTGTAATAATCGCACACCTTTTGTCAATTTTCCACGACGTTTTGCACAAATACTGTCTCTTAATTTATGCAATAAAGACGCATAATAATGTGCCGTTCACACTTGTATTCCAACCTTTAAGGTCAATTAGCAAAATGCCCTCACAATCCCAGAATATTGTGGCCATAACGTTTTTTGTTGATTGAACAACTTTCGCCTTTCTTGGACGAGGTTCATCAGGTCGCCGCCATTCCATGGAATCCCTTCTCGATAGAGGATCGTAAAGCAGAACCATTGTTTCATCCCCTGTGACAATGGACTCCAAAATCGGTTTTGGGTCGTCTCCACACATGTTTAAAAACGACTGTGCACATTCGACTCGACGTTCACGTTGAAGAGCAGAAAGAAGTCGCGGTACCCATCTAGCACTAATCTTATTCATACCCAAATGGACATGGAGAATTCGGCGAACACTTGTTTTGGAAATGTTTGTTATCACTGCTAATTCCTTCACTTTCAAACGGCGATCTTCTAGCACTAGATGTTCTATAATTGAAATGTGTTGAGGCGTTATCATTTCAATTGGTCGACCCGACCGATCAGCATCTTCCTGGGATTCTTGTCCCAAACGGAAACATTTTGCCCACTGCCAAGCAGATATTCACAGAATTCCTCAGGGCTTTGTATTAGTCACTCTGCTCTTCATCATATATGATATGTTTCAACTCTTAGACCTGACTTATGGTCGATGACACAAACGTTTACCATTTACAAAAGAAATCCACACTAGACACTGAACTAGAACGAAATTCGTCATTTAAATCCATTACAGGCTAGAAGTAACAGACAAAGAATTCTTCAAGAAAAACTACAAGGTCACACTAAACAATAACTTACGAGGTGTGGTACGAAAGAATGATATCAACAAGGCATGCTTTTTCTGAGCCTTTCATGAATTTGTTTATGAAAAATCCTGGCTAATGCTTTCCCCTAAATGTACAAATTCATTGTAAACAAGTTTCCTACTGTCAAAAAGCAAATGACGAAGAACTTGGTTTTGATATGGTTATTCGAACCCTTTCCGCCAAGGAATTCTAGCGTGCCACTCTTAATTTGTCTTTTTGTTTCGCGATCATACTTGACAATACATGTTTCATCGCCAATGACCAGATGGCTAAAGAAACCTGCCTAACTATCTTTCCTGTCAAGACAGTCAAAACATATATTCGCCCACCGTCTTTCTGTTTAATCATTTTTTTGACACAATCTTAATCTTTTTCATGTTCAAATCTTTAGTCAAAATCAGATGCATATTACCTATTCAATTGCAACTTATTACTCATTATTTCTTATGTTAGTCGGGGTCTGGACCTCACAAAAGCCCTCATTTGTTCCACATTTCCCTCAGTATTCGATGTCGAAGGTCTACCCGCGCACTACTGCTCTGCTTCTCAGCCTGTAGACAATGCTTTGGCATCCGAAAATCTTTTAAGGCAACAAGAAATGTTTTCCAGGAGCGTGTTGCAACTTTCTGTAGGTCAAACTCGTGGATTCACCAAGTTCTGCACAAAATTTGATAGTTGAGTAGTTTCCTCACTAGGGTGAAACTTTAGGTTAGCGTTTACGAAAGAGGAGCTCGCAATGTCGCCAAGTTTCAGTACTGCCAACCTTATTATTTTCTGTCACACCTAGTATCTTGCGAAAGCTTCTACAATTCCGAAGAAGACATAAGCGTACTTATTTCAGAATCTTCATATACCTGTTTCCTTAAACTTTTCACGATTTATGTATGGTATACTAAATGGAAATTCAATCCAAATCAGTTATTCCATTCCACTTGAGATGGTGAAGCTTCTATTGGATATTGTGTATGTTTCCCATTGTTATATCATCAACTCTAAACTTGGCACTAATAAACTCCACAACGCTGTTCTTGAGGATTGACACTTTATTTAACTATAAGCGTTCCATCCTCTGTGTATAATGAACAGCATATTATGATACGATACATTTTCAGACTGTGCTCACAAGTATTTCACTTCTTCGTACCCTGTATATGAATATAAAATAAAACTACTCTCCCGAATATTAAGTACTTTAGCATGTAGATAACATTATGCTATAATCACTTATTTTTAAGAAGAACATGTTTAAAAATAATCACCGTGAACATTAAGGCATTCATTAATAGATGGTTAAAGAAGAACCAATTATGCTTTGAAAAGCTGTGTGACTTAATTAATTCGGTCTTGGTGCATAACATAACTACTGTTATTACTAAATTATTATGTATTTTTGTAATGTAACTACTAATATTTTACCCTTTAAAAATATTTTCGAATGCAGGTTAATACTGTTATGTCATATAACAAATAGTGCAGATTTTAACAAATTTTGTTGTTTTACATACATTTATGAATAGTAATTTTAATTATTTAGTGAAACAAAATCTGTACAACTAAGTTGTACAAAAGCAATGAATAGATAAAAAATAGAAAAGACGTGATGAAGCTGTTTGAAAGGTTAGTTAATTAGTTATTTACATTTACAAGTAAAAAATGAAATAAATATTCACAATGTATTCAAAACAGATTATATTTAATCACTACGTTCGTTTCGCTTGATTTTTATTTCATTTTTTACTTGTAAATTACGGCGTTTCAACACGTATCTTCGTCGTCAATCAATTAGTTATTACATATCAAAACTCATTATATGAAAACTTTCTCCTTTTTTTCGTAATTAACTAAAATTTTAAATATTTTGTAGGTACAAGACTAAAAAGGACTCACTACAAGTCTGCAATGTACCTAAATTAGATTTCATTTCCACGTTTGTGTGTTTCAATGCCACACACATAAACATTTTGAAAGGCAGCAGAAACTGAAAATTGAAAATGTCCAAACCGTTACGAAATGTAATTACAAACGATTTAAAAATACATTCGCAAGAATAGAATCGGATGAGCCGGTTGTTTCTTTTAACGTGCAGATAAACGTTACCCCATTCAGTCTAATAGGTTATCGATCCACTCGTATGATCCATGTGCACGTGATGGGCATTTGTCTGTATCGTGATTTAATTTTGAAAGATAATGCTATGGTAACCAGTTTTTCATGCACTTGCAAGCAAATTCTGTACGAAATCCAGTAAGCAATTAATTTTAAAATGCGATAAAAATATTTATAAGATACCATAATATTCAAGTCAATATTTGACAAAATTAGTTCTATATTAAGAAAAATAATTTAATTTAATTATATAGACATTATTATTATTAATATTTTTTAATTTTTTTCATGTATTTGCTAATAAATAATTTGAACTTCTTTTATACGTTTAGGTCAGAGTAAATTTTATGATATCATAAAGAAAAATCATTGCTTCAAACTTATGTTAAAATAGACATAGGTACATATTAGAATTTATTTTAGAAATATTAATAACCTGTTTAAATTTAAACTCACTTTAAAAACAAAATGTTTACCATCCTTCATGACAGTTTCAAAAGTGATAGTGCTAGCTTTAAAATATTAATTTAATTTCACACTAAGTGCGATGTGATATGCATGACTAAATGTTTAATTGGTTCTTATTAGAATTTATTATAATATAAATATTTTTTTACAGCCAGATTCATGGAGCAATGTATACACCGATTTGTGCCATGTCTGTGACCTCCACTCTGAGCATTGCTTTTGCTGAGAGTTTTTTTTTGGCGTCTGCGGGATCAAAGCCCATACGCCACAGTGGTAATACATACGTTATTTCTTATGGAAATTACTAGGAGGTGGCTTTTCCACTGGTTAACGAACAGTCTCTCTTAGGATCTCAATTCTTAGGGCTTTCATATTTTTATTTTCATGTCTATTACGGCCTTGATGATGACATCGTATATTGCTATACTGTTGATACGAAGCAGCAGACAGATATTTGTAGGCAAAGGTATGTTCAGGTGTACTAATGCTTTTATGAATTCATCCAGCACAGTTTTTTTATTTTGACAGTTGTAAAAGATGTGATTTAAATCTCCATATTCATGTCCACAAGTACAAACCGGACTGTTTAATAAATTTAATTTATATAGATGGGCTGGATGCTGTCCGTGTCCAAATTTCAGTCTTGCTATGGTTGATCTATAAAAGCGAGATACATGAATGTTGTCATAGCAGTTTTTAACATTCGTTTCTGGGTGTATGAATGCATATTGAGTCATTTTTCTTAAATAATTATTTTGCCATTGCTCATTCCATTCCTTACTTTGGCAAGCGTCTTTTGTCAGTTTATCTACCATTTCATTAGGTGTAATCCCGCTGTGACCTTTTTCCCAGAACATTTTTGTTATGATATGTTGTGATCTCAACTGGTTTAAAATTAATATAATGTCCAGAATAATGGGGTTCATTTGTAAATAAAATTTCTTACTGCTGAGAGCTTGTAACACACTTTTGGCATCAGACATGATTACTAATTTCCCGGTTTTTAGATTAGCGCCGTATCGCAGTGCTTCAGGAATTGCAATCGCTTCAGCTGTGAATATTGATGCCTCCCCGTCAAGTTTGTACATTCTCGAGATGTTGTTCTGCGTATCAAAAAGAGCGCATCCACATCCGTCATTCGTTTTGGATGCGTCAGTAAATATTGTCACAGTGTCCTTGATATTTTCCATTATAGATTGAAATATTTTCATATCATGTACAGGATGTCCAATATATGAGGGGATTATGATGGAGTCTGGATGAATGTACGTTAGGAAATTGTCAATTATGTTGTGGAGGGGAAGGTATAATCGAAGGTCAAGTTCAGAAGTGGATCGTAGATTTTCAGAAAGGATAGGAGACTTCTTTTTCTTCCAATATCTGTGGGTTAAGTCTAGTATCGAAAGGTGATTCATTACTTTTAGGATGGACTTCTCAGCTTTTTGCTTTAGCGAAATGATATATTTCCTTGCTAAGTATTGTCTTCGTAATTGCAAAGGCGGTTCTTGGGCCTCTATCTGGAGTGCAGGAATAGGAGTTGACTTCATAGCTCCAACACATTAACATTATATAATCTCCTCCCCATCTAATTCTTGATATCATTTTCATTAAATTAAGTGTTTTCTCACATTTTGATGAGAGTTCATTAATGTGTTTTGTCCATACCAATTTCTTGTCTATGTGTAGCCCAAGGTATTTTACATCCTCTTGAACTGGGAAGGTGGTGTTATTGATTTGGACTTGTGCTACCTGGATACTATGACTTCACGACAAAAACATTATTTTTGTTTTGTTTGGAGACAATTCCAAAGAGTTTTCTAATAACCACCTCTCAAGTTTTTGCATGCACAATGATAATTGACTTATTACTGTTTCAACATTTTTGTTGCCCAAAAAAACACATATGTCATCAGCGTATTGTATCACATTGATGTGTGCGTCCATCTCATAATGTAGGTCGCGAGTGTAAATATTAAATAAAATTGGACTCAAACAAGAGCCCTGCAATAAGCCTTGGTTTGATATTCTGGGGCCTCTCAGTTGATTTTCCGTCGTTCGTACAAAGAGTTTTGCATTTCTAAATAAGTTGGTAATATTTCTTGCAGCGCGTCCCGGCAATCCAATACTTCTAAGTTTGCTATCCATTCTATTTATATTGACGCAACCATATGCGTTTTCAATGTCTAAAAAGATGCAGCACATTGTCTCCTTTTTAGTCATACTAATTTGTGCTTCTAATATTAATTTTGTCAGGGCGTCTGTGGTGCTTTTAGATTTTCTGTACCCATACTGATTAGTTGGTAGAATATCCATGCTTTCTAACCACCATTCCAGTCTGTTCTTTATCAAGGTTCCTTCACTTCAGTGGCGAAAATTGATAAACACTGAAGTGGCATGATTAACATCTGATGGTGCTCCGGTTGATTGTTTGACGATATTCAGCCTTGGTTTAGCGAGAATAGGCCAAGTATCAATGTTTCAAAAGACGCATGCTTTAGTCTTTTCTACAGACAATAGCCAAAAATCGACCAGATTCTTGTGTATCTTTTTCGGTTCAAGGTTCACGTGGGTTGGACTAAGTTACTTACTTGCAAGTACCGCCTTTCACTATTTTGTATATGGAATACGAGGAAAAAAGAAAGTAGCTGAAAAAGACGCCGCACGATTGAAATACTTCCGGAGTTGCCATTATAAGGGAAATTACGAAATTCTCCACAGGGTTGGATTAGGACGCCATGAGGGCAATAATGCGAGTAAATTCAACAACGAGTTGCAGAAGTTTATTTGAAATTTAAATATACTTACGTTGCTGTCCTGCTACATCCTTTCTGCTTTAATTCACATTCATCTCACACATAAATATTCAACCCATAATGAAAACAACAATTATGACACCCGTAATAAGAATTTTCAATACAGCTAAGACAACGGAAAGTATCTAATAAAACAAGCATGGAAATGAACGTTGTCATGTTTGTGCTTATTTTATATCAAACACACTAACTTAATAAAAATACTGAATTTAAATAAGCAAGAAATAAATGCAAGAGTTTGTCTTATGCATAATATAACATGGTTTATAATATTAAAGCATGCCGCAAAAAGAAACATATTTGTCATTATTTTAAAACTCTAATGACACTAATGGTTTTATTACATTTTCCATAGAAACACAACCTCTGTACTCATTTAAAATATTTACACGCTTCCTTTATTAAAAACTGTAACAACAACTTCCCACTCCCCATCTAAATGGGGTGCGCAATAACTCATGAGGATATTTTCATTCCTTGCCACGTCCCAGTTAACAATGGCCAACCCCTGGAGCACATTACTCATCGCTTTTATTCTTAACAACTCCAGTAATTAACCTCCCTCTGTTACGCGAGATGTTTACGGAATAAAATGTGAAGAAAAGTTAGGAAGTATTTTATACAGAAACTCTTTCTATTATGTCACCATATTTTATTTATGGTAATGAAAACAGGTATAAATGTTTTCCATTTTTGAAGAGACTACAAATAATATAATAAAACTTCGTATATACTCACGACGTAAAACAGATCACTCTGAAGGTAAAGCTTATTCCACAAAAAATAAATCTAATTCCACAAGTACCAAGCAGTACGCTTTTAAATTTTCTCGTCCATGAAACAAATTCACTTTAGAACGTTGAAATCTTAGTTTCAGAGTGGGCTTAGTGAAGCAATATTTTCTAAAGAGATACCCTTCAATTGAATTACATCAAAGAACATATTGAACGAACAATTTTGCCGAATACAGTCGGCAGATGTTTGAGAAACGAATTAGGTCAACAACATCGGGTAACTTCTTTTAATGAAAAATATATGGGGTTTTAGTTTGCTTTCATAAAAAGACGAAAACAACATTAATTGAAAATAAACAGCTAATAATATTAATTAATATTTATTTATCTACCTCCTATATGTAACTGACAGTAATTTTTTATTATATTGAATCTACTAACAACTTTTCATTAATAATTTAATATTCAATTTCGTTTTACTTAAAGGAAATATACAGATACTGGGTGAATAAATATCAACAATGTCAAAATAAAGTAAATAATCCAAATGACATGAATAATAAATGGTTCCATGTGGACCACATTATTCTTTAATAAACTAAAAGTTGAATTTGACGCAAAATTCAAATTTTACGACTCATTTTACTGACAGTGATTGTGTTTTCATGTGCATTTCTTTATTGTATGAAAGAACTTTTTGGAATTAATTAATAATGATTGTCATCAGTGATTATGTAACTCAAGTGCTTGTTTTACGAATGAAATGAATAGTATAATTTAAAATGTAAATAACGTACTTTTTTATCTGCCATAAATGAATGCATGTAATTTTCAGTTTACTATACAGAAGTATAATTAATTGGTAGGTACGAAGACATTATTTTTTCTGATGAAGACAAATGAGTTTTGAAAGGTTTCCAATTCCGCTACTATTCTGGGAAGTTCTTTCAATTTGTGAGGATGTTGAATTGTCTATGAAAAACATTTTTTTTCACTTTGTAATTGCATTCAACAATATCTTTTTAAAACATCATTTTTCTCCAATATATCTTGTAGATATCCTTAACATATTAAAGCTACTTTGAAAATTACAAATGTAATTGAAAACTTGGAACAAATTTAACAGAAGCTGATACTTACAAGTTGAGGGCCTTGTGCAGACATTTTACATACTTCTGGCCTTGTACAGTGTATAAATAACTGACCTGCAGTTAAATTCTACATTAGGAATTATAACCTACACTGTAACGTTACCCACAAGTCCTTCAGAGCAAACATCACTTAGATTGAAATTATGTACTCCAATGTAATGTATTTAATAACGAGTCAGTACAGTAATCTTTCAAGTATCTGGATGTACGCAACCTGCAGAAATTTGGTGCAAGTCAAATCTGTTCAGATATGGTAATGCAAGGTGAAATAATATGTTATACCCCAAGATGTGATTCGTAGTATAGCTTGAGCCTGCTTTTTCAACAAACTATCCTACTTAAACGATTCTTTTACATGTCATATATTTTAGGTATTTTTATGTAACTGTTAGTTTCATGTGAATATATATACTTATATCAATAAAGAAAATATCGCAGATGTATAATAAGAATAGGAGAAAGAATATAGGGTTAATCCGCTGTAGTGCAACCGCAGACACGTGTTTCAGACTCTTTGGTCATCGTCAGTACGGTGTAGCCAAGAAATAAGGTGGAATATATTTCATTGCTTTCTCAAGGTAAAATTACATACTATGTTCTTTTATCAATATACAGGGTGTCCAGAAACTCTCCTGACAAACGAAGACCGGAGATTCCTCAGATAATTTTAAGACAATTTAACCCAATTCACCCTAGTTCGAAAATGCGTCCTAAGGGAGCTAGAGCTCTTTGAAGATGGCGTCTTGTAATTAGTTTTTTTTTTAATATCTCCCGAACGCTTCTATTTAGAAAAGCAAAAACTGGTATGCTTATTTATCCTCCAGAGATGAATCGATTCCATCAATTACCAATTTCTAGTACCGGTCATAGGCGTCCGTTTTGGGTAGGTTAACTGTTATTTTAACGCATAACTGTTTTGTCTTTAACTTTTAAGCATTTGTGACACAAGATTATTAAATTATCAGGTATTCTAGTACTAAACGGTACTCTTACTTTAAGTCGGTAGGATACACCGTTTTCTAGAAAAATCGATTTGAAAATTTTTCGTTTTTTGGTCATTAAAATTCAATTTATTATTTTTTGCACTAGTTCGCTCTGAACTGCCAACAGAAATAAAACCTTCGTTTTTAATTGTCAAATTGTTGTCAGTTCGCGAAGTTTATCTTTTAATTTTTTACTTTGTAGCATTCAAACACAACGATTTCAATTTAAAAAAAAATGGTTTTTACTAATGAAGAATACGCCTATATGCATTTAGTTTATGGCGAAATGAGGTGTAACGCTCGAGCAGCGCAACGTAGATAGTAGATACGCTGAAAAATTTCCCAATCGTCAGCATCCCACTCACTCAACATTTACAGCTCTTCATCAACGATTAAGAGAAACAGGTTCAGTGGTCCCAAAAAAAAATGAAACAGGGAGACATAATGATGTAACAGCAGAACATGAATGTTATTTTAATGGAAATTGAGGACAATCCAGAAATTAGCGTTCGAAGACTATCTGCCATGTACCCCACAATTTCAAAATCTTCCGTAGGAAATATCTTACACAAACAAAATTTATATCCTTTTCATTTTACAAAGGTGCAAGCACTGCTAGAAGGAGATTTTCCTGCTCGTGTAGAATTCGCTAGATGGTTACAAAATCAGATAAATCAAGATGAAGATTTTTTCAGGTACATTTTGTTTGGTGACAAAGCTTCATTCTCAAAAAATGGAATTTTTAATGTACATAATGCTATTATTCGTACGTTGGTGACAATCCCAACGTTGTTCAAGAATTTAAGCATCAGCATAGGTTTAGCATAAACGTCTGGATTGGAGTAGTTGACGATTATCTACTTGGACCTGTGGAATTACCTGCTCGTTTAAATGGTGTTGATTACTTACATTTCCTGCAAAATATTTTACCTGATTTGTTAGATGAGGTGCGTTTAAATATTCGGCAAAACTTATGGTTTCTACAGGACGGCTGTCCGGCCCACTTTAGCAGGAATGTACGAGACTTTCTAGATAATAACTACGAAGACCATTGGATTGGAAGAGGCGGTCCAGTTGCTTGGCCAGCAAGGTCGCCGGATTTGAATCCTTGCGATTATTGTGTTTGGGGATACATAAAAGCATTTGTTTATTCCGTTCCGATACAAAATCGTGCACAACTCTGGCTGAGGATACAAGATGCTTGCAACGAATTTAGAAATAACTTTGGAATTTTTGCAAGAATTCGGCGTTCTCTAAGCAAAAGGGTAAATTTATGCATAGAGACTAATGGTCATCACATCGAGCATCTTTTGTAACTATCTACCTTTGATACTTGTTCTTTTTTTGTTAGTTTCGTTCCATTGTAATAAATACTTTGTTTTTAAAAACCTTCAGCTAAAATTTTGTTTCAAATTGATTTTTGTTTCTTTTCCCAAAATTTTTTTACGAATTGTGTGCTGCATTTATTGAAACAAAAGATGATTTATTAAATTAATTTTCATCCATGCCTTGATAGTCCTAGCCAACTTCGTCGCTAAAAATAAGTAGGTACATAATAAATTGAATTTTAATGACGGAAAAACGAAAAATTTTCAAATCGATTTTTCTAGAAAACGGTATATCCTACCGACTTAAAGTAAGAGTACCTTTTAGTACTAGAATACCTGAAAATTTAATAATCTAGTGTCACAAATGCTTAAAAGTTAAAGACAAAAAAGTTATGCGTTAAAGTAACCGTTTACCTACCCAAAACGGACGCCTATGAACGGTACCAGAAATTCGCAATTGATGGAATCGATTCATCTCTGGAGTATAAATAAGCAAACCAGTTTTTGTTTTTCTAAATAGAAGCGTTCGGGAGATATTAAAAAAAATAATTACAAGGCGCCATCTTCAAAGAGCTCTAGCTCCCTTAGGAAGCATTTTCGGACTAGGGTGAATTGGGTTAAATTGTCTTAAAATTATCTAAGGAATCTCCGGTCTTCGTTTGTCAGGAGAGTTTCTGGACACCCTGTATATGCAACTTCGCTGTCTGCCTTAACTGAGGAACTTTTCCGAGTAAACCGGGGATTTACCGTTCTCATTCTTTCGGTATGTACACACACGTGGGGATTCAATATTAGTCTGACGTCTATGCGGAATAGACAAAGTGGGCATCACATTCACTGCAGAAATGGCTCGAAATAGAAAAATTCTCACGCTTAAATAAAAATTGAGGTTGTTGAAGTTCACCATGAGGAGAAGTGTAAGGAACTTATCCAAGCGTTTTAATATCGAAAAACACGAGCTGCTGATATAGCTAAACATAAAGAAATCCTTGTAAACAACTGGATGTCGAACAGCAATTTGGATGAATAAAAAAGCTTTCTGACGGGTCATGGTACCAAAATTGACAACTTGTGTTATAACTGGTTTATAGCAGCTCGCCATAAGAAGATTAGACAATGCGGGATCTCATTCAAAAGACGCCCGATTACAAAATATAAAAATCTTGTTTCTGTCCCCAAATTGTACATCAGCTTGTCAACCACTAGACCAGGAGATTATAAAAAAAATCAAAACTTATTACGGAAGTATAATAATACTAAAACACCTACTAGTAAACATTGAAACTGATGGTACAGATTTTGAGTTAATTAAGAAAATTACGCCAATGGATGAAGTTTACTTCGCCAAATCCACTTGGATTCAAGTAACCAAAGAAACAGTTAAAAACTGCTTCCGTAAAGCAGACAATATGCAAAGTGAAGACCAGTTAATTGAGGCAGTTACATTTGATCCAGAAGATGACTTACCACTTAACGTACTTGCAGATATTCTCAAAAATAGGAATTTGTTGAAATTGACTGATAATGAAAACCTTAATAATTTGTTGAACCTAGATGACAACTTGTATCTGGAAGATCCAGAATCAGGACTAGAAATTGAAAATTCAGTTAAAATACTAGAACTTTGTGAAGCTTCTGATGTCGATGAGGTTCCAATACCAACAGAGGCTATCCCAAATTATGGGACGTTTACCAACAAATAGAAACTTATGCAACTTATATTACTAGCGGGACGGGTAGACGTAAGGTGGTGTGAGTAGGTGGAGCTAGACGATATTCGGTATCGTCACAGCGCTTCGGTTTTATTCAGAGATTCTGTCGTGGGTTGAAAATTTTAATATATACATAAAATGAATCGTCTAATATTTCAATTCTGAAATCTACTCGCATATTGGTATTATGTACTTAGTTACACTAAATGGAATTAACAAATATCAAAATAATCTAAACAAAAAAAAGTTACTTACCTCGTATTTTAATTTTTCATACGATTTGCATATTTACTTCTTTGTTTGTTGATGTTTTATAATAAGCCAATT
The DNA here is from genome assembly GCA_963170755.1 of Amphimallon solstitiale. Lineage (NCBI taxonomy): Eukaryota > Metazoa > Arthropoda > Insecta > Coleoptera > Scarabaeidae > Amphimallon > Amphimallon solstitiale. The sequence continues at coordinate 104,945,790 of OY720681.1, read as the reverse complement.
TTCGCTTGCCCATAACTGTTACATTTTATTTCATTTCATGTATTACTATATTCTGTTATATTTTGTACGTATTTTGTAAGATAACAAATTTTTGTTTATTTTAAAAACATTTACATACATATAAGTTTAAATGTCCCAATTTCTTTAATTAGTGTTTTCATTAAAAAAAGGTTTTTCGTATTTCTTTTAGGCGGACACCTCTTTTGAACGGACACTTTCAATCGGGCCCGTTGGTATCCGCCCAAGGGAATTTCACTGTATACAGTCCCTGTGATAAATTTTATAATTATAATTTAATGCATGTGTAAAAAAACCCATAAGTCAGAATTGTTTTGTCACTTTGACAGCGAAAAAAGTTTTTTACTTTTAAATCGGCAAAAGCTGTTTATCTTTGGTTAACCCGACAACAATTTGTGTTTTCTTGTTATGTCATAAAATCAACGAACTCATTGTCAAAATAAATTGTCATAGTCGATGCAACAATAAGCTTTGCGTATTGTCTTTGGTTGAGCCGACATCAATATATTTACTTTACAATCATAGTGTTCGATGTGAAATGTTGTTATGATAATCTGCAAACCCATTGTAAGTCATCTTCACAAAGTGTATATGAACTGTGTTTTTAATAACTGTACTATTAAATATTATAATTACTATGTAATAAATGTTTCAGTAATTGTTTACACATTTAGTAAATTATCTTACCGAATTACATTAGAGCTTTCTTTTTATTTCCGAATAAATTTTCCATTTCAAACTCAAATTTAGTTGTTAAATGGTAACTGGAATCAACAAATTTCCCCCTTATATCGAGGAGGCAATTTGTTTCCTACAGTTACCCAACAAACAACAATTTTGATAAACACTGAAAATTTATCCGGAAGAAAAGAAAGTTCTCGTGTAATATTATAAGTGATAATTGTTCTTAAATTAAATAATTCCAATTTTCTTTGAATGTCCCTTTTAAGAAATTATTTATAACAGACTCATAACAAACTATGTTCAACTTAATATTCTCTATATATTTTCTTGGTTTTTCATTTTCATATTACATTTAATAATAATAATATATATCTTTAAATATTTTTTTTGCTAACCTGTGTTAATCAATGGTTAGTTAACCGAATATTCAAAAAAAAAAAAGAAAATTAGCGTAGCGTGAATGCAGAAGAGATTTTATTTTAAAATACACACAAAATAAAATAATGTCAACGTAAATAAAATCAGATATATTCTTGATTCACTCAGAAATACTATTTTTTAGGGAAGTTTTCTCCTTCTGTGACCATACACAATAATACTTCTTTAGTCGTCTTGTCGGTGATAGTTTGGGTAGCTTGTAATACACCTTCAGGTATAGTTTGAGATCCAAGTTTGCCAAAATCCAACAGATAATCGGTTATGGCGTATGTACCCTAAAATTATAACTTCAGATAGAAATAATTTGATTAGATTTTCGTACTTTCTCAATTGGACATTTTCCAGGATCTAGACCGGCTGCTTTTTCTATTTCCTCTACAAACTCGCCGAGATATTTTTGGATGGCTTGACAAGTATCTTCCTCATAAAAGGTAAGCAAAGGACTAAATTCTGGCTCGTCTACAGTTCTCTTCATGGTTATAGTTACATTGTACTGCGATATTAAAATGACGTGTAAGTTGTTATAATATAATTTAAAGTGTAACAAACTAACATCAGAGTTTTTACCAAAATCGACTTTGAAGACACCTTTTCCGCTCAAATATTGTTTACCGTCTTTGTTCTTAATTTCGTTCGTCATCATTAGAGGATAATCCACATTCGGATCGCACATATGCATTTTAGTAACTATGAATTGACTTTCGCCAGCCTCCTCTTCTGAATACTGTACATATTTATCAAATATAAGAAAATACTTAAATAAAAATACAGTAAACTATTAACTTACGACTTTCGCTGTCAAACAAGCGGCCAAAGCAACGTAAGCCCAAACTGAATCCATGCTGTATTCGAACTGTACTGTTTGTTTCCGCATCTACCAATATATATTTATATCAAACCTCACCTGCGAAATGTACGGATATCCGTGCGGAAAAAGTTTAAAGAACAATTGAATCTCATTAAAAACTAATTACTTTACTTGATATATTTCGGATGACCAAGCGTGATATGGAATATGGAAGATTTTAATTATTTGATATTGCGTATAGGTACATATTTAAAATTATTTTGTCTCATTACATGCAATAGATTTCTGATTAAAGCTTATTTTGACACGAGTAACCTTCATATACTACACATGCTGACGACACATTCAATGTCATTTCTGATGAAGATAGTGACATCTTAAAAATGAAAGAATTTGCTATATTCTGTATTTTAATTCCGCGGACCACCAAGTAGAGCCATACTCACATTATATATGATGTCATTTATTTTTGACAAATGTATGATATAGGTTATGTACGCACTAATATGCACCTTTTCAATATTTTACATCAAAATTTACTAATTCCACTATTTTTAGTTAATTTCTGCAGTTACTTTGGAATATTTACATTAAAATATGACAACCATATTTGCATTTTGATTAAGAATGCTAGATGTACATGATATCTAAAAATAATACAAGAAATTTACTTAATATTTTAATAGTTTTTCATGTTTACAGAGAGAACTGAATAAATACATTGCTAAATAATAACACAAAAAGTAAAGTATATTTTCAAATGTACAACAACTTTATAAATATTTATACATTCCGTAATCCGTCTTTTAACTAAGAAAACTCAAAATATCATTATATGGATACACGTTTAATTATATAAAAACTTGAAATTATGCACACGTTTAGTTTATTATTCGCTGCGTTGCTATCATTATCACTTGCAGTTGAAATGAGAAATGGTTCCACGATATTGTCAATTAAGCCATACAATAATAATTTTTTCTTCCTCTTTAATTATATGTTCTATAAACTTTCTCCTTTTAGCACTACTAAAATTAGCTAATGCAGTCAATAGTAACTGTTTGACTTCTGCTATTTTAAAAATTTTATTATTTGCGGCAACATAATTTTTTATTTCGGCCCATACCAATTTAGTGGGATGTAGTTTACAGTGGTACACGGTGGTAATCTCAACAACGCGATGGTTGAAATTGTGGCGATGTTGGATAATCAAATCCAGTGAAACTTCTAGTTGAAATGGTATTTTTTGTAATTGTAACCAACTCTGCATGTCTTTCTTTTTAGATGATGTACTTGGAATCTTTTCAACTTTGCGAGAATGGTAGGGTACGTTATCCACAATAATAATGGCATCGTCTGGTAATTTTTCTAAAACAACAGTAAACCAATACAACAGAATTCATATCCTCACGGTAGTTGTCAGTTCTTTTGCTTTGAAAAACTCCACCTTCAACAAACCCATCTTCAAATCCTAGGACCAAAATAATAAGTCTATTGCCGTTTCGTGTTGGATTTTTCAAACCTGTCGAAACACAATCTATAAATGCTTGCCTGCGGTTATGTACATTAACATCAACCCAAACTTTTGATTATGTGTGTTCTTCATTTAACCACGTTTCATCTCAGCTCTCAGTTTCTTTCTCCTTGTCTTCAAACCACGTTTTTATCTCAGGTGATATTGCTATTTGTAGAATGCTATAAACAAAATATTGACGTTGTATTGTTCTCTTGCAGGTGCTTAGACCATATATGATTATTTCTGATCCCCCCGAAACACAACGGCCACACATACAAGAATCAAAGAATACATTTTAATCTTACATTATTATTTACAGAAATGTTTTTATTTACGATTGAACATGTCATAAGACAAACAATGTAGTTAAATCCTTTTTTTTCAAGTGTACGTATTTGCTATATTTTACTTCTATTATTAGAATCACTTTTATTTATGAATTAATACTATTCATATTCACATTTATGTCTTTATTCAAGATTGTTTCATGTTCTCGAGCGCATCTGATTTATTTTTGTTCGTATTGTATCATTTAAAGTGTCATTTTGACAAATTAAAGCCTTCCAATTTATTTTTTGCGCGATCAATAAACATGTTTCAGTTACTGGTTGGTATAAGAACAAAATATATAATTTTTGTAAGTGTATCCTATATAAATCCATTTTCTACTAATTACATCACTTATTTTGACAGTTTGAAACATAAATAATACTTCAAAATAAAGAGCCCATATTTCACTGTTATTAATTAGGTACTCAGAAAGTAATTTAAAATAGATTTTTTTTTGTCAGTGTTTATTGGCGTATTTTAATAGATGCACGCTGCTTACTAATTTCTACAAATCCTTGTTTCCCTATACGTATTTTGAATCGCGTCTGAAAAATATCAAATCGGAATTCATGATGTCATCGATGGGTCCCTGGCATTGACGTTAAATACCCATTTCCGATCTCTAGATTGTTGTCTGTTGGAAAATTATTATTTTTGTTAGAGATATAAATGGATTAACGGGTTCGAAATGAAATTTTAAATAAGAGTGATCATATTACTTGTCCGTGTCGTCGTTTCTACTTCTTCAGGGCTGTTCGTTCTACTGTGAATATCTGAAACAGTCTTTTCAGGCAAGATACATCAGGTAATCGCAGTAGAATCAACAGACCTAAAGATGTCTCTAGAGAAGTAAAAACGACGACACGGATTCAACCAAGTAATATCATGACTATATTTAATTTAGAACTCCGTATTCAATTTATGTCTTTAACAAAAATGAATAACAATTTTCCAATAGACACCACATGTCGGAAGAATAATATCTATAAAACAGAATTATGTATAACAAACAATGGTGTAGGGAACGTCCGCGTCAGAAGTAAACCCGACGATACAATTCCAACCCAGAAACAAAGAAATTATAATCAATGACAACCTTGAAAACCTACGATTTAGAATGATTTTGTTGTTTTAATAAACTTCCTTTACTTTAATAAATAAACAATATAAGTGCATCCAAAAACTTTGGAAGGAGTAAAAAAATAGAAATATTAGAGATATATACGAATATGGACATATTTTATAGGTAGGATTACAATCACAATCAAAATAATCACGACTATGACTATAACCAATCCTCATTAAAAACTTAATTACTTTACTGGATAGTGTTTCGTATGACCGCGAGTAATATGAAATATTGAAGATTTTAATTATTTGATACTGCAAATAGGTACATATCTACAAGTACTTTTTCTCGTCACGTGCTGTAGATTTCTGATTAATGCTTATTTTGTCACTAGTAACCTTCATGCAACACACATGCTGACGACACATTCAATGTCATTTAATAGAAACGATTAATAAATAAATGAGATGAAGAAATATCTGCAGCTGAAATTTTCTAACATTTCTGAAGTATGCTGCTTTCTTCACACTGTCCCTTTTTATTCAAAAATATTTATAAAAGATGTAGATTAGAATATGTAAGTGACGTAAGTGGTATTTAAAGCAAGGATAATTTTCCTGCAACAAAAACAGGCTATTAGAGCAATAGTTGGCATCACAACATACACAAGTTGCAGAGACTAATTTAAAAATTTAAAAATACTTACCACTTACCAGCCATTTACATCCTCGCCTGCCTCACATTAATCCACAAATCAAGCAAATACAAAACCCACAGTGATGTCCATAACTACAACACAAGGGGATGAAATAATATAGCGTATCCTATCATCGACTGGCGAGAACGCAGATGGCACAAATCACGCATTGATTTTGTTTAAGTGTTTTTTAAGTTAAGAGGGATCTTTACTCCCAGCCGCTGAGGCCAGTGTAGATAGTTTGATTTCCCCATAAAATTAACTGTAAATATTAATCAATTTTTAATTTTTTATACCAAATGAAAGAGAATTCGAATATCTATGTACATCTAGTAATATTTTTTCTAAAAATATTTTAGAAATTGTCATAATTAGTAGCAGAAGTAGGTCAATATTAGACATTTTGTCGAATTTATTTTGAAATAAATAAAAAGAAATTCGAAATTTTACTACTAAGAGTACGTAAATTTGAGTTTTCTCTACAAATTCATGTAATTATTTATAGCATTGGTTGAAATTTGATCTTAATTTTAAGGGGAAATCGAAACCCCTGCAGTGATAATGTTCATGATTTTTGTACATTGTCAAATGGACTGGCCCGTCCAGTAGAGATCCCTCTTAGGGATAGAATAAAAAGGATACTACTTGAAAATGTAATATATGATATACAAGAATTCATGAACTTGAATTGGGAAAGGTACTGCTAGTTTTATTATGTTTTTAGTGCTTGTGTTTTTTTGTCTATATTTTTGATATAGTTTTACTTGTATATGTTGTGTTTTTTTACTTTGTATATATTTCATGACTATTTTCAAGCATGTACAATTGGTTTCTTTAGAAATGACCGGTGTGAGTTTAAAAACGCTGCGCGTATCTGTCGATAGTCACATTCTAATTGTATGGATGACTGGTCTTGAAAACACACTAAATAAATATCTCCACAGAATATTTATATTTGTTTGAATGCTGCTTATTGTATAATATTTTATTTACATTCCTCTCCTCCACTTCTATATTATTTCTTAAAATATATTCTGGATTATAAAACGAACTAGTTTAGCTTTCTAAAATAATTTAAATAACAAGGTGACCATGATTTACTAAATTTATTTCTATTTGCTTAGTACAACAGATAATATACCCAAATGCTTTTGAAAAATATCCTTAGTTTTATTAATATAACACATACCTTATTTTTAAATTAATTCAAATAAAAAAAATGAGGTGTGGCCACCACACGACTTTCTTATACGTATGAGCGTTTCAAATCACACAATTTTAAAAATTATTTTATACAAAAATTATTCAAAATTCTATTTTAAGTACTTCCAGTCTCTTATTAAATCTCTACAGGATACATACTTTGTGAGATATTTGCAAAAAAATGCTACTCGCTATGAGTAAAAGTATTATTTCCGGTCCGAATTTTGAATTTTCATTTAAACAAAAAATATTTCAAATCCAACTCTAAATACTTTTATACTCTTGATAAATATATATAGAATGCATAATTTACGAAATATTTGCAAAAAACTGATTTTCGATAAGAGTAAAAGACGGTAGGAATTTCGAAAAACTTTTTTAATAAAATTCTTCTCAGATTTAATTTTGAATATATACGAATTCTTTACAAATTTGTTTAAGCTTAGTAGTTGACGAAATATTGGCAACATTCGATCTTTTCACTGAAGTGAACTACTACTTCCGGTCTGCCGATTTTACTGAAAATCTAATCAGATCTCAAGAGGGAGATTATATTGTAATATTCATCATCACAATACTTCCTTATACTCCGTATAAGAAAATAAAAAAAAACGAGTTTAACACGTTGTCTTGTGGTTTATTAATTAAAGCAATATTTGCCTTTTTACTTTCTTATACGTAGTAAGGAAATATGATGCAGATGTCCACGTTTTAAGTTCGCCTGATACCGAAAAAGTGGTTTTTGGCAAACGTCTCTCACCTCATTTTTAGACTAAAAAAAAATAAAATATATTCTAAAACAGCAAAATTTTGTATTTCGTATTAATTATTACATTATATCATGATTTAATGTATGTCGTGATATTATAAACTTATTCTTACAAGTTTATAACATAAAATAATACATATACCGGGTGTTTGTTTAAGCTCGGCCACCGGCCATATCTCGGCAACCATTTATCGTACAACCTCGCGGAAAAAATCTTGATAGTAAAATGGACGACGGAAATTACAACTAAAATATTTTTAAGTTTCCAAAATAATCGCAAGGGGGCGCAATTCTCAAGATAAATTAAAAATTCGATAATTTTTCATTAAATTCTAGATTAAGATAGATTGACAATTTTTCTAGCAAAATTTTTAGACGTTTTTATACAACTTTCATTTGAAACTTTTTGATCTAACTCCCATACGAAGGGAACAGGGGAGAGGGGTATGTCTGCGTACAAAAGTCGGTATAATTTTGGTTTGCACCATCGGATTTTAATGTTTCTGGGCTCATTAGATAGAGAATCTTACAAAGAATTGAAGGGCATGTAGCACCAAATTACGTGATTGTCAAAGAAAATAACAAGGGGCGCTGTTCTCAATGTATCTATATATTACTTGTTTTTTCTTTAAAATTTTAAATGGAACGGCATATTTTTAATATAGCAATATTTAAGCACATAAAAAACTGAAGAGAATGATGAAAACCGGAAGTTGCTACCTTTTTTCTTGACGAAGATATAGTCATATGAAGACAATTCAAAAAAAAAATAAACATTTTTTAATATAAATTTATTTATTTATTGCGAGTAATAACTTTATTTTAATTTTAAGTGTCACTAGACAGTGTATAGTTCGCTTTCACTTGAATTTTCATCATAGTCTTCCATAAATGTATTTATTTCAATCTTCTCCCCGATTTTTTAATTCTTGCATATGTTACATTAGATGCTCTTCTTAAATGTTTTTAAATTGTCTAGCTATTTTTAAATTTCATATCTTGCCTTTTTAGACATTGAAATAAAATAATAATAATAATGATAAAAATAATAATAATAATAATAATATATCTTTCTCACCCAACTGATATACGTAGATCTAATTATAGGAAAACAGCAAAAATAATTTCCATAACTCATGAACTAAGTCGACAATAAAGAGAGAAAAAACAATATAATATAATGCATAAGTTATAATCAAATCATTTACTCATTAGTAATGAAAGGGTACACAAATTGATATCTAAATCATCCCCGCTTGAAATGAAAGTAAATAAAAGAACCTATTATATGCCTAAACACAAATAAGAAAATATATTGACCAAGTAATATAAAGGAAAAGAAAATATATTTAAATCAGAAAGTACAAAAAAAAAACAAGAAAAAACTTCAACTTAACAAATGTTCAAAGTGTTCACCTTCATTTTCAATACACGTTTACTTGTCGATTAGTAGAGAGCAGAGTTACTTCCATTTCGGAGGCAGCAATTGTTGTTCTCAGCTTTTTGCGATAAACTATGTCTTTTATTCTGCCCCATAAATAAACATCAAGAACATCTGGCAAGGTGAATCAAAACTCAATAATGTCTTCTTTCGGGATAATTTAGGGAATATTTCCCCGAAGCAAGAATGCATTTTCAAAGCATTGAAAATACATTCTGTTCATGTCATAAGCTTCAAAGTTAGAACACGACATTTTACAAACTTAGTAATTATGTGCGGGCGTCCAAAAAGGCTTAATTTGCTAAATACGTACAAAAAGTTTAACTACAAGTGACACTAATATCTTTGCATTTCGATTTTCATGGCCTAACTTGGAACTCTCATCATAATGTAATTTAGTATCACTGTGCATGCCATGTTGTATGATGAAAATTTAAAAAAAGAAAGCAAACTACACTGTTCACTATTATTATTTTATTTCAATGTTGGAAAGGATAAGAAATGATATGTAAAAAATAATAGCAAGAGTATTTAAAAACATTTAAAAGGAGAATCTAACGTAACATAAGCAATGAATTAAAAAATCGATAAGAAGATTGAAATAAATACATTTAGCGAAGAGTATGATGAAACTTCAAGTGAAAACGTACTATACACTGTCTAGAGACCCTATTAAAATTGAAATAAAATTATTACTTCTAATAAATAAATAAATTTATATTTAAAGAGTTTTATTTTTCTGGATTGTCTTCGTATGACTATACCTTCGTCAACAAAAAAGGTAGCAACTTCCGGTTTTCATCGTTCTCTTCAGTTTTTTATGTGCTTCAATATTACGATATTAAAAATATACCGTTCTATTTGAAATTTTAAAGAAAAAACAAGAAATATACATACATTGAGAACAGCGCCCCCTGTTATTTTCTTTGACAACCACGTAATTTCGTGCTACATGTTCTTGAATTCTGTGTAAGATTCTCTATCTAATGAGCCCAGAAACATTAAAATCCGTTGGGGCAAACCAAAGTTATACCTACCTTTGTGCGCAGACATACCCCCCTCCACTCTCTCCTTCGTATGGGAGTTAGATCAAAAAGTTTCAAATGAAAGTTGTATAAAAACGTCTAAAAATTTTGCTAGTAAAGTTTTTAATCTATCTTAATCTAGAATCTAATGAAAAATTATCGAATTTTTAATTCATCTTGAGAATTGCGCCCCCTTGCGGTCATTTTGGAAATTTTAAAATATTTTTATTGTAATTCCCGTCATCTATTTTACTATCAAGATTTTTTCCGCGAGGTTGTACGATAAACGGTTGCCGAGATATGGCCGGTGGCCGAGCTTAAACAGACACCCGGTATACATACAAGGTCCCATGCTTGAACGTGTTCAATTTCTCACAAACTCTCAAAACGAAAAGTTTTAATCTAAAATAAAATTAAAGTAGACGGGAGAGGACATTTAATAAAATTGTGAAGAAAATGTGCGGTCACGTCACATTTTTTTAAATGGATTGTTACATTATGATGAATATCCATGATGTTTGTGCACATGTGAAAGTATATCATCAGTAGCATCGCAAATTTTTTCTACAACTGATTAGCCAAAATAAATAGTTCTTTTAAAGAATTATATTCATTAAATAAATCGCTGCAATCGTAAATATTATATCGTGAAATTAATAAACATACATCTTTTATCGAAAATTTTATTGAAAGTAAGAATACCTTAGACAAAATTTGAATAATTAAAATTAAAGTCTGGTGTAGTTGGAACTATGCAATTAATGGGTAATCATGTAATAAAATTTAATTAGGATTGTAAAATTAATTACTCTAACCTTTACCATAATAAATTAAAACAAGAATTGTAGCAGATATCAAATTTTTAATAATTAATATATAATAGTAATTAATTAATAAAAAAATTGAAGAAAATGGTTATGCGATTTTGGTCTTATAGTTTGTTTCCTTTTCGCAATAATAAAAACCTTAGTACGACATATAATAGTATATTATGCAACGAGCATTTAATGATAGCTATTAAGACACGAGTAAAAGAATTACAATACGAGGCGAAGCCGAGTATTGTAATGAATACGAGTGTCTTAATAGCCATTAAATGCGAGTTGCATACACTATTTTTTCTACGACCACATAATAAAACTAAAAATAATATTTTTTGAACAATCCATTTCATAAATTGAGGTTAAAATTTTCCGTACGTTTTTGTGAATTTGGCTGGTAATAAATTGTTCGTGGCTACTAAGGCTTGTTCCATAATTTCTGGTGGAGTCAATTATTACATTTCACTGTCATTATCCCTCATTTTTACCGTTTATATTTTCAAAAAAGCACAAATTTTAAGTAAATTGCAGAGAACTGTCACATTTATTTAATTTGTATATCTGTCAGATATGTAGTCGCCATATTGAATATTGTTTGAATATTGAAATGTCGCATTCGTATTGGATATAAACTTGTATCGTAATGAAAAATCTGTATTCCTATTGGATATAAACTTGTAACATAATGAAAATCTGTATCGTAATGAACATCTTTATAGTACAGGTTCGGCATATCTAATAATACAATTAAAGTATGGGAGTAGAAAAAATCCATTATCGTCCATATACTCTTGCATTCTTGATTGCATAGAAATTATTACAGTTTCACATAAGTTATAGCTCGGTTAACATCTGATGGCACCTGGGATGCGCAAAGGTATCGAAAGTAATACACTACGATAGACAAAGTGCAACTAAATTAAATACGGACTAATGTTTTCAAGTTGGTCCTTAACCCTTCATATGTAGCGAAATCTATGTCTATCTCACTGACTTCATGCTGCTTTCTCCTTTTTTGTCTCAAAATATAGCTATACTTCCTCTGAAATGCTCCCATACAGATTGTGCATATTGAGTAATATTTTCTATATTAACTTGAACTCTATCATTATTAGCATTCCTATTCGGCATCATAGCACTCCATATATTTTCAATGGGGTTCGGATATGGAGATTTTGCCGGCCAATCAAATACTTCTACGTTATTTTCGTTAAATAAATAAAAAAAATAAAAGAAAGTAAGAGTGTTACTTCCGGTCCGAATTTTGATTTTTTTTTATATAACAATTATTCCAAATGTGGCTCAAACAATTTTGTATTTTTAATAAATCTGACTAGAATGCAAAATTTGTGAGATTTTCCAAAAAACCACTATTTGATGAGTAGAAGCATTACTTCCGGTCCAAATTTTAAAATTACTTTTATAGAAAAATTGTTCCAAATGTAGCTCTAATTACTTTTGCAGTTATAATACATTTATATAGAATGTATAAAAAAAACTGCTATTCGATAAGAGTAAAGTCTTACGTCTGGTTCGAATTTTCAAATTTCTTTTATACAAAATTCGGGCTCTAAATATTTTCGTATTCTAGAAAAATCTGTAAAGAATCAATAATTGCAAAGATATTTGCTAAAAACCGGTGTTTGTTAAGATATGAAGGCCTACTTCCGGTAGAAATTTCGAAAAAAAAGCCTTTCTAAAATTCACATTTTAGTACCTACTTTTGTATTCTTTAGAAATTTCTCTAAACTTAGTAGTTGACGACGTATTAGTAAATTTTGATTTTTTTAGTGAAGTAAGCTAATATTTCAGTGAAGTAAACTAATTCAAAATATCAGTGTTGATCGGGAAAAATATAATTTTTAATAATTCTAAACATTTCCTTATTAGAGAATATAACAATTTTTACTTTTTATAAGAAAAACATGGATTGTTATAATACCAAATTGTTTAAGTATTATTTTAGTATTCAGTTAAACGTTGTTATTATAAAGAAAAAGCTTCAACATCTAAAATAAATACAAATCACTCCCAGAAGAATAGTAACAAGTTCAAAGTTCCATAAAACCAAGATTTGAATGAAAAACAGTGGATCTCCCTGTTGAAATTAAAATAAAAGGCTAAAGAATAAAATAAAAGCCAGAAAGATATTGAGGAACATAAAAATGATATTTTCTAATAAAGTACCTAGCATGAACGTTATCAGACAATAAATTATTATGAATAAACACAATTATTTCAAATATATTGGCTTATAGTATATGGCCGATGTAGTTTCTTTTACAAAGCAATTTAATACATAGCGTAATACAATCTTTTTCTTTTAATTGTATTTAACATTTAATTATATTTGCATTCAAAATATGTGTTTCATTCGTTACTATATATATGACATGTATATATTCGTGCAGATTGTAGAATAAAGTCTTTAAAAACTTCAGAAAATATAAACCACACTCATATGAAGTACAATGGCTTATTCATGCTTTATAAGATTTACGACGCATGTTTTTTGCTTGTCCCGTTCTGAACTCGAACATTAGAATGTTACTATCGTAGAACTTGGGGATCTATTTTCAATTTACACCGGCCATTTCAAAAGAAAGCAATTGTACATCTTTTTCAAGTAAATAAAGTTAATCAATCAATCAATAATTCAACACTTTTCCCTCCCAACGTCGTTAAACTGAAACAAGAAAACTCTTAAACACTCTACAGACACAATTTACACGAAGTGGCTCCCACGATTCTTGCGAGACAACCTTAAGACCTTATACGCGAGTTACATCACAGTAGAAATGATCAGTGTCAAGCATCGTTTTGGCAAATTCATTAATTTATAACGAGCTGGATCACTTTCAGTGGGCCGCTCTATATAATATTATTCAATATGAGTTTAATAATTTTTCTAATATATAGCATAAACATGATTCCTCAGAGCGTGGCCGGTCTTTTCAAGTTTTCCTCGAATTTAATGCATAGCGTATATTAATAGCCAGACGAGGATTTTGTATAGAAGTTGGTAGCCTTTCAAATATGGTGACTGCAGTAAAATGCATGAAATGTACGAAAAGCTTTTCAATATATGAACTTAGTTTCATCAAATTACAAGCTCTTTTAAAAGTACATATGGACTATCTTAATGGACGCAGTTTTTAGATTAAAAGCATAATAGGAAAACATAGTTTAAATATCGGCGTTCTTATAAATTTACTGCAATAGTTTATAACGGAAATTTGAAATAAAAATTTATTATTTTTATGAAATAGATCTCGTACGTTCATAGATGTAGGAGTATATAATATAATGATGTCTTTGATCATAAAAATCAAAATTTGTATAAGACCATTTGGAAAGTACTATGACGTTTGCAAATAAACTGTTAAAGCAATTAAACATTATAAGTATTCCACTCTATTTTAAACTTAAACATACATACATATAGTAGACAAAAAGCTCTACTCTATTGAAATAATGTTATCAAAAAATAATGTTATATTCATAGGAATTTCAATGGGTGTTTCTTATAGCACCTTTTTTTCTGCAAGGATGACAGTTCTTCAAATGTAACACTTCTTTCAGTTCTTACTTTTAATGAGATTTTAGTTGTTTACATAACACCTTATTTTTTCGAATAGTACATCAAAAAATTTTATATAAAATTTGAAATTTATTTTTAATTAGCAATAATAGTGAAACAATTCAAATAGGAATTTTCTTGGAACACGAATTAATAACTAAACAAAAAAAATATCACAAAATTAATATTTTTGATATTATTTTAGCGGAAATCCTTGTCCTTGTCACGATTTGTTTGTTTCAAGAACGTCTTTAAACGCACTTTCAATAAATTCTGCCTTATTTGGATTTTCCCCCACCACCAATACAAAAAACATTAACGGATTTATTGTTAGATTTTTGTTGCTTTTGATCTACTAGTTTTATATTCTCAACACATTCAGTCTCATTTTTGTAATGATACAGCCTATTTCCCTTTATTAATTTCATAATTTTTTTTAAAGAATTTAATTAAGTATATTTTTTTATTAATATTTTGAAGGGAAATAATATTGAAAATCCATGAATGTGTTATTGTATCATTAAGTAGATATTAGTTATAGGTTTAGTATATATTTATGAGTAAAAAAGGTGACGCCGAAAATTTATATTATTGTGATAAACACTCCAATA
Organism: Amphimallon solstitiale; assembly: GCA_963170755.1. Taxonomy (NCBI): domain Eukaryota; kingdom Metazoa; phylum Arthropoda; class Insecta; order Coleoptera; family Scarabaeidae; genus Amphimallon; species Amphimallon solstitiale. The sequence continues at coordinate 104,930,780 of OY720681.1, read as the reverse complement.
GCAATATACAATCCCGCGGCTAAATGAACGTGTATGTGTGTGTAAATGTGAATGGGAAACCCTGAACTTTGTGGAAAGCGGGGAACCCCAGACATTCTGATATAAAAGGGAAATACTCGTGAGAAACGGGAGAGTCGACAGCAAGATACGTTAAATATCGTATCAAAAGGCTAACTCCTAACATTAAACTTCGCATAAGAGTCAATGATACTATAACTTCAATAAGTAATTTACTACCGAGAAAACGTAGTAAAGTAGTGGTCAAAGTTGCACCTAAGAAGTAATTGTGCAACGTGCTATATTGTTAAAATAAAGATTGTATTTCGAGTGGCAGAACAAGCAGATGATGCCGTTGAAAACATCGTAGAAATAAAGAAGATTTCCTCGATAATAAGCAGCCCGAAGTTCCTGCTGGGAACAGTACAAAAATGAAGATGAATAAGAAGAATTTAGATAGGGTATTATTTAAATGATTATTGTTTAATGACTGTAATGTTTTATGCAATAAAGGAGGAGAGACTGAAGAATAAAAATTCAAACAGAAAGTAATTAAATAAATATCGTCTAACAAATATATGTGTAAATTAACTTGATATGTTCACAAGTATCGATATAAACACGTATAATATAGAATGTGCATTGTATGTAAAAAATTCTGGCGTTTATAGCTTACGATTGAATCGAACAAAGGACCTACAGAAATGTTTGTGTCAGTTTAAGAATTATTAAAAAAAAATCTAATTTAAATGTATTAGAATTGATTTTTAAATATATGTTACTTCTTGTGTTGTTTGTAATATTATGGATACAGGATTCATTGATTTTTATATAGGAATTATTAAAATTTTTAAATGGTATTTTTTTTAATGTACAGGAACCCTTTTTAATTAATCATTTCAATTAACTCGAATCGCCCTGAGATAACTTGAGTTGAGCTGGAAAAACAAATTATTTTGCATTTTATTTCTAAAGTTTAACTTTAAATTAAATATCTTAAATTAGAGATAGGGGTTTCGCTACATTGTGTCACCCAACTTTGGGGTGGTACCTATACACGTTTTATAGGATTTCGGTTAGGATAAATCATATTGAACACGTTGCAAGTTACTCCGCGTGTTCGTATGTTATCCCGCAAACCACAATTATCAATCTTTATATTCGTTCTTTTGTACAAAAATGAGTCATACACACAAACTTACTAATAAGGGTGATTTTAACTGAATAATATAATCACAGGAATGGTAAGAGTTCATATGTTCAAAAAGAACAACACTTTAAATTTGGAATGAAATTAAATGGTATAAAATTGTTTCAATGCTTGTGCCTCATGATGTTTGCGAACTGATCGCAGGTTGTTACTTATCAAAATTTTGAAAATTTTGAGATGCAACTTTTCTGCAAAAATATGGTGTCACTTACACAAATGAAATCCTTTTACAAGCTGTCAAATGTAATATTTGAAACAATAAAGATGACCAACATCCCAAAGGAGTAAGCACAGAACAGATAAATTTAAATTCATCCTACTATAGAACATGATTTTCAAAACAACTGACAATTTTTTAATAACACCAATACTTCAAAAATTATTACCAATTCTTTCCAAGTCAGTATAGTAAAAAAAATATAGGTAAGACAGAGAGGAATAAGAAATAACAAAGAAATGTGCAATACAAATAATGATAACTTAAAATCTCTTCCCTAGTATAAATATCGACTGGTTATTACGATTTACAAATTCCTTTAAATTATTGGGACGCTATGAATGTTTTCTGATTGTGCCGGGAACAACAATAGAAGGACAACTATTGTGCATAAACACTGCAATAATTAAATGTTTTTTTTTTATACAACATATATCTACATCAAATACTATTTTGCAAAATATGTGTTGTTGTATTTTAAATATATATTTATATGCATGAGAAAGTAAGTAGGTTATTATTAGAAAAAAATCATCAACATGGATCTGTTGTTTGAGGTCAAAAATAACTCAAATTATATAATTTTTTTTTGTATAACAAAAACCATTTCCACATAATTATATTGTAATTTTGAATGTGCAAATGAATTATTGTAGAATACTAAGTCAGAAACTATGCAACCAAGTATAAAAGTAATTATGCTAAAAAAAGGTATTTTGTTCCTAGACTCATATTTAACTCCAATTTGTATTGGGAAGATAATTATGTTTTTTATTACTGACATATTCACATTAAAATAGTAGACACAAATGTAATAAAAACAAATTCCAGTTACTTAGAACTCATTTGGTGAGTCACATCAACATTAATGACACTTAATTACACTTCAATTTTATGGTAGGACGCCTTTTTCTTAAAGGAAATGTTAACACTTGTACCTACCACCATTATCTACGTCCACTTCGTTCAATTTCGTGTAATTGCATAACTTCCCCTTTTAAATTGTTTATTTGTCCAAATAAATCCACTTTGGAAGACCTAAATGTGCCTGTCCTCAATTACAAGGGTGGCTCTTCTACTTCAACCGGTCCGGAATTATGGATTGTATAATTTTATTTGTTGGATGTTGTTTTAAGATTTTATCTCATGCAATATAGATGTCCCTTTAGTTTGATGACCCGTTAAAATGCTTTTTGTGCCCAATGTTGTCCTTGTCAAGGAAATACCTACCTGTACGGGGTCGGTCTTTCTTTACGTAAATATTGAATATGTTGCTTACATAGAAGTATTGTTATATATGTTTTAGATTATTAACTGATAAAAAGATAAAACTATATATCTTTTCGTAAATGAATTTTACTTATATACTGAGAATAACTAAATTCCTGATATAGGGGACATTTCAATTTAACTAGCAATGCACCAATTGTAACATTACTTGAAAAGTTCGATTTTAGTCATTCGTTGAAATAATTTGTAAAATACATCGAAAAAAGGAGGTGTGGCCACCACACGACTTTCTTATACGTAAGAGCGTTTCAAATTTTTGATTTTCGAGAATTTTTTATACAAAAATTATTCAAAATCCTATTTTAAGTACTTCTATTCTCTTAATAAATGTCTATAGAATGAATACTTTGCGAGATATTATAAAAAAGGTGCTCCTCGCTAAGACTAAAAGTACTACTTCCGGTACGAATTTTGAAATTTCATTTATACAAAAAACATTGCAAATCTAACTCTAAATACTTTTGTACTCTTGATAAATATATACAAAATGCATAATTTACGACATATTTGCAAAAGGTCGCTGCTCGGTAAGAGTAAAAATGTTTCTTCCGGTCCGAATTTTGAAATTTTTTTTATACAAAAGATATTTGAAATTATGTTCTAAATACTTTTGTACTCGTAATGTACCTGCCTAGAAAGCATGACTTGCGAGATATTCGCAAAAAACTGATTTTCGATAAGAGTAAAAGACCTACTTCCGGTAGGAATTTCGACAAACTTTTTTAACACAATTTTTCTCAAATTTAATTTTGAGTACATTTTAATGCTTTATAAATTTGCTTAAACTTAGTAATTGACGAAATATTTGCAAAATTCGGTTTTTTCAATTAAGTAAAATACTACTTCCGGTTTACCGATTTTACTGAAAAACTCATCAGTTCTCAAGAGGGAGATTATACACGTAAATACAAAATTTGGGACAGATATCTGCAGCGGTTTGACCGCTTTCGTGGTCACACACACAGAGACAGACAGACACACAAAAACTTTCTTGATATCAGGGGACTTCAAACCGTGGACATCTGCAAAAATCTCGAGGTCGAAAATTTTCGTCATCACAATACTTCCTTATACTACGTATAAGAAAGTAAAAGTAACAGACTTAACTATACATTATATGCTTCTAAAAAGGAAGTTTGATAGTATGTTATATGAAATAGAGGAATGATTCTTCAAACCAACTCGATTCAAATTCCGTACAAAAGCGATTGATTACTCTCTTTCTACAAATATTTATTATTGCTATGAGCAGTGAAACAGATCAAATTAAAAAAGATGTGAATGATATCCGTGACAAGTCTACAACATATATGGAAGACCGCTAAAGAAAAGTATGTCTATTTGCTGTAATTGCGCATTATCTTGTATGAGATGCAAAAAAACTAAGTGAGCGATGGATTTCACAACTATCGACTTCCCCAAAACCCAATGCTTTGTCATTCAAATCCACGGATCCACGGATTCCAAAGAACTTATCGTGCCGATTTAGGTATAACCGTTGATTAAAAACGGATTTATGTATTATAGTAGATCTGAAGAAAAACAACAATCAAAGCAGTGGATTAGTGAAAATATTCGTTTTATCGGTTATGAATTGAATTGTCAAATCTTTTTTAAAAGTCATAAGGAATTAACCTAACCGGCGGTTTGAGGCGAAATGAATTAGTCAACTAAAACTGAAACAAGACGGCTAATATTTATACCTAAAAAACTTTCTTTCACCAAGACTGCGTCTCACAAAAGCAACAGAATAAACAAACTAGGGTCAGAATTGCTTTTCCAACAAGAATATTTTTCTGATTATTTTCGTCCGACTTCCACTTATTCGAAAATCTACAAGTGTATGTCTCTATCAACTTTCTTTTTCGAGTTATAATTAAAGACACTCAAGTTATATCTATACGTAAAATCACCACAGCTTAGTGCTTGGCTATTGCGCCGCTAAAGTGTGGTGAGTTCACATATATGTATGCTTCGAGTTTGCTTGCTTTTGCCTAAAACTAGTTTGATTATTACTTTTCATTTATTTGTAAACGATATTTTTCATCTAAAATTATAGTAAATACAATTATGTTGGTGTTTCTGTCCTTAAGTCTCCTATAGAAAAAAGTAATATTTCATGGTCAACTTTATAGGGAATTGCCCCAATTAAAGGATTCTAAATGCAAACATGAATCTATTGGTAAATGTTCACACTGATACGCCTATTAGAATGATGTAAGCAATACTCTATTGTCAGTGGCAAATGTAAAGAGAATCTCATTATTTTATTTCATTTTAAACATCCTCGAGGTATTATTTTATTAATAATTTATATTTATGATACAATTTTTGTTCTTCCTTATGGCAATCCCTGTCATTGTTGAAATTACTTCCTCGAACTCACTCATTTTAAACTTACGTTTACCAAATGTAAAAGTTAAGAAACTTGACCATACATTTACAAAAGATGTGTACTACTAAATATTTGTTTGACAGCAAATTCCCTAAAATTTTATTAGCCGCACTTAGACTCATTAGTCATGCATTAGGTACTAGTTATAAATAGAGATATTAAAGAAAACAGTAATTCGTATAACTTTTCTTCTAATAAATTAACAATTGTTCTATGTAGCTTACAATGGATATATATCCAATACTTTTACAGCCTTCAACGGTGTTCCGCAGGGATCTAATTTGGGCCCGCTATTGTTTAATGTATACATCAACGATCTCCTGATGCTGCTTGATTGTAAGGTTCTTGCATATGCGGATGACTTTTTTTAATGTGATATCTACTCCTTCGGATTGTTTAGTGCTGCAAAGAAATCTTACATTAATTAATGAATGGTGCAACAATAATAGAGTTTGCTTAAATGTGGACAAATGTGCAACTCTCTCCTACTTTAAATGTTCTAACGTTCTGTCGTACCCTTATGAAGTCTCTCAGAACTGTGTTTCTCGAGTTTTGCAGTTCAGAGATCTTGGTGTGCTATTCGACAGCCAACTGTCCTTTGGTCCGCATATCAGCGACTTATGTGCTTCCGCCTCCAAGTCCCTGGGGTTCCTTATTCGCTCATGCAGAGCGTTTAACAACTTGGAAACGTTATCTATTTTATTTTACTCCTTTGTACGTTCCAAATTGGAGTATGCATCCCTGGTCTGGTTTCCGCATTATGTATACCACCGCCTCATGCTTGAACGTATACAGAAACATTTTCTGAAATATATGTCGTTCAAAATCGATGGTGCTTACCTACAACGCGGCAGTTCTTTGAGTGAAAGACGGGACAGGGCGAGCTGCAGTTTCATTGTGAAACTGGTCAACAATTGCATTGACTCACCTGCACTTCTGTCTCAGGTGAACTTCTTAGTGCCTAGGTACGCTGCTAGGTCAACGGGTACTTTTTATGTCCCGGCAGCTCGGACAAATGTTCTGCTGAAATCCCGCTCTATCTATCACATGTGCACAAATGCCAACCTTTTGTGCGCTGACCATTCTTGGGGAGGTGATGATACATTGATATTTTATGCTTTTTCTTTTGTTTTTTTTAATGTATTCTGTATTTTTGTATGCCGTATTGTGTTCTGTTTTTTATTATTATCTGTGCATCGTATTGTGAATTATTATTTTAAGCCACTGTTAATTTTTGTATATATTACCCTGTAATTAGATGTATCTGTTGGGTATTAAATGATTAAATAAATAAATAAATAAATAAATAAATAAATAATCATATTACGAAACAATTCAAGTGAAACGTATAAAGGCACAAGCCAGTGAGCAAAATCTTCTTTCTATCAGGCAGATTTTCTTCTAAGTAAATTAGAGTGTCAATATAGTAACAAAACATGAATAATAATAATAATAATTAAAGGGCGGAATATATGCAAAGTGCATATATTTGCATATTTTGCATATTTTAACAAATTTCACAAAAAATTGCATATTTCGGCAAAAATAAAATTTGTGTGCATATTTTTATGTTTTTCGTTTTATGAAAAGATTAAGTGCGACCCTGTTTAGGAATTTCCAAGTAATCAGCTTGCCTAATGGAGAGCAGATGTGGTCTATTCTTTTATATTTATATTGTATAGTTTTTATTATTATATGGTTTATTGCCGGCATTTATTGGGTGTTTAGGAATTTCCAAGTAATCAGCTTGCCTAATGGAGAGCAGATGTGGTCTATTCTTTTATATTGTATAGTTTTTATTATTATATGGTTTATTGCCGGCATTTATTGGGTGTTTAGGAATTTCCAAGTAATCAGCTTGCCTAATGGAGAGCAGATGTGGTCTATTCTTTTATATTTATATTGTATAGTTTAGTTTGTCGATAGATTCCAGTGTGAAAAGAGTGATTTCGAAAATATTTTATTTCAAACGCCTAAAATGCCGAAAGCCGCTTCGTGGATTAAAAATTTTCCTGAGTTGGAGTTTAGTGGGGATAAAGTGTTTTACAAAGTTTGTGCCAAAATCATTGTTTGTGAAAAGAAGTTCCAAATTGATCAACACTTGAAAACAGCTATGCATAAAGCTAAGTTGCAGAAAAATAAATCAGTGCCTGTTCAGCAGTGTGTGCAAACCGCATTTCAAAATGTCAAACCAAAGAGTGAAAAGGAGGTGTTTCATCAAGACTTATGCAAAGCTTTAGTCGCAGCAAATATACCTTTGAAGAAACTGCAAAATACACAATTCAGAGATTTTTTGCAAAAATATTGTAATCAAAACATCCCTGACGAATCCACACTTAGAAAGAAGAATGTGCAAACAGTATACGAAACCGTAATAGGAGAAATTAAAGTTACACTGGGCGATGAACATTTTTATATTATTGTTGATGAAAGCACAGACTCATGTGGTCGATATATCGCACATCTTATGATTGGAGGGCTTCAAGAAAATGAGCCAGGGAAACCATATTTAATATCTTCTAAACAGTTAGACAAAACAAATAATGAGACCGTAACTCGATTTATTCAGCAGTCTCTATCAAATTTTTTTTTACCAAATCCAGTTCCAGTAGAGAAGTTTTTAGTGTTTTTGTCTGACGCAGCGCCGTATATGGTTAAAGTAGGCCAAAACTTAAAAATATTTTATCCCAATATGGTACATGTCACTTGTCTTTTACACGGGATAAACAGAGTTGCAGAAATTATTAGAACAGCATATCCCTTGGTGAACAAATTAATTTCAAATGTAAAGAAAGTGTTTTTGAAAGCACCTCTAAGAGTGCAGATCTATAGAGAGAAATTGCCAGGAGTTTGTTTACCTCCAGAGCCCGTAATTACTCGATGGGGAACATGGATTAAGGCCGCGATATTCTACGCAGACCATTTTGAAGCCATTAAAGACATAGTTTTAGATTTAGAAGACAATTCGCAGTGTGTAGTGCAAAGTCAAGCATTATTCAAAAATGTAAATTTAGCTAAGGAACTTGTTTTTATTAAGGTTAATTTTAGTTTTGTACCAGATATAATAACTTCGTTAGAAAGTAGGAATATAAGTTTAAGAGAATCAATTAATATTGTTGAAACTTTTTCCGACAAATGCAAAAAAGTTCCCGGTGATGTAGGAAATCAAGTAAGAAGGAAACTCGAAGTTATTGTGGGAAAGAATGAAGGCTTTAAGTATTTAATGGAAGTCAAAAATATTTTTGATAGTAAACCATCCAACGAAGCCTTGGCCTTATAACTTACTACCCAAATTAAAATATTACCAGATCACATCGGTAGATGTTGAAAGAACTTTTTCTTTGTACAAACATATTTTTACAGACAGAAGGCAAACATTTTTATTGGAAAATTTTGAAAAATATATCGTTATAAATGCATTTTATACTATTTCAGGTTGAAAATTGTACCTATTATGTTTTTCTTTTAATTTTACTTAAAATAAATAATTTTTGTAAGAGTCGGCGTTTCTTTATTTCCATTTTTCCATGTTATATTCAAGGCATATAATTGCATATTTTGACAAATAAATGCATATTGTTGCATATTTCAGAGAAAAACGATGCATATATATGCGCATATTTTAACTGAATTGACGTGCATATATTCCGCTCTTTAATAATAATAATAATAATAATAATAATAATATAGAGTAAAACAGGGAGATAAAAAAACACGTATATAGCACATATGTAATTTAGAACTAATGTACCAAAAGAGCAGGCTGTGAAAATTTGTTACATTTTAACTTAAGGACAAGAAATAATCTCCTAAAAAACAAACTAAAAGTTAAAATGTAAGAAATTTTCACTTGTTACATTTTAACTTTTAGTTTGTTTTTTAGGAGATTATTTCTTGTCCTTTTAATTTTGGAAGCCCTGGTGCGTAAAATTGATTTTAGTATCCTAATTTTGAGTTCAGAATTTCGCGTAATGTATTTGATTTATTTACTTTCTGGACTTATAGCGCCATCTTTTGGTGTTATGCTAAAGTTGATATTTCTTCTCAATTTCGACAAATAGAAGATTTCTGTATTTTCTCTATAATAATATGTTGTCTTACTGTTCAGTTTTTGTTTCTAAATCTTTTGAATTAATTTTTAAATATCGTACTGATCTTCATGTCAGCCTGTATTGATACCATGCACTAGGCGTATACAAATACGCATGACTCGTGATTGATAGGACAGTGTTTAAGCATCAATGGTTGTCTGGAATTATCGGCAAGACACCAATTCACATGACGTCAACTCTTTAACTTCTCGCATAGTTCATTTTGTGCTGTATGCCAATATCACTTTGAATGGGATTAGAGCGACAGTTAAATATTTATTGTTGAATTTAATTTTGTCGGAAGAGATTATTGGATGTATTAATTATAATGAATTAATTGGTGGGTTCAAGTAAACGTTGAATTGGGTAACTTACTTTTAATTATTCCTCGTTGGTACGTTATACATTTTCTTATGATAATTTTCGTTTCCCTTTAAGTGCACCACATTTTAAACTTTAATTTTAATCTATTGTGATTCTTGGACGATTCAAATCTCTTACTTGACAAATTAATTGTAGACACATTGTAATACTCTAGGTTTCTCTCTGTAATCTCTCTCCCTCTCTCTCAATTTTAAATTATTAATATATTAAAATTACATAAACTGAAACGAAAATTCGTTTAAGTTCTTGCGTTTTTTGGTGTCCCTAATTTCTTGTTTAAAATATATACAGTTAGAACTTTACACGTTGAAGCTTAAATACCTTTTTAGTATAAATACAGCTTGTTGAGATATCCGTTGTGATTGAATGTTCAGGACACGATAGTTTTCCTACTTTTTTATTGGGTGCTAATATTATCTAAGCGCTGGTTGTAATTTCTGTTTTTTCCTTTATTATTATAACTTTATATAATTTCATTGTAAAATTGCCGTAGTATACAGCGGGAATCTTAAAAATTTGAACATATAATTTATGTAATCGTAAATTAATTTAATTTAAGTGCTTATATATGTGCTGGGAAATCAATATACGTCATCCTGTTCAACTCCTAATTTTAAATGAATGTTGATTGTGGAGATGACCTGTGGTTGAACACCCTTGAAATTTCCTTACCTTACCCAAAATTCTACAACGTCCACACGAATGGATGTAAAATATAATAAAATTTATGGTAACTCAGAATTAGAACCTAAATATATTTTACTCAGTTCCAGTCATTTGGCATCATTTTGTGTTTTTAAGAAACAAAATAAATTTATATTGCAATCTTTAAAAATACTTTTTATAAACAATTTAACGCAGGTTATTTTGATTTACTATTAGGAATTGTTATATGTAGATGAAAATTCTCGAGAATATTTTCCACCATTAAGGGTCCTATATAGTGGATCGGAAATGTAATATTGGTTGCATAGCACATAATTTAATAAACCAAGGATGTCCGAGTACTTATTACACATAGGGAATATATAATAAATATTTGAAATAATAACTCAATATCTAAGGGAACAAAAATTCAGTTATGACCAAATATTTACACATTTGTAACCGCGGGAAAGATTTTTACTAGAATAACAATTCATTGTAATGTGGGTTGCCTAATTTTAATTTATTTTATATTCATTTAAAACAAAGTAAAAAATAGTTGAACGAAAAATAAGTGCAGAGCGGGGTAGCTTTTTATTCAATATATAACGCGAACCCAAGCAAACAATCTCGTCCGAAGGATTTTTGAGAAAACTTGTTTTTAATATTTTGACATATTAATTAATTTTCTTAAATCCGATAATTTTTTTCTAAATTTGATTCTTCAGCGGGGTAGATTACTAAATTCTTCATAAGTTGACGTTGAAAGATTTACTCCAAATTTAAAATTAACAAAAATATCTTGCATCTAAAATCTGCTATTTTTTCATTGTTGACAGATCCACTATATAGGACCCTTGCTTTACTAACTAGACTTGAATGTTGGGTCTTATTTAAAGCCACATAAAATATAATAATTCCTGTAATATTCAGTACAATAAAGAAAATGGATTGTGCACGTAGAAGTAAAGTCGGTTTAAGATATTACATATTTATTTAAAACGCTAGAGTTTATATGGTTAAGTACACTAATGAAATACATACATAAATTGCAAGTTTTATTAACTCCTACAATACTATGCCTATACATAATCAAATTAACAGACAGAACATCAGATTCATTATGCTCTTAGGATTAGGCAAAATTTTCACCCTCAGCTATTACACACCATAATATTTCTTTAGTGTCCTTGTTCCGCATAATTTCAGTCGCTTGAAATATACCTTCAGGTACTGATTGGTAAGCAAGTTTCTTAAAATCTAAAACGTAATCTGTCAAACTGTACGAGCCCTAAAATTTCAAGTAAGTTGTAATCAATCTTTCCTATTAATATTTCCTGTTATACTTTTTCAATTGGACATTTTCCCTCTTCTATTCCAGCCGCTTTTTCCATATCATTAAGAAATTCGCCTAAATATTTTTTCATAGCTGCACAAGTATTCTCCTCATAAACAGCGAGCAATGGTGTGAATTCTGTAGCGTCTCTATTTTTCTTGACACTTACGGTCAAATTAAGCTGTAAAACAAACAGTGTTGATATATTTAAAAAGAGCGAAATTATCTCACGTACATCGGAGTTTTCTCCAAGATTCACTTTGAAATCAGCAGTCCCCGACATTAATTGTTTATCGCCGTCATTCTTAATTTCACATTGCATTTTGAGCGGATAGTCCACGGACTTATCGCACATTTCTAATCTGGTAAGTTTAAAGTGCCCTAAACTCATTGGCTTTCTTGAATTCTGGTTGCAAAATAAAAAAGACAAATATACATATATACTAAATTTTTAAAGTAACGAACGCATATTTCTTACCACATTGTTTATAACTGATGATATTAACAATGTTGAAATAACCAACACAAAACTGTATTCCATATTTACTGAGGTGAGTATGAAAATGGTCTGTAGGATAATTTCAATGTCTATCATACTTATATTGCAAAATAGGAATGTTAAAAAATAGTTACCGGATAACATGAGTTAAAATAGGCAATCAGAAATGGATTAATATCTAATAAAGCCCGATGCAGATGAGCTGATATGACATAAAACTAATATCTAAATAAAATAGCACGATCATTAAGGGCATGTTTCATATTTCAAAATTAAATTAATGTACGTATATAATTTAACAAACAACAATTATTTTTGTATGCATAATATCGGAGCTTCATTGTCACATGACGTGGCATTTTTTAGAAATAGGTTGAAAAAATAGTTCATTAAAGATCTGAAGTTCTTTATTATGCAAATACATTTGTTAGACTGGAGTTCGTAATTTTTCTTAATGGAAATTGAAGTTTTCAAACAATTAAGATAATTACTAAAAGGCTTTGAGTTTTAAGTCGTCAAGAACAGGGTAATGAAGAAAAAGTAATTGAGGAACTTGTCGGTTAAGTGGAAGACTTGAATCAGTAAAAAAAGTAATTGATTTATTAATATCTACATTACTAAGGCAGATATATACAGGCTGATGTAAGTACATACATACATATACAGGATGTTTCAGGATGAGCTTACGATAGACGTATTTTGGGTATTAATTACAATTATAATTTCAAAGACGCTTACCTAACACCAGCAGGAAAATCTCTAAACATATTTTAGTCCATATATTACTTCCGTTAATAACGGAAGTATCATTCAGCTTCAGTATTTTATATAGAAGAGCATTTGTTTTATATGTTTTTTAGTTCTTCACTAATTTCAATGTTAGTTTGTGTAACATTCCCTTCAGTGGTGTGAGGGCTAATTAATTTTTAAAGATAAAATGCACGAGATAAATAGTTTGTACATCACTACTCATACATCGTACCAATTTGATACAATTTAAATACTTTATACAAATGTTTTTACAAACACATCTAGTAAAGTTTAAAATGTTAAGTAGAACACCCTGATTTTTTTTATTTAATCAGAAACTGTATTTAATTCTGAGTGAAATATATAACCTTTAGTATCGGTAGTATTACAGGGACAATCACCAATTGGGTCCAAACTATTAATCTATTGCTACTAGTAATTAAAAAAATCATTGACTAACTTGAGTGTGTTCCTTCTTTATATATAAAACAACTCTATAATCGTTGAAAGTGTGTATGGAGAATGCCACATAAACTGTCATTAAACTACGGGAAGAACTTAAAAATAAAAAAATAAATGCTATACTATACTTGAATCGCTCTCGCAACCGACATGCGTCACTAAATTAAAGTGGCGTCAAATTTGTCCTGTCAAGTAATAAACCCTACAAAATCAATTTCAACAATACTTGCCTCCTAAACAGTACAGCCAAAAAATAAATATAGATGTAGAAAAAATAATATTTAATAGCTTTATTTATAATACTTGATTTGTAACTGGCTTTCATGTAATAGTATTTTACTATGGGAAGGTATATATCCTGAAATATTAATGAATTAGTTTAGTTATATTGTATTGAACATTTTCCGGCCAATCGAAATTTGTAGTGGTATTGAATCATCGTCTTTAGTTCGTACTTTGGCCGTGTCGGTTGCCAAAACGACTCGACTATACTTTAAGTTGGATAATACTTCCGGCAGGTACTATCGGTAATATTACAGGGATCAAACATTTCTAGTTAGATGTGTGTAAAATTTGGGAAAATATTTAATTAACACCGAAGATTTCTCTAAAATAAGTTCCTCCTAAAACAACTTCTTACATATCAATTAGAATTTTAGATAGAAAATTGGTAATTGCATATTCCAAATGCTTAAATTTCGATATCACTATCATAAATTTAAAATATGTAAATAATGTTTAAATTTAAGCAATTACCTAAATTCTTACACCATATCGCTCGTTCAATATTACAAGGTTCTAAGAAACATTGTTCAAATTGAGAAACACTAGTTTGAAAATATTCATCTAAGGCAGGGGTCTCCAAACTTTCCAGCCTTAGGGCTATACTGATTACTCCAGTAAGTTCCGAGGGCCAAAACCATATTATCATTGTTGCCGGTGGTAAAAAGTGAAATAGTCCACTGATGAAAAAAAGTCCGAAAAAGTACGCAACGTTTAAAAAAGGCTGCAAAACGGCAACACTGCATATTATTAATTTTCCTGTCATTATCTGTAATTTCTAGATTAGTCGTAGAGTACGAGCCATGAGGAGTAACGTGACACGACATCTGGTGGACACAAGCGGAAATAGGTAGTACCTTCTATCGCTAACAGATGGCGCTAATAGCACGTACAGAATAATCTCGTTGGTTCGAGAAAGTTCTGGTGTCTTCCACTCACTTCTAGATGGCAGTAATTGGAATATATAAGAAGGCTAGTGGCGCAACCACAAGTCAGTTCCTATGACACTGTTGTGAAATAAAATAGTGCGTACCTCCTTAAAACGTGTTTGTGCGTGTTTAAGTTTAAGACATCTTTGTAACAGTATTTTGATTTGAATTGTTGCTTTTGTGTGTGATTTAGTAGTATGGAAAAGAAGCGAAAAATTGATAGTGAATGCAGAAAATTCAAAGATCAGTGGAACATTCAGTATTTCGTAATTGAGTCCAGTAAGAAGGCGCTATGTTTGATTTGCAATGAAAGCATAGCCGTTCTCAAAGAATATAACATTAAACGTCATTATGAAACAAAACATTTTCAAAATTACTCAAAATATACAGGAAGTTTGCGGACAGAAAAATTCGAAGCTATGAAGCGCGGATTGAAATCGCAGCAATCTTCATTTACAAAACTCAAAACTGAACAAGAGGCTGCAACGCGTGCCAGCTTTCGTGTGGCTCTTGAAATTGCAAAACGTGGAAAACCATTCACCGATGGAGAAATGATCAAAGAATGCATAATTGCAGTGGCCGAACAAATGTGCCCTGAAAAGGTAAATTTATTAAAAAGTGTCAGTATGTCAGCAAACACTGTGGCTCGAAGGGTAGAAAACATCGCTGAAAATATATCCTCTCAACTGTTCGACAAAAATGGACATGTTGAGTGGTTTTCTTTGGCCTTGGATGAGTCAACGGATGTGTCAGATACTGCTCAGGTGTTGATTTATATTCGAGGAGTAGATAAAAGCTATGAAGTGCATGAAGAACTTCTTGATATGAATAGTATTCATGGCACAACTACTGGTACAGATATTTTTAAAGGAGTTGAAATGGCCATTAATCAAAAGAACCTTCGATGGAAAAACTTGAAATGTATTACAACTGATGGAGGCAAAAACATGAGTGGGAAAGATAAAGGAGTAGTCGCTCTTGTGTCAAAGGCTGTAGAAAATGACGGTGGTTTAAAACCATTAGTCTTACAATGTATCATTCATCAACAGTCTTTGTGCGGAAAATGTTTGGATATGTCTGAAGTTCTGAAACCAGTCATATCAACTGTTAATTTTATCAGATCTTTTGGGCTGAATCACCGACAATTCCGACAATTTATTGAAGAGATTGGAGAAAATGACTTACCTTATCATACTGCCGTACGTTGGCTTAGTTGTGGGAAAGTCCTTCAGCGCTTTTTTGAACTTCGAGCAGTGATCGAAATTTTTTTGAATGAAAATCATCGCCCTCTTACTGAATTACAAAACAACGCATGGCTGTGGAAGTTAGCATTCTATGTTGATTTGACAAAACATGTGAACGAACTGAATTTGAGATTGCAAGGAGAAAACCAGCATCTTCCTGATTTATACACTAATATCAAATCATTCCGGAAGAAATTGATACTGTTTCAATCACAACTACGAAGTAAATGTTTTTCACATTTTAAAACATGTGAAATATTCAGGCACACTACTGAGACTGAGTTTCCTATCGATTTTGCAATCGAAACTTTGAGTGCTTTGAAAATAAATTTTGATACTCCTTTCTCGGACTTTGATGCCATTGCGAATCAAATTAAGATTTTTCAGAATCCTTTTGATACTGACATTGAAACCCTAGCCCCGGAACTTCAAATGGAAATAATTGCTCTACAGTGCAGTGATATAATTAAGAACAAATATCAAAACTCATCTTTGTTGGAATTTTATAAGAGTCTTCTACTGACACAATTTGATAATTTGCATAAATTTGCTCGTGGGCTGTTTTGTGTTTTTGGTGCTACTTATTTGTGTGAGAAGACCTTCTCCAAAATGAAGTACACAAAAAATGTTTACAGATCTAAATTAACTGATGAGCATCTTAAATCTCTTTTAATAATTGGTACAAGTAAAATTAGTCCACAACTACAAACTATTGTCAGTGGAAAATCTCAATTACACAAGTCTCATTAGTATTTCATATGTCATTATGCTTGTTATAAGTTATGTTTTTATTTAAAATGTATAAAATGTTAGTTGGATTCATTTCAATAATTTGTTAGTTATTATATACTGAAGTAAAATTTTCTGCATATTATACATGTCTTTACTCATTACAATTCTGTGTTTCTTTATCCAATTTATCACAAAAACAATAACAATAAGCCTACAACAATGTTATGAGTAGTTAGCCCAGGACCATATCAATGTAGATGTCATATTAATAATTATTCAACATAAAATTAGAATACTTCAGTAAACTAAATTTAATTTGCTATAAAAAATATGTTCTCTAAAAGGAGTTTTCAAGTATGCTAGCTCTCCGCGGGCCGGACAAAATCTGTCCGCGGGCCGGATGTGGCCCTCGGGCCGTAGTTTGGAGACTCCTGATCTAAGGTATTGAAAATGTCAACTTTTCTCTTTGATCTATTTCTATCTTTTGATGTCAATAGAATGTCAACAAACAAAAAAGAACAAATATTTACCATGAGGTTCTCGTAACTGTTAAAATACAACAGAACCTTGTTGTTGCAAAAAAGCTTTATTTTGTTAAAAACGAGTATAATAAAACTTGGGAATAGACAACAAAGTGTTTCTAACGATACAACATATACCTAACACTAAGAAGAAACTATATTTGGATTTAAAAGATGTTTCATTAGAAAAGAACTAGTTAATATCTCAATTTTTTAGAAAAAGAGCGGCATCTAAATGTTCTTATTCTGATTCATTATTCTTTTTAGTTAGATTATGTGGAAGTATATTGCTGTACTACTGTCGACGCGGTGATATTCGAATTTTTTTTGGAATTTTTTTTTGCAACTAAATGTACACATACGTACACTTACAAAACGTATGTATACACACTTATTTGCAATTCCAATAAAATTTCGAATATCACCGCTCCAATATAGTGGATTTTTTGCAACTATAAGTGTACATCGACTTCGGGCCACGTTTAAGCATTGGTTGTAAAGCCTCAATCTTATTCTGAAGTGAAGTTATTTATTTACTATCATTGTTTCTGAGAGTAACAGATATGACTTCTATAGTAGACTCTGCAGTGACACAGGTTCTAATATTACGTATAGGTCTTAAGTTACATGACGTAAAACTGGAATCAAGAAGAGATGTTTCATATTTGATTTCAAAACGGCTTTCGAATAGTCCACAAAGAGAAAGTGGTGAAAAATGGTGAAGTACAAAAGCGTATCTTCTGACATACAATTTGTTTTGCGTTTAGTTCTGCAAAAGTATCATACAAGGTTCTAACAACAATCATACACTTTTGTAATGGCAAACATGACTACAATAACACACACCTTCGTAATTTTGCTGTTTATACTCGCTGTATTAATGATATTTATACAAAATTCGGTTCTATATGTAGCTAAGGCCGCATATAATTTTGTAACAGTAAAAGCTCATTATTTTCAATTCTGTAACAAACACCCTTGTAATATTGGGCAAGCGATATGGAGGCTCTTATACAGTATACTAGGCTTAGGCTAAAATCTACCAAAGCTTCAATCGAAATAAATATGCAAGCATTAATTTCTAGAAAATATCTGTGCTGATCCTAACTTTCACTGATTAAAATTTTACGTCGTTCCCATACAAAACGAAGGAATGGATGGAATAAGTTATAACGCAGCCTTGCATAGTTCAAATAGTTCAATAGTTCAAATATCAAAAAAATACGATTGGGAAAAGAATTGCCTCATAGTTTAATGCACTATCACCGCCAAATGCGAATAAGGATATACGTAAGTTTGTGAACTCACGTATATCCTTATTCGCATTTGAACCTCGTAAATATAAAAAGAAAACGATAAAATAACAGTGATTTATGCATATTTTCCAAACACGCCAAGTATAATTGCTGATAGTACCACATTAATAATTAATTCATTGGCGATAAATTATCGTTATAGAAATAAATGCATCGCATAAACACAATGAAAGTTTAATTACTTTTTAATATTGAATTGCAAATCATGCTATATTAGAATGATTCTTCTACTTGTGGCAGTAAAGAAAAATGTATTTTTGTCAGTATAAAGAATTAATTAAAAAATAGTGTTTCAATCTTCAGATTTGCAAATTGTCAAATGTATAAACTATTTGCATTAGTTAGTAAGACTTCTATAAAACCAAGCTAAAAATAAATCTAAAACAGGTAATTTGCAGAAATTTTAATTTTTAGTTGAATAAAAGGACGTTCAAAAAATAACGAATGTGTTTATTTTTTACTCGCATAAATAGGAACACGTCTTAGTACTTTTTTCCTTCTACATATTACTGAAAAGAAGATAGATTAAAAGTACAATTTATGCACAACTATCGAATTTAAATGAAATATGTATTAAACTACACTCTTACTACAAATTTAAAGCTTTTGTAAACATATTTGTCTCCTATTGAACAGCAAAGTGGCTGAAATCTTAAATTTAAGGCTTCCTTTACCATGAAATGTACTTTTATCACTCAATAAGTCTATGTTTAAAGCAGCGCTTAAAACGTCCTAAATTCTATCATTATGGTAGCAACATTTTTTGGCATTTTTTAATAAGTTAATATCTACAAAATTAGATGTATGAAATACATAAATACATAATAAATACATATTCAAGCCCATACATTTTTATTATCTACCCCTAATATAAAGACAGAAATTCTGTATGTGATGTGTGACAGTTTGTGAGTGTGTGTAGTGAGGTAATCTAAAATTCAAATAATACATATATGAAATCAATTTTGTGTAAAGGTGGATAAATTGTAAATGGTTCATTTCCATATGTTAGTAGATTAAAATGTAGTTCTTCACAAGTGAGTAATTAGTACAGACCGGACACGAAAGGTTGATGACTCATCACCCATGGACGCACTATTGAAATGTTGTATTTTTAAAGAGGTTTTAATTTTATTTATATAATTGGATAACAAGTGGGTGGTGATCTAAATACAAAATACGTTACTATTTGTTCATTTTCTAGTTCAAGTCGAGTAAAGGAGTATTAATATTTACGAGCAATACTTTCTCAGGGTTCTCTTCTATACTCTGCCTGTTCTTAACATATATGGGGCACTATCACTAACAAATAAGTATTTTTTCCTTGTACCTGTCGTCCGTATGAAGCATTTTGTGCAAATTCTCGTCACTAGCAACTGTATTTATAACTTTAGATGCTATTACATATGCGTTATATGGAATAGTTGGATGTAGTACATTTATCACACACCGTCCTAACATATCGACAGCTTCGTCGGCACTTATCCATAGGTACTGATTTGAAAGATGTCTTCAAATGCATTCTACTGTTTTCGTGAAGCACCTAGAAACATAATATTTGCCTAAGGTGGATTCATTAGGAACATTTCGACCAGTATATTTCTGGAGAAATGTTTTGAAAGTGGGATTGTCAAGTTTATTTAATAGGATATTGGCCGCCATTAAAGCTTCACAGAGTTCTTCGTTAAAATTGTCAGCTTCCAACGGGTCCAATGTCTGTGTATGTTTTAGCGATGCTAAGTGACGTTGTACGTGCGATTTTTGGGCATTCTGAAACGATATTTTACAGACTTTGCAATAAATTTCGGAATCACTGACAATGGACATACAATAAGTATGACCCCTAATCCAACTCGCCATTGTTTCACGATGCCATTCTCGACGTTCTTCCATATCATAGTAACATAAACAATGTTCTAGATCTAAATAAATGATAACTAAAAATGTATGCGTGTATTATTGAAACTTAACAAAATCCAGTGCACACTTACGTCAAGATAATTGGGAGAAGTAGATCAATGAAACGGTATTAAACAGGAACTATTACAAAAATTACGAAGTATGTAATTAACAGTCAAAACAATGAAAAAACGAAACTAACATAAGTGTGAATAGCTATATACATATATAACTTTCTTTATCTTACGAAATATAGGGTAAAAATAATAAATTTTAAAAACTCGTCACCCTTCTACATACGCAGATGAAGAAAGAAATTTAGGAGTAAAATTAACTTTTCTTGTTGTCGCTTTCGCGTCAACAACAGATGTTGCAGTTCACCATATGAATAGTGTTATTCAGTAACTACCCCGTCGTAATTTAAACCTGGCACGTCCGGTGTATAGTAATTAGACGAGTAGAGAGCAGTTTCAAAGACTGGCGATATTATTTATAATTGCAATAGGTCTATATCTTTAAATGTCACTAACCGAACCATTTTTAAATATTAGATATATACAAGTATCCCCTAAATCAGGAATTGTATGACATTCTATTTTAATCCAGCTACGAGATTCACAAACTCATATTCTTCCTATTATCAAATTATTGTTCTATTTTATTTGTACTACGAGTAATTTTGACCGTTGGTATATTCGAAATTTTCGTCAAACTCAAAAATTATCAAATCATAACTTCTTCATGAAGTGTGAAATTAAATGAATTTAATGGGCAATAAAATGTAGTGCTTTTTACATTTATCAATAAATAACAGTTTCCAATCTTTCAAAAAGTATGGTATAAATTTTTGTTGTCAAAAAGAGAAAGAAATTTAAATGCAAATTAAGACAACTAAACATTCATATCTATTTAAAATTACCTTTATTTACATTTATTTTATCTCTTGTGGAAACTCTAATCTTTAGTATAAAATATTCATAACAGTGAAATAAGAAGATAACAAACACTGCCATCTGCAAACAAATTACAGTGACATTGGTAGTTACAGTTGCTACTAACTAGTTGACATTTTACAATGCAGATGTCGCCTACATCTCCATATTCCATTGTAAATAAAAATTTAAATAAATTAAGGTAACAGGTAATTATTTACCTTATAAAATTTTGCGAAAATGAATGCCTACTCTTAAATTCTTAGAACAGGTTTCTTTCAAAGCACATATATAGAGTTTTTATTGTTAATAAATGTAAATTATTACACTAAACTAACGCAAGTGTCGTCCACGTCTATCTTTGCATATTAGTAGCCGAATGTAAATACATACATACATATACGTACATATGTAAATACAATTGTATAGTACAAATAGAGCGTTTTTAAGTTGTTGATCCGATCTTTGCTCCTTGTATTATGGAAACTTTATCATAAAAATTATATGTATGTATATTTATGATACAGCCAAGAACACTCAAAAATACCAAATACCCAGAATTTCTTAACAATATATTAAAAATAATCGTAAAAACTGGAATATAAAGGCAAATATAAAGAAATATAAAAAGTTTCAATAAAAAGAACAGAGAAGAGTATATATTGAATAATATGATCGTCAATATAAAATTGATATACATACATATTTTCAAATGTTATGATGTTATTGTCCTAACTTAAATTTAAAGTACATATCAATACAGAAAATTAAATATAACTTCGAAGATTTGAGACCATTGTCCACCTCCTCTTACCTCTTTCTACACCTTCTGTGTGTCTCTGACACCTTTCGATGCATCACCGAAGTACTATCGCTCGTTCAATTTCCTTTACGCTCCAAATTCGACCACTTCTTCTAGTGCAACCCTTTTACTTCCTTATACGTAGTCTGTATAAGGAAGTATTGCGATGACGAAAATTTTCGTGCTCGGGATATTTGCAGATTTCCACGTTTTGAAACTCCCGTGATACCAAAAAAGGGTTTTTTACAAACATGTCGCTCTCTCTCTCTCTCTCTGATCACGATAGCGGCCAAACCTCTACAGTTGTCAATATGAAACTTGATATTTGCGAGTATACTCTTCCACTTGAGGTCTGATTAAATCTTCAGTAAAATCGGTAGACCGGAAGTAGTAAGCAGTACAAACATCAAAATTTACTAATATCTCGGCAACTACTAAGTTTAGACAAATTTCTGAAGAATACAAAAGTACTACAAAGTGAATTTTAGAAAGATTTTATAAAAAAAGTTTTTCAAAATTAGGTCTTTTTCTATTATCAAAAAACAGTTTTTTGCAATATCTCGCAAATTATGTATTCTATACAGATTTATCTGGAATACAAAGAAGCCTAAATTCAAACAATTTTTATTTACAAAAAAGTTCAAAATTCGGATCGTAAGTAACACTTTTACTCTTATCGAATAGCAATTTTTGCAAATATCTCGCAAATCTGGCATTTTATAGAGATTTATTAAAAATACAAAACCATTTAGAGCTGCATTTGGAATTATTTGTATAAAAAAAATTAAAAATTAGGAAAGGGAAGTAATACTTACTCAGAGGTTTATTTTATTAAGAAAATACAGAACACAACTTAATTTAAAACAACTTTTGCATATACATTTCGGAGCGCACATACGTGTAAGAAAGTCATGTGGTGCCCACACCTCATTTTTTTTCTATACTATACTATATTAATTAAAACCACAAAACTGACAAAATTATATCAAAAAGCGACAATAGCTCAGTAATAGTCACTTTTAAAGTATTAACGTGTTACATGTTTTTGATGTGAAATTTAATAAAAAAATCAAAAATGAAATAATATACAGGGTGTTCCATTGAAAAAATTGACTTTTTTGCAAAAACTAACAAAAGCATATCAAAAAATGACAGTAGCTCAGTAATAGTCACATTTAAAGTATTAACGTCGTATATGTTTCTGACATGAAATTTAATAAAGAATTCAGAAATTAACTGATATACAGCGTGTTTCATTTAAAATTTACGAGATTTCTTCGATTTTGCGAAATTGTGAACACTCTGTATAACGCGAACAGTTACAGAATTTATTTCACGTAGCAACGAAACTCAATACTAGTAAAAAATATTCTATTCTGTTGGTTTCGGATCTTTTGTTTTTCCTTATGCAGAATATCCTACTGAAATGTATTAATTTATCAAGTAAAATAATTATTAACACATAAACTATCAACTTTATATCCATACAGCATTATATCAATGTAACTAGCTTTCAAGCGCGGATCAATTAATCTATTAATATAATAATATAATTCCATTTGGAACACCTTGTATAAACCAAAATATTTTTAAAACGTGCGCTTGATAGTGCGCAAGATTATCCGATGACTAAATATTTTACTAACTTTCAAATAAGCATGTAATTCTCCGTCCCCGCTTCGTTACAGGACCCTGTATATTAATTAAAATTAAATATAATTATTAAGAACAGATAAATAAATATAATTTCGCGTTAGGGTTATTATTTTCATACAGCTTAGTTTGTCGTTTATCAATACAGATAAGGTTATTGTGGCTTCTAATAATGGATAGGTACTTAAATGCATACATTTTATAGTGAAATATAGTTAAAAGCTTGTGTGTCATTAAGGCTATCGAAGAAAGTCAGAACTTTTAATTTTTCTAACCTTTTTTTGTGGGAGCTGTTCAGTACTTTCAATTCAGTCATGCAGTTGGAGATATATTTACAACTCTACCAATTTTTTGACAAAACTCCGAGAAGACATGCTTATTAGCATTACTAGTATTTATTAGTTACCATGTCTCCAAAGTATCTCGAGTATTTATAAGAGAATTAATATTACTTGGATTTGTAAAAAAAAACACGTTGTGGACTGAATTAGTCAGTCTTCAAATAAACAGATTTAATTTAAGATATTTATTTATTTAACCATAAGCGTAGTCTGAAACACGTTCTTATACGAAATTTGCTAGGTTTATATTTGAATACATATACATATAGTTGAAGTGATAACAATATAATTATAAATGTACATAACAATATAAGTGTATGTACACAAACAGATAAGAGGTAAGCACTTATTCCAGACCTGACGTTCAAAACAAGTTTTAGACATTTCATTTTTGAATGTACAATCCACTAATTTTAATGCACTCACTTTTAATTACACTTATAAACAAATATGATATTTTCCACTCAAAATATTGCTTACGGCTCTTTTACTTTCTCTCTCTCCCTCCCCCTCCCTCCCTCCCTCCCTCTCTCTCTCTCTCTCTCTCTCTCTCTCTGTGCTTTTACTAGCAATTGATAAACCAAGAGAAGTTCCTTAAATAAATGAGACAGTTTGTTATTAACTGATTCTTATTTAAAGTCAGATTGCATACGCCTTCCCATTCCAAAAATAAAATTTCTTTCTTATATGCTCTTGTAGCATTTGATGTCATTCTTGAATTTGTTCCTATTCGTAGGTCTTGTAGAGTTCTTGGATGCAGATTTCGTTTCATAATTTTCTAATTCGGACTCTTTGCAGGCAAATCACTCTCTCAATTTCAACATCAGTAAAGTACCGTTGTACAACATCAGCAATATGCTGTCGTGCGTTATCATGGTTCAATCTAAGGCCAGATCACTAGCTCAATTTCAACATCAGTAAGATACCGTTGTACAACATCAGCAATGTGCGGTCGTGCGTTGTAATGGATCAGTCTAAACCTATCAACCCCAATAAAGCCGACGTATGAGTAATCATGGTTTTGACGGATATTTTCCAAATACCTAACACCTGTCATTATCTGAGTGACCTCCAACAAGCTCAGTATGTCCTTCTGAACTTATACCTGCCCAACACATCATCGAGCGTCCTCCAAAAGCAATATTTTTCACCAAGATACATGGTGTAAAACGTGCGCCTGTACACTAAATTACGCCCATCTGGATGATACAATTGATTCCGTCTTTCATCACAAAAAAGCAACTTACTCCATTGCTAGGTAGTCCATGTTAAATGTTCTTGAGCAAAGTTTCGTCTTTCCTTCCTATGCAGTGGAAGCAATGTTGGAACTTTTGCAGTGTGAAGGAGCAATAACCTTAGATTATCTCCGAAGCAACGCAATAAATAAAATTTACAATACCAAACTTTTTTTGTAACCGGGGATCTTACATTAAAGAAATCATCCGCACATAACAGCAATTGCAAAAGGTACACGTACACACTACTTATGGAGCAAATATAATACGATGAGAGAAGCCATGAACTGGCATTGACATTCATCAAACGAATAGCCAGCGATAAAACTTTCAAATGTATAAAACACATCTTCATTAGAGTTTCGTAAAATCCAAAACAGAACGAGATATATACCGGGTGTCCACACGAAAACTTTATATTGAATTATTTCTGGTGTTTTTGAAGACAAAAACTTGAAATTTTGGGTGGTTGTTCAGGATATAGGGGGACAATGAATAGTGTATTTCTTACCGCCCCATCGGGTCACCCGCCGCCGCCGGCCACCCCCACTCCAATATTTTAAATGACACCCTGTATTTTTTTTTGGTGGATTTGAAAGAACACAATTTTCTTGATATTACTATGTGAAAAAACTAGTAACACACATTATGACATTTATGAGATATTTAAATTTAAAAGTTTCAGATATCAGAAATTATTAACTCCGAAAAATCATAAGTTAGTCATGGAAATAGTTTGCTTTAAATTAGAATTGTCAAAATTGTGACTTTTGTGTTTCATTAATATTAATACTTGTAAAATTGTTCTTAAAGTTTCGAAGAGTCGAATTTTGTGAATTAATGACAGATATGATTCGGCAAAATGGAAATGTTTTGCGAAGTATTTGCTTTAGTGATGAAAGTTGCTTTTACTTAAATGGTCTTGTGAATAGACACAACTGTCGATATTGGAGCGACGTAAAACCCCATTTTTTCCGAGAAGGCAACACACAATATCCCCAAAAAATTAATGTATGGGCTGGAATTCTTAATAACCAAGTAATTGGCCCGATATTCTTCCAGGAAAATTTAAATGGACCTAAGTACTTACAATTTTTGGAAGAGCTAATACATCCTCTTATCATACAGTGTCTAGAAGAAAACTTGAATGAAATAGAGGAGGAGCAATTATATTTTCAACAAGATGGAGCTGGGCCACATTACTGTTTAGACGTTAGGAATTATTTGGATAATATTTTCCCAGGACATTGAATTGGACGTAGGGGCTCTATTGAATGGCCAGCTCGCTCCCCCGATTTAACTCCCCTAGATTTCTTTTTGTGGGGACATTTGAAGTCTGTTGTTTATAAGACACCGCCACAATCAATAGCTGATTTACGTAATAGAATAACAGAGGAATGTCGAAATTTAACGCCACAAGTGTTCGAAAATGTTAGAAATGCTTTTGAAAATAGACTTTATTTATGTTTAAATGTAAACAGTGAACAATTTGAGCATTTAATTTAACTAAAATGTTGTGTATAAATCTTGTTTTAAGTATTTCCATGACTAACTTATGATTTTTCGGAGTTAATAATTTCTGATATCTGAAACTTTTAAATTTAAATATCTCATAAATGTCATAATGTGTGTTACTAGTTTTTTCACATAGGAATATCAAGAAAATTGTGTTCTTTCAAAACCACCAAAAAAAAATACAGGGTGTCATTTAAAATATTGGAGTGGGGGTGGCCGGCGGCGGCGGGTGACCCGATGGGGCGGTATGAAATACACTATTCATTGTCCCCCTATATCCTGAACAACCACCCAAAATTTCAAGTTTTTGCCTTCAAAAACACCAGAAATAATTCAATATAAAGTTTTCGTGTGGACACCCGGTATACATATATTTATGATAGACACCACAATATGCATTTCTTTTTTATATTGCCTATTTTGAAGGTATTTATTCAGTAATTAACACCATAATGCGTAAAGTATTAAAGATAATTATTCATTAAACGAAACAATCAAATATCAGACACGGTTGGCCGGTTATTCGAAGGTTGCTGCCTGTAGAATAAGCACAATTGCTATAGGCTTCCGTGAGAAATGTTACACAGAATTTGCACAAGCTTACTAAATGAAGTTGTTTTTCTGTATGCAGCAACCTTGACACCTATCGATATGCGAACCGTGCGAATGATAATTAGTACAATATTCTCATACATTACACACCGTAAGCATCACTATGAGCGTACTCATCTAAGTTAATTAGATAATAATAACAAGGCTAGGCATTACTTTTTTATGATCGAACCAGATCATTCCTTCCCTTAACAACATAGGCAATAAGGTTCAAGTCATATTTTAAAGGTAAGTAATTTCCTTTTACAACGAAAGTAAATTTATTCGGTTAAAAACTACAGGATGGTCTGTTGAGTGTTTAATCCCAGCAGTGAAAAAGCATGCATACAGATGAAATGTTTTGTAATGTATACAATGATTAAATGCCCGATTTTAAAAAGTAAAGACGCACCATTTGATATAAATTTCCACACAAACAAACCTGACTGGAGTAGATACTTGACTTGGAAACAATGATAAGAATCAAACACGCGTAAGTATACAATAATATCACATCATGTTAGAACATCTTCTTCTTCTTCTTCTTCTTCTTCTTCTTCTTCTTCTCTCTATTCTAGGCAAATTGCCTGTTCAAACTTCGCAACGTGCCTTCAGTTCAATCAATTACAAGATTGTCACTCCATCTCTTTCGCGGCCTCCCCATACTTCTTCTCCCCATTGGTGATTTGTCTCGTGCTATCCTTACTATTCTTCCTTCGTCCATTCGACCTATGTGTTCGTCCCACTCGTGCTTCCTGCCCAGAACCCACTCATTTACACTCTCCACCGCGCATGTTCGCCTTATGTCTTCGCTACGCTCTCTGTCTAGTAGCGTTTTCCCAGTAATTTTCCTTAGAATCCTCATCTCGCTTGTTTCTAGGAGCCTTTTTGCTTTTGTTGTGTCCAGTCGGGTCTCTGCTGTATAGGTCATTATGGGTCTGATGACAGTTTTGTATATTCTTGATTTGACCTCGACATCTATATATTTTTGTTTTTCCATATAGTGTCGTTGAGACATCCCGATACTTTTAGTGCTTTTGTTGTCTGCAGAACATCTTCTAACACAAATGTTCTCGTTATAAGTCTTTCTATTTCTTATTTATGATGTGTTATTAATATTTATTTACTATTAATAATGTATCCAGTGACGTTCAGTAGAAATCTAACAAAAACAGCAAGATTTAAAACATGAATCGATAAGCAACCGCTCAGGAATTTGTGCATCGTGGCACCTTCTTCAATTGTAATAATGACATTTTGGCAAACAGATGTTATTTTGGACTGATGATGATATGTCATATGGAACAAAAATGGATAACATAAAACGCTAATTCGCCCAGTCTTATTATATGGCATAGAAGCGTGAACAATAACATTGAAACCTTACTGAACAGTTCGAAAGAAAAATTCTAGGAACAATAGATGAAGCAGTTGATGACAATGGAACGTGGAGAAAATTATACGTAATTGTATAATTTTGATTGATAATGATTGTAATTAATCATTATCAGTCAACTTAACACTGTAAAAGCTTTCAATGATGATGATTTAAATGAATCATGTAATGAGAATGAAATCTGAATAATTTACTCAAATTATGATTCTCAATTGAAAGGTTAACAAGACAAAAGCTGCGTTGAGGACCAAAAGGCGATTCTTATGTGGAGAAAATCTAAAAATGATACGTGCAAGAACGTGGCGAAGTCGTACATATGTTGACCAGAGACAACTGAAGGAGGATCTTGAAAGAATCAAAGGTAAATCAAAGATATAAAAATATTAACAAGAATATTGTTGTCGTTTTCCTGTATAACTCTTCAAATAAAGTATGGAATCCTGTAATCGGAATGACGGCTGAGTATCTTACATAAACTGTCATCCTTAATTGAAAGATCAAGACAAACGCTGCATTAAAAAGGTGGTTCTTAGATGGAGAAATATCTGAAACGTTCTGTATATACATAGAGAAGACTTGCACATGTTGATCATAAACAGCAGGAAGACGAGTTTAGAGGAAGCCAAGGCCAATCAAAGATCTACATGTATCAACAAGGACACTATTACCCTTTTTTCTGTATTACATATCTAAATGAAGTAGAGTTAGTAATATCTAACGATAATAATAATAAGTAGACCACAATCACTAAGACATTAAGAAACTTAATGTTAATGAAATACTTGTATCAAAATCGCTTCTCATTGAAAGTATGAGTTAGGAAATTTAATATTTGACAATCTACCTTAAAAAGTCGTTTGAGTATAAACAAAAATACAAATATATCAGGCTAAATAGGTCGAGGAAAAAATAATTTGAAACCTATATATTGGCCGCACTTACTAAAATAACGAACGTCCAAAAGCATTCGTAACATAGCTACTCGGCTGCAATAGAAATAACATATTTAGTTTTCAAATGACGTGCTGATATTTGCACTTAAGTGCTTCAGAAAATTTCATTAAAAAAAAGAATCAACGACCAATGATAATCTGTCTGATATGAACAATGTCTGTACAAGACAAGAAAATGTTAATATATGTGTAAAGAAGACGTTTATAAAGAAGAAAGAATAAGTCAGTTTTAACTTTGAGTTGAAAATAACAATTTTTTTTAGACTGACCAATAACTAGCAAAGACATCCAATAATATGTTATGCAATTGTTCAAGACATGATACTATGTCAATTTTTAACACGCTATATA